>CM060932.1:729605845-730855845 GCA_030765085.1 Allium cepa | reverse complement strand
CAATATGAAAAAATTAAAAAGGGTGCTAAATACTGTAGAAATTTTAGTGCGGAATTATTAAAAGTCAAAAACAGAATTTTGTAATGCACTAGATAATGAAACTTTTGGAGATAAATGAATTTTTTTTCCACAAATATGCAAACAAAGTTTGGCCCAAGACTTAAAGTAGACAGATAGGTTAATATAACCCATCCGCTTGTATACACTATAACCCTAACTAATATTAGGGTTTTACATACACCACCGCTTAAAAAATATTTATTCTCTCCTAAATATCTTCTTCAGCCGGAAATGGCGAAAAAGACGGAAAATCATCTACTTTCTTCACATTATCCTTTCTTCTTCGCTGCACTAATCTTGCCTCTCTCCCAGTATGAAAGACACCCGTTAAATTTGTTCCTCATGCCTTCAACATTCCATATCCGCTTTCAACATTCGAGCTGCCGCTATTAGTAGTACTAGAGAAATTAACATATTTGGTGTTATTACACCCCAAATATGTTGATTTGCTCCAATCAGAAATGTCTCGTTGATGGTTATTCGATAATTGACGGTCTAAGATGGGATTATCAACTTCTGGACTAGATCTGTCTTGATATTTTGGATAGTTAGATGTCCACTTTGTTCAATTTGCACTTTGATGTGTTCTTGTCCAGCATGCTTTGCTCCCGATTACTGAAGATAGTTCTCTATGTGCTTACAGCCGGCTTCTTTATCCCACTATTCATATAAATATTTGCAACCGGTTTGGTTCTTAACTCTTTTCGTTAAGTTTTACAAGATGATTTTACTATTTACATCGATTAGCATTCATCGCTGTTCTTTACTTAGATTCACATTGTGTATTCTGCTATTTCTTTCTTTCGAAATATGATAAACTTCAGTAGTTAGAATGACGTGAGCTAGGTCGTTCTCTAGAGATTTTGTGCTGAAATTATCCATGATTTGCTGTGTTGCTTGCTTTAGATTTACGCTGGCATTATGTTTAATTCTTAAAGTTTCCTGAATACGGTTCCGAATATAAAATGAATACCTGCACTCCAGAAACAAATGATTAGTGCATTCAAGATCTAAATTACAAAGTGGACATTGTAAATTATCCATGTTGCCATATTTGCTTGTTTTGTCCTTTGTTGGCAACCTGTTGTTAATTTCGAAGTATTTACAGAATGCCATTTTTGGGTTGTTTATATGCATTTATACCACTCCATTGTGGGTTGCTTACTTCTGATATGTTCTCAAGTTTTTTAAAGGAAAACTTTCCTTTGCTACTTCTTGTCCATTTCTAATAATCTGTTTATGCATGCACTTATGTCAATTGGGATTCTACATATACTTTCTTTATGTGGATTTGTAATGGGATGAACTTGAGCTTGCCATTGATTTTCTTCAATTATCATGGATACTACAGCATCAATGCCACCACAGATAATTAAATCATGCCATCTCACTCTGTTAATGAAAGAATCATGTTGAAATCAGGGATCAAAGCATGGACTTGTTTCATCTCCATGCCTAAAATTTTTCCAACGGTAATTTACCTTGCTTTCTGCATTTTAAAAGTTATTTCCATGTATTTGACCGATTGTTCTTTGATAAAATGCTCCAAAAGTTTTTTTTTTTTGAAGATATTTGTTTTTCATCCATTTTGCCCACATATTCTTCATTCAGGAATCTCCAAAATAATTTTAAGTGGCATGTAGAGTTGAGATTGTTCATGTTTCTTATACCAATGTAACCTTCTTTTTTTAATCTGCAAAATTTTTCTCAACACATTTTATGGTATCCTCCTCTCCAAAGAAATCAGCACACCTCCTTTCTAATTTCGTTATAGTTTTTTTCTTTTCGAAACAAGATTTATATAAATAAACAACATTAGCTGTCAATAAGCCTGACAGGTAACCAACGGTAAAAGAAACCCAAAACCCGACGAAGCAAGCCGAAACAGGAAAAAACAAAATAAGACAGGAAAAAACGAATAAATCAGCCGACGGAAGGCGAAAAGTCAAAACACGGCGAAGAAGCCGCTAATAAACAAAACAAAATCAGAATATGCGGAAATAGCTGCCGAAGGTTCCTCCCAGAGGAGGAAACAATACAAAAGGATGAGATCCAGCAAAGGTAGCCGATAAAGAGAACGGCTAAAACAAGAACCAGAATAGCGACCATCCAAATCCAAGCATTACAGAAGAAATAACAGACCCCATACCAAACCTATAAAACCAGAGCCTACAACCAGAAGCCACTAAATCGAAGGAAAAAATAGGGGAGGGGGGAATTACGGAGTCGGGTAAGCCAGAACCACCTGGCTTAAGGACGTTCATCAACCAACTCCCGCCCTATTGGGAGGCTGAGAACAGAAAATAGATAACAGAGCCACTAGATGGCCAGAACGAGAGCTAATCGATCCCTTGAAAGGTCTGCCTCGAAAAGCAAGAAAAACAGCATTCCTAACCCGGCGAATAACGGAGACGGGATCCATGGGAGTTTCCTCAAAAATTGCCTTATTCTGCGCACACCATAGGTGCCAGTAGATTAGACAAGGAATTAAGCGAAAAACGACAGAACGAAGAGATTTACCTTTGATTCCGTTCCACCAGGTCAATTGTAAATCCTCCAACGAGTTGTTGCTACCTCTGATACCTAAAAGATTACCGAAATAATTCCAACAGGATCTGGCTGAGAAACCGGTAAAGATTAAATGATCCAAAGATTCCGAATTACCGTTGCCGCAACACCTGCAACGGGAAACAAAAGGAATACCAATCCGCTGAAGGTTCTCATCAACTGGCAATCCCTTATGAATGGTTCGCCACATGAGCAGAGACACTTTAGGAGGGATTCTGGCGTCCCATATGAAGGAGAATATAGGGAGAGCGGGGGATGACAGACGAGCCGAACTCCAAGCTTTCAAGATGGAAAACGAACCACCATCCCAACCGGATTGGCCGCCGTGGGAGTCAGAGAAAGGTTTGACCGATTGCATGTGCTTCCAAGTTTCACTAGCGAAGGAAGGAGATCCGGAATAGCCTGCGGAGGCCAGACTATGGTACTTGGCTCGGAGGAACTTCGCCCAAAGGGAATCGTTAGTCCCAAACCTATACCACAGCTTGCAAGCAAAAGCCGCACAAATATCCTTAGGATTTCGCAAACCAAGCCCGCCCTCGTTCTTGGGGCGACACACCATGTCCCATGAGACCCAGTGATGACGGTGATTGTCAACCTTTGACCCCCATAAGAATGAAGAAGCCAAAGATTGGAAAGACCTGAAGAAAGAGGCGGTAGGGGAAATCGCTGCGAAGACATGAGTACCCAGCGAGCCTAACACCGACTTGATAAGAACCAATCTTCCTTCCTGAGATAGAATCGAAGCATTCCAACGAATGATCTTTCCTCAAACTTTATCCGTCAGATGATCGAATAGGGCGCTAAGTTTCCGGCCCCCGTATAGAACAATACCCAAGTATGGAAGCGGTAGGGAAGCCGCCCTGAATCCTGTGAACGAATGGACCCAGGAAACCCTGGAAGGATCCATATCCTTCGCATGAACGAAGCAACTCTTCGACGAGTTAACGAGCTGGCCCGAACATCGCTCGTACTGATGGATAAAGCGAATCAGGCGATGAACAGACGGCCGGTTACCGTTGGAGAAAATGACTATGTCATCCGCAAAGTATAAGGAGGAAACGAGCGGGCACCTACTCGGAAGACCAAATCGGTGAACCTGGCCGAAAATCGTTAAGGTGTGGATCCCTCGTATGAAAGCTTCAGCCGCTATCACGAAAAGAGAAGGCGAAAGAGGATCACCCTAACGGAGACCCCTACCAGCCCTGAAGAATCTATTGGCCGATCCGTTAATGAGGACGGAAAACCAACAGTTAGAGATAAGTCTCCAAACCAAATCGATAAGGGTTTCTGGAAGCCCAAATGCACGTAGAACTCTAATGATGAAAAACCACGACATACGATCATAAGCCTTCTCCATATCAAGTTTGAAAACAACATTAGAACCTCTAACCTTCCTGTCAATCTGGGAAATCAGTTCCTGGGCTAACAGGACGTTATCATTAATTAGACGACCCTTCACAAAACCTGCCTGAGAGGAGGAGATGATACGATCAAGGAACGGAGCCAAACGAGTGGCCAACACCTTAGAAATAACTTTGTTGGAGAAATTACACAAGCTGATGGGACGAAATTCCGCGCATGACCGAGGGAAATCACACTTCGGTATTAAGACCAAGTTGGTGGAAGACCAACTAATGGGGAGAAGACTGCCGGCAAAGAATTGCTGGACAGCTAAACAAAAATCCGACTGAATGATAGGTCACACACTCCGATAGAAAGAACCATTGAAACCATCCGGACCGCAAGCATTGTCCTTGCTAAGGGCAAAGACGCAAGCACGGATTTCCTCCGGAATTGGCGGAGCAGCCAAAACGTCGGTCCCCTCAGAAGGGATCAATCTGGGAATGAAAGAGAGAATATCCAGATCCTGGTCCGCCACAGAGGGGGAACCCAGAAAAGATTGAAAATGAGACAATATGATCTCCTTAACTTCAGCCGGAGAGGACGCCAAAGAAAGATCCGGTCTCAAAATTTCTCGAATGGAAAGAAGGTTGGCTTTCTTACGAATGGAAGAATGGAAAAATTTGGAGTTCTAATTTCTTTATTGATGCTGCAGGAATGTGATATGTTGTTCTGATTAATTCCACTCATCACTGTTCTGATTAATTCCACTCTGCTTGCTATAGATAACAATTTGCTTGACTGTGTTTACATTCTTTCTTGCACTTTTTCAATTAGTACTATACATCACTGTCTTTGATTTAGTTTACAAAAACAAGCGAACCTAAATAATTGATTGGCAGATTCCCTTATGCAATATGTAATGCTTATAGTTCCTATAAATGCTTTTTTTTACCGAAGTATGCTTTACTTTTGTACTCATTAATCTGCAACCCTGAATACTTGTGCAAACACTCAAAAGTACCTTTAACAACAAGCGCATTAGATCTATTTGCTTTAACAAATAACATTAAATTATCAGCATAGATAAGATGTGTAATAATAAACTGCACTTTGTTTATTGGACTAATATTGCACTTAATTATCTCAAATTCCATTAGAATGGAAAAATATTTCATTACCATAGTAAATAAGTATGGTGGTTATGGATCACCTTGCCTAATACCCCAATTACTCTTTATAAAACCCTCTAGTTTTCTTTGTATCAGTATAGAAAATGTTAGGGTATTCATGCATTCATAAACTAAATCACAAAATTTATTGGGAAAAACTATATTTTGCATTATGTGTTATATGAATTGTCTATTCATTTTATCATATGTCTTTTGCAAATCTACCATTAAACAAACATTGTCCCCTACTTTATTATTGAAATTTCTAAACATTTCATGAGCTAATAAGGAATTTTCATATGTTTATCTACCTAGTACAAAAGCACTTTGATTTTTAGATATTAAAAAAAGCAGAAAATCTTTAATTCTATTGCTTAACATTGTTGCTACAATTTTATAAATAAAATTGCAGCTTGAGATTTGCCGGTAGTCTCCAGTACTTGATGGATTATTGTTTTTTGGAATTAAAGTAATAAAAGTATGGCTTAAACTCTTTAATTTTTTGCCTTCATTGAAAAATTCTTTTACTGCTTTAATAACCTGTCCCTTATTCTTTTCCTACCGAGTTTTATAAAATTTTGCATTAAAGTCATAGGCCCTAAACTTTTATTATCACTAGCATTAAACACAATATATTTTATTTCCTCCTTACCTACTGGAGCAAGTAATATCTCTTCTACTGTAATATTAATTTTAGTTTTAAAAATAATATTAGGAAAATTGATTTCTAATTGTTTTGCATTACATAAATCACTAAAATAAAACATTGCTTCTTCAGCCACCTTATTATACTCATTTGTCAATTTCCCTACATTGTCAAAAATGTTACCTATATTATTTATATGTTTTCTGCTACTCATTTTAGCATAGAAAATTTTAGTACAATCATCACCTCGAGTCACCAATCTACTTTTGTCTTTTGTTTTAAATTTGCAGTATTTATATATAATTCTTTGGATAAAGTATTGTGGTTGGAAATTATTTTTTACTCTTTCAATATCATTTGGATTTTTATCTATTATATCTTGCAAAATCTTTCCTTCCTTTCATTGATTTTCTATAGACCCCTTATTTTGACTATTATCCTTATTCCATTTTTAAGATTAAATTTGATATATTTACCATTATACTAAATTTAAACTGATTATTACCATTATAAGAGAATTTCAAACAACTATCTATAGTTTCCTTATATCCATTGTCAAGTGACCACCCATTTTTTATTATCTAAAAGGTACTTTTTTTAGTTTTATTATTCTCATCATGGACAGCCTAATTAATAAAGAGGTGTGATCACTAGTATTTTGTTCTAATGTATTACATAATAAGTCGGGAAATACTACAGAAAATTCTTTATTTATCAATATTCTATCTAATTTACAATGAATATTGGACCTCTAAGTATATTTGTTACCATTAATTAGTGTTCCATTCACCATTTTCTATTAGAAATTTATAAATCCTATCTAGTTTAGTTATTGGAATAGTATTTCGCTCAAGCTTCTCAAATGAATGTTTTATAACGTTAAAGTCCCACGTTATTTACTAAGGAATTTCATAAACATGATACATATTTTTAAGTCTACACCATAATCTGTTCCTCTCATTTTCAAAATTGCTTCCATATACACTAGTAATTTGTATACTTGTTCCACCAATGTTTTTAAAATTGCAATCAATATACTGTAAATCCTTGTTTATATTATTATTATTATTATTATTATTATTATTATTATTATTAACCTAAATATTATGATCCGTTAACACTGAGATTCCACCATTACCTACACAATCATTATTATTTACCGTTTTCCAATTGTTTGACAATCTTCTACAAATTTCTCTGTATTTTCATCATTTATTTTGTTTTCAGTTAATGCAATAATTGTTGGTTTGTATTCACTTAACATATGAATAATATTTGTTTGTTTAGAAAGGGGATTAATCTCTCTTATATTCCAAGCAATAATAGACATATATAAACTTAATTTATAAGGAGTTCTCGATTTCATACCTAAAACAAAGCCATACCTGCCCCTTTTTTTACATGTTGTACCCTTTGCTTTAAGCCTTATGGTCATTTCATCCCACTTTGAATTATTTGCAATGTACTTTTTCTTGAAGCATTCTTTCTCTTTCTTCTTTACTCTAACCTTTTCTTAACTTTATATAGTTGTGAAGAATTGGTAAAACTCAGCTTGAATTATTATTTATCACCAGCATCATATTTATAATACATACCCAAGACTCTATTTTATGGTAACTCTAAAATTGTGGAAACAGTAGGAATCTTCCGAAGATATATCCTTTATCACATACCACTCATAACATCTAATTATACATTGCGGAAACAGCAGGAAATCTTTCGAAGATATATTCCTTATCACATACCACTCATAACATCTAATCATATATTCTAAATATATCATAATATCTTAATCATATATTCTAAATATATCATAATATCTTAATCATATATTCTAAATATATCTCAATACCTCCCCTCAAGTTGGAGCATGAGATTCAAAAATGCCCAACTTGGAGAGAAAAAAATCAACTTGAGCCTTGTCGTTGTCTTCTAGATCTCGTATCTCATTCTTCATGGAAAGACGCCACCCATCGGATTTCATGGCTTCTTTAAATGGTTTTGGGTCCTTACCCTTAATTATGGCCGAGGAGTGATTGGAAGGAGGAGAACGATAATTTATAGAAAAATTGTCACAATTTATATAATGTGCTAGAGGATAAGGATTACCTGAGGAGTGATTGGAAAGAGGAGAATCAGAAGATGGACCATTAGCAAAATCCATATGTGTCACAAAATCTCGATATAGAACATTTGGGAACTTTTTCCGAAGACCACGACCCATTTCCTGTGGACTAGTAGACTGAACCGAAGCAGAACCATGCGCAGACCCAGCAGATCCATTATCATTAATCAAAAGATCAACATCCTCATCTTCATAAATTATTTCAGCAAAATCTTGATGAATATCATGATCATTATTCTCACTAGATATTATATTGACATCTTCCGAACACCCAAACGAGAATACGTCCTCTACAAATTTCACATCTCTAGACACGAAAAATTCCTTTGTATCAAGACCAAATAATTTCCACCCCTTCTTACCGAACGGGTAACCCAAAAAAATACACTTTCGACTCCGACTTGCAAATTTATCTCTCTTAGTCTTTTGATTATGAGCAAAGCACAAGCATCCAAAGGTTCGAATAACACCAAAAGAGGGTGGTTTACCAAAAAGTATCTCAGAAGGTGTTTTATTTTGTAACATGGAAGAGGGTGCACGATTAATTAAATGAGCGATAGTAAGAACACATTCATCCCAAAAATAAATAGGCAAGTTTGCTTGAAAGCGTAATGCCCTACCCACATTCAAAATATGTTTATGTTTCCTTTCGACTCTTCCATTTTGTTGTGGAGTACCCACACACGAAGTTTGAAACAAAAATTCCAGTTGCATTAAAATATTCAATCAAACAATTAAACTCAGTTCCATTATCACTTTGAACGACCTTAATTGTTAGAGAAAATTTCCTATCAACCATAGCAAAAAATGACATAAACATTTGAAACACCTTTAATTTTTCAACAAACAAATAAATCCAAACCTCTCTCAAAAAATCATCAACTATTGTCAAAAAATAACGGGCCCCACACGACGAAACGTGTAGATACGGACCCCACAAATCACAATGTACTTTCTCAAAAATTCTAGAAGCTTTATTGTCACTTAAATAAAACTTGTCTTTAGGATGTTTAGCACGGATACATACTTTACACCCTTTATCTAAACTATCTTTATTATTTTGACGTGAGTAATTAACTTAACTACTTTTTTGGAACGATGCCCGAGCCGACGATGCCACAACTCCAAATTTGATGTTGCTTCAACTGTTGACACAAATTCCGGTTTGCTAAAGTAGTACAGTCCATCTCTCCTAACTCCCGTTCTAATCAGCTCCTTCGTTTGGTCCTGTATAGCACAAGTATGAAAATCAAATTGGACAATAGTTCGTAAATCATCATTAAGTTGAGAAACAGAAATTAAATTGCAACTCAAGTTTGGAACATAAAGTACTCCGGTGAGAGTAATTTTGTCTGTCACACATATGGATCCCACCAAAGTAGCAATCACTTTTTCACCATTGGACAAACTAACAGAACACTCATGATTTTGTGTGTCAAATAACCATGAACGTTGCCCTGTAACATGATGGGTTGCTCCGGTATCGATAATCCATGAAGTATCATCAAACTTACCATTCAAACGATTTTCAGGAATTTTACTATTACAAATCACACCCGAAATAGCTTTCCACTGCTCATTTGTGAACAATTGACCCAAGGCTGACACCGTCGACGAATTGCATGCGATAGAGGAGCTGCTACCAGCAGCCGCATTAGCGCGTACTTGCCCCTACCTTACCAGCGGAGCTGCCTCGTCTGCCATTGAACCAACCATCGGGGTATCCATGAAGCTCGTAACACCGGCTAACCTCATGACCTGTTTTCTTGCAATGGCTGCAAACGGATTTCGCCCAGCAAATTGAGGCCTCATGGCCCTGCTTCTTGCACTAGGAATATGTCGGTCTATCAGAAGTTCCTCGGCCCCAACCAGCCCTTGTATGTACAGCGAAACCGACTGCAGAGGGATTTTGCTCGACTTCCTACTTCGATTGACGATCATGTTCTTCTTGTGACATTAATTGATAAGCTCGATCAAGATTAGGAAGAGGATCTTAAGAGAGGATATATGTGCGCAAAGGACCATAAAATACAGAACAAAGATCCATCAAAATATCATGTAATTTGGCTTGTGCTCGTCGTTCCTCATGTAATCTGCCAGCCGAGCACGAGGAACAACAACAACAAAAGATTAAAGGTTCATGGAGATCCAATTATTGCCGCAAAGCGTGCAATTTACCATAGTAAACCGAAACAGGCATTGTCTTTGTGTGCTCACATCGCGCAATTGAAGATCGTAATTGTTGAACCCTAGGTCCGTTTGTTTGGGAAAAAGGTTGCTTGAGATGATCCCAAAAGGGTTTAGCTCCCTGAATTTCAACAAAAAGGACCTAACCTCGGCATCAATAATACTTGAAATCCAAGAAATAAGCATAGCATTAATCGCGGTCCAATCGGACTTTGTACAGGGAGGCGCTGGTGCAAGGATATTACCATCAAGAAATTCAAACTTGCGTCGGGCTTCTAATGTCGTCTGAATATCAGCCGCCAAGTTGTCATAATTATCGGCCTTGAGTCGAGTGGACGTAATGAAGTCTCCTGGTCTATCTTGTGAGCCAAGGTAATAAGGGGAATTGGGTTCATTTTTAGACGATGGAGGAGGCGGTGGATCTTCAACACCAGGCATAGAAAATTATTCTTGAAGAAAAAATCGTTCTTTGGCTCTAATACCATGAAGAATTGGTAAAACTCAGCTTGAATTATTATTAATCACCAGCATCCCTATTTATAATACATACCCAAGACTCTATCTTATGGTAACTCTAAAATTGCGGAAATAGTAGGAAATCTTCCGAAGATATATCCCTTATCACCACTCATAACATCTAATCATACATTGTAGAAACAGCAGGAAATCTTCCGAAGATATATCCATTATCACATACCACTCATAACATCTAGTCATATAATCTAAATATATCATAATATCTTAATCATATATTCTAAATATATCATAATATCTTAATCATATATTCTAAATATATCTCAATAAGTTGTGGAATACCAATTTGATCAGATTTGCAAGGCAAAACTAGGTTGATGCTTCGCCCATCCTCAATTTCTACAACATGATCTAATCCAGAGCTCCATACCTATATTCAAAATTTCATTATCTTTTTGAATATCTTCATTCATTTCTGTACTATTAATGACTATAATTAAACAAGGATTTGAAGTATGGGGAATTCCAGATTCTAAGACCTCTGTATTATTTTGCTCCCCAATTGTTGTAGTCTGTATATTCTCTACTGATTATTCTTTTGGTTATTATTTGAAATATAAATTTCCTCAGCCATGATCCAATCTTCATGATCAAAGAGATGTCCCGAACCATTTTCTTGACTAGTAATGGTGTTTTCTTGGTTGAACGATCATTTGCTTCATGTAATTTCTCATAATGTCCCATTTATTTCTCATAATTTTTTTTATGTTGCGGTTCTGCATTAGTTTCTTGAATGTTTTGAGCAATATCTTGATTTTCTTAGCTACCAGATTTTGGTACCCAAGCCTTTCTTGTGCTACGCTGCTCTCTTGTGTGCCCGAAGCATTTACAAACATCGCTCTTTAAAGGAAGACATTCATAAATGACTTCTTGAGCGATATTTTCTATATTGTACAATGTTAATAAAATTTTATTTGAAAGCTCACCTTCTGCATACATGTCCACTAAAAGGCGAGCATAATTCAATCTCGTCTTTATCATTGTGGCTGCATCCATTTTAAATGGTTTTTCAATAATACTTGCCATAGCACTGAATGCCTCTCGGTCCCATAATTTCAAATTAACACTTGGTAGCCTAACCCATACTGGCATTGATGTGAGTAAATCTTTATCTAATTTCAAAGGGTTGGGCCATCTTCTAATCATGATGAGCTTACCATCATAATAATACTACCCATTTTTCAAAATAGAATTACAGTCTTTGGATTCCTTATATTTCATAAGAAAAAACCCATTGTCTCTTGAATATATATCAAACTCGCATATGAGTTTCCAGAGTCTCTGAATATATGATTTAAAGTACAATAAGTATAACTAGGCCCCAACAACGTTCGCAAGAATGGAACTGCTCTAACATTCATCGGTTATTCTACACACAGCCTCGTTAACCACACCATACATTTTGTCATTTATTTTTATAGGCCCTAAGAATCCAAGATTGCATCCCTCTGCAACTAGTTCATCTGTAATAATTTCTACCCAAGATTTGGTTCCTTATGCCTTATTCAGTAAGATGGTAGCCAATTTCTTAGTTACCCCTGTCGCCGATCTGCCTTTATCAAACTGTGGAATTGAGGTTCTTGGAGCCTCTTTTCCCATTACATTGCCTTTAGTACCATAAACCAGCGACAAATCCTAACGTTTCTTGGATTATTTTCTTTTTCTAGCCCCATTTTGGACTAACTGAAACCCATTGTTATCTATGATGATATCCCCAGATGGCTTTCTCATATGAGAATTTTGATTTGAATCAGGCGGTCTGACTAATTTTGGAGATTCTGAATGTTTTGAAGAATTTTTTAGAGGATCTTGTTTTTCCCATGGCTGAAAGAAAAATCCTAAATTTTCACTTCCAACAAAAAGGTTTAGCGAAGATATAAAATCAAGACATTAAGATAAATGAATTATGATTGATTTACAATTAACTTTATCATCATTATTGTTCATGCATATAATATATATATATATATATATATATATCTTCATGGCTAAATGAAAAAATAATTTCACTATTTTTGTTTTATATATATACATTAAAATTGGCCCATATATTTAGGATTTATTGAAAATTAAATAACTATCTATCTAGATTATTTAAATAGTTTAAATAAAAGATTTCGTTAGTAGTTCGAATATATGAATTTAAACTAGAAAACATTAGGAAATAATTGATGGGGTAGGGTATTGTTAATAATTGTAGAAAATTCAAAATGCCAATATTTAAAGCTAAATTTTTTTTTGTAATGTAATGTATGATAAATTTATTGAGACAAGTGAGTAATAAATTAAATTTGTTATTATTATTAATTTATATGTTTATGTTATATGATTGTAATATATTTATAATTGAATGCAAAAAGAATTTTATCGCTTTTGTTAATATGAATATGGTATATATGTATATGTATATATATATATATATTAAACTGACATATTTTAGGATTTATTAGAATACTAACAAATATTTGTTAACTTGATTTATTCAAATAGTTTATGTTTAAGATTACTTAATTAATTAAAATATGTTGATTTAAATGTATAATATTAGGTGATATTGAGGAGGGTTTTGTAAGTACCCATAGAATTCAAAATATAAGTAGTTGATGTTAAAAAATGCACCGTAAATATATTTATATAAATGAATTATGAATTAAATTTGTAATTATTTTTCATGTGATTGGTGTACTTATATATCTGAATGAACTTTTTGTACCCTTTTTGTTAATATAAATTAGCAAAAATATTGAATTTTTAACGTTATTATGATTTAATAGAAAAATCAAACAATAATAGTTTACTATATTTTTATAAATATTTCTAAGGTTATGTAATTGATTTTAATATACGAACTTAAATGGAAAATATTAGAAGGGAGATGATGGTATTTGTAAATGGCGGTAAATTTTTTAAAATTTAGGCACTTGATGTAAAAAAAACATAATTTTATGCTGCACTATATATTGAATTTATTGAGATAAATTAATTATAAATTGGATTTGCCATTGTTTTTTATGCATATACTTCATGTTATGAGATTTAGGTATCTTCATATTTAAATGGAAAAGCAGTTTCATCACTTTTGTTAATATAAATGTGGTGCACATATTGAATTATTCATAATTTAGTAGACAAACTAACTAATGTTAGTTAACTGAATTTATCTAATTAGTTTAAATTCAAGATTGTAAAATTAGTCTAAATATATGGACTGAAATGTAAAATATTAGGGATAAGCGAAATGGATTCTATAAATGATTATTGTAACATCCCTTAAAATAAATGGTAATTAATAAATAATTAATACAGCTCAAAAATGGAATATGAGCAAACATCGGAATTTGGCCATGAAACTTACACGATTGTGTTTTTGTTGGTTTTTTAAGCAACTTTCATGTTTAAATTTTTATGGTCGAAGTTCAAACGAATAAGTTATCGACGTTTGAAGTTTTCAGGACGAAAATAATTGAAAAAAGGAAAAATAGGAAATGCGCAATTTTAAATGTGAGACCCTACCAGTCAACCCCCTCCTTAAGTCGGTCGACCATTAGCGGTCGACTACCTAAAGGGGAGCGATCGACCTATAATGAAGTAGCGGCTAAAGTTGAACCTCGGCCAAACGATCCAAATTTAATTATTTAAATCTAACGGATACAACTGATTCGAGCACTTATAAATACAAGCCCGACCCATCGGTTCTCTTCTCATACTTTCTGATGAAAGCGGCGAAGCTCTGTCATTTTTTCTTCTCCACTATTTTTATTAGTTATAAAATAGTATATTATATATAATCTAAGAAGGGCAGAAAATAAAAGAGAATAAAAGAAGAAGGAAATCAATACTACAAAAAGGATAAATTTCATAATTATAAATCTATATTCTCCTTAACCCTAAATCTCTTTTCAGATATGTAATTCTAATAACATGTATCTATCTTCTTATACATATTCTTTTAGATTAGAATAGAAAAGGAGTCAAGTTAAAGGAAGAATTTAGATTTGAAGATTCGAAAAGATAGAAAGGTGAGTGGAAAATTATATGATTTATTTATACCATTAAAATTTACATCATTTAGTTTTATTTAATTATTATGCATGTATAAGATTTGATGATTTGCGAGCTTAAAATGATCATAAAGGAATACCGCCTACATATTATGTAAGATATGTAATTTGAATAATAATGAATTTATACCCTAATTTGAAATTGGTAAAATCAGTCCTTAAACTTGTTAAGGTTGAACACTAATAAAGCTGTAAAGTTTATTCTAAATTTATAATTGGGTTGTAAAATATTAGCATTAGTATAGATTGCCCTAATTTGACTTGCAATGTGAATTTCTATGTTTTAATTTATTAGGAGTGGCATACAATTTAGTTCTATCAAATTCTATGTAGTTTACATATATTATCTAATTCTACAAGTTTATAAAAAGTGCGTCGTTTAAAATAATAAGGAATATACCAAAAATGAAAAAGATGTGTAAAGTGTGGATGTTCTTCCCCGTAGTTTGCACTGTCTATTCAATAAAAAAAGAGATATTTGCATGTAATTTCAAATGAAGCGAAGGTCTCACTTTTGGTTAATTTATGAAAAATTATAAGAGCAATCCTTTTTGTGAGGATAACTCTGATAAATTAAAATATGGAATGGAATGTTCTGATTTAGAAATTAATAGTTAAAAATAGGAATACACACACATGCGTATAACCACGCTTACCGATTAAAATTAAAATTATATTTATGTAGCGTAATATATGTCGATATTCGCATCAACTATAATTCGGATGTCTATTTATAACTAATATTGCAAACTAAGAGATAGTAACTGAAAATTTATAGGGTAATAAATATGCATTAATTGGAGTTACATGAATTAAATGGTGACATAAATGTGGTTCGCTGGACCGGTTAAAAGATTTAATTTAGAATTTACGAGGAGATGAAATAGGCATAATAAGTTAAGTTAGAATGAATAAATAAACATTATTAGAGATTGTCCAATTAGAATAATAATGACCATTTATTATGGACAATAGATATTTATGGAATATAGTAAACAAGCCTATAAGATATGAATTAAATGCTGGAAGGTGGCATAATTTTCATAGTGGGAAATGATACAAGCTTAATTATATGTTCAGGATTAGCGTTAGGAATTTATATTAGAATAGGGTTAGTAATCTAGTTAGAGATAATATAGGAGAAAAGCAATAGGAACAGGATTGGAAAAATGGATAAATTCCATAAATGTGTGCAATAATTGAACATATATTTTGGATAAACGCTTAGTTAGATACAACAATTGCGCATATATTTTAGATGTCCCCCTTACATGTTATTAGAATCTCCGCTAAGTTTGAAAGAAAAAATAGCATGAGTATAGGAAAAATAATAGAATGGAAATTTTCCATGTCTACTCCAGTTTCCAATGTTTAAAGTTGTAAATGATGCTTTTGAAAAAATGGCTTAGTATGATAACTGAGTTTTTGAATGTTTTAATTTTAAAATCCTACTTTTAAAGAAGTAAATCTTTGTTGTAGAAAGTCATTGAAAAATTTTCACGGGCTCCTTTTTGGAAACTAAGAAATTTTTAAATTTGACAAAAATATTCCTAAAATTAAATTTTCAAAGATAAAGGTTTTGGATTACGTATTTCATGATTGTGAATTTTTATTTTTATATGGTGCAGTGAAATCCAAACTAATTTTTGATATGAAGTAGATAGGGACGACTGCCTAGGTAATACAGGGTAAAAGTTCAAGCTATGAAGAAAATAGCTATGGATGCATGTTGGGTAGTAACAAGGAATCCTCATTGAATAAAAGGAATATTGGTATGAGCATCGAATTTTTTTATTAGATATGTGTGGAAGCCATAAAAAGAACCCTTAAAGGAATGGGGAATGTTACAATTTTGTGAGTTCTAGGGTACATTTGCATGAAAGATCAAGGATAGAGGAAGTAAATACCAAAGTTTGAGGATACCGTTAAGAGATTTTGATTGAAAGAAGATAGTAGTATGATGAAAGAAGAGAGTAACGAGATGGCAAACCTAAACAAAGGATGTTGGTTGACTCAAGGTTAAAGAAGGCAAGATAGATGGTGAAAGTTATTCTACTAAGCCAATTTTTCAATGAGTTACTCTAAATGTGCCTGGCATATATTTCTTACACATTCATGTATGGGAATGCACAATTTATCCTATAACCGGTTGTAATGATTGAAGTAAAGGATGGACAATATTTATTGGGAGGCAAAGGAGTAAGTCAAGACATATGATTTATAGTTGAATGCAACATCACTAATACCAGCTGATGTTGAAGGGCAGCTTCCAACAATCATTTTCTTTTAGGTTATTTGGGTCTGCTAGTTGTCTCCCTTCATGTAATAACTTGCCTTTTCGACCCTCAAAATTCGACACTAATACATCCATGACATTTATACGCCGAGCTTTCAAGTGATAGAAAAACATATTATGTGCTAAAAAAGAAAAGACAGAATAGAATCTAATATCACGACGCTTAATATATAATATCCAAATGATATTTACGAAAAGAAAACTTTACCATTCGTACCAAAATCAGAGTAAACTAACATATCATCAGCCTGAACAGTTATAATAACACGTCATCACAAATACTGATAGATACAAACAAGTAAATGAGTAGGTCTTAAAGGCATCCAGCTCATGTCCTGAAGCTCCAAACCGTCTGTTGCTAAATCTTGAAATATATTCAAATCTGACCCGAGCATTATAAGAAAATAACACCCAGATCAGTTTTGTAAACCAGCATTTGAAACTCAAATTATGTGGATTTTCATATTTATAAAACACTTAAAAAATAATGGTATCTCGTATGACCACGCTGTAAATAAATAAGTTTTTAGCCTAAGATAACCTGACCATTTTATGTGAAAATCTTGTGATATTTTAGTTTGTGTATAGGGTTAGAATGCTTACATTAAATACATTCAACGACACATTTATTTTACAACTAAATCTGTGAGGCATGTATTATAAAATGGATTCCGTCAATGGCAAAGCTACTAAGGTACCGCCCATCACAATATACCTCTAGATAAAATTTACCGAGGCTACAAACATTGCACCTCTGCGAATCGTGGACCGGCCTACCTCTTCCTGAATAGTGTCGAAAATGATCATCACCCTGGCTGCCAACTTGACAAACCATTTCTGTAGGCCCAACATACATAATCTGTAAATATCAATTTAGATACAAGCGATGATCATACCCTAATGGTAGTGAACCACGTAGTCCAGAAGCCTATTCATTGTTTTATTCATTCTCAAGTGTCAGGCTCGAGGCTACGATTTACCTTTTCAGCAAATCCCGCTTGAAATGCTGACATTGCCCTCCAATCAATAATGCAATGCCAGCATTCATCCATTCGAGTTGTTCAGAATGTGAACAAACCGAAGGTACTACTTCTACTACATCCGTTTTTGAATCACCCTCAGGATTAGTAGCAAGTAGTCCTTACACTTCAAAGAACTCCGTCTTCAATTTCCATTATCTTCAAGATGTCTTTTGTTATCCGTATAATTTTCAAAGGCTATAAATAAGGAAAATCAATGTCGAGGTTAAAGGATTACGTCGAAGCTCGAAGCCTTAGATGCTAGGATAGCATTACGAAATCAATGTCAAATTCAAGGTCTCTTTCGACATCAAAGATTTTAACACCACAACAATAGATGATAATACAAAAGGATGTAACGCCGAAGAAATGACGTCGAGTCAATGACGTAGACCAAAAGATCATATCGCCCTTCAACTACATTGACATCCTTCCATGCCGTAGGCGCCTGTGTCGAACTTGGTCGATGCTGCATAATTCCATGCAAAAATTCCCTTCATCCACACCACGTTCCATCACATTGCAATTCTTTAGCATCGCATCCCATCGACAGGGAGAAAGGAGAACGTCACCTTTGGTCAATGTCACCTAGGTCAAACACTGCCCATTGCCGAAGTCTTACAGCACCATTTGTGATCGAAGTTGTTAAATAATGATAGTATGTTCATTGAGATGTCATCATTTATTGAAGTCATTTGAAAAGGGAACCACAAGCTACTAAACATTGACATCAAGGATCATCAATTACGTCGTTGTTTAATACCCACAATGCCGCCAACCATCAACAAAGAAGGTCACAAGATATGAAGTCGTCATCGCTAATAGTCATTAGCCATGTTGATAATTATCAATACATCCAAAAGGGTGATGAAGCAACTACTTGATAACATCACCTTCCATCAATGTTAATATATAGATGTAGTGAAAGTTAATCAATAGAGAAGGAATTATCAACGCCGAGCTTAATGATGTCAAATGTTGGCTCTATTGCGCCAGTACTAGAGTCCCGGTATATGAACACAAAAGCACCTACCTTGATGCTTGACGATGCCGCTAATGTCAAAGCCAATAGAGTACCAACTTTGATGCTTGATGATGTAGTTAATGCTGAAGCCAATGGGTGCCGAAGCCTGCCACTTGCCAAACCCTGTAAATATGGACTAAGGGCTTTGCGAAAGGGGACGAATTCTCATTTCACTCTCTATTTTCTTAAGTAAAAGCTTTGTAACCCTAAATTAAATTGGGGACAAATCTTATTTGACTATAATCATACTCGAATTATATGAACAAGGATTTGAACATGCATATTGACTTAGACTATGACCTTTTTTGGATATTATTGTTATGGACTTGCACATTTACGGACTCGTCATGATCAAACTTGACATGAACATAATTGACAAGACTTGAACTATGACAAACTCGTATGAGCATGTCGACTCTTACGACCATAGAGGACATCGGTAATAATGACTTTAATGAACTCTAATGACTTTGAGCAAATTGAAGACCATAGAGGACTTTGAGCTTAATGACGTTAACGAATTTTAAGGACTTTGAGCAAAATGATTCTGGGATAACAAATAACCCTTGTATAACTTTTCTCAAGGGTGTAATGTCATCCATTCAATGATGATTCGGTCATAAGATTATTCTCAAATAATCAGTTGGTTCTGATACACCATTAGGTTGATTTTGATCGATTATACTTGATTATGTCCATATAAACGTTTAAATCAAGAGCTAATTCATCACGATTGGCATCTAGAGTGTTATACCATCTTTTGGTCTAGCATTTTTGGCATTAGAAGGAAGGCCTAAACCTGCAACTTGTTAACTCTCTCTGAACTAATTTAGTAAGTTTTTTATTCTAGGAAGATGAAATCAAAATGACTTAATGGTCCAATTGAGGGGGTAATCCAAACAACGATAATAGAAGAGTACATAGCTCCCAACTTCAACATAGGAAGTGCGAAGCCCGGATAACCTTCAGCACTAGCACAACCAACTAGTAGTGAGGTCAGTATTAAAGGCCTAGAACAAAAATTGTTAGAGATGAAAGGGAATTTAGAACCAATACTGTTAACAAGATTTCTTGTCAACACCCCGAAGTTGAGCTAAGGAATGTGGATTATTCTTTAGGCAAATAATGTAGGAAGGAAGGAATGTACCCTTCCTGAATTTCCTTTCAAATAGGCTTTAGCACACAAAAGATAACCAGGATGACCCTTCGACCGTGTCAAAAGGTGGGTTTCAATGCTTAACGACCTTTCGACTCTGTTGAGTTAGTGTAGATTCTCTTTTAAGAGCTTTCCTTTCTGAAATAGATGAAATACCTTGCGTAAGTTATCTCTTAATTGGATTCGACCTTGTTGCAAGCTTTGATTATTGGTTGGCTGGATTCTACCCTTAAATCTGAGATAGAGTTTCCAACTCTATCGAAAGGAAGGGTGTTTTGGTATAAAACTTTATCCAGGAATCTAAATTAGGGGTTTCGACTCCATCGAAAGATATGAGCTTAACCTCCTCCGGTTTGAACTGGTAACCTCAAACTATAGTGTTTTGATGAAGGTTTTCAACCTTGTCGAAGGAAATGGTTCAAAGGAGAAGTGGCTTGGAGTAGGTTCCAGTAATTACTTGATTATAAGTAGTTTCAACTGTGTCAAGAGAGTCCTATCAATGCTGGCGAAACATGAAATACAAAGATGAGTCAAACAAAAACTTCAATGAAATAGTAAAGTAATCTAAACTGTTGGAGACTTCCCTTTATCAAGCTAAGAAAACTTTATTTCTTTAAAATCCCAAATCAACTCTCGAATTAAGGTTTACAATATTTTTGATAAGAGAATACAAGTTGAGAATGAGAAGAATCGGATCCCCAAACCATAACCCCTTGAGTCTTATTTATAGGTGCGACACCACTCGACCTTGATGCTTTCGACTTGGTCGAAAGGTTGTTGCCGAATGACACAAGTATGCTTCGTCTTTGCCAAAAGGAAGGGTTGTGCCTCTCTACTTTGCATTATCTTGTAAGTGGTTCTGATTCTGTCGGTAGGCATTATTTATTGGTTTCGATGATGTTTCTTACGCCTATGCTCTTGTTTCTTATCTGATGCGAGACCTTTACGTACCATGTTGGTTCGGCCAATTTGAAAGGCTTGCCATAGCTTTCAAAGGGGTTGATGAGGATGTTAATTGCTTTCAAGCAGTTTGAACAGAGCCAAAACCATTGGTTTCGAATGGTTTGGTATGTATATAGTAGCTGTTCTCATTATCTTCGAAAGTTATTGCTCTGACTCAATCAAAAGGTCAACATGCGTATGAAATGATCTAGTTGAAAGGTGGCTATTAAAGGCGAAAGGGTACTTTCTACTCCTTTATCTCCTTCGAAAGGTGTGAACTCACTGGACCTTTATTGTAGAGACCTTTCGATGCCTTCGAAAGGTTTTGAACCTTCCAAACTTTGTTGATAGCATCCCTTCGACTCTTTTGAAAGGTTTAGCCAGAGCTCTTCTCTTCTGTTCTTCGCTTAAAGAGCTCTCTACTGAGTCGAAAGGTGAATATTTAGAGTAACAAGTACTTGCTTAGAAATCCTCCAAAACTGCCAGGCCGACAAGGGGATATGAAGTTTAATCCCAAAGGAGGGACTTAGACATTTTTTTTGCTTATGGAAAAACACAAAGGAAAACTTAACCTGACTCCATAAAAGAGAAGAAGCGACTAGAAAGCTAAAGTAAACTACCAAGGAAGATCAAAGGAAAAACTCAAGAAGCAATCTGGAAGCTCAATTTTTAGAAGGGCGCAAATCTAAAAGGAGCAACTATCATATCGACGAGTATTACTTAAGAGACTTGGTAGAAAAATGGCGAAAGATATGCTCAACCTCAAAGGAAAGAGAACTTTAGGCGACAAAGTCAATGATAACCCTCGGGAGGCTCATTTCACAGATGAGATTATGGCCGCGAAGATTCCATCTCATATCAAGATCTCGTTTATCAGATGTAATGGTACCACCAATCCACAAAATCACTTATTAGCCTTTGAGAGCCAGATGGACCTATATATTGCATCTGGAGATTTGCGTTGCAGGCTTTTCACATATACTTTTTAAGGGGACGACAGCTAAATGGTACTGTTAGTACCGAGAAAGGACTATCTACTCTTGGAAGCAATTTTCTTATGAGTTCTCGGCATAATTTTATATATGCAAGGATCCTTCTATGACTACATTATGATAGCCAATATTAACTAGAGGCCAGGAGAGATGTCGGGCAACTATCTTAAGAGATTTAATATGGAAGCCCCAAAGGAAAAGAACAAAACTGATAGAGATAAGCTGGCAGTGGTTCATTTTAGGCTGATCGAACAAACCCCATTCTAGAGGGATCTCAACATCTGTTTGTGTAAAGAATTGCAAGATTTCCATTTCCAAGCTGATAAATTCATTCGCATGAATAAAATGTATCATGCTAGAAAGAAGGCCTAAGGCAAGAAGGAGATAGGAAAGATTGACAACAACCGCAATCATAAGAAGCCAAGGTTGGAAGAAGACTCGAATGCTAATCACGTTGCTTTGAACAAGCCGTTTGTCATATATATGCCATAATGAAAGAAAAATACAACTACCATATCTCTTACAATTCTAAAACCAATCCTGAGCCCAGAAGAGGAGGGATTTACTACGCTTATCACAAATAGAATGGACACAAAATGGATGAATTTCGAGTATTGGTAGGCATACTCCAGCGTATGATCTGTTCCAGACAACTAAAAGAATTCACTAAAAATGGTCAGAAGGCAATTCGTTCAGAAAGAAAGGCCGCTAAGAAACATTACAAAAATGGTAGAAGATGATGTTCGGCCTGACTTCACTCCACCTCTGAATCTAATTGATGTGATACACGAAGACCCACACTTAGCTAAAAATAGAAAAGGAGTAAGGAGTCGATATGTTAGGGAAGCTAAGGAGGGAATTTTCTCTATCCAGGAAGAACCGCCGCTCAAGAATCCAAGGTTTCAAATCCAAATGTATATTTGACCATCACTCCACAAGAACTAAGGGGGTTCGCCATCCGCATAATGATCCACTGATGATCGTCGTCGGAAATGGACTTTCAGTGGTTTCCAAAATATTTGTAGATACCAGGAATATGGTCAACGTTATCTTTAAGAATGCATTTGAATAGATCGGTCTTTATAAAGAGAAACTTGAACCAACCGTGGAACCTATCTTTGGTTTCAACAATAAAGTATCAGCTCCAGTCGGATTGGCAAAGCTTCTCATGCAAATGGGATTGCCACCATGTTTTCGAATCATCGAAACCCTCTTTGTCATTATGGACCGACCATCTTATTATAACGCTTTCTTTGGAAGGCCAGCTCTGGATGAGGTCGATGCTTTCATCTCACCAAAACAATTGATGGTGAAATTCTTAACCAAAAAGGGCTGGGGAACTATTAGAGAAAGCGGTTCAATGCTCAAAAGATGTATTTTGCAACTATCGAGCATTATACGCAACACATCCTTTCTTGGTATGAGTCGGAGAAAATCAAATTTATCATAATTAATATAAAGCCTTTAGATGACGTTCCTTCAAACTCTTCACTAAAAGGGAACATAATTCCCAACAAGATAGCTAAATATGTGTTGAGAAAGTTTGACATCACCAAAAAGAAAAGGAAAAGAAAAGAAGAAAACTTGGTAGAAGATGAAGAGATCGACACCGAACTAGATTGTAGAAACGAGCAGGGGAGGATGAAACCGACAGAAGATCTTGAAGAGGTATGCCTAGACTTGGCTGATACAACAAGGACAATTAAGATCGAAAAAGAGAGATGGTAAAATCAAGTAGAGCCGATCCAATTTCTTTAATCTAGAAAAGATGTATTTGCTTGGACTCACTCAAATATGTTCGAAATTAATCCCACCGTCATTTTCCATGCCTTGAACATAAACCCAAATGTCACACCAATTTGGCAGAAGAAGAGATTGTTTGATAAAATCTAGCCCAATGCGTTAAAAGAGTAGGTCAAAAGATTGCTTGAGAAAGAATTTATCAGAGAAGTTTTCTACCTGAGATGGCTAGCTAATCTGATGTTAGTCAAGAAGTCGAATGGGAAGTGGAGAATGTGTGTTGATTACACTAACTCAAACAAAGCATGTCCAAAAGACTACTATCCATATCCGAGGATAGATCAGTTAGTCGACGCAATGAGTGGACATTAACTTTTATCCATCATGGCCGCATATTCGAGATATAATCAAATTCCAATGTTCTAACCATATGAAGAAAATACCAGCTTTACAACTGATCAGGAAATGTATTGCTACAGGGTGATGCCGTTTGGATTAAAGAATGCAGGAGCAACATATTAAAACTAGTAAATAGAATGTTCAGGGAACAAATCAGTCAAAATATGGAGTATATGTGGATGGCATGCTGGTCAAGTCCCAAGAGAAAAAGAATCATCTAAAAGACCTAGAAGAAATGTTCGATGTGTTACGAAGGTACCAAATGAAGCTTAACCCACAAAAATTTTCTTTTGGAATTCGGTCTGGGAAATTCTTAGGATATATCATTAGTGATAGGGGAATTAAAGCAAAAACTAACCAAATTCAAGCTATTAGAAGAATGGCAGAACTAAAGACAAGCAAAGACGTAATGAGCCTGAATGGAAAAATGACACCATTGAATCGATTTATTTTCAAAGCTATTGAAAAAGCATTGCCTTCTTCAACGCGATCAAGAAGAATAAAGGCTTCAAATGGAGTGAGGATTGCAAAAATTCTTTTTGAGAATTAAAATATAATTTGGAAAGGCTATCGATTCTCTATAGCTCTGTGGATGGAGAAAGTCTTTATCTCTATGGCAGTTTCCGAACATGAAGTTAGCACAGTACTGATTAGAGAAGAAAAGGAAATTTAGCTTCCCATATATTATACTAGCAGAGAACTAAAAAATGCAGAAACTAAATACCCAGTTAGAGAGAAATTGGCATACTATTTAATGATTAACACGTGCAAACTAAGAGCTTGTTTTTCAAACACATCCAATCAAAGTCACAACCAATTTCTTACTTAAACAAATTTTTAGTAAACCAGAAGCTTTAGGAAGGTTGGTTAAGTGTGGAATTAAACTTAGCCAATACAATATCAAATTCCTACCCCAAATGTCAAGTAAAGGGCATGCACTAGTTGATTTTGTCAACGAATGTACCAGATTGATTAAAGAGAAGTCAGAGAAAGAGAAAGACCTAAAACCTAAGTGGCAATTGTTCATAGATAGGGCTTCAAATGACTAGGGAACTGGAGCTCGATATATGGTTATAACTCCTGATGGACATTGTTTGCACTATGCGATGAAGTTAGGATTACTAACCACTAACAATTTGGTAGAATATGAATCTACGATACCAGGACTTACTTCGGCCCTCTTCTTGAAAATCCCTAGAGTCAAGTTTTTCAGTGATTCGTAGTTAGTGGTGAACTGGTTAAATCAAAAATATCAGACGAAAGATGTCAAATTGACAATATATGTCAAGAAGATATTAAAGATGCCAACTCAATTTGAAGATTTCTCAATACATCGAACACCTAAAGGCAAGAACTCTCAAGCCGATTCATTGCTAAGTTGGGAAGCGCGCGATGAGTACCAGAAGCCCAAATTGTGCCAGTAGGCTACCAAGCCGATCCCAGCATAGAGGAGGACTCCAATCTTAGAAATGAGGCTTTAATGTTAACAAGATCTCTAGCCTTAAAACAAAACAAGGAAAAAGAAGATGAAGCTGATGTTTATCAAGAAATACCTCCTCATACGGAAATAGGTGATCGATACAAGGATAATTGGATAAAACCCATCATCAAATACTTAACAAAAGGAATGCTTCTAGTGTATAAAAAGCATGCAAGAAGGATAAAACATCAAGCCCCGACCTTTATCCTAGCTAAGGAGACACTCTTTAAAAAGGGATAGTCTCTTCCTTACTTAAGATGTGTTAATCTAGAAATAGGGGCAAAAATATTAAGAGAAGCCCATGAAGGATTCTATGGGGACCATTCCAATAGTATAAAGTTAGCCAAGAAAATTATGGAATGAAGCTTCTATTAGCCAAAAATAACTAGTCAAGCCATTGATTATGTCAAAAGACGTGAAAAGTGTCTAAAATTCTCCAAGATCCCACACCATTCGTCGGGTGAATTGACTTCTATCTCAAGTCCACGACCATTTGATTTATAGGGAATCGATCTAATAAGGCCACTTCCAGTATATAAAGGAGGGGTTAAATATGAAGTGGTGGTCATTGATTATTTCACAAAGTGGGTACAAGCTGAACCACTTTCGAATATCACACCGAGAAAAGTCCTTAAATTTGTAATCAAAAACATTGTTACCCGGTTTGAGATTCCATACCAGATAATATACATAACGAAATAGAATTTGACAGTGAAGAATTCACCCGATTTTGCGACAAGAATGAAATTATCGAAAGCTTTTCATTCGTAGCTCATCCAAAGGCAAATGGGTCCATCGAGGTAGCCAACAAAACAGTGAGAACCATTCAAAAGAAGCGGTAGGACAGGGGAAATGGAAATTTGGTAGAAGAATTGCCTTTAGTTCTATGGGCATATGGAACTTCGACTATAAAAAATTTTGTGTCATACTTCTTATTCCCTAACACATGGGTGCGAAAGCCATGCTCCCAATTGAGGTTGAAGTACCTTCTCATCGAAGGATTGTGCATGAATTAAATCTAAATTAGGAACTAAAGAAAGAATCCCTGGTCTTAATCAATGAGTTAAGAGATGAAGTAGCTATACGTACGTCTGAGTGTCAACAAAGAATATCCAAGGACTACAACTGTCGAGTAAGAGGAAAATCATTTCAAAAGGAGATCTAATGCTCCGAAGAGTCATGGAAAATACCAAGAATCTGGTAGACGGGCTGCTAGGATCAAATTAGGAAGGGCCCTTAATCATACATAAGGTCATGCCGCCTGGACCTATCAACTTTGCTAGCTAGATGGCAATGTCATAGCAAATACTTGGAACGCCGAATATTTGTAGCCATACTTTCCACAGTCGATGAATAAAAAGAATTTATTGAAAAGGGGTAAGATTCTACCGAAGCTATGAAAGGATCATGAACGCAAGAGGTCCCTGACCATCAAAGGCCCCTACCATCAAAGGCTCATAACCGCAAGAGGCCCCTGACCATCAAAGGACCCCGCCATCAAAGGATCATGACCACAAGCGGTCCCTGGCCATCAAACGCCCTAACCCTTCAGTGCTATCATCAAAGACTTCATTAAAGCGCCTCTTGAAGGGAAGTCGAAATAAGCATTTAGTGTCTCCATCAAAGGCCTCACTAAAGCATTGGAAAAGCCTTCAACTCCTACCTATGTGGCCTAGTTAAAGCACCTCCTAGAGAGAGGTCAGATAAGCCTTAGTGCCATCATCAAAGGCCTTACTAAAGCACTGAGAATAGCTTCATTGATGTCATCAAAGGCCTCACTGAAGTACCTTCTAAAGAAAAGATGGAGTAAGCCTTCAGTGTAGTCACCAAAGGCCTTATTAAAGCATCGAAATCTTCAAAAGGAAGATTAATCAAAATCAGAGCCAAGTATTGCTTCTATGTCAATCAAAATCAAAGCTAGGTAGTGCTCCCAAGTCAATCAAAATTAGAGACAAGCAGGGCTCTAGGTCAACTAACCTTCTATAGGAAGAGATCATCAAACATGAATTATTTATATTCCCCAACAAAAACAATTTTTATCCACCAGATAAGAGATTCCGGACTTCTATTATTACTGCCAAATTTGGATTCTGGTCTTCTTCAATTATTTCCAGATGTTGATTTTTGGACTTCTATTATTATTGTTAGATTTGAATTTCTTGTCTTCTTCTATTATTTCCAAATATATTCTTTTATTATTGCCATATTTGGATTTCTGGTCTTCTTCTATTAATTCCATATATGGATTTTTGGACTTCTATTGTTATTGTCTAAATTGAATTTTTGGTCTTCTTCTGTTATTTCCAGATATAGATTTATATACTTCTATTATTATTGGCAGATTTGGAGTTCTGGTCTTCTTCTATTATTTCCAAACATTGATTTTTGGACTTTTATTATCCCTAAAATTAGATTCCTGGGCTTCTTCTAATATTATCAAATATAGAATTCTAGTCTTCTATCGATATTGGATAAAAACTTTTGGTCTTCTATTATTACCAAACATCAATTTCTCTATAGTCCGATACGAATATCTAGTCTCCTCTCACTGCCAAAAGGAAATTTTTTATCAAATGAATTTCTGTTCCTATTATTACTAGGAAAAAAATTCTCATGCCTCTACCTATGACATGACCGGATAATCTTCTGGGCTTTTGCTTGAAAAGATATCACTATTTGTTGATCTCTTACAACAAAATGATAAACTTAAACTAACACAAATAATATAGGAAATAAATTCCAGTTTGTAATTCAATCAAACCTAGAAAGAGAATAGCTGACAAAAATATCATTTACTTCATATTTTATAGGAAAACAAGGCCGGTAAGGAAATCTTATTGGAGATTGGGATGTACAAAGAAATTCTTGGTTTTATCCTAAATAGTAAAAAGCTTCTTTCATACAATGGGGCTAAATATTTTCATATAATTTTCAAATGATATAAACCAGGAAAGTCAACGTTGAGGCTGAAGGATTACATCAAAGTTTGAAGCCCCAAATGCTATGACAGCATTAAGAAATCAATCAACTTCAAAGTCTCCGTCGGTGTCAAAGACATTAACACTGCAACAATATATGATAATACAAAAGGAATTACCACCAAAGAAATGACGGTGAGTCAATAACAAAGGCTGTAAGATCGTATCGCCATTCAACTATGTGACATCCTTCAATGTCGTAGCATCCATGTCAAACTTGGTCAATGCTACATCAATTCCATGCAAAACTTCCCCTCATCCACACAATGTTCCATCACATCGTGATTCATCAGCATCGCATCCCATCGACAAGAGGAAAGGAGAACGTCACCTTTGGTCGAAGTCGCCTAGTTCATACACTGCCCATTGTCGAAGTCTTACAACACCACGTGTGATTGAAGTTATTAAATAATGATAGTATGTTCATTAAGTCATCATCATTCATTGAAGTCATTTTGAAAAAGGAACCAAAAGCTACTGATCATTGAAATAAGGATAATCAATGTCACCACTATTCAATGCAGGCAATGCTACCAACCATCAATCAATAGAGGTCACAAGATATGAAGTCATCATTACTGATAATCGCTAGCCATGTCGAGAACTATCAATACATCCAAAAGGGTAAAGAAGCCACTACTTGATAACATCGCCTTCCCTCAATCTTAATATATGGATGCAGTGAAAGTGGATTAATGGAGAAGGAATTATTAACGCCCAGCTTAATGATATCGAATGTTGGCTCTGTTACGCCAGTACTGGAGTCCCACTATACGAACTCAAAAGTACCAACCTTGATGCTCGACAATGCTACTAATGTCGAAGCCAATAAAGTATCAACTTTGGTTCTCGAGAATGCAATTAATGCCAAAGCCAAGGGTGTCGAAGCCTGCCACTTGCAAAACCCTATAAATATGGACCTAGAGGCTTTGCCGAAGGGGATGAATTTTCATCCTTTCTCTCTCTCTCTTTTCTTAAATTAATGCTTTTTACCCTAAATTGAACTGGGGACAAACCTTATTTGACTGTAATCATATTCGAATTATATGACCAAGGACTTGAATATGCATACTGACTTAGACTATGACCTTTTTTGGACATTATTGTCATGGACTTTGATATTTATAGATTCATTATGATCAGACTCGACATGAAAATAATCGACGAGCCTTGAACTATGACAAAATCCTATATGCATAATTATATGAACCATGGATTTCGAACATAAGGACTAATTATGCCTAATTATATACCCATTATCATGCATAATGGATTGTAGCATGGATGCCTCATTTATCTTCCATATCTCTATCGAACATATGATATGACTTGGGCCTTTTTGGACTATCTTATTTAAAAGCATAAATGGGCATATCGACTCTTATGACCATAGAGGACATCAAGCATAATAACGTTAATGAACTCTAAGGACTTCGAGCATATCGATGACCACAAAGGATGTCGATTTTAATGACTTTAATAAACTATAGGGACTTCGAGCATAATGATTGTGGGATAAAAAATAGCCTTTCGTATAACTTTCCTCAAGGGCCTAATATCATCCATTCAATGATGATTTTATGATATGATTAGTCTCAAATGATGACTTGGTTCTTGATACACCATTAGCGTGATGTTGATTAATTATACCTGATCATATCCATATAAATGTTTAAATCAAGAGCCAATTCATCACGATTGGCACCTAAAGTGTTATACCATCTTTTGATCTAACATCTTCAATTCGATCACTTATGTCAGCCCGAAGTGGTTTTTGGACAGCTTATCCGACCCTGGTCTCTCCTAACCAACAATCAATAGTTTTCGTTTGACTCAATCCCGGTTCTTTTAGAAGTTGCGGACAATATAGCAATTTCATGGGGATCTCGAATAAACGCCCTTAAAGCAAGAGATGTTTCACTGGAATGAGATCTCCCAAAGGATCGCAGACTGTGTGAACACGTGAGGCATATATACACTTTCGAAGTCCAAACTGGCCAAGATTTAATATTCGTTTAATTAACTTCAAATAAGCAAACAACCAAATCAAAGATTTAATTTAATATGGAAACCTAGCATGATTAAGCACATAAGCAACCATTAAGCTTCTTTAGCTAATCCTTTCATTAATTAAAACAAGCTTTTCAGTTATTGGTATTAAAATATCTTTACAAAAGATATGTTCACAAACCCTCTTTGCTATTTTTCTTGAAAAAGTATTAATATATTTACCACAACTGTATAAGTATACCCATAAAACATTTCACTTTCAATACTATGAAAATGTCTCGATATAATATCAATGGTATAAATACATTAACAAATATTAAAGATGATTTCCCTTTTTCCAAAATCATATTTAGATAGGCCAAAACAGTTGTCATTTTAAAAACATTGTTTACTATAAACTAAAACCTCTTTCCTTTTTGGTGTAAGCTAATGGATCGTATGGATATTACACCAAATATACTCACCTATTTCGATTTCGAACTTGTACTATCCCTCGATAAATAATAAAGTCGGACAAGTTTGAAGACTATCCTTGCCTTGACATACGTTCTAAATTCTCACAGATAGAGACGAGTTTTCCAACATCGAAATTTAGTGTTAATTATGAACAGAATACTTTCCATACCACCATATTCTAAAACCATAATTTATAGAAATCAAATCTCATTTTCTTTATAAAATTCATTTATAATTCTCTCTTATATTTACAAACTCCTTTTATACATCACATTTCTATTTATAAAAATCATTTCATAAATCTCCTAATTTTAAATCTCATTTACTTATCACAAATCATTGATTACAAGATAGGACTAAATACTTTGCATAAAACAATCATTCATATATCATTATAAATCCACAAACGTGATTTATTATTCCAATTTATCAAAATAATATCATTTCCCTTCTATAAAATATCATTTATAAATCTATTTTTATATTAAAAAACCCTTTATAAATCTATATTTCTATATAAAATATTATATTAAGCTTTTCACAAATATTTATTCTATTTTTTTCTATTTTTAAAACAAAATCACTTTATTATAAAAGATAAACCCGTTATGATTTTCTTGATAACAAACATTCATTACTATATTAACCTTTCTATATAATAAATACTTCTTGAAAATACTTTTTAAAATTTCCTTATAATTAGAAGCGACAAAAAAAAGTTGAATCAAAATAGAGAAGTTCAAAAAAAAACATTTCTAAATAAAATGCCATAGAAGCTTCCAAAATTCACATATAAAATCATTCACCCAATCAAAACCATTTTCATATTAAAATAGCAAATCATAGTATTTTAAATTACTATAATGAGGCCTAGAGCACCATAGCACTTAACAAGTGCAATCATTGATATACACTAAAAGTTTAACTTTTGTAACATATCAAAGTCACATCCAATATGGCCAAGGGACCAAGCTTTTGGCATTCAAAAATTTATACAAGTATGTAAATGAAATTAAAATCAACAGTGGTGAGGAATCCCATAGGTTCCCTCTACAAAATTCCTTGTGTTCCATGTATTTCATCTCAGATGCCATCCGCTTTCCAAAGCGAGAATTCAACAAGCCAAAAAAAGAAATAATTCAAGCGTACAAATAATAATTTATAACAACACATATATCATACAGTATTCATTCAAAGGTAAGTTAACTCACCTAAGACCAAGCATGATGTAGATAATGCCAATAACAGTGTAATGGCCAAGACGACGTCTTGATTGGACCTTTTATGCAAAGTATTCGATTATATAAGGAATCGAATTTTATAATTTAATTTATTGCTTAATTAACTTAATAAATTACCTAATTAAATCCTTCTTCTCCAATATCTCTTCCAGGTCGTGCATAGATACAACGATACACATAAACCTACCTTTGATGCGCCTTCTCCCTTCCTTTTCTCCCTCGTTTCTCAATGGAACGCTGCAACGCTCGCTCCATTGTGCTCTACTTCACAAATGCTCCACTGTGGACCTGAAATCATTTAACACAATTGAACCTAGAAGAATGTGAACTATAGCTTCCATAAGCAATAAATAAAAGTTGTGATTTTCTTTTGACAATCACACATGACCAAACTTCCTCCACCAGCTCATTTTCTCAAGAGAAGCTCGATGTCACTCCCCATTTCCTCAAACTCAGCCTAAATTGCCTCCACTCGTAAACCCTAGTTCGACCACCACCAGGTTGCACACCCTCATACACCATCGTACCAAATTTCAAGGCTAGGATTTGAAGCCCTTGACCACACGAGTTCAACGAATCTAGTGTCAATGAATTTCATGGCCTGTAGCTAAAGAATTAACGGAAGAAGGTGGCTCACTTTTTTGTTCATGGAAAATGGAAAATTAAATAAAAGAGAGTTGAAGGGAAGTGATGGAGAAGAGTGAGGGGGTTTTGTTTATATAATAAAATTGTACTATATTTTAATTTTCCCTTCTATTCATTATGTGTTTCGAGCTCGTACGACCACATAGTACTTCCGATTGCCACGAAACTCATCGGCTTACATCGTCTCATTATTCCAGTTTCGATGGCACTAGTTTCATAAAAATTCGAGACAATGCCTCAGAATGATAATTTCCTGCATTTCAAGGCCATTTATTAATAAAATGATTTTTGGTCACACTAACGATATTTTTTCGAACTACTTATTTTTGTAAACAAATTTCGAATTTTTTTCTTATCATTGGTTATTATTTAAAAAAGGGGTTAACAAGGTTATTAAATTAATTTAATCACATTAAACTCAATGTTAAATGATTTAAATAATTTAGATATTTAAATACAAAGTGTTCAAAATTCCAAGTCGCTACATTCTACCCCACTTAGAATATTTCATCCCCAAAATTTCATCACAAGCAATAGAAGAAAAACACCTACATCCATACTTAGCCAGATTACAATTACTAGCAAACAAAGCTCATAGTTCGCTCAAGTTTGGAAAAATCCCTCTATCGCACAAGGATGATAAACAATCTACGAAGTGTATCTTACGTTCAACAGTCTTAGGTTATTACTTAGTCGATTATTCATACTACCTCATAACAATTCATGGAGTCCTTTGCAAACACTCCATAAGCTAACACACATTGCATCTCGTATGATGTACATACGTCATCCCTATGCAATATCAATCTGATCACTTACTCGATCACATAAATTTCACTTCCAAACTACTATATATCACTTAACTTCTCCATTGCGGAACTCTTATCCTGTTCCTTAATCTAATACTTATGTTTTTCTTACATAGTCCTAAACTATGATAGAAAACATTCACATCATCCCAAGAATCCATCCTATGTACTCACCTTCAAGAATCGAGTGAAAATGCTTAGTTTGGACCAATATATAACACCTAGAAATCATGTACCCAAATTGTGAATCAAAAACTGTCATGCAAATAAAACGATCCAAGTACAACCTATGGTTTTTATCCTTTAGAATAACCTACTTATTATATTATAACAAATGTTCTTATTTCCCAAACTCATTTAGGAAAACATTTCATAAAAATATAACTTAAGTTTTAAATTCATATAATACCATATTACATCCTAAGAGTATGTTCAAAACATCTAATTAATTCTTTTATATTTTAAAGTCAGATGTGGGCCAAAATAAATCAAGGCCATAAAATTGAGTCGACCTCTTTGCCTACTCGATCTAGTAAGCAACTAAGAAGAGTAGGATGCTAATATCCAAATTCAGTCCATCGTCTACTTTTCCTTTGACACCTCTAAGGTAAAGATGTTTATTAGTCGGCCAAATAACATTAAATAGTTTATGCAACTTAAGTGTTAAAAAAAGACATGGTTTTAATAAAATAAAGTTTATTAAAACCTTCCTATTATTAACCCATTTAAAGACAAGTGTTAAATTATATCCTCTCTAACCAAGAGTGATATAAAACCATATTAAAAATTTAATTTATCAACGCATTCTTTTATCAAAATATCTTTTGGATTTTGAATCCATTTTCTATAAGGAACATAAGAACTAAGTACCCATGACGACCCGCCTTTCATTCTATAGGAAGACACATCATCATTAAGAAAGAAATAGGTAGAAAAGAGGATAGATAGAAAGAAAGAAACAACAACATCAGAATCTCACAGCGAAAACGGAAAAATATAATATCACATAACTATTACATAGTCGTTACATATCAGAGTCAGTACAGTTACTACATGACAGTAGATAGTCGTAAAGACCTGTCTATTCATTACATTCTAAAATACAACAGACAAAAGGTACCAACACAGCGAATAATATATATATATACACACACACACACACACGCCAAGACTCTTGCTCCAAGCTTCCCAAAATTCGTCAAACCAACCTGATCACTTGGCTACTCATAAAAATTTGAGTACCCAAGAGTTTAAGAAAAAGAGAAATAAACTCTGGGTCAGACATGGGTCTGATGTGAGTAAACGGTTAAGTTGTTTAACTTGAAAAAACCTTTGAAATAAAAGGTATCTCGTAAGACTCCCCATAAATAAACACGGACAAGTTTTTCCCTTACGATAACCAAAACATTTGATAGGAAATCTGGTTATATTATAATAGTGTCTGGGGTTTTCAATATAAAATATAGAAATAGCTGGAATGCTGACATCTCACGTTCCAACATAGTTGGACACAACCAGAACCGTACATGCACTTATTGGAGATTGGATTCCATACAATGGCAGGGCTACTAGGGTACCGCCCGTCACAGTATGTGGTCTAGATCACTGTACCGAGGATCCACCCTGATCTCCTGCAACATAAGAGCAGAGCTACCCCTAACTGGATAGTCCGAATAAGACAACCCCACGGTTGTGGCCAACAACCACCCACATAGCCGAATAAAGGGACCTTTAGACAAAAGAAAGTCTTATCCTACCTGGGTGCTACCCACTTAGCCTTGCATGCATCTCCCCTGTTTTAGCCATTCCCGGTTGATGAGGCTTGAGGCTACGATTACCTTTTAAGAACACATATCTTGGAATGCTCATCGTCCTCCATTGACTATGGTCTGATAGCGTTCATCCATACAAGTTCGTTCCGGGTTTAAACGAAACCGAAGGCACTATCTCGCTACACTCATTTTGGAACCAACTTGGAGTTAATGATAATAGCTCTTGTACTCTGAAACATCATCTCGATCTTCACTTAAGATTGCATGACCTATCGTTTAACTTGGATCAATGTGGTTTTCAGATAACAAATTTGATATCCGATCCCGGTCTTATCGAAATCCACACGCCATCTTCAAGGTCAAGTTGTTTAAGGTTTAAACAATCTAAATTCAATCTAGAACTTTGTATACACACAGCAATTTAGCACAGATAAATAACACACATTTATCACAGTTATATCCAAAGTATATCACATCATAGAATATCATAAATTAACATACTATAAATATCAATCAATCCAGACATTCTATTCAATCAATCATCCATAAGCAAGACTTATTAATCCATACTATAATTAATTTAACCAAATCAAATTAAATTAATTAATTATGAATTATCACCTAACCTGCTTAATTAAGTAATTACAAACCATTCAAATAGTTATCAATTAATTAATCATTCTTTAATTACTTTTATAAATTAATTAATTAATCTTTAATTACTGATTAATTATCTTTTAACCACTAGTTAACTAATCCTTAATCAATAATTAATTAATCCTAATTATTAATTAATAAATCCTTAATTATTAATTTATTAACCCTTAATTACAAATTAATTAATCTCAAATTAATTAATTAATCCTTAGTTACAAATTAATTAATCTCTAATTACTTAATTAATTAATCCTTAATTACAAATTAATTAATCTCTAATGAATTAATTTATAACCCTTAAATATTAATTAATTAATCCTTAATTATTAATTAATAAATTTCTCTTTAGTTACTTCATTAATTTAATTAATCTATAATTACCCAAAATCTTAATTAAATTTAAAATAAAATATTTATCTTTATTAATTATTTAATTATCATTAACACATAAATTTAAAACATTTTATCTTTAATTAACTATTTGATTAAACCATTCAATTTAATTTTTTAAAATAAACTTAAGAATTTATCTTAATTAAGTTAAGTAAAATAAATCATATAACTTTTCTTAAACCAATATTTAAAAACATTTATTATATAAGAGAAAATTGATTTAAGAAATAATTTGAACTTAATTTATTTTAAAATTTAAAAACTTACTTTTTTTAAAAAATTAAAATTATTATAAATATTTACTTCGGTTTTAACCCGGTTCCCAACTCGAGTCACACCGAGAAAAAATTTTCTCTTTAAAAACTTAGTTTAGTTTTAAAACTTAAAAAACTATTAACACGACAAACTCTCACGCAACCAACCCGACACCTTACTCGAGCCAATACGCTGCTACCCCGAGCTCTCCCCTGACATAACCTTCCTTCTCCAAAACACTAACACCCATGCCTCGTGCACATGCAGGACCGATCACCGAAGCTCCGGTCAACCATACCACCGTCGACAAGTCGTCGATGACCTTCCCCTTCGATCTCGACCACCCAAACTTCATCACGAACCCAAAATCGAAATCGAGCTTCATGATCGAACTGGAATAGAAAAACATCGACCAAGAACCACGTCGTTCTTACGACTCTGACCACCAACGACCACAAAACCCCATCCATACCTTCGCCGACCAACCTCGCACCCTTTCCACCACCTCCGATGAACTCCGGTGCTCTAGAGATGACGCAACAACCTAAATTCTAGTCTCGACCAAACCCAATGCTTAAACCCTATTCCTATACCGTGCCGCCGCCTCGGTGAACTATAAGACCTGAGACTATTTTGGCCGAGGCCGCCTAACTTCCCGCTACCTCCAGCGGTGATCCCGACCTTCCCGAGTCCTCCGATCACCAGAAAAGCCCTAAAACCCAATTTCTGATCAAGCCGCGTATTCACTCAAATTACTTACTTAAAAATCATAATTTTTCTTTGAAAAATCCTTGTTTTCAAAGACCATTCAAAAATATTCATGAAACACTAAATTGTTGAAATCGAATTTTCATAAACTTTGGGTTTTTTACTGTATATTTCAATTTCCAGAAATGTTTAAACTATTTATACTTAAAATTATTTTTAAAATTTAGATCTTACAAATTTAAATAACTTGTTTGAACAACAAAGTCTAAAAGGTATTAAAGGATGAGATCATGATGTTTGAAAAAAGTTTGAAGCCTGTAAAAACAAGAACAGAGCAAATTTTCTTGTTCTCAGACATGCACACTCATCTCACTTACATATATACAGGAATCACATGCATACATACATGCAAAGCATAATTCATATCATACATTCCAAGAAATTCACATGCAATAGATTATCATTAACTTAAGCTTTTTTAAAAAATGTTTACTCACAAATTTATAAGATGTTTGAATAGAGCTTGGAAAAGGGTATGCTTGATCTTATAAAACTTGCAACTGGGAACTTATTTGAGTTGACATCTTGCTTTAAAAACTGAGATGAATCTGCTTGAGGATTGGGGTTGAGGTTTGAGATAGTTGTTACTTTAGATTTTTCTGGTTTGTTTATTTTTACAGATTTTGTTTCCTTGAATTTTGAATAGTGAAGATAGAAAAAAAATGAGAGAGTAAAGTATAGATATATTTATAGTCTTATTAATGATTTTTTTAAATGAAAAGAAAATAAATTATTGTGACACTTGCTTAAATGCATGCCACAAATCTTACACTCATATTTTTGCATTATTTAATTAATTTACATTTGTAATATGCATGTGTTTATTAGTTTTAATATGTTTCTATAAATCTTTATATAATTTTTCTATTTAGTTAATACATTTCTTAATTTATAATTATAAAGTCTTTCTAAAGAAAATAATATAAACTAATTATATACTAATAAAAATTATATATATATTTTCACATCCAATTTACTTTCGGATCTTTTTCTTTTAAATTTCAAATTCAAATTCAATTTAAAATCAACTCACACACACACACACACACATATATATATAGACACACACACACACACACACACACACACAAACAACACCTATTTTATTTGTTTGAAAAGAATAATTTGACAATTTTAAATAATTTATAAAAGAAGATTATCACATATTATTTGCTTGAAATTCTGTGATATCACATTCCTCCCCCTTAAAAGAATTTCGTCCTCGAAATTTAAAAGCAAAAGATAATCCAAAAGCTTTTATTTCAAACAATCCAAGCATACATATCAGTCATACACTAACAACCAAACAAATAATTCACTCAAACAAATATTACTAGCTATCCGGACACAACTTTGGATTGGTTTTCCTAAAACTATCCAGAGTTTCCCAGGTACAATCTTAGGATCCTCGCTCCATTGAACCTTGACCAGCTTAACCACTTTATTTCTAAGCTGCTTCTCATCATGATCAACAATCTGGATTGGATGCCTGACTACCGTTAAGTCCGGATCGTTCTCTAAATCTTCCTGCACTGCCGGTTCCATAACTAAAGATGAGTCGTACACGTAGTTCCTCAGATGAGATACGTGAAAAACATTGTGAATTTCAGCCACCCGGACTGGCAATTCAATCCTATAGGCCAAAGCACCAATTCTCTCGAGAACTCGAAAGGGTCCAATTGGGGAAAGTTTTCCCGTCTTTCCAAATCCGATCGCTCCTTTTTATTGAGGAAACCATGACAAAAACCAAATCTCCGACTTCTAATTCCAATTGCCTTCTTCTCTTGTCCGCATAACTCTTCTGACAATACTGGGCTGCTTTCAATCTCTTCTTGATAAGCTCCACCTTCACATATGCCTCTCGGATCAAATCTGAACCAAGAACAAGAAAATCTCCTGATTCTACCGAATAGGACGGTGATCTACAAGGTCTCCCGTACAAAGCTTCATAGGGTGCCATCTTTATACTCGCCTGATAACTATTATTATACGAGAATTCCACTAAATGTAGATGGTCCTCCCAAGACCCATGAAATCCAGAACACAAGCCCTCAGCATATCCTCTAGAATTCGATTCAGCCTTTTCATTTGTCCTTCGGTCTGGGGATGATAGGCTGTACTCAAACTCAATCTCTTAACCAAAGCTGTCTACAGAGCCTCCCAAAAATTACTAGTAAAGATTGGATCACGGTCACTTACTACACTGACGGGGACTCCGTGCAACCTGACGTTCTCCCTCAAGAAAATCTCCGCTAAAGACGCTGTAGTTCTAGTCGCCTTAACCGGAATAAAATGGACGCTCTGGGTCAGCCGGTCTACGATTACCCATATTCCTTCATTTCCTTTTCTAATCCTTGGCAAACCGTTGACGAAATCCATAGATATCATTTCCCACTTCCACTTAGAGACTTCCAAAGGCTGCAACAATCCTGCAATCTTCTGTCGATTACCTTTCACCAGCTGACAGATCGCACATCCATTGACTGAAGCAGCAACATCCTTCTTCATGCCCGGCCACCTAAAAACTCTCTTCAAATCCTTATACATCTTTGAGATCCTCGAATGGATACTCAACCTTGATTTGTGGCCTTCCCGCAAAGCTTTCTGCCTCAATCCATCCACATCCGGTACACACAAACGTCCGTTGATCCTCAAAGCTCCCTGATCGTCTATCTAGAAATCCGAATATCGACCATCCTTGGCTCCAAGTATCAATTCCTAAAAAGTTCTATCCTTCATCTGACCTCTTATGATCCTTACCTATAGAGATGGAACAACTTACAAAATAGACAAAATTGCATTCCTACTCAGAGCATCCGCTACAGCATTTACTTTTCCTGGAGTATAACGGATATCCAAATCATATGATGCCCAAAATTCTACCCGCCTCTGCCGCCTCAAATTTAGATCCTTCTAGGAGAAAAGATAGTTCAAAGGTTTGTGATCTGTGAAAATCTCGAACTTCTCTCCCAACAGACAGTGCCTCCAGATCTTCAAAGCAAAGATGATGGCCAACAATTCCAGATCATGCGTAGCGTAATTCTTTCATGTGACTTCAACTGCCTGCTCGCATATGCAATCAGTTTCCCATTCTACATCAGCACTACACCCAGCCCAACTCCACAAGCATCCGTGTAGACTTCGAACTTACTCTTACCATCAGGAATAGCTAAAACAAGTGCACTGGAAAGCCTTGCCTTCGAATCCAGGAACGCCTCTTCACACTTGGGGGTCCATTTAAACTTTGCTCCTTTCCTAGTCAACTTGGTTAAGTGCAAAGAAATCTTAGAGTAGTTTCTGATAAATTTCCTTTAGTACCCTGCCAAACCCTGAAAACTACGGACCTCCGTAGGGGGCAGCGGTTGTTTCCACTCTTGAATAGCTGCTACCTTGGCCGGATCTACAGAAATACCCTCACCAGATAAAATATGCCTCAAAAATCTCACTTTCGTCTTTCAAAAATGGCATTTTGAAAACTTAGCCTTCAGGACATGCCTCCTCAAAGTCTCCAACATTATCTCCAAATGTTGCTTATGCTCCTCTTCAGACTTGGAGTAGATGAAAATGTCATTGATGAACACGAGCACAAACTTATTCAGCATACCGCGGAAAACTCGATTCATCAATTCCATAAAATAAGCTGGAGCATTGGTTAGCCCAAAGGCATAACCAGCCACTCATAAAAACAATTGGGTCCCCTGAACACAGTCAAGGGTATACTGTCCTCATCTACCCTTAACTGGTGGAAACTTGAAGCTAAATCCAACTGGGAGAAAACAAAAGCGCCATGGAGTTGATCAAAAAGATCATCCATATGGGGTAAGGGAATCTCAATGACCCATCTGACTTGGTCACAAAGACTACAATAGAACCCCAACTAGAAAAACTAGGCCGGATCAAACCTCTCTTTATGAAAGCTTGGGTCTGCTTCACCAACTCTTCTCTCCCTCTCTCGGAGCCATCCTTCTACTGGGTTGAACAGCAGGTATTGCTCCCGGAACTAAGTCGATCTCAAACTCTATCTCCCGATGCGGGTGCAAACCTTTAACTTCCTCGAAGACATCCGAAAAATCTTGGACCACTGCGATGGATTCTATGCCTTTTGGAGATGCCTCGATTCCATGCAAAAGATTACTCAAGTGTACTCTAGAATTATCGCAAGTCACTTTTGCAATCCTTCCCAATTCTGTTTCTAAAGACACAATTTTCTCTTCACAAATCAAGACAACCTTACGCTTATCCAACCAATCCATTCCCAGAATAAGGTCAAACCCTTTGAAATCCAATACAAATGGGTCGCAAGTGAAACTATGAGATAGATAAGAAATTCTTAGGCCTCAACAGATCCTATCTAACTTGGTTATTCCCCTATAAGATTAGATACAAAAATAGGACGGTCTACCACACTAAGGGTCAGATGAAACTTCTCTACTGTATCCAAAGAAATAAAACTAAGGGTGCACCAGAATCAAACAGGACTCTAATAAAAATTCCATCTAAAAGAAAAGTACCTTCAAGAACTCCTTTTCCTTTATAAGAAGTTGATGGTCCACCTTCAAGAGAAAACACCTTGTTCTGCTGGGCCTTCTGAAGAAGCGGGCAAGCCTTCACCATATGCCCCGCTTGATGACAGTTGAAACACAAGGACTTCTGAACCAATGCGGAACCGGGTCCACTCCGACGCTGCTGCTGCTGCTGAGATCTACCTTTGGGACACTGCTTAGCCAAATGACCCTCTTGCTGACACACATAACACTTACGAGGTTCATTGTTGCCACCTTGTTTTCCTTTTCCTTGCTTCTTCCAATTTGGGTTGAATTTCCTTTTGTTTGGATTGGAAGAAGATCCACTCAGTGCTACTGTAGATGCAAAAGGTTTCTTGTTCATAAGCTCCTCATACCTCAATGCCATATCAATGAACTCCACGAATGATCCCTTAAGATGTGTCGTCATCATCTCGTGAAACTCAGTACTCATTCCCAGTACAAACATCTCATTCTTCTTGAGGGGCGTGTCAATCAGACCAGGTCCATACAAGATAATTCATTAAACTTAGTCTCATATTCTGAAATCAACATACTCCCTTGCTTCAAATCTAGAAAATCTCTGTATAGACGAGTCTTCCCAGCCGTAGGCATAAACTGTTCCTCAAACAGTTCCTTAAACTTGCTCCAAGAAATATCATCCTCTAAAATATTTACTGTAAATGCATCCCACTATGCTCAGCACCTTCTTGAAGTTGCCACGTTGCCATCACTCTCTTTTGCTCATCTGAAAGATTCAAACTCTTAAAAATTCGCTCACATGAGCGTAACCAAGGCTGAACTTCAATGATGGACTCCGATCCTTTAAAAGGTCTTCCTCCTAGATTGGTGAAATCCTTACACAAAGCTGCAAAACTTACTCGATGCGGCGTTGGATTTACAGCCTCCTTAGCGGTTGGACCTCTTCCATTAGTGGTCGTCGTGTTGTCCACAACTCTACCTCTCCTTCCTCTAGAACTCATGCTGGCAACCTAGACAGGTAAACCAAAATTTAGATAGGTATATAGATAGATAAAAATTACAAGTACGTGCTCTCAAGATAGATACTACTCCAAAGCCTAGGTATTATCTCAACCGCACTCTGATACCAACTGTGACAATCCTCCTTTCATTCCACAGAAAGATGCATCACCATTAAGAAAGAAATAGGTAGAAAAGATAATAGATAGAAAGAAAGAAACAACAACATCAGAATCTCACAGCGGAAACGGAAAAATATAATATCACATAACTATTACATAGTCGTTACACATCAAAGTCAATACAGTTACTACATTACAGTAGACAGTCGTAAAGACATATCTATTCATTACATTTCAAAATACAACAGACAAAAGATATCAACACAGTGGAAATATATATATATATATATATATATATATATATATATATGCCAAGACTCCTGCTCCAAGCTTTCCAAAATTCGTCAAGCCAACCTTATCACTTGGCTACTCATAAAAATTTGAGTACCCAAGAGTTTAAGAAAACAGAAATAAACTCTGGGTCAGACATGGGTCTGGTGTGAGTAAACGGTTAAGTTGTTTAACTTGAAAAAACCTTTGAAATAAAAGGTATCTCGTAAGACTCTCCGCAAATAAACATGAACAAGTTTTTCCCTTACGATAACCAAAACATTTGATAGGAAATCTGGTTATATTATAATAGTGTCTAGGGTTTTTAGTATAAAATACAGAAATAGATGGAATGCTTACATCTCACGTTCCAACATAGTTGGACACAATCAAAACCGTACAGGCACTTATTGGAGATTGGATTCCATACAATTGCAGGGCTACTGGGGTACCGGCCGTCACAGTACGTGGTCTAGATCACTGTACCGAGAATCCACCCTGATCCCCTAAAATGCAAGACTGGAGCTACCCCTTACTGGATAGTCTGAATAAGACAACCCCACGGTTGTGGCCAACAACCGCCTACACAGCCGAATAAAGGGACTTCTAGACAGGGGAAATCTTATCCTACTTGGGTTCTACAACTTAGCCTTGCGTGCACCACCCCTGTTTTAGCCATTCCCAGTTGATGAGGCTTAAGGCTACGATTACCTTTTAAGAACACATATCTTGGAATGCTCATCGTCCTCCATTGACGATGGTCTGATAGCATTCATCCATACAAGTTCGTTTTGGGTTCGAGCAAAACCGAAGGCGCTTTCTTGCTACACTCATTTTGGAATCACCCTCGGAGTTAACGATAATAGCCCTTGTACTTTGAAACTTCATCTCGATCTTCACTTGAGATTGCACAACCTATCGTTTAACTTGGATCGATGTGGTTTTCGGATTACAAATTTGATATCTGATCCTGGTCTCATCGAAATCCAAATGCCAACTTAAAGGTCAAGTTGTTTAAGGTTCAAACAATTTAAATTCAATGCAGAACTTTGTATACACATAGCAATTTAGCACAGATAAATAACACACATTTATCACAACTGTATCCAAAGTATATCACATCACAGAATATCACAGATTAACATACTATAAATATCAATCAATCCAAACATTCTATTCAATCAATCATCCATAAGCAAGACTTATTAATCCATACTATAATTAATTTAATCAACTCAAATTAAATTAATTATTTAAGAATTAATCACCTAACACTACTTAATTAAGTAAATACAAACCATTTAATTAATTATCTAATTAATTAATCATTCTTTAATTACTTTATAAATTAATTAATTAATCTTTAATTACTGATTGATTATCTTTTAACTATTAATTAAATAATCCTTAATCAATAATTAATTAATCCTAATTATTAATTAATAAATCCTTAATTATTAATTTATTAACCCTTAATTACAAATTAATTAATCTCTAATTAATTAATTAATCCTTAATTACAAATTAATTAATCTCTAATTACTTAATTAATCAATCCTTAATTACAAATTAATTAATCTCTAATTAATTAATTTATAACCCTTAAGTATTAATTAATTAATCCTTAATTATTGATTAATAAATTTCTTTTTAATTACTTCATTAATTTAATTAATCTATAATTACCCCAAAAAAAATTTTTTGCAGACTAAGCGGGGTTAAAACTGGTCCCCTACCAGATTTATTAATCAAAGAAAAGGAAAATACAACAAGATAACACTAGAGAGCAACAAGGAAAAGGAAAACATACAAAAAGAAGAACACACACATTAAACAGAAGAGAAGAGGAACATCAGGGAGAAGTTAAGGAATCCAAGGTTCCAAATGTATGTCTTGAAACTTGTTAGGGCTAACCCTCAACCCCAACATGATATCATGCTTTAAGACAGTCGAAACATTCTCTTTACTTCTGCAAACACCATCAAAACATCTCTTGTTTCTTTCCTTCCAAGTAACCACCATAAGTTTTTTCAGGATGAAGAAAAAGAACTGCCTACTGTCTTCCCTCCATAACATTGCACTTTCCATAAGGTTCCATATATTATTATAAATAGGAAGTTTATAAAACTTCAGGAAACAACATATCATTCTAGACCAGATGAAACGAACGAATGGATAGTCAAAAAAGATGTGTAAAACACTTTCTGCCTGTAAATTACAGAGCTCACATTCAGGAAGGAGAGACATACCATACTTCAACAGCTTATCTCTAGTCAACAGAGCATCAGAAGTAACCTTCCAGAACATCAGATTGTCAGAGCTACAAGATTCCATTGTCCACGTAACCTTTCTCCACTTACATTCTGGCAAAGAGTCCAAGCCATTCAAGGCTGCTTAAACCCTCTTAATGGAATGCTCCTGACCATTCCACAAGACAGTGTCATGGTCATATGTTTCATAGAAGCTAGTGTCATAAATGCTCCAAAAGTTCCTTACAATCTGGTTACTGGTGTAGGGCATAACAATTTTACCATTAACAATATGATCAATGGCAAGTGCATTGTTTCCAATGCCACATTGGAACTTCTACTGTGGACTGAAGACAAGGTCAAGGATTACACCTTTACTAAGCCAAGGGTCACGCCAGAAACTGCACATGCTTGTCTCAGATAGCTTCAGTTGTACAAGAGGCTTGAAAATGAGTCTTAATTTTAAAATGCTCCTCCAAATCCAGCTACATGACTGAGGGATGTCCATAAGCCAAAAGTTTTTTGTTCCAATGTTATATCTGTGTGTCCAATTACCCACAGAGTTTCATGCTTGTGCAGCAGCGCATTGAAATGGTGACTGTATGCCGCCTTGCTCCATACCCAAATACTTTTCACACCCAATCCCCCTTTACTTCTTGGCTTCTCAATGGAATTGTAAGAACAGGGTAGGACTTTCCTGGTGTGAATGGTACCAAACCAAAGAAATCGCATCATTGCTCTACGAACCAGTTTCAGAAGTTTTAATGTTAGAATGTCGGTTCTTGCCCAATAAACCATTAAAGAGTGACTAACAGATTGAACTAGCACCAGCCTACCAGCTTATGACAGGTATCTATTGGCCCAACAATCCATGACAGCAGTGATCTTTTGATAAAGTGGAAGACAATCAGCATAAGTAACTCTAGAAGTACACAAAGGTAGCCCAAGATAATTCATATCAGATGACATGGATTGCATACCAGCAAAAGAGGTCAGATTCATCTCCTGAATACTAGAAACTCCAGAAAATAAAATGCTGGATTTATGAAGGTTAAGTTTTAGACCAGTCATCAAGAAAAAGGTATAAAGAGCACTTTTAATTCCTTCAAAAGATTGCATATTGGGTTTTGTAAAAATCATAATATCGTCAGCAAATAAGAGGGCTGTTATTTGATGCTCTTTGCACTTGGTGTAACGACCCGCCGTTCTGACCGCCCCAGTCGGTAATTAAACCAACTAGAAACGTTCAAAATGACGGATTGTTATTCAGTTTATAGAGTTTAAACAGAATCAGCCACAGAATCACAGAATAATCATAATATTTTACATAAATGAATTTTTATACATATATCAGAGTTTGTACAATGCATTAAATTTTACACAGCGGAATATTTCTTTTAAGTACAAAAATTTCTTCGAAAAGGCTAAAGTGAAGCAATTTCCCCAACTCTCTCTAACTTCACGGCCTGAAAATCTTCAAGCTGTAAAATTACTCGGTCTGACCCGAGTATTATATTCAAAAGAAAATAATACACAGGTCAGTCTAATTCAAACTCAGTTATTAGTGCATAGAGGCAATAATAATCAAACAACAATTAGACGACAGTCAAATATGAATTCACCTATCTGATCCTTTAACAAGAAATCGGATAACGGTAAATATAACACTTATCAGTGTTAAACAATAAATCAGTAGTTTCAAATTATCAACGCAGATAGATGAAGGGATTATTGACGAAGATAATTTAGAAAACAATCAAAATCTGCCTAAACGGCATTTAACAACAAAATCATCAAAATCGGTTCAAAATATATTGAATTGTCAACATAAAACAATTTTCATCAAAAAGGAAACATCAATTAAATCATTAGATTTGGTAGGGCTGCAGTACACACACGCGTGTACGGCCTCGCCATATTTTAAAATGGTAACTTCGTGTGGCTGCAGTTCACGCTTGCATGCACTGTCTCGCCACTACCGTAATGAAATAGAAATCATCACAACAGTAAAAACTAACAGAAATCGTAGCTGCAGAGGTCAAGTATGCTACAGCCAGAATTTCGATAAAAATCGAAGTCAACATCGAACCAAGTCAAAGCCATGATCCAATAAAGAGATGAACAGGCCAGCGACGAGGTTAACAAAAAAAATCGAACAGTTCAACAACAAGTGCACAAAGGCAGTCATACCCAAAACAATGTACATGGCAAGGTTGAAATGCAACAGTTTGCATATACCCAAACAACTCAAGAAACAAGTTTCTTAACAACTCATTACTGCACATTTCCCATAAGTGTAAAATTTTCATAAAAATGAAACTGCAGGTCAAATACCCATAAAATCAAGGCGGTGTGGCTGCAATTCACACTTACATACATGTGCACTGCCTCGCCAACTCGAGTGCACAAGGTCAAATCAAAATCAGATTCAACGCAAGTACAAACGGCCTCGACCAAAATTCAAAATATCACTGCAACAATGAAACTCAAGTAATTCCAGAAATCCAAATAGTTTCAAAAATGTAAGCACTACAAGGAAACTGACTCCAAGCTGCATGTACACTTGAATACATGAAGTAAATTTGAAAACAAGGCATGTAACAGTGGAACTACAAGGCACAAAGGCTACAAGTATGACTTGAACAAAGCAAGGCTACAGAGCTCGAGCTTATGCAAAGTCAACATCACCGCATATGAATCATTTATCTGACTCAATGCAACTGCAACACCAACTCAAGAAAGCGGCGGTACACTACAACCTAAAGGAACCATGCCACAAAGGCAAATAAAGTAGTCAGGTAATCCAAATATAAATCAATGCTCAATGCATGGCATAAATATGAATCAAACTCGTATATATACTGCAAGTAGCATTTAAAAGTATGCAATTTGGAAATATGGATAAAGAATTCAAGTATTCAGTCAATTCAAATGCTCCAAACATGTTCAAGTCTCACGAAAACAAATCAATGCAGACCCATATAAGTGCACATGTGTATATGTTATAAGTGCTAACAAGTAACAAGAATCAATGAATCAAATATGCATGTACAGGCAACTGAAGTGAATGGCATATGTAATAAATGATCAGTGGACAATGAAACAAAACAGGATGGACAAAAATCAGTGACAACTTCACAACCAACTAATCAGACTTCAAACTAAGCAATAGATCAGTAAACAGTGACTTCCACATAACAGAGAATTAAAGTTATGTTTGAATTTGTTTTAGAAAACTCAGGTCAAACCAGGGTTTAAAATTTATTTTAATTGAAATTTTAAAACTAATCTGTAGGTAAACAAATATATTAACCAAGACTGGAAACTAAAGCATAGAGAAATCTCAGGTCTTAAACAACATGTTGTTATCCAGACATCTATACATACATATATATATATATATATATATATACACAGAGAGAAGATAAAGCATACTCATACAATCTTGTCAGGATGTAAAAGATTTATATGCTTAAATTTTAAAATGTTACTCACTGCAATAAAATGAAACTGCAAGTACAACTGGAATGCAAACTATATCAAACAGTGACAATATGGATGCAACAGATATATGTAACAAATGAATGCAACAGAAGTATGGTGAAATCCAGTAACTAAACAAGTCAGACCACAAGTGTATCAAGACTCAACAAAGGCTACAACAGCAGGTGAAAGTTACGCATGCTACAGGGATGATCAGAAGTGACAATGTCACAAATGACCAAAGTCAAAAGGAAACCACTAGGATGAACAAGTCATCTACAAATCGAAGTATGAGACAGCTACAAAATGAAGACTATAGTAAAATTCACACATCAGTGAAAGCAAGGCCGAAGCCAACAAAAATCAATTTCTTCTATTTTCTTTTCTTTTCAAAAATTTAACTTCGAAAATCACATGAAACTATAAGCCATGGACGTGGTCACAGGGACCGACATCAACGAGCCATAGTTATCAAGAATCCAAATCAATTCTTCAGGAACGAATACAAAGATGGCCAGAGACGAAGCTCACTGGGGCCAAAAAAATCAAGGCCAAAGCCATTAAAAATATCACAGAAGAAAAATCGAACAATATCAAAGGCCGAAGCCAACAAGAAGGAATCGAACCAATCAATGAAAAAAAATCAGCAGAGAAATCATCAAAATGATAGCTAAATCAAATGACTGAGAATGAAAACAGATGTGAGGGTCACTCACCTTAGCACGAAGAGCAGATCAAAGCAGAGATGAACGAAAACCAGAGGATCGATCTAGGAAGTCGAAGCCGGCGCCTTTGATTTTGAAAAACCCTAATTGTTGAAGGAAGACGAACGAAGATGAAGCTGAAGCCTTAATTTTTGAATGACGAAGAGGAGACGAGAGACGCCATTTTTTTTCCTTGGTTTGATTTGTTTAGGGTTTTCAATGAGAAAGGTAAAGGGGACGGGTATAAAAGAGAAAAGGAAGAACGTGTTTTTGATGAGGAGATCGTGATTCTTAGCGTGGGTTATGGCATAATTTTAGCTGATAAAAGTAAGGCAGTGGTACTCTTTATATTATATATATTACTATTACTATTATTATTATTATTATTATTATTATTATTATTATTATTATTTTATCCAATTTGTTTTATAGATATTTTCTTTAGTAAATATAGAAACGTTTTGAAGTTCAACTATCAAACATAAATTAATATTAACATGTTTTACAATTAGATTTTATACTTGTATTTTGTATTGATAAAATTTATTCCATTTTATTTAAGTTAAAGAAAAAATGTTATTAAAACAAACCATCCATTTATAAATTTACATAAATAATAATTCGTAAATCCAAACTATTTTTTTTCTAAGTCATTAGTTCGAATTTAAAATACAAATTCAATATTCAATTTCAAACTCCAAAGTCAAATTCAAATTTTATTCAACTTTAAATAAATTAAATACTAAAATTTAATCGCCAATTCATAGTTATATTGGGAATTCAATTCAAACCATCATTTAAATATGTAAAATTAATTAAATATTTTCATTTTTAAATTGTTCAAAATTTTGGGTTGTTACACTTGGGATGGTATAGTATTTGCTTGTTTTGAAACATGGGTCTTATCAGACTTGTGAATACTTCCATAACCAGAATGAAGATATATGAAGACAGGGGATCCCCCTGCCTGATTCCCTGCTTTGGAACAAAATTTCTTGTGTTTGTGCCATTGATTATCATAGAATAGGAGGGAGTAGAAATACATTCGTAAATCCAAGCAACAAAGACTTTGGGAAAACCCAAGAGTGACATAACCCTAACTACTGACTTCCAATGAAGTGAATCATATGCCTTCTGCAGGTCAAGCTTAAGCATGACACGTGGTGAACTATTAACACAGTGTTAACCTTTTGTTAGCTTATGGGCTAGCATAATATTATCGAGGATATTTCTATCAGGGAGGAAGGCAACTTGATTGTTTGAAATAATTCTTTGAAGAACAGACACCATCTTAGTAGCAATAATTTTGGAGATACACTTGTACACCACATTACAACAGGAAATGGGACGAAAGGAGGTGACAGACATAGCAGGTTTGGTCTTAGGGATAAGCACCAAGTCGGTTGAATTTACTGAATGAAGCAGCTTAAATTTATCAAAGAAATTGTGGATAGCTCTGCAAAATTAATCTCCAACAATATCCCACCTTGAAGTAAAAAACTACGTTGAAACCATCTGGACCACCAGACGAGCTTTTATTCATTGCATGTAGGGTTTTCTTAATTTTGTCATTAGTCACTTCAGCTGTCAATTGACTGACTTCATCTTGATTAAGTCTAGGAAGTGAGATAGTGGATATGAAGTCTAAATTAGGTTCAAAATTGCTAGCATTACCAAAAAGTCCATAATAATACATAAGAAAGGCCTTTTCAACAGTTTCAGGGGTAGATTGAAAATCACCAGCTTCATCAACTATAGTAGTTATATTGTTAATTGAATGCTTAACCTTCAGAGAGGCATGAAAAAAAATTGTATTCCTGTCACCTTCAGCTGGCCATTGTATTCTTAATTATTGCCTCTTCATATCAGCCTCACAAGCAAGAGCAAGATTTAGGTCGTTGAAAAGAGTAGCTTCCTTCTCGCTAAAAAAGCATTATCAGGATGTGCCATCATTTGCTCTTGAGCTACCTTTAAACTGTCCATGAGTTTAGTTGTTTGAATATTGCCATTACCATACTTTATCCTAGCCCACTCCCTCAAAGCTTCCTTAACTGCTCTGAGTTTCCTGCAAAAAATAAAAGTAGGGTTTCCAAAATACCTATTTGTCCAAGCATTATTTATTATATCATAATAATCAGGATCAAGGACCCATGCATTGTAAAATTTATATCCTCTTTTGGCTTCCAGTGGCTTTTTCCCAGTGGTCAAGATGAGTGGAGAGTGGTCAGATAGAATTGGGTGGGGCAGATAAGTGGTGATGTTGGGCCATGTTGTTAGGGCTTTGATGTTTGAGAAGGTGTGATCAATGCTAGAGAAAACGCGGGAGCCAGTTCTTGAACGATTATTCCAAGAGAAAGGGGCACCATATTTGATAAAAGGGATTAATGAAGAGTCATCAATAGCATTGTTTAAAGGGAGAATGTCCCTAGGCAACAGAGGAAGACCCCCCTATTTGTCTGACAAAGATAAACAACAGTTAAAATCACCTAGCAAAAACCATGGATGAGTGTCTTGTCGTAGCGCAGGAAGAAGATTGAAAAGAGATTGTCTGGAAGAAGGAGAGTTAAAAGCATATATGAAGGAAATGTAGAAAGATATAGAGGGATTGATTATTTTAGCATGAAAATGCATAATTTGAGGAGTTGCAAGAATGAGATCAAGTGAAAGATGGTCAGGATTATGAAGGACCATAATTCTCCCATAGTTAGCTTCAAGAAGATTGTGGTTCAAGATCCATGATGGGTTTATGTACTTAGCAGCATTAACAGTTAGTGTCAAATTCAGTTTGGTTTCAAGAATTGCAAAAACAAATAGCTGATGAATGGAGATCAACTGTTTAACCTGATCTAGCTTAAGAAAGTTGTGAGCTCCTCTGATATTCCAAGCACCAATGTTGTGTAACATTAATCAAACTATATTTATGTGCGCTCCCTCTCTCATGCTCCTCGTTATAGGAGAATTAATTCTTGTGAAGCTTTGATTTTGATGTTTTGCCTTTTTTGTCTTTCTGCTTTTATCATTATCAAATACTATACAGCTATCTTTATTTGGATCTTTAGGTGGCGATTTCCAACCTGGTATAGAACCCAGATACACATAAGGCTGACTTTGCTTTGGGATGATTGGTGGTGTAAGAGTAGGGTTGGGAGGAGAATCTGATGTAGTGGAATGAGATTGGGCATGCATGTTATACACTAAATCAAAAAATTCTTTTTGCATAGCGGTATAGTACAATTCTTCATGTTCGTCTGAATTTATTTTGGTTGTTAGTTGACATGTGGAAGGGGGAATTTCAAGATTGGGCATGGAGTTAGTGCATAGAGTATTCATGCAAATATTTGCATGCACAAGAGGTTCAGAAAATTGCACAGTATGAATTTCGTTATGCACCAGAGAGGGCAGCAAAATTTGCTGGTCAACCAAAGAAGTATTTGGAAATTCTTGGGGAACATGCCTGTCATCAATACTTATATTGCTTTCATCAATCAACAGAATTGCATTATTATCTATCCCATCAGTTTGATCACTAGAGGATGCCACTTCATCATTATCACCCCCAGCCTCCAAGTCCTTTAACACCTCAAATATGTTGCTTGTTTTAATTATGCCATATTCATTATCAGTTTCACAAGTCTCTACCTGTACCTCATATCCACTACCAACATTTTTATCTGTTATATTATCTATACCTTGGACAACAATGTTATTCACATTAACTTCAGCATGAACTAAATTATCATTTAGCACTGGCACCTTAAAATTAATTCCAACCTTATCTTTATTTTTATTATTCAATACTCTCTTCCAAATCTGATTATGTTTATTTGCCTGCTTTCCTTCCTTCTGCACATTGACATGTCCACCATTCATTTTCTCCCCAAGATCTACCTCTTCCTTATTCCTCACATTAACTTCACCTTCTCTCATGCATTCATTTATCATATGACCAAATACTTTACAACTAGAACAAATTTCAGGCTTCCATAGATAACTAACTTGTATCATCTGAGTTGACCCATCAATTAGTTTCACAGGAAACTCGTCAACCAATTCTTGGTTAGGAGTGACATCAACTAAGCATTTGGCATATCCAATACGCTGCAATTTATCAGTAGAAGTATCCAAACAGAGCAACCTTCCAATCCTAGATACTAACCAGTTAATTCCTAAATGAGACCACGCATAAAGTGGGATGTTCGTTAACTTTAACCAAACTGGCACTGATTTGATCGTGCTGCAACTGTTCCCAATGAAAGGATCCCATGCCTTTATAATAAATATCTTGTTCCGAAGAAAAATGGGATCGGCTTCAACAATTCTCCTTCTGTCCTCAGCATAGGAGAGTTGGAAAAGGAACAAGGTACCATCAGATTTTATAGATACTTCGCCTTTGAGCTTCCAGAGTTTTTTAAGGTGGTTGATGACTGTCATGTAGGACAAGGTCTTGTCAAGGAAGAAACCAACCAACCATCCTCCCAAAACTTCATTTCCATCTTTCAGCACTTCAGGTGGTGGCACCAATACCCGTCCATCATAAGCAAGCTGAAAATCAACTGGCAAATATGAACCTGCGTTGCGGGGTTTGGATTTGAAAAGGAAGGACCAAGTGGAGGTTGAAGTAGCGGAATGGATGAACGTTGGAAGGTCTGGTGGAGGAACAGGAGGAAGTAAGTTTTGGGGAGAGTTTGGAAGGGTGGGCGAAAGCAGGGAGGGAGGAGGAACAGTTGAAGGAATGGGTAGGACAGTTTGAAAGGACTAGGAATGGTGATCGGTATGGGCGGGAGAGGCCATTAAAAACCAAAAAAGGAATATTGTAATCAACTGACCCAAAATTTTAATTAAATTTAAAATAAAATATTTATCTTTATTAATTATTTAATTATCATTAACACATAAATTTAAAACATTTTATCTTTAATTAACCATTTGATTAAACCATTCAATTTAAGTTTTTCAAATAATTTAAGTAAAATAAATAATATAACTTTTCTTAAACCAATATTTAAAAACATTTATTATATAAGTTGATTTAAGAAATAATTTAAACTTAATTTATTTTAAAATTTAAAAACACACTTTTATTTAAAACTTAAAATTGTTATAAATATTTACTTCGGTTACAACCCGATTCCCAACCCGAGTCACACCCGAGAAAAACTTTTCTCTTTAAAAACTTAGTTTAGTTTTAAAACTTAAAAACTCTTAGCATGACAAACTCTCACGGAACCAACCCGACACCTTACTCGAGCCGCTACGCTACTACCCCGAGCTCTCCCTCGAGACAACCTTCCTTCTCCAAAACACTGACACCCAGGCCTCATGCACGTGCACGACTGATCGCCGGAGCTCCGGTCACCCATACCACCATCGACAAGTCATCGATGACCTTCCCCTTCGATCCCGACCACCTAAACTTCATCACTAACCCAAAATCGAAATCGAGCTTCATGATCGAACTGAAATAGAAAAACATCGACGAAAAACCACCTCGTTCTTACGACTCCAACCACCAGCAACCACAAAACCTCGTCCATACCTTTGCCGACCAACATCGCACCCTTTCGCCACCTCCGATGAACTCCGTTGCTCCAAAGACGACGCAACAACCAAAATTCTAGCCTCGACCAAACCAAGTGCTTAAACCCTATTTCTACGTCGTGTCGCCACCACGGTGAATTATAAGACCTGATTCTATTTTTACCGAGACCGCCTAGCTTCCCGCTACCTCCAGCAGTGATCCCAAACTTCCCGAGCCTCCGATCACGAGAAAAGCCCCAAAACCCAATTTCTGATCAACCCGCAAATTCACTCAAATTACTTACTTAAAAATCATAATTTTTCTTTTAACAATCCTAGTTTTCAAAGACAATTCAGAAAATATTCATGAAACCCTAAATTGTTTAAATCAGTTTTCATAAACTTTGGGTTTTTTACTGTATATTTCAAATTCCAGAAATCTTTAAACTATTTATACTTAAAACTATATTTAAAATTTAGATCCTATAAATTTAAATAACTTTTGTCTGAACAACAAAGTCTAAAAGGTATTAGAGGATGAGATCATGATTTTTGAAAAAAGTTTGAAGCCTGTAAAAACAAGAATAGAGCAAATTTTCTTGTTCTCAGACATATACTTATCTCACTTACATATATACAAGAATCACATGCATACATACATGCAAATCATAATTCATATCATACATTCCAGGAAATTCACATGCAACAGATTATCATTAACTTAAGCTTTTTAATAAAAATGTTTACTCACCAATTTATAAGATATTTGAACAGAGCTTTGAACAGGGTATGCTTGGTCGTATAAAACTTGAAACTAGGAACTTATTTGAGTTGATATCTTGCTTTAAAAACGGAGATGAATCTATTTGATTTGCTTGAGGATTCAGGTTGAGATTGAGATGGTTGTTACTTTAAATTTTCTAGTTTGTTTATTTTTATATGTTTTGTTTCCTTGAGTTTTGAAAAATGAAAATAGAAAAAAATGAGAGAGTAAAGTATAGATATATTTATAGCCTTGTTAATGATTTTTTTTTAAAATGAAAAGAAAATAAATTATTGTGACACTTGTTTAAATTCATGCCACAAATCTTACACTCGTATTTTTGCATGATTTAATTTATTTACAATTGTAATATGAATGTGTTTATTATTTTTAATATGTTTTTATAAATCTTTATATTTATTTTCTATTTAGTTAATACATTTCTTAATTTATATTTATAAAGCTTTTTAAAGAAAATAATATAAACTAATTATATACTAATAAAAATTATATATATACATATATATAAATCCAGTTTATTTTTAGATATTTATCTTTTAAATTTCAAATTCAAATTCAAATTCAATATAAAATCAACTCACACATATATATAGACACACACACACATAAAAACACTTATTTTATTTGTTGAAAAGAATAATTTACCAATTTTAAATAATTTATAAAAGAATATTATCACATATTATTTTCTAGAAATTTCCAATACCCGATTTTTATTTGAAAACAAATTGAATGACACTATAGATTTTAATCCATTGAAAATATACATATAGACCGAGTAACACCAAAATCATAACGAGGAATTGAGTCTTACCAAGTAGTATCATACACTTGTTTACCAATAACGATAATACCTAAGAGAAGTGCTTACCATCCAAATGCATATTTTGCCCATTTTTAGCCGTTTTCAAGCCACTTAAACTAATAAATCTAAATATACTTCTTCTCTTTCAAATCCCATTTTCAAACAATATCATATATATATTTCTATATAAATAGTTTTAAAAAAATATTACCACTTGCTTTGGGTTCATTCGGATTTGAGATCGTTTCGATCGTACAATAATAAAGAGAATAATTTACTAAGTGAACTACAATATTCTCTTCAGCAAATATATAATCGTTAGTTAGAAGATTATTCAGACTATCATAAGGAAAATCGACATGTTTTTCCCAAATTACCAAAGAAATTGTATCTTACTTAAAATTCTCTTTAAAAATACTTATTCTTCTAAATACTTTCGGGTGATACTATCATTACTTTTTTAAAATCATTTGAAATATTTTTGAATTCTCAAAAATTCTCTTTATTTTATAAGACACATCTTATAAACCAAATTTATATGGAATTGAATTTACATACTAACTTCCTTTATTACAGTAACCATTTATAACAACACTACTACCAAACACCCTATAGTCAAACTGTGAAACTACATTCACAAGATGTTCATATTTAATTTAACTAAAACAGTAAATGCTCATAAACTAATCGAGTATAAAGAATCAATCGACAAACAATTGTCAATGCTCCTAAACTGGATGAGCATGACTAATCAAATAATAAATGATAATAATTGAAAATTATCATTTCCTAACAAATAAACATGTCATAAATAATTATATTAATTTTTACAAATTATTCTTTTATATATAAATTCTAGGTAAAATTATTTCATTTACCAATTTCAAAAACAATACTGTGTCGATTTGCCTCGTTTAACTATTTTGAAACTCTCATCGACACAGTTCTACCTTCTGTATTGATCAGATTTCATTAACCACCCGATAGACCAACTAACACAATATTAAACATTTTTCTATCACCAACAAATAGACAAATAGGCCCTCTCATATATGTATGTATGTGTATATGTATATAACATAGACACACATACACTCAAACTCATTCTTGAGTGTCAGTTACCCTATCTATAATGAGTTTACCCCACCCGAGCCTTTATGTTCGCTCAACATAAGCTCTGATACCACATGTAACATTCTTCCTTCCCGAAGGTGACTATAGGTGGTAAACTCGAATCTGTTATACGGCCAACCTCTAGACTGCTTTATTAACAACCTATAAAGGGGCATGTAGGGGTAAAAGTCTAAGCTTCGTCATAGTTCACAAAGCAAGAACCCTCGATCATGCATGCCAACTTGACACTCACCAGATCCGATCCTGGTCTCTCCGAACCAACAATCGATAGTTTCCAGTTGATTCAATCCCAGTTCTTTCAGAAGTAAGCGAGCGATATAAGAGCACTAAGGGGATCTCGAATATACGCCCTTAAAGCAAGAGAAGTTTCACCAGAATGAGTTCTCCCAAGGGATCTCAAACTGTATAAGGTTTAATAGTCGGTTATTTAACTATCATATAAACAAACAACCAAATAGGAGATTTAATTTCGTATGGAAACAAAGTATAGTTAAGCATATAAGCAAGCACTAAGACCCTTTAATTAATCTTTTCATTAATTAAAATCACTTTTAATTATTTTCATTAAAATAACTTTACAAAAGATATATTCACAAACCCTCTCTACTCTTTTTCTAGAAAAAATATTAATTTACTTATCTTAACTATATAAGTATACCTACAAACATTTCACTTTCGATGCTTAGAAAACATCTCCAAATATACATTCCAAATCTTAAGGTTGATTTCCCCTTTTATAAAATCATATTTAAATAGGCTAAAACAAACGTCGTTTAAAAACATTGTTTACTATAACCCTAAACCACTTTCCTTTATGTTATAAGCAAATAGATCGTATGGAATTTAGACCAAATATACTTACCACCACTTTTCGATTTCAAACTTGTACCATCCTTCGGTAAATAATGAAGTTGGACAAGTTAGAAAATTATCATTACCTCGACATACATTCTTAATTCTCACATGTAGAGACGAGTTTCTCTACCTCAGAATTTAGTGTTCGTTATGAAAAGAATACTTTGCATACCACCATAATTTAAAATGATCAGTTATAGAAATAAAATATCATTTTCTTTATAAAATTACTTTTTATAAATCTCTTTTATATTTACAAACTCCTTGTAAAAATCTAATTACTATTTATAAAGTCCATTCGTAAAACTCATAATTTTGAATCTCATATGCTCATCACCAATTTTCGATTTCAAAATAGGAATAAATACTTTACATAAAACGATCATTCCATATATCATTACAAATTCACAAATGTGATTTATTACTCTAATTTATCAAAATGATATATTTCTCTTCTATAAAATATCATTTATTAATCCATTATTATATTAAAAAACCTTTATATATATATATATATATATTTCTATACAACATTTTATATAAAGCATTTCACAAATATTTGTTCCAAAATATTTCTATCTTCTTTCAAAAAAAATTACTTTACTATAAAAGATAAACTCCTTTTGTTCTCTAGATAATAAACATTTGTTATTATATTAAATTTTCTCTATAATAAATACTTCTCGAAAATACTTTTTAAAACATTTCCATATAAAATAGAAGAGTCTAAAAAAGTTGAAGAAAAATAAAGAAGTCCAAAAAAAATTTCTAAATAAAATGCCACAGAAATTTCCAAAATTCACATTTAGAATCATTCTCCAAATCAAAACCATTTTTAAGTCAAAATAGCGAATCATTGTATTTCAAAATACTATAATAAGGCCTAGAGCTACCATAGCACTTACCAAGTGCTATCATTGATCTTGACTAAAAAGTTCGGCTTTTGCGACATATCAAAGTCATTTCCAATAGGCCCAACTATCAAGTTTTTGGCATTTAACAATTTATACAACAATAATATTAATGAAATTAAAATCAACAGTGGCAAGGAATCCCTTAGGATCCCTCGGCAAAATCCTCTAAGTTCTCTGTATTTCATTTCATATGCCATCCGCTTTCCAAAGGTAGAATTCAACCAAACCAAACAAAGAAATCATTAGTTGACTCATCCAAGCCCCAATCCTAACCAAAACGTAGATAATCCCAATGTGAGTGCAATGGTGACGTCGGTCCAATTGGACCTCGTGTGAAAAATTATTGATTTTATAAGAAATCAGATAATATAAATTTATTACTTAATTAACTTAATAAATTACCTAATTATACCATTCTTACCCAATATCTCTTCCAGGTCGTGCACAGATGCAGTGATATGCACAAACCCGCCAATGTCGCATCTTCTCCTTTTCCATTTCTCCCTTGTTTCTCAATGAAACACTGCACCGCTTGCTCCATTTTAGTCCATTACATAAATGAGGCTTAAAATCATTCAAGACAATCGACTCTAGAATAATGCAACCTGTAGCTTCCGTAAGCGATAAACGAAAGTCATGATTTGCTTCTAATGATCACATGCCACCAAACTTCCTCCACCAGCCCATTTTCACAAGAGAAGCTCAATGCAACTCCCTATTTCCTCAAACTTTGCCAGAAAGGTCTCCACCTCTAAATCCTAGTTCGGCCACCTCCATGTTGCACACCCCCAAAGACTACCGTACCAAATTCTTAGGCTATGAATTTGATGCCCTCGACCATATAAATTCAACGGATCCGGTGTCGATGAATTTTGTGGCCTGTAGCTCGGTAAAGAATTAAAAAAATGAGGCAGCTCATTTATTTTGTTCACAAGCAAGTAAAAAATGAAAAATAAAGAGGAAGTGAAGTGATGGAGAAGAGTGAAGGAGGGTGTTGTTTATATAATATAATAGAATTATATTTTAATTTTCTCTTTTACTCGTTATGCGTTTCGAACTCGCATGACAAAATAGTACATCTAATCGCCACAAAAACCATCAGTGTACATCATCTCATTATTTTGGTTCTGATGGCACATATTTCATCAAAATATGAGAAAGTGCCCCCAAAATGATAGTTTCACACATTTTGAGATAGTTTATTGATAAAATGATTTTTGGTCCCATTAACTATAACGACCCAACCGCGATGCCCAGATTAGTAAATAACATTACGAATAATGTCCTCTGCTAATCAAGAGAATACAGCTTGTTAAGGGCGATCGAATTTGAATATATCTTTCTTCTAACACTAACATGTCATTTATACCTTTTTCACTTAATATCTGAAATGAATTTGATGTGTGCAGTGTTAATATAAAGTAATTGACACATCGATTTCTCATAATCAAAACAATATATAATATAAATAAAAGTCATAGATTACGGCGGAATAAATCTCAACTTGTACATAGACAATTTTGAGTCTATAAAATAAAACACTAAACTCACATAATATACAAGTTTTTCTAATTCTCTAATCTCAGTTATGCATTTTATAAACATAATCGTCAATTCCTAAATAAAATAAACTAAAAGTCAAAAGTGTTTATCTCCTTGCAAGCCCAACATTCATAAGTCAACATGTCCTGTAACCTGAAAAGTCTCGCCCTAACCCGAACAAAATAACACCCAGGTTATACTATCTCTAAATATTCAATAGAGTGAGAACAAAATATAACATAAGAATAAATATAAATAACTAAATCCAGATATCTAATACAGGTGTCTAAGATGTACACGACTAATCACTAAAGATATTCAACCCAGATGTCTAAGATATCACAAGTTGCAAGGTAAGTTTAACACAAAACAAGATTATATGATTGAGTCATAAAACATGGATTAGTCACTAAACACATGATTCGCAAGATTGACTAAACTTAGCATCTATAACAAGATCCAAAAATACATATTTAATTCACAAAAATAGACTAGTTACACAATTCAATTTTCCAAAATCTAAGAGATCTATACTCAAGACGATCCTAGTGACCGTACTCAGGCCCAATAGCAAACAAACAAACAATTTGGTATCACTCAAACTGATCAGATACCGAGGATCATACTCAAAACGGGAAATCACAGGATCACAAGTCGATCTCAAGGATAATCCAGGACGATCAAGAGGATCGTAGCAACCATGACTTAAAAATTCCAGGATTTATCTTATATTATTTCACTTAAAAAGAAATCCAGATTATTTATTATTATATTTCTAGGTTTGAAAACAACTCTAGGATTAAACTTCTTAAGGATCTAGCAGCCTACGTCGCACACCAAAAGTGAGTGAATTATAAAGTGCAAGATACTATCACTTTCAGTAATTACCAGCATTTAACATGGATGTCCCATACCGTCTGGTGAAACTCAAGTATTTTCTATAAGCTAGTAAATTTCACTCATTATGGATGCCAACGGAAAACTTGAACTACATTCTCTTAAGGATCTAGCAACCACTTGTCGCATGTCAGATGAGAATACAATTCTAAAGTGTAAAATACTTCCTAATAAAAATCACACAAATGTAACCAAGGCATCTTGTACTACCTAGCGAACTTCGAGTATTTGCTGATGGGCTAAGTTCCACTCAAACATTCAATTCAATGAGTTATACCATATTCGACGAAGCGTTATTCGAAAGAATAAAAATCAATCTATGAGACTAAGACGATTTTTTAGTACTTCCTAAATTATAGAATTAAGGTTCTCAAAATATTTATCATTTTGAGTTTATTGTTTATAAATAATTATATAACTTTCCACAAACCCATTTATTATTTAAGTGTAATAATATATTCACTTATTGTGTAAAATATCACATAACTAAATTTATTCCAAGATTTCACTTGTATATCCAATTTTGTCTCAAACTTCCCTTTAGTCAATACTATTCTCAAAACCATATTCTAAAACCATATCTGTAATCCATTTATTTTATATAAAAAAATTATTTCTTTTCCAAATTGACTCAAGCGTAAATCCATTTTATTTAGAAATGAATTTATATTCATATTTTCCCAAAACTACATTTCCAAATATACAATTCATTTATAATAATAGAACTACATGTAAATCTCTATTTATTAAAATCATTTATTAAAGAATTTGATTTGATACGAAAATTTGCTTGAACTGGTAAATTATAATACTTTCTTTTGTTAAATAACTTGTATTCACACTATTATTATAATAGATAAATATATGTTAAATTTCTAAACTAGTGAATTCCCAAAGTTCGCAAATTCAAAAATTTCTTATCCAAGATTTCCATTTAGAACTAAGAGTATTATATTGATATATATGCATACAGGCAGTAGTTCACAACACAAGGCATCAGATTTGCAAAACAATTTGTAACGACCCGCTATTTTGGACCATTCAAATCGATAATAAAACCATACATATCCGACTTGAATAATTCAAAATACCGAATTGTTAATTAAAATTTGGCAAAACTTAAATATACAATTAATCAATCATTCACGGATCACAGAGTAATATAATGCAGCGGAATAGATAAGGAATAGTAGTTCATGAGCTACTATATACATCAGAGTTAGAAATAAAATACAACCGAATAGTTCAAATGCAGTGAAGTCTCCAATGCAACAGATGACTTCTCTGAACCAATCAACTGTAACTGGAATCTGAATCGATGGTTGGATCTCCAAATGAAGCTCCGAACTCCAAAGGTGAGTCTCTAATGCTGTATCACTCAGTCTGACCCGAGCGTAAAGCAAAACACAAAACTGTGACGCCCCACCTCTATACCCACGCTAGCCAAGAACATTACGGTGAATGCTGTCAACTAGCACGGAGAATAAGGCTGTTGAGGAGCGACCATCCGTGTAATTGCTTTGAGCGAGCATTGATATGTCAGATAGTATAACAATCCGACATACCGACACAAACTCAAAGCTACTACACAGTGGCTGTAATATCTTCAGAAACAAATATAGAAATAAACATAACATAAATCATTCATAGATAACTCATATCACAAAGGCGGAATAAGATATGAATATTACACATAAAAGTGTACATCAGAGTAGTGGTCAGAAAGATCCACAATAACACAAAATAATAGCAACATGTGCTATACAAAAGAATACATCAATGAGTCAATATATCAAGAGTATACAACAAAAACTACTAATATAAGTAGTAAGCAAAAGGTCAGAGTAATGGATCCCTGGAGAGAAGTCAAGTTGAAGCACCTGCAACATCTCGGTCTGACCCGAGTATTATTTATAAGAAAATAATAAACGGATCAGTCTAGCAATAAATATTAGATAACATGATATAGAACGAAAGATATGGCATAGATGTATAATATCCATAATGGCATACTACTATAAGTATGTAAATGATAATCAACAAACGATTAATCAATATCAAAGAATCTTCTCAAAGATCCAAAAAGGGTATCATACCCAAAACTTGTATTCATAACAAGTTAATGACACACGAATTCACCAATGCATAAAAATTGATAAATCATATCAATGAAAATCACTAAAATTGGTGAAGCATAAATTCTAGAATTCAACACACGAAATCCAGAAAACATAAAATAAAAGGGGGGGAGGCATATCACACGAACGGGAGCATGAAAACTCACCAGCAGCTGTAACACACGAACGAGAAGCTATCTCATGGTAACTAGCCATTAATTTGACACACGAATGGTCCGAAGACCGTGGGTTGCTACCCCACCAATTTGAGTCGAAACTCCACAAAGCGGGGCTTAGTCTCCCTCGCAGACAAAGGGACATCGCACAATTGCTAGTCTAAACCATAAAATGATCATCATTGATCATCAAGAAGTGTCAATTACAATAAGCTAGTAAATATATGAGTTTAGCATCATGTCCCATAACCACTAGCTTAACTTAAATATTTGCGAACAAATTGTAGATCTCCACTAGAAAATTGTCACAAGAGATTCAATCGAACAAGTCCAAGAATTAACCAACGAAGTAAACGCAAGAGTTTCATACCACTTGTTTTACTAAGTCGTTTAATTAGATTTCTCATACGAGTGAGGTAAAAGTTTGTATATGCTAGTAGATTGGAAAACGGTTTAGGAAACGAGCTTTGTAATTGAAAATAGAGTTGAAATCGTTTTGATGAAAAGGGTTTTGATATTTACTACTAGTATAGAAACCTTTATATTTTTAAAGTGACAAATCATCGAAAGGATTGTAGGAACAATCAATCATCAAAATTCACATACGAAGACGTGAATCAAATCCAAAGAAATCGATATTAAATCCATCAAAGTGGATATTTCCAAAAATTCCCAAGAAAATGTCATCAAAGTCGATAATTAAATGATAACAATAGAAGGGAACCAACACAAGTCGATAAAATTGGAATTCGTAAACAAAATAGGCAAGCAGGCAAAACACTGCAGTTTCAGACGTCTGAAACAAGTGGTTCAGACATCTGAATCTGGAAATATAAAGATTTCTAGAACACAATTCAGACGTCTGAATCAAGTGTTTCAGACGTCTGAAATAGGCATATTTTAGCCTATTTTCTTTCTGTTTGAAATAGAACCAATTCAGACGTCTGAAATTCCAGATTCAGACGTCTGAAACTGGAATTCAGAGCATTTTCTGAACCTCGACCAAAAATGGCCAAACGAATATCAGAAATGATCGAACGAGCAAGTGACGACTAAGGATTTGCGCCAAGTGACAACCCAGCCTTAAACGACTCGTCGATACGCCTCAAATATCCATGTCCATACATCCATAAAAGGATTTTCATAGATTTTGATTTCAAAATACCAAAATTGGAATATACACCAAATCAATCCAAACCAAAATCAATTGCACAAGAGTAAGTGTTAGGAATTCATACCTAACAATCGAAGATAATTATAAACTAAGATGTGAGATAAAAATCTCACCTTTTTACAAAATCAAACAAGAAGAAGCTTGAAAGCAAATGGAGAATCAACCTCTCTTCAACACAACCCAAATGAGCTTGAGTCTATGCTCAAAACAAGAACATTCCCAAAATTAGGTTTAGGAATTTCTGAAATTGGTAAGAGAATAAGTTGGAGAAGAAGAAGAGAATGCTTACCAATGGGTTCTCTTGAATTTGGAGCTAGGAATTTGAGGTTGCAAGAGGAACTAGGGTTTTGGAGTTTTAATTTCCAATCTCTCCCACCATTATTGCCTTAGAACTGAAAAGAGGAAGAAGTGAGGGTGAATGGGGAAGAGTGGTTCAGTTTTGAGTATAAGTTGGCTAGTGGGCTGAACCCAAAATCAAACCCAAAGTGAAAAAGGTCAAATTTTTTACTAACTCCAAATATATCGAAGTTTATACTCAAAAAGGTCGCAAATGGCATTTTGAACTCAATGGAGGTGGTCTCGAGTCCTAATTCGGTTGTTTGCAAAAAGTAGCTTTTCGGACTAAAATCCGACTAACGATAAAATATTTAAATAAAATATTTAAATATAAAATCGATAAATATGCGGGTTGTTACAGACTCCCCTCCTTAAAGAAATTGCGTCATCGCAATATTTAAGAAGAAGATATGTAGTAACAACCATAAAAGCATATTCAACACAAAAGAAATTTGAAATAAGAAATTCACCTCAAAGAGCACGAGAAAGTAAGTCCGGATGTGTTCGCTCGATGTACTCTCTAGATTCCCAAGAACAATCCTTAGGATTTGAAGACCATTGAACTTTAACAAGCGGAACATCTTTATTTCGAAGTCGTTTGACCTCCAAAGCAATGATACGAATAGGATGTTGCTCATAAGTTAAATTAGGCGAAACTTCGATCTCTTCCACAACACCGGGCTCAAGAATAGAATCGGAATCTCGAAGACATTTCCGAAGTTGAGAAACGTGAAACACGTCATGGATAGCAGAAAATTGAGCCGGTAATAAAAGGCGATAAGCCATGGAACCAATACGTTCAGTGATAGGAAATGGCCCAATATATCGAGGCGCCAATTTTCCCGATCGACTGAAACGTACAACACCTTTCATCGGTGAAACACGAATAAAAACAGAGTCTCCAACAGAAAATTCTAATTTCCTTCTCCGGTTATCGGCATAGGATCTTTGTCTACTCTGGGCTTCTTTCATCCTATGACGAATAAGATCAATCTTTTCTGTGGAATCACGAATAAAATCGGGACCTAAAACCAGCTTCTCACCGGTCTCAAGCCAACAAGAAGGAGATCGGCATGGCCTTCCGTAGAGTGCCTCAAAAGGTGCCATACCAATACTAGATTGGAAGCTATTATTATAGGAGAATTCAACAAGGGAAATATGATCTTCCCAACTTCCCCCAAAATCAAGCACACAAGCACGAAGAAGATCTTCAAGTGTTTGATTCACACGCTCGGTTTGTCCATCGGACTAAGGATGATAAGCGGTGCTAAAATTGAGCTTCGTTCCCAAAGCTTTTTGAAGACTCTTCCAAAACCCACTAGTAAACAATGGATCACGATCACTAACAATAGAAGTAGGAACCCCATGTAATTTAACAATCTCTTTAACAAAGAGCTTGGCCAAAAGAGGAACGGTTCGGTTAGACCGAACGGGAATAAAATGGGCGGATTTAGTAAGTCTATCAACGATCACCTATAAGCTATCATGACCCGAACGAGAACGGGGAAGGCCATCTATGAAATCAATGGAAATTTGGTCCCACTTCCAAATTGGAATTTCTAAAGGTTGCAATAACCCACCGGGCCTTTGATGTTCGGCTTTAACAAGCTGGCAAGTCATGCAACACTTAACAAAGTTAACAATATCAAATTTCATTCCCTCCCAATAATATAGTCACTTCATATCCGCGTACATTTTACTACTACCGGGATGAATGGTGAATTTAGAACGATGAGAATCTTCTAAAATATCCTTACGAAGATCAATAATATTTGGTACGATAAGTCTACCAAATTTTCGAATGCCGCCACGAGAATCGATATCAAATTCTCTCAATCCTCCAATATCACCTCTATTCTTAATATTTTGGCCAAGAAGAGCCAAATCGGGATCTAGCCTTTGAGCTTCAAGAATGCGGTCTAAAAGAGAAGGATGAGCCTCAAGGCTCCATAAAACAAATGATGAGCATAAATCGGATACGCGGTCTCGAATCTCACAAATGGATAAGATCTCGAGGTCGTTCCATTCGGATATCATCGTAGAAATAACCGCTTGTTGCTTTTGACTAAGTGCATCCGCAACGCGATTCCCCTTTCCGGGAGTATAAAGGATATCAAGATCATATGGTGCAAGAAATTCGAGCCAATGCTGTTGACGCAAATTAAGTTCCTTTTGAGAGAATAAATACTTCAAGGACTTATGATCGGTATAAAGAAAAAATTTCTCTCCTAAAAGATAATGACGCCAAATCCGAAGAGCAAAAACAATAGCGGCGAGTTCTAAATCATGTGTGTCATATCTAGTCTCGGCCGGTTTTAATTGCCTTGAAGCATAAGCAATAACATGTTCTTTTTGCATACGAACGGCACCCAGACCAACGCGACTAGCATCGGTATAAACAACGAAATCTTGATTCCCCTCGGGAATAACAAGAATAGGAGCATCAGAAAGAAGTTCCTTTAGTTTCTGAAAAGAAGTTTCACATTTGTCCGACCAAATGTATTTAACACCTTTCTTCGTTAAGCTAGTGAGAGGCACGACAATCTTAGAAAAGTCTTTGATAAAACGGCCGTAATAACCCGCCAATCCAAGAAAACTACGAATCTCCGTCACACTCTCCGGTCTCTTCCAATCTTGAATCGCTTCAATCTTTGACGGATCCACGGAAATTCCGGATTCGGAAATAATATGACCGAGAAACTTCACACGAGATTGCCAAAAATGGCATTTAGAAAATTTTGCTTTCAGTTGATTACTCCTAAGAGTTTCCAACACAATCCGAAGATGCTTCTCATGTTCCTCTTCGGTTTTTGAATACACAAGAATATCATCAATAAAGATGAGAACAAACCGGTCGAGGAAGTCCTTGAAAACTCTATTCATAAGGTCAACGAAATAAGCCGGGGCATTTGTTAACCCAAATGGCATAACAAGCCATTCATAAGATCCATAACGAGTACGGAACGATGTCAAAGGAATGCTATCCTCTGCAATACGAAGCTGATGAAATCCAGTAGCTAAGTCTAATTGTGAAAAGACTTTAGCACCACTAAGCTGATCGAATAGATCATCAATCCGAGGTAAAGGATATTTATTTTTGATAGTAAGATCATTAAGCTTGCGGTAGTCAACAAAAAGCCTAAGTGTTCCATCGGATTTCTTCACAAAAATAGCTGAAGCTCCCCAAGGCGAGGAATAGAGCGAATAAATTGCTTTGTCTCCAATTCAGATAATTGTTTACGCATCTCCTCGTTTTCTTTACTGGAAATACAATAAGGAGGACGAGTAATAGGTTGAGCTCCAGGAATAAGATTAATTTTGAACTCAATTGCTCGCTTAGGTGGTAATCCCAAAACGGGCTCGAATATGTCGGAAAATTCACGAACGACGTGGATAAGAGAAATTATATCACCCTCATCATCATCATCGTCATCACGAGGATTTAAAGAATATAAAGATGCAACCAAGCTGGATTCTGAATCTTTAAGATTAACAGAAATCTGATTAACAGATAGTGGATGTCGAAGATGAATAGTCCGCTCAAGACATAGGATATGAGCTTCATAACGATTAAGCCAATCCATTCCCAAAATTAAGTAGCGCATAACATGCAAATCGGCTAGGAAAGAAAAATCACATAAAATAATCTCCACATCTTTACAAAGCAAACTAATCGTTGCAGATCCACCAACCGGATTCGAAATTCTCAAAGAAGTCATTAAACATAAAACATCCAAAGAAAAAGTGTCAACAAGTTCCTTTGAAATGAAAGAATGGGATGCACCCGTATCAAAGAGAAATCTAATAGGTTGATCATGAAATAAAATAATTCCATCAAGAATGGAATGAGAAATACCTTGGCCACGAGATGTGTTGCCAGGGGCTTGAGCAACATTTAACTTTCCCTCCTTCTTGCCTTCAAGTTTAAGGCATTGATGAATAAAATGATCCGGACTTTTACAATAGCGACAAGATCGAGGCTTTGAACACTTGTTCGCAAAATGGTCCCTAGAACCACAGTTGTAGCATTTCCCTTCACTAGAGGAAAAAGTCTTAGCAGTAGGAATTGCTTGTTTCCCCTTTTTATTGGGATAAGGACCTTTAAATTTGTTAGGCCTCTTTTTGTTGTTGAAGCTAGGTTTGGAAGCTACTACTTCAACATCACTCCCCCTATCTGCCTCTTCAAGACGAAGAGCGATATCTACAAGTTGGTCAAAGGGAACTTCTAATTTTAGAAGTAATGGCTTCTTGAGATTCTTATTTAAGCCATAGACGAACCTCTGGTTCTTCTTCAATGGGGTGTTGATGTATTCAAGCCCATATTTGGAAAGCGACTCAAAGGACGCGACATAATTGGTCACGGAGGATTCACCTTGAACAAGGTCAATGAAACGACGAGCCATCGTCACTCTCTCAGCTTCTGGAACGAATTTTAATTCAAAGCGTTCTCGGAATTGCTCCCAGGTGAGATCCGCTTCATTAATCTCAGAAATAAAAAGTTCGTACCAGTCCAATGCTCTCTCTTGGAGCATACTGGAGGCCACCTGAACTCGGTGAAGATCGATAAGATTCATGCGCGAAAAGATGCGATCGCATGTTCTAAGCCAAGCTTGGACTTCAATAATAGTTTCGGAACCTTTAAAGGGCTTCCCACCCAAATTAGTGTAATCGCTGCACAAGCGTGCAAATCCCGACTTTGGGTGAGTAGGTTCCGGGTTAGCTCCAGCTGCTTGAGCGTTAGTTACCAAATCAAGAAGCTGTTGAGCAGTCATAAAAACTCCATCCTGGGGTGGAGTACTAGATGGCACGGCTCTGGGGCGGCCTGGTCTAGACATTTCTCTTCCTTTTGAAAGAAAGAAAGAAGAAGAAGAAAAAGGTTATTCACCAAACAATTATCAAGAAATCTTGATAAATAAAATAAGGAATCATGAAAGAAAATAGGATAGAAAGGTACGAAGACTCGAATTAATCCTAAGGTATAAATCCTAAGATGGACTTAGGACAATGATCCTTGTTAAGCTATTCTACATTGTTCCAAAGTTTGGCTTTGATACCAAGCTGTGACGCCCCACCTCTATACCCACGCTAGCCAAGAACATTACGGTGAATGCTATCAACTAGCACGGAGAATAAGGCTGTTGAGGTGCGACCATCCGTGTAATTGCTTTGCGCGAGCATTGATATGTCAGATAGTATAACAATCCGACATACCGACACAAACTCAAAGCTACTACGCAGTGGCTGTAATATCTTCAGAAACAAATATAGAAATAAACATAATATAAATCAGTCACAGATAACTCATATCACAAAGGCGGAATAAGATATGAATATTACACATAAAAGTGTACATCAGAGTAGTGGTCAGAAAGATCCACAATAACACAAAATAATAGCAACATGTGCTATACAAAAGAATACATCAATGAGTCAATATCTCAAGAGTATACAACAAAAACTACTAATCTAAGTAGTAAGCAAAAGGTCAGAGTAATGGATCCCTGGAGAGAAGTCAAGTTGAAACACCTGCAACATCTCGGTCTGACCCGAGTATTATTTATAAGAAAATAATAAACGGATCAGTCCAGCTATAAATATCAGATAACTTGATATAGAACGAAAGATATGGCATAGACGTATAATATCCATAATGGCATACTACTATAAGTATGTAAATGATAATCAACAAACGATTAATCAATATCAAAGAATCTTCTCAAAGATCCAAAAAGGGTATCATACCCAAAACTTGTATTCATAACAAGTTAATGACACACGAATTCACCAATGCACAAAAATTGATAAATCATATCAATGAAAATCACTAAAATTGGTGAAGCATAAATTCTAGAATTCAACACACGAAATCCAGAAAACATAAAATAAAAAGGGGGGAGGCCTATCACACGAACGGGAGCATGAAAACTCACCAGCAGCTGTAACACACGAACGAGAAGCTATCTCATGGTAACTAGCCATTAATTTGACACACGAATGGTCCGAAGACCGTGGGTTGCTACCCCACCAATTTGAGTCGAAACTCCACAAAGCGGGTCTTAGTCTCCCTCGCAGACAAAGAGACATCGCACAATTGCTAGTCTAAACCATAAAATGATCATCATTGATCATCAAGAAGTGTCAATTACAATAAGCTAGTAAATATATGAGTTTAGCATCATGTCCCATAACCACTAGCTTAACTTAAATATTTGCGAACAAATTGTAGATCTCCACTAGAAAATTGTCACAAGAGATTCAATCGAACGAGTCCAAGAATTAACCAACGAAGTAAACGCAAGAGTTTCATACCACTTGTTTTACTAAGTCGTTTAATTAGATTTCTCATACGAGTGAGGTAAAGGTTTGTATATACTAGTAGATTGGAAAACGGTTTAGGAAACGAGCTTTGTAATTGAAAATAGAGTTGAAATCGTTTTGATGAAAAGGGTTTTGATATTTACTACTAGTATAGAAACCTTTATATTTTTAAAGTGACAAATCATCGAAAGGATTGTAGGAACAATCAATCATCAAAATTCACATACGAAGACGTGAATCAAATCCAAAGAAATCGATATTAAATCCATCAAAGTGGATATTTCCAAAAATTCCCAAGAAAATGTCATCAAAGTCGATAATTAAATGATAACAATAGAAGGGAACCAACACAAGTCGATAAAATTGGAATTCGTAAACAAAATAGGCAAGCAGGCAAAATACTGCAGTTTCAGACGTCTGAAACAAGTGGTTCAGACATCTGAATCTGGAAATATAAAGATTTCTAGAACACAATTCAGACGTCTGAATCAAGTGTTTCAGACGTCTGAAATAGGCATATTTTAGCCTATTTTCTTTCTTTTTGAAATAGAACCAATTCAGACGTCTGAAATTCCAGATTCAGACGTCTGAAACTGGAATTCAGAGCATTTTCTGAACCTCGACCAAAAATGGCCAAACGAATATCGGAAATGATCGAACGAGCAAGTGACGACTAAGGATTTGCGCCAAGTGACAACCCAGCCTTAAACGACTCGTCGAGACGCCTCAAATATCCATGTCCAAACATCCGTAAAAGGATTTTCATAGATTTTGATTTCAAAATACCAAAATTGGAATATACACCAAATCAATCCAAACCAAAATCAATTGCACAAGAGTAAGTGTTAGGAATTCATACCTAACAATCGAAGATAATTATAAACTAAGATGTGAGATAAAAATCTCACCTTTTTACAAAATCAAACAAGAAGAAGCTTGAAAGCAAATGGAGAATCAACCTCTCTTCAACACAACCCAAATGAGCTTGAGTCTATGCTCAAAACAAGAACATTCCCAAAATTAGGTTTAGGAATTTCTGAAATTGGTAAGAGAATAAGTTGGAGAAGAAGAAGAGAATGCTTACCAATGGGTTCTCTTGAATTTGGAGCTAGGAATTTGAGGTTGCAAGAGGAACTAGGGTTTTGGAGTTTTAATTTCCAATCTCTCCCACCATTATTGCCTTAGAACTGAAAAGAGGAAGAAGTGAGGGTGAATGGGCAAGAGTGGTTCAGTTTTGAGTATAAGTTGGCTAGTGGGCTGAACCCAAACTCAAACCCAAAGTGAAAAAGGTCAAATTTTTGACTAACTCCAAATATATCAAAGTTTATACTCAAAAAGGTGGCAAACGGCATTTTGAACTCAATGGAGGTGGTCTCGAGTCCTAATTCGGTTGTTTGCAAAAAGTAGCTTTTCGGACTAAAATCCGACCAACGATAAAATATTTAAATATAAAATCGATAAATATGCGGGTTGTTACAAAAACACTCGAGTCAGGATTAACATTCTTATATCAATAAATCCAACTCAAGTGAAATATCAACTGGAATGCAAGTAACTCAAGGGATGTTTGAGATAACCATCCTCTAAGGATCTGTAGAACTATCTACACGGTAGAAATATACACTATAACACCGTGGTCATTCCCATTTATTTATACTTCAAAACCAAAATATCATTTTCATTAGATATATAATTATTTCCAACTTTTTCACTTTCAAATTTACGATTCAATTTACTAAATTTCCAAATTCAAATCTAGTCAAATCTCAACTTAAATCAATTTAAATTCAACTTAGTTTCTAAATAACCATTTCACATTTTTCTATCTCAAATTCCGGATTTGAAATCACAAAATACCCTTTTTACATTTCAATATTTCAAAACTTTAAATATTAAACGTTTCAAACTAAATTTTTATTTCAATTCAGTTTTCTAAATAATAGATTCAACTTATATTGATTCAAATACAGATCTGAAACACCAATTAAATTCTAGTATAGTTCAAAGCTTTAATATTCTACATTCCTAAAGTTCAATTTAACAGTTTCATAAAGATCTTTATTTAATCAAATTATTATTCAGCCTTGAAATATTTCCTCCTTAGATTCAATATTATTTAAGTAACCTGAAATTTCCCTTTTCTCAATATTTTCTTTAATTAATTTAAACATGAAATATTCATTTAATCTGTTAATCAAAAATCCAGTTACAAAAATCATACCCTTAAATTTCCATTTCAAAAATTTCACTTTGATTTAATTACATAAATCTTTATTTAAATATCATGTTTGTAAAAACAATTTATCTCCCAATCTTAATTATTCAAATTCTTTACAACGGTAAATTTTGAAATATAAATCTTAAATAATACCTAAACGTATTATATGGATTAAATCAACCCCAAAATATTATTATTAAATTTATATATAAAGTTTCCATTTATATATAATAATTTAAGAACCAATATTTATTAATTCCCATACGTTTCTTTTCAAACTGTAGAAATTTACCTTTAAAATATTTATATGGACCACGGTGTCGGTATATGTTTCCTATCATATAGTCAAATGCAACGGATATTTATCATTTCAATCCGTACACTATATATATACGGGTGGATATCATTTCAACCCGTAATCCCAAATTCAATTAAATGAAAATCGCTTGGGTTTATCATTTCAACCCATAATGATTTCTATACCAACAGGGAACTTGCAGAGTGATAACAGATATGAAAATAATAATTACACCAGGCATATATCATCAAAATAATTATAAACAATAGGATATGGTGCCATATCCCATACATGAACATTATAGATAATAGCATATATAACAATTTAAATAACTACAGCCTCATATTTCAATTGTCGTTTCAATTGAAATCAAATTTAATAAATAAAAGAACGTTAATCGTGAGTGATTGCTCACCTTTCGAGGCTAGAGAGATAGATAACGAAGTTGAGTTGAGTTACGAAACAAGGCGAAGAAAGATCGGCACGAATCCGACGACCAAAGCTGATAACGAGAAATCGATGAAATCAAATCAGAATTTGATCGATGATGATAAATTTGAACGAATAGTATATTATATTATTATCTTATTATTTCCTTTCAAAATCAATGTTTAAATCAACACATATTTTAAAATCTAACGTATATCCATAACATATGATTTGAAATAAATACTAATATAGATATACAAACATATAACTTGCATATATCCTACATAACAACAATATATAACCCTAAATTTTGAATCTATGTATATTTCAAATAAATACTAAATCTAAACAAATTTAAATAAAATCTCTGCTCATTCATTAAACCCATGTATACTATACATATAACTAATATATAGGCTACATACGTTAACCGATATTTAACAATATGATATCACTAGTACAGGCTATTTCATATGATAATACCTAGACTCATCATATTTTAATACTTACGGTACGACAACCCATTCGTTTTATATTTAATACAAAATACACAACAACCCATCTATGTGAAACTGCTTTGTACAAGTTCAGAGCAACTACAACATAAAGATATATTATACAATACTCCCCTTTTTCAAAATCGACTGAACTGAAACCTATAACTCGACAATGTTACAGAATATGCAAACTAACATTTTATACTATAAAATCTAACATGTAAATAAAATATATATAGTTTAAACCTATTATATGTAAAGCTAACATGTATGAACCACCAAGTACATAACATATTATTCAAATCTGCAAATATAGTTGCTACAAACATGTACAGTGCTTCCTCAACTAATATATATTATAAGCAATGGTATACATTGTTGTAGCCTGTACATATGTTGTGTACTTGAAAGAAACAAAAACAATATCTAGTTTAACCTTTAAACGAACAAAATTTTGGATATACAGCCCCTATATAGCTTCTAGTATATATACATCAATACATAAAACTAATATAACAAATAGTATATACCATATGCCTAAATACCTTATATACAAAAAGAGGAGACTTGCGGCTAAGAGTCGCTCGGGATTTGGCAATGCGGAGCATGGGGTTGTGATGAGTTTCTTAGTTGTCTCGGCGAGCAGATAACAGGGGAAGGGGCGAACTTGTAAGGAGCACTGCAGGTAGCTGCGCTTTGGTGATGGAACTCGGTACAAGGGGAAAGCCACGGTGGACGGTGCAGTGGTGATCTCGGCAGGAGGAGATAAAGGCGGAGGTTGCTAGCGGAAGAATTGTGTGGTTCGACAGGGTTCTGGGAAGGTTGTGGAAGTTAGGGCGAGGCTCGGCTTCGGTCTGGGTAGCGGCAGGGACATGGTTGGGTCGGAGAAGGCGACACTGGAGTCGGCTAAGGCAGTGCGTGGTTGCTTGCTGGCTGCACTCGGGTTTGGGTATGGTTGTTGGAGGGGATGGAATTTGAACGGAAGAGATGAAAGGATAGGAGAAGATATGCTATCACAGGCCAAGAATTATATGCATTGTTCTTCTATAATATTTTTTTCTTTCTGTGAAGATTTAATAGAAAACGAAGTGGGTAGGATAGTGCAAACGAACAGGTGGCTACGATGGGAAAGTAGCAGGCTTTTAAAGAATATAACTGTTCACACGTAAATTACTCATTTTAATGTGTGAACGGAAATGGAAGCAACAGTGAAGAACGAACCATAAACGTTATCAATGAATTTGGTAGTACTGGCAGCTGCTTAAATTCCGGAGTAATAAAATCAAGGGCTATACGTTGATTCAGAAAATAATTAAAACAATTAATAACTGATTAGCCGGTACGTTTTCAAATTTTATATGCCCTGAAAAATGAAGATGAAGGGGGAAAGAAATAAATATAAAAGGAACCATGATGTGTACAATAATTGAAACGAAAACGTATACAAATAAATGAAATTGTAACAGTCTCTCATTGATTCAGCTGACAAATAAAGCAATTGATTATGCGCGTTTAAATTTTTGAAACTCAAATAAATAAAGGTTAGCAGATCCGGTACCATTACGGTTACCGGTTTCTTTGATTCCGCTGAATACCGGACTTCAAAATACAGAAATAAAATACCGTAGAGATCCACTCGACGAGACGATCAAAACGGAATACAGATAACATTGGTATGATTTAATTATAAAATTCGAATTTTCACTAGCAGAAAAATGCAGTAAAACACAGAGAATAAGATTAACGGAGCTATAGAAGTAAAGATTTTAAAATTGAAAGTTGCCGTTTCACTTAGAAAAGGATTTAGAAATTTTCTATGTAAAAATATTCAGGTTTAAAAATTATTTTATGGTCAACAATTATTAGCTAGCTTGAATTTAATAGAATTTCACCATGAAATAAACTTTCGTAAAATTAATTCAAAATTTACAATCTGCTATATTGAAATATACGTATTCTAAATATATAACATTTTATTTTAAAAATCCAATTATTATAAAATTTCACAAATATTCAATTAAATACATTATAAAAATCAATTAAAATTGTTAAAATTTTCCGGGTCGTTACACAGTTCACCAATTTTCCATTCATATTTTATATTAATAGTTCACTAGTTAATATGCAATACTGTTGTTCACTAACAAGCAGACTCTTTAGCTTTGGAAAAGACCTGTTGAGTATTCATACTTATGCCAATTTAACCATTAATTAAAAGAAAGAAGAAAAACAACATGGTTTCATTGCAATATATCTTCCACGTTGATAGCAAGGTTTTAACCACAAACATGGAAGCATCAATTTCCATGTAACAAAGCATCAAAAAACAATCTCAGAACATAATTTTTTTTTCTAGTTATATAGGGTATAACTTTCAACATACCCTATTTCATTGACATAGCAATTAGTTTGGTTATTCTCTGAAAGTAGTAGCTCATTTGAACTAAACATATAGCAACATATATAGAGATAGTTTATGTGAGAATTAACTCACCAACGATGCGTGAATCACACCGAAATGGCCACTACATCATTGCCTCGAAGCTTGCATCTTCCACAGGTCTCTATTTGCCATCATTAGCAAGCTACTCAACCATGATAGCTCCGCCACCCGAAATGATTGCCAACATCGCCCTTGCCTTCCCTCGCTACCATCGTTGCCGGCAGTCGCCTCCGTTAATTTGCTACTCGTCAATGAACCACCCAGATCACGCTATGCTCTTCCCTCATCGCTCGCATGCTTGATGCCCTATGCCGAAGTCGAGTGAACCTTGCTAGTTTTTTTTCCATCCAAGTTATTCACGAATTGATTTAGGGATTAATAATTTGTATAAATGGGGATTTAGGGCTTTTTTTGTTTATAGAAAGATAAAATGATCTTTAGCTTCTCAGGGAAAGAAGAGAATATACGTACTGGAATTGGTAATTTAGTCTTCAAAGGGATTTGATTATTAGGAAGTTAAATAAATAAAAAAAGCTAGGGGCTAGAATGATTGTAAGAAGGCCCAACAAAGTAAATTAATTAAATACTTAGCTTAATCAATATATTTCACTAGCCTAATTAATTAAATCAACTTAGCTAAATTAGATTATCTTCTATGAATTAATTCAAATTTTTATAAACAACTATATTTCAAAATTTAAAAACCGATAAGTTTATATTTTAAATTTTATTTCGAATAAATTGAATTCTATAATTTAAAACATTTTATTTAAATTGGAGTAAACTTTGTAAATAAATTACAAAATTTCAAATTTATATTAATCACACTAATTAACCGTAATTATTAGGTCATTAACAACTGGATTGTTATAGACTTCATCCTTATGAAAATTGTGTCACCGCAATTTCTTTAATGAAAGAAATCTATAATATAATTTCCTTTTAAGATAATTATTGTTAACTGGTTTCTGCTCCCGTTTCCATAATTAAACAATTCGTGTCATACCACATTGTAATATAAAAAAATAATTATCAATTTTTTTTCAAAATTCTAATTTCCTAGGTTTATAGAAAATTTTGTCATCATCTCCTTTGCGCGGCTAACGTTCAAAAATTTACAATATATATAATAACACAATATACATCTCATCTCAAGGAAGAGGCATCCCGTGGGAAAAAAACATAAAAATACGATATGTAATCCGAGATACGTACCTCTCTTATTTTTAGCAAGCATGAAAAACAAATGCAAAACCAAGCTCCAATTGCAACGCACTCGCCTTTAGTATACTAAACGCTCAAGAACCAAATGAGAATAATATTCAGTATGGAAAATGAAATCAACCACATAAACACATTAAATTAGATAAACACAAAAAATTAGCCTAACCTAGTTTTGTAATGGGTTTTTAATCGAGTTAAGCTCGAAATTTTTAAAAGTGTCAAACAATAAAGTTATGACATATTAAATGAGGTTTTCGAAAGTGCAAAAACTTTAAAATTCAACCGAGAATGAAAACGTTATGGTCTAGTTTGTTAGGTATACCATCTCAGCCCATAATATAGCATGTCTGAATCTTGACACCTCGTGAAAGGATTTTTAAAAATAGCCAGATTCAAAATTTTCGATAATGATATATGTAAAATTTGTTCCCTATTCATTTAGCTTTCCAAGGTCAAAATCGAAAAAGATATGATCAAATAACAACGGATATCTACCCATATTTTTCAAGTTTAGTCCAAATTTTTAATTTCATTTCAAACCACTTTTAAAAATAACAAAATCTAAATTTTCAAAAAGGTCACAAAACAAAAGTTGCTTCTTATTATCTAACCTTTCAAACAAGAATTAAAATATAATATTCGAGTAATTAACAGAAGATTTATGACCAAAATTCTGTATGAGGGTTAAAAAATTAACAAACTTCAGCAGATTTTTTCCCCCTCACTTACACGGTTAACATATTCCAATTTACTTTCTCATTTCATAAAATTAATTTGATTTTGTGAAATTTAAAACTTCATCTTCACCAAACTAAATTTTCAAAACTTATTCCAACCTAAGTACTTCTCTTATTTATTTATATACTCATCACATAAGCAATTTAATAATTTCACTTTCACTTGTATCCATAATTTAATTCAAGGATATAAGATAAATTCTTATAGAATAATTTATCACCTATTAAATGCTCATTTTTTTGTAAACCATATAAAATAGTTAAAATTTTCTTTTCCTTGATTTCCTTATATTCAATAATATCATCTAATTATTTACCATATCAATTATACTTGAAATTATAAAAAAAATTACAATAATAATTATTTCTCTCAACACACCATAATACATATAAAATAATATTAAGCCTCGAAATTTAGTGAGCTACTTTGTCACTTAGCTACAAAGTTGATAACATATAATATCAACATTTCCACGTAATGTTTCCACTTCTCATCATTTACTAGATGACTTAAATATAATTTTAAATTGTTTTTGAACTCACTTATTTTTCAAATTAATTATTTCTCATGTCGGAATGTTTATTTCAATGTTTAGGAAACCTTATCAATAACATGGCATCCCACATATTGATCAGAATCCTTAAAAAATGTTCGGACAAGTCAACGCCATAGATAATCATAAATTTTCCATATTTATTTTATTACCACTAGCATCCATGCCTCCAATATAAATAAATACAACCAAGAAATCAATTCCTAACAACCAGTCAATCAATCAACCAAAACATACATAATCACTTGCAACGGAAGAATTCAATGTCTGAAATTCCTCTGCACAACTCTGATTATTCCTAGATCATTTAAATACTAAACTTATTCACTCAAATTTCCCAAATTTTCTATTAAAACAAAATAGTTCACTTTAATTTAATTCATTCCAATTTAAATCCAAAATTTACTTAACTCTAAAAGATTATACTCATTATTTTCCAAAGGATTTTAATGTCACAAATTCCAATTTATCAATTTAATTTTTTTAAATCAATTTATTCCCCAAATGATTATCCCGATAATCATTTTATATTCCTATACCTAATAAGATAATTAATATAACTATCTACCATACACCCCAAGGGACAGGACTCTAAGTCATCTAGGTCTCAGATTTGTAATACTATATGCTATAATGTTCTGACATAGCTCAGATACCAACTGTAATGACCCTACCCTGATGCCCAGATTAGCAAAGAAAATTACAAATAATGTCGCCTGCTAATCTAGAGAATACGACTTCTTAAGTGCGACCGAATGTGAATATATCTTTCTTTTAACACTGACACATCATTTATAACTGTTTCACTTAATATCTGAATTGAATTTGACATGTATAGTGTTAATATAAAGTAATAGACACATTGATTTCCCAGAATCAAAACAATATATAATATAAATAACAGTCACAGATCACAGCGGAATAAATCTCAACTTGTACATATACAATTTTTGAGTATAAAAAATTAAACACTAAACTTGCATAAAACACACGTTTTTATTAGTCTCTAATCTCAGTTATGCATTTTATAAACATAATCACAAATTCCTAAATGAGATAAACTAAAAGTCAAAAATGTTTATCTGCTTGCTAGCCCAACATCCAAAAGTCAACATGTCATGTTACCTGAAAAGTCTCAGCCTGACCCAAGCAAAATAATACTCGGGTCAGACTATCTTTAAATATTCGATAGCGTGAGAACAAGATATAACATAAGAATAAATAATACATAACTAAATTCAGATATCCAATATAGGTGTCCAAGATGTACACGGCTAATCACCAAAGATATTCAACCCAGATATCCAAGATATCACAAGTCGCGAGATTAGTTTAACATAGAACAAGATTATAAGATTGAGTCATAAAACATGATTTAAAAACACATGATTCGCAAAATTTACTAAACTTAGCATCTATAACAAGATCCAAAAATATATATTTAGTTCACAAACACAGACTAGTTACACAATACAATTTTCCAAAATCTAAGAGATCTATACTCAAGACGATCATAATGATCATACTTAGCCCCAATAGTAAACAAACAATCAATTTGGTATCATCAAACCAATCTAATACCGAGGATCGTACTCTGGACGAGAAATCATTGGATTACAAGATGGTCTCAAGAATAATCCAGGGCGATCAAGATGATCGTATCAACCATGACTTGAAAATTCCATGATTTATTTTATATTATTTCACTTGAAAAGAAATCCAGATTATTTGTTTATTATTATATTTCTATGTTCGAAAACAATTCTATGAGTAAACTTCTTAAGAATCTAGCAGACTCCCACAGCACACCAAAAGAGAATGAACTATAAAGTGCAAGATACTATCAGTTTCAATAATCATTAGAATTTAACTTGGATGTCCTATACCGTCCGACGACACTCAAGTATTTTCTATAAGCTAGTAAATTTCACTCATTATGGATACCATCGGAAAACCTGAACTACATTCTCTTAAGGTTCTAGCAACCACTTGTCGCACACCAGAAGAGAATACAACTCTAAAGTGTAAAATTCCTCCTAATAGCAATCACACAAATTTAACCAAGGCATCCCATACTACCTGGTGAAATTCGAGTATTCACTGTTGGGCTAGTTTTCACTGATGGGCTAGTAAATTTGCTTCAATAGTTTTGTGAATACATTCATTCCAGAATACTAAACAAAGCAATAAAGAACATAACCATTCAAACATAAAAGATACAATGTCATCTTACAAACAACAAAATAAGCTTCATGGGAATAAGGACAACAAAAAACAAAAGGGTGTCCGGGATTAAGCATCTAAATCTATTAAAGAAGGTAAATTAACCTTGTTTGCAAGTTGGTCTTGCTCTTCAAGTTGTAGATTCCTTTAATCCACATCATCTGTTTACTTCTCTTTCTGAGAAATGCGCTCAGAGCGGGTTAGATCCACAACCTCTTTTGCAGCCTACACTGCATCCATTTAGTCCAACAGTATGCGAAGATCGAATCTATCATAGATTTATCCTTTACAAAGTCAGGCCTGACTTCCACATTATGCTGACTTTTAGCCAAAGAATAAAAGCTATAGGTTGCATCCAAGGTGATATTGTTAAGTTCCTCCTTGGATTTCTCCAGCTCCTTTATAACCCTAGCTAGAGCCTCACCTTGTTCCTTTAGCTCACACTCCCTTGAAGCTCGAGCATCCTTAGAGGCCTTAGCTTCCCCCGCGGCCATCTTAACCTATTCACGAAGTATTCTGGCCTCTTCTACCTTATCTCTAGCAAAGACCAGTCTAGTGTTGGTCAAAGTAAGATCAGCCTCAAGCTTAGCGATCCAACCCGGAAGCAAGGCTTGCATACTTCATGATTCGGACGCCTTCATCATCATGGTCGCAGACTTCAAAAGTGAAAAGCATAAAAAATACATTAGTAACAAACCAATGCAAGGAAAAAAAGAAAAGGAAATGACAACATGATCACATACACAGGACTGAGTTTTCCAAATTCTGACAACATGGCAGCGCAAGACATCTAAGAAGCCAAGGCCAAAATAAAAACAGGACCCTACACTGATCTCCTATTTTCAGTCAAAGCAAGAATGTTATCTTCAAACACAACAAAGCCATTGACATCGAGGGCATATTCACCCCGAGAAGAAGAAACCGTTAACCCGGAAGGTATAGGAATTAGAGAATGATCTCCCTATCAGAAGATGATGAAACCTATAATGAGGAAGAAACAATTAATTTCTTGAAAAGAGAAGGAGAATCAACAGACCCCTTATGTGGCCTCTTCGAAGCCTTGTTTTTCTCTTCCACCCTCTCTACTTAAAGGTCTTATGAAGCGTCGCAATAGCTTTCTTACCCATATTATCTGTGAGAAGAAAGATAATAAAGTCAAAATCATAGGTATGGAAATCTTTAAAATTGTTATTGGATACTTATACCCCCATTTGCAGGTATATGAGGAGCGGGATTAACTCTGCCCCTAGAAAATATATAATTTGGACGTAGCAAACTGTGATCTTTCAACTTTAATCCAACAAACAATCCTAATATCTTTCCAACCTCTTCTTGCAAACCCTGAATTTGATTTCTATAGGACCTATATAATTGCTCATTGGCCTTTAAAGAGATGGTGTGAATGGAGTAACGTTGAGAAAAGGAAGGAAATTCGTCGTGATTCGAAGTAAAGAAATAATAGATGATATAAGGTTCAGTGCTACTGGAGGCATTGTCAGAAAAAAGTCTTTTGCTTGTATATATAAAAACCATATCCCTCTTTTTAGGACTTCTTTTGACCTTAAAAAGGAATCATAGTTCCTCAACAGTAGGTTCAATACCATTTTCGGCATAAAGGATAAATGTGGCCAAAGCAAAGGCATAAGAATTAAGGGCAAGTTGAACTGAAGCGATACCTTAAGTAGTAAGCAATCCAAGAATTGTCTGATGCATAGGAAGATACAACCCACTTCGAATATGCTCAGGGGTTATGGCAATATTACCTCCCGAGGAGTATCATTCCACTCATGAGATTCCAGGATCCTATATGCATACCCACAGAACCCGAATCGCATAAGAACGCCAATGGTATCCTTAATATGAGTTATTTTTGAAGAAGGAATCAAAAAGGAGGAATCCATGCGAAAACCCTGAACACTAATTCAAAGAATGACCGAGCAAGAATCAAAACGACTTACCCTACTTCTAGTTTACAAGATTATCCCTAAATTTGGAAATCAATCCAACCCTTTGTAAGAAAGAGAATAAAGACAAAATTCATGAAAGATGAAGAAGGAAAGTACACATCTAAATTTGAATTGCAACCGCATGATTGAAATGATAAAATATCGAATGAAATGTGGGTTTGTTGCAAAAAATAATGTATGTAATGATTTATGAAAATCTACCAAGAAAAATGAAAAGGAAGATTATATAGCTGTTAAGAAATGTTTCAATAAGACACTGACATACATACAAAATTATTAAATTCATAAGTAGCTAAAAAGTCTTACTCCCAACACTGAAAAGATAGATAAGACAGGACTGAGTGAAGATACAGACTGGGTCCATAATGCAACAAGTCTAACCAAACCTGCAGTCACCGCAGACTTGGGAGACAAGTGTTACACTAGTTCTTACCACAAGTCAAAACAAAATGAAACATATGATACTTCCAAATGGTTACAGAGCTTAGCAAAGAGCAGATTTAAGGTTAAGAATTTAACAAGACCCAAGCCTTCTCCATCAGAATCAAGGCTACACGAAATGGATGCGGTATGCATAAGATAGAGCAGCACGAACATCTTCGAAAATAGAGGCTAAACCGTAATACAAGGCCAAAGTAAAAAGGTTAGAAAGTGAGGATTTGAGTTAGCTATACACATATGCTGTCAAACGTCTAAAGGACCAGGTTTGTACAAGCACACACCGAGGACAACCTAGACAGTGCCATACAGAGCCAAGAGCACCACACTAGGACTGCATACAGGTTCACCCATGATACGCCTTAATGTAGACTAAACCCTATAGGAAAACAATAAATGTGAAGTTCTCAATCTCTCATCAGCAACAACCAAGAAAACAATTCAAATAGCAAATAATCCCAAAGCATATTTGGGAAGTTTTTAACACATAATAGGAACAGATACTCCACTCTGACCCAACATGAAGTCAAATTAAGTAAAAGAGTAAGGACAACATAGTGGGCAGTGAGTTCTGAACGCCAGAAGACATTCACCATCGCCTCCATTCTTACATAAATAACACGACAAAGTCACAGGAAGGTTTCTTATCATTCCTCTTAGAGTGACATGCTACTTTAAGAGAAAAGAGGCTGACAAATGCAGACTAAAGCTTCCCGCCACTTTTTCGAGCATCCCGCTTCAAAATTCCAATATCTCACTAGATTCAGGATTTCCCACTGAAGTCATATCATCAATCCATGCATGAAGAACCAGTTTCGTGAATAGGTGATAGGTGGCAAAATCCAAGGAAGGAGATTGAAGGAAAACGGGGAAGACAATTACAGCCATCAACAGTGCACTTTTCACACTATAAAAGAAAAGGCATAATGACAAAGAAGGGGATCTTCGTTTTCAACTTCTTTTTCATCCAAAAATGAAAAGTAATGTATCGTACACCTTAAGGCCATTGAAATCTCTTGTACAAAAGTAGTCAAATATAGCGAACTACCCCGTGGATGTAGGTTTAACAACAATCTGAACCATGCAATTTATTTTTCTAAAGGTGAATTTAACAAAGCTAAAATTCACTGGTTCCTAATTATTAGGATGACAAATCATAAGATTGCCTTACGATCTAATCGAATGTGGTGAAGACGAAAAATTTCACTAACATTTTTGGCGCTAGAAGGAGGGCTTAACCTCCATCCTCAAACCTTCGTCCCTCAGACTTCTTGTTCTCCGGTCCTTCATTATTCCATTCCTCCACTTATCGATCCCCTTCCAAATAAAGTAGCCGACAAAGGTGAAAAAAAGCACACCTCATTTTGAAGAATCCCAAGCCAGCTTTGTAAAAAAATCAATGTATATGGACATAGGGTTCCCAGACAGCCCGGACCACCATAAAAGAAAGCTTTGTATTATTTCTTTGTAAAAAGAAATTATATATATATATATATATATATATATATGCATCTTTACAATTCACCGCCAGTAAACACTGATTCAGAGAAATGCTATGACAGTAGGTGAAAACAAAAATCGCAACACTGAGAATGGTGATACTAGCCCTATACACTTGGATCTGCATCAACGCAGGTTCATTTCTTCAACCAAAATATTTTATGGGACAAAATATATATGTATTCGTTTAAATGTATTTGTTTATGTACTATTTTTTTTTCACACAATTAAATAAATATTTGTTGAACAAAATAAATAACTTAGAATTCATATTTAAACTAATATTTTATTACAAACTTAAATAGTACAAATTTGAGCTCTCACTACATTTGTACATTTTCAATTGTAGTACAACTTCGATTACAACACATTTTCACTTTACAGTTTTTCATACATAATTCACCTCACTACATAATTCACTCAACACTCGTATTTTATCTTCAACTCTATTCCAGCCTATATCCAGCATCAGAATTATCTGCAAAATAAATGTCGACGCGGTAAAATAGAAAAAGAAAATATTTTGCAATGCAAAACAAAGTATGTGTTTTTTGAAAATATTATTTTCCTCGATATTTAGGTTATTCGTCATCATTTTTCCTTTTTATTCATCATACACGAACAACTTGTGACATGTACATTATATCATTGTACATGCCACAAGGCCGTGCATACCGATATACACTTGCTTGTTAAAACTACAAGGATAGGTGAGCACAAGGTCAAACTTGAGCCAAGGCTGGATTCAACTCAAGTGTAGTCTCCAAATATACAAAGTCATAAGCAATAGAACAGAGTCAACGAAAAAGGCCTCATACGACAGTGCATATGGCATAAGGGCAAAGAACATTGAAGACTTCATTCGTATGAATCCATGAACAAGAACAACCAGACTTGAGTGAATAGAGGCAGATTCACAACACATTTTAAATGAAAACAAAATGTACAAGTGCAAAGCAATATACATACTAGTCTTCAAAATGAACATAACAGTTCCACATATAAAATAAGAAGCTCAAAGGCACAAACACAAGACCAGATTCATTAGCATTAGTGAACACAAGTGCAACCACAGACCAGACTTCAAGTCTAGCAAGGCAACTCAACATGACCAGAACAGTCTAGTTCAGAGAACCACACAAGCATGAATGTGCAATCACAAGTCAAGGCATGAAGCAAAATGCAACTACATGAAGATCAACATGAATGCAATTCCACACATGCAACCAGACTCGAAGCAATTGGGCAAGTATGACTCGAAGCAACGCAATGGCGAGGCTCACAAAAAAAGGCAATCAATTAACATACATGTAGATACACATGTATGCATGTATACGCATATATATGTCCACATGTTAGTTCAGTACACATGAAGTATCAACCAAACCAGACCTCGTGAATACAAGTTCAATGACCAGTTCACATGCAATAAGATGTGTAATGCTCACAACAACACACACATGAATACATGAAGATAGAAACAGTGACAGTGATCAAGTGCAGGCATACAATAAATCAAGTTAAAGAACATGAATGCAAAGCTTCCACCAGACCAGAACATCATGTGTACCAGACTTAAACTTGAAACAGAGGAAACTGAAGGCATGAACACATACAGGTCTACACAACCAGACCATGACTTGAAAAAAACTGAAGTACATTAGATACAACAAGCACAATGACATGTATATATGCATAGAAATGAAGAAATTTAAAGTCGTGGGTCATGAACAAAGTCAAGGGGATTTGAAAATAAAAAAGTCAAGTTTATCACAAATTTAAATGTCAAAGTCAATGCCGACAAAGAATGGAATAAATGAACAAGTCGTAGAAGAAAAAATGAGAGGATAAAATTCAAATGTCGAAGTTAAAGGCAGCATAGAACATAACGTAAAGTATTGAATATATTAGAAATATATTCATACAATTCAAAAATATTTTGAATACATCAACTAATAAACAAGTTAGAATCATCACAATCGCTCATGCAAAAAACAAATGGCCTAGCAAATCAATTGAAGAATTCAAATTAATATATACGAACGATAAAATAGGGTTTCAATCCCTATAAATCGAACCCATATCATCACCGATGAAGTATCGAGTTCGAGCCAAAGCAAATAATAGAGCATAATTCGAGCATAATCAAAAATTGCAAAGGGGGCAAAAATCACATACTAAATTCATAGCATTCAAACTAGATCTTGAAGCGACTATAGAGCAAAATCCAAGAACGCTGATCGAAGTTGTAGGCTAATTGAGGAATTAAAGCATCAAGCAAATAATTTGGAGGCGGTGCTTCAATTTTCGAAAGCCCTAATTCCAGATTATAAGAGAAACAAGGTGGCCGATGATATTACTCGAATAAAGGAAGATATTCTCTTAATTATTCTTGGTTTGTAACCTTTTTTATTGGGCTATAATTTTTCAAAATAGGGTTTTGTTTTGTTTAGTTTTATTATTTGTAATTTCCTCTTTTCAATATTTGAGTCAAACTCTAGTTGTGTAACTAGGTACAAACTATGAGGCATAGTTTGAGAATTCGCAACTTAGTGGCTGAGTTGTGGCAGGGTTTGAGCATAGAGTCAGGTTAATCGAGTTATCGGATGTTGCAAGTTTACATGTTTTTGTAAGCATCTGATTACCAAATTTTTAGTAGAAACCTTGGGAGCAGTACGTAGGCAGGTTATTGTTGAAGCTAGGTAAATCTGTGTGTAATCTCTACTGCAATACTTGCTTTTATTATATATATATATATATATATATATTTCCACATTAATTTTTAGTATCATCCTATACACCCCCTCTAGGGTGAAAAAGATCATACAAGTGATATCAGAGCAAGGTTAATAGCACAGATATTTAATCCTAGTTGCAAATCTAACGAGAGTTAGTCTAGTATTATTCCCTCTATTTTTGATGGAATAGTTTTTTTTTTTAATTGGAAATTACAAATGGAATTTTATTTAAAATCTTTTAATTCTAAATGTTGGGATATTATTGAAAATGGTGGTGATATACTAAACAAGAAAAATACTTTGATTAATGCTCTTGCTACGCATATATTATGTTCTCATATTGATCGAGGTAATTTTAACCATATCTTTCATTGTGAAAGTGTATAGGAAATTTGGAATACTTTTGATGCAATATATGGTGCAAAAGTGAAAAACGGTGAGAAATCCTCCACAATCAACTTAGTTAAAGAAATGTGACTGACTGGATTTGTAAAAGACAGCAGTGATGAAGATTCAGTAGCCGATGAGATAAGTGATTTTTCATTCAACGAATTAGTTCTCTTGTGCCGAAAATTAATTGAAAATAATGAATCTCTTCAGATGAAAAATAATAATTTAATAAGGAAACAATCTAAACTACGTCAAAAAAAATGATTTGGAAAATGAGCTTAAAAATATTAAGAAAAATAAAAATTCTAATTGAAAATGATATTTGGACTATGAAAAAGAATTTACCCGTTTTCATGAAAACTTTCAAAAGTTAGAAAATGAAATTTTAATTCGGGAGAAGAACAAAACTGAGTTGATTTGTAAAAATAATATTTCGCAAAAAGAGTTGGATGGTTTTAAGAGGTCGAAAAGTTCTAGATGGTGTGATTTTTGAAAAAAAGTTAAATAAGGTCAACAAAAATTTCAAAACTCTTGAAAAGAAAACGTGATTTTGAGCAAACCTGAAATTATTCGATTAAATCATGAGTTTGAAAAGGAGATTGAAAAAATCAAGGATTTTGAAAAAATGGAATTTAAAAAAAAAACCCTAACTCTTTGAAACTGAAATGCTAGAAATTGAGATTAAAATTAGAGAGCTTGAAAATGAAAATATGGGCTTGAAAATGAATAATTTTGAAAAGAGAGGTAGTACCATTAGTTGTCGTTGAAGCTAATAAATGAAAATAAACTTTTAAAATCCAAAGTTAATAAACTTGAGTTAGTTGCTTGGAAATTTGTCACTAGAGGAAAATCATTTAATATGCTCTTAGAAAATCAACTCTTCATGAATAAAAGGAAAGGATTTGGATTTACGAAACTGTAAAAATATGAACAAATGACTAATAACACTGTTAAGAGGAAAAGTGTGATACCCAAATGTGTAAAGTGTGGAAATATTGAACATGGCAAGAATAATTTCGAAATATATAAATACACAAAGCCGTTAAACAAATATGGATTTCAAAAGGTACAAATATAAATGGTTTGAAATTTAAACAAATTTGGATTCCCATGGGTACAATTGTAGATACGAATGGTTTGTTATATAGACAAATTTGGGTACCAAAGATTTCAATAGATAATAATAGTGGTCCTACATAGTTAAACCACTTGCCTTCTTCACATTTAGACACATAAGTGGGCTAAGGAATGGAGATAGATTTCGAGTTGTTCCAGGAGATTAATAAATTAAAATTTAAATGTTTCTTAGCCTATAAAGATAAGATGGAGATCAATGCTTTCGGATGTCACAGCATCGAAGGAAAGTGAGGTACGATCTCTTAACTCAATTTTATTCACATGTTGTTAATTATGTTTTCATCGACATGTTGAAGTATTTCTACCATATCTTGAGCTTCTTAACTCCGATTTGTATAATTAAAGATGTTCTAGAAAATAGATTTAAAATGCTACAACTATTATTTTTTAGTGCTTTCCCAGAATCTAAACTTTAATAGGTGAAAAACTGCAAATCATTTGGAGTACCGTTTGAAAACAGTTTCAAAACTTTCCTGTAGTAATTTGATCATATCTTAAACATCTCAACTTTGATTTTTGAAATTCTTGAAGTTGTAGAAATCTAACCAATAATTCTACAACTTTTTAGTTTTTAGTTTTTATTAATTCACTTTGGAATGTCATGAAAAACTCCAATAAATTCAATAAATAACTCAAAAAGCATATCTGTTTTACACAAACAAGTTGTGGTATTTCAAGTATAATTTTTGATTGATTTGGAAAATTGACTTGAAACCAATTTTCGAAAGAAGCATTTTTGAACATCTAAAACTATCGTATTATGAGCCAAATCAAACTTCAAACATTTATCAGCCAAATAAAGGTTTCAAATTGAGCGAGTCTTCGAAAAACAGATTGTCAACTACTTTGAAACAACAATCATTATTGACTCTCTTCATGTCTATTAAATCAATTTTCAAAACTACTTTGATGAATTTTTTGAATGTGTGTTTTTGTCAATATAGATTACATTACATGTGCTTGATATAAATGGACGTGCTGAAAATTTTGAGGAGTACATGTGTTTTTCTTATATACCACTATATATCACCATGAATACCTCAAATACAAGTGGTATCTGATATCATCTCATGTTGAAATCATTTTTGCAATTATTTAATTGTTATATTAATTTTCAACTAGAAGTCGTTTTCACAAAACACCCTTACATAAAATTGATTTCACTTACTTTAATTTTTGAAACTTAGGTTTTCATCATGATAAAAATACTCTAGTTTATTTCGGTATGAGATTTACTCTAAAAAGATAAATATTGACTAATTGAATCTTTTGGAACTTATCAAAATTATTATAGTTCTTGAAAAGTGATGGATAGTGATTAAATTATATTTCATAACAAGAGGAAGTATAATTATATAATTTCATGAAAACTAAACAAATATTATAATATGTTTAGTTTAGTACTTATTCCATGATCGTTTCTATCACTTTCACCTTTCTGTCAATCCATACATCATAATATAGTGTGTAGAATTTGGTATTCAAAATAAGGAAATATTTTTTGTACCTAAAGTATTCACTCTCATTTAGAAGTCCTCGTCTTTATGCATGGGTGAATTAGTTGAATTTCTATATATGGGCTTCTATTCTCATTTAAAAGTCCCCGCGATTATGCATGGATGGGACGCATATAAGAAAGGGATAAATAGCAAGTGTGTTCTAATCTCATTTAAAAGTCCTCACGGCTATGCATGGTTAGAAAATACTTGTCATAATTTTTTTTAAAAGGGGTAACTACTAACCTCATTTAAAAGTCCTAACGGTTATGCACGGTTAGTAAGTGCTTTACATTTTTTTAATAATATTTGAAAAGGGAAAATGCATAAATTATTCCTTTATTGAAAATACCAAACTTCGGTCACTATATAAAATTTTCCATAATCCTACCATTTCTTTAAATTGGAGTTTGTTTCTAATTAATAAAATATTATGATTTTGTTTGATTAACTGGAATTCGAAATTAATCTTTCCCTTTTGATTTGATTTTATATTTTTAATCAAAACGTAGCTATTTCAATTACTATTATTATTTTTGGTGATAACAAATGGGGGAGAGGTTAAGATTTTGATTTTTGAGCGATATCCTTACTAATAATCGAGTGTGTTTTTATTTAAAGTTATTTTTAATAATTTTTCAGTTTTAACTACACGCATCTATGTAGGGGGAGTTTTGTTGTAGGAGGAGTATTTAAATAGGGGATCTAATAGAATTCATCAAGACCAAATATATCTAATAGAGTCAAAATCTGAATATATGTTTGTTGTCATCAAAAGGGGGAGATTGTAGAATATACTAGTATATGATTTTTGTTTGATGATAATAAACATATATGTATTCGTTTAAATGTATTTGTTGTTGTGCTATTTTATTTTTCACATAATTAAATTAATATTTGTTGAATAAAATAAATAACTTAGAATTCATATTTAAACAAAAAAATTATTCAAACAAATATTTTATTACAAATTCAAATAGTACAAATTTGAGCTCCACTACATTCATACATCTTTAATTGTAGTAAAACTTCGATTACAACACATTTTCACTTTATAGTCTTTCATACAAAATTCACCTCACTGCATAATTCACTATTCACCTCACTGCATAATTCACTCAACACTCGTATTTTATCTTCAACTTTGTTCCTGCCTATATCCAGCATCTGAACTATCTGCAAAATAAACACTAATGCGGTAAAATAGAAAAATAAAATATTTTGCACTGCAAAATAAAGTATGTTTTTGAAAATTTTATTTGCCTCGGTATTTGGGTTTTTTATCATCATTTTTCTTTTTAATTTATCATACACGAACAACTTATGGCATGCATAGTAAATTACTATACATGACACAAGGCCATGCATACCGATATACACTTGCTTGTTAAAACTGCAGGGACAGGTGGGCACAAGGTCAAACCCAGGACAAGGCTAGATTCAACTCAAATGCGATCTCCAAATATGTAAGGTCACAAGCAATAGAACAGAGTCAACCGAAAAGACCTTATACAACAATGCATAAGGCATAAGGGCAAATAACATTGAAGACTTCATTCATATGAATCCACGAACGAGAACAACCAGACTCGAGTGAACAGAGGCATATTGACAACACACTTCTAACGAAAACAAAGTGTACAAGTGCAAAGCAAAATTCAGACCAGTCTCCAAAATGAAAACAACAGTTCTACATATAAAGTCAAAAGCTCAAAGGCAAAACACAAGACCAGATTCATAAGCATTGGTGAACACAAGTGGAACCACAGGCCAGACTCAACAAGACAGTGCAACAACATTAGACCAGACTTCAAGTCTAACAAGGAAACTCAACACGACCAGAACAATCCAGTTCTGAGAACCACACAAGCATAATTGTACAAACACAAATCAAGGCATGAAGCAAAATGTAACTACATGAAGATCAACATGAATGCAAATCCACACATGCAACCAGACTCGATGCAACTGAGCAAGTATGACTCGAAGCAATGCAATGGCCTAGCTCACAACAAATAAAGGCAACCAGTCAACGTACATGAATATACATATGCATATATATATATGCATATATACATACACATGTCTGTTCAGTACACATGAAGTTCAACCAAAACAAGACCTCAGGAATACAAGTTCGATGACCAGTTCACATGCAACCAGATGTGTAATGCTCACAACAACACACACATGAATAACGAAGATGGAAACAGTGACAGTGATCAAGTGCAAGCACACATACAACAAATCAAGTTAAAGAACACAAATGCATAGCTTCCACTAGACCAGAACATCATGCTTATCAGACTTAAACTTGAAACAGAGGAAACTGAAGGCATGAGCACATACAAGTCTATACAACCAAACCATGACTTAAACAAAACTGAAGTACACTAGATACAGCAAGCAACAGGTATATATGCATAGAAATGAAGAAATTCGAAGTTGTGGCTCATAAATAAAGTCAAGGGGATTTCAAAATAAACAAGTCAAGTTTATCACAAATTTAAATGCCAAAGTCAATGCCAGCAAAGAATGGAATAAATGAACAAGTCTTAGAAAAAAAAGAGGATAAAATTCAAATGCTGAAGTCAAAGGCATCAAAGAACGTAATGTCAAGTATCGAATATATTAGAAATATATTCCTAAAAATCAAACATATTTCGAATACATCAACTAATGAACAAGCCGGAATCATCACAATCATTCAAGCAAAAATCGAATGGCCGAGCAAAATAATTGAAGAGTTCAAACCAATATATACGAAAGATAAAATAGGGTTATGATCCCTATAGATCGAAACCATATCACCATCGACAAAGTATCGAGTTCGAGCCCAAGAAAATAAACAGAGCATAATTCGAGCATAATCAAAAATCGAAATGGGGGCAAAAATCACATACCAAATTCATAGCATTCAAACTCGATCTTGAAGCAACCGCAGAGAAAAATCGAAAAACGCTGATTGAAGCAGTAGGCCAATTGAGGAACTAAAGCATCAAGCGAACAATTTAAGGGAGGCGCTTAAATTTTCGAAAACCCTAATTCCATATTATAAGAGAAACAAGGCGGCCGAAGATATAACTCGAATAAAGGAAGACAGACCCTTAATTATTCTTGGGTCGTATTCTTCTTTATTGGGCCACAATTTTTTAAAAAGGGTTTTATTTTGTTTTGTTTCATTGTTTGTAATTTCCTTTTTTTAAAATTTAAGTCAAACTCTAGTTATGTAACCTAGTACAAACTACTGGAAGTAGTTTGAGAATTCGCAACTCAGTGGCTGATTTATGGCAGGGTTATGAGCGTCGAGTTAGGTTAATCGAGTTAGCGGGTGTCACAAGTTTACGTATTTTTGTAGGTGTATGTTTACCTAATTTATAGTATAAACCTTGGAGGCAGCATGTAGGCAGGTTATTGCCGAAGCTGGGTAAAATTGTGTGTGATCTCTACTGCATTGCTTGCTGTTATTATTTATATTTCTGCATTAATTTTTAATATCATCCTATTCACCCCCCTCTAGGGTGAAAACGATCCTACAATCATTGCATTATGTTTACTTCAAACTTGTGTTGTGATATCCTAAAACCATACTATATTTTGGCACTAGACAAAAGACCTAACCTTACCATTTGGCACTTGACAAAAGACCTACCCTTACCATCTGTAGCCAAATTTATTTTCTTTTGAAAATTATGTTAAAGTTTCTATAATGTCCAAAAAAGAAAATACTCAACCCCATATCACTTTCATTATTCCCTTGTCATACATAAACTTCATGTAGAAGCTTGATGCAATTAAATCCCTAAGGCAATTATTTGAAAACCCACCAAGGTCGAAAAATCAAAATAACTATGGAGATAATGTTCACAGCATCATTAGTGGAATGGTGAACCGAATCGACCAATAATAAAGGGAATAAAGAGGATGATGATAATGACCCAGTTAAAAAACCAATCAGTAACTAGTGAATTAATTGCTCATCGGCCTAAATTCTTAACAAAGAAAGAAGTAAATGCAAATGGTCAAAAACAACATGACAAGTCATGAAAAAAATACAGCTACAACAAAATCATCTCAAGGAGGACATCTGATATTCAAAAAACATCAAAGGAAAAGGAGGTGTATGTTAACCTTGGAGTTCAAGGGCAAACCCCTACAACTACCCTTAAGAAGAAGTTCACAACCTAAATGAAGATGTGGCCAATTTGACTTCTGCAGATGTACCACAAAGAGACGAGGATACTGAAATGTTAAACGAAAAAAATTATGAAGTTGCATAAAGCATGCTGGAAACAAGAATCATACTATGATTATGAAGTAGAAGCTGAAAGGCCATTCTGCTAAAGGACCATTGAACTTAAATTTCCTATCAAGTTCAAAGCCCTAATTAGGCTTGTCAATGGGTCGGGTTCGGTACGGGTATTATAAAACCCGGACCCGAGTCCAATTACAATAATTAAGACCCGAGCCCGGCTCAAACCCGCAGCATATTTCAACCCAATATCCGAGCCCGACCCGTCGAGCATTTTAATCCCGCTGGATAATAACCGAATACCTAACTCAGAATATTTTTGTTAAAACCATACTTTAAAACTGCAATTTTGTTAAAATTTGTACACAAACAATGTTGACATATAAATTGAACGGTGATGTACTCAAGCTCATAAAAGAAGTATGAAAAAACATGTATATGTAAACGAACAAATTGATAAATAAATGACATACACGCTTATGTATTGATACGACGAAAACTAATAGTCGAGTCGGACCCTAACCGGACCGAGTTTTGATAAAACTGTACCCGATTCGGGTCGGGACTGAGTCGGGCTTGGGTAGTAAAAGACAAAACTCATAACCGCATAAATATGGACGGTTCGGGTCAGGCTCGGGCCAAAACCCATACCATTGACAGGACTAGCCCTAATGATTGACAAATTTTATGGGTCTAATACCCTGAAGGTTTACCTCTGCACATTTAGATAGCATAAGAATATAGAAATGGTGGGGTGACTAGCTCGATGTAAGCTTTCTCTTGTTTATTTGAAGGAGAAACGATGAGATAATTCGGGATATTCCATTATTATGAAATACACTGACATTCTAATTATCTTCAAAATTCAGATAATAATTCAGTGTAGGATGAATTTAGCACCAAATCTAAATACCTTGGCATCGTGAAGCAAATAGGAGATAAATATTTTAAAAGCTTTATTAAGCAGTTCATATATGAAGTCACTATAAATAAAATTAGTAACAATATTGCAATGCTAATGGATGCTTATACCATAGTAAGGGAAGGGACATCATTCCGGTAAGACATCATAAGAGATGCTTATAAAAATATGAAAGACTTCTTGAAAGAGCCAATGGTCACATTAGGGTAGAAGAAGCTCAAAATCACATCTAATATAATTGTAAGGCTATCCAAGGAATGGTTGAGAACAAAAGGTGAAGAGCATAAATCTTTGATCACCCAAACAAATAACCTTGGGTTTTCAACCACATATCTACTTCATCAACCCACGACACATGACATAAGGACTTTATATACAACCATCCAACATGGGTAAAAATGCTAAAAAGCTTAATAAAGGATAATTCTTTTCCTTCCATAAGGAGAATGGACTCGATGTTTATGAGTGTTGGCATCTTAAAAATGAGACTGAACATCTCATTCAGAAGGGTTATTTGACTAGTCCAAGAATTACAGCTACCTCAAAATCTCATTTAAATGTGGTTGGGAATCCGCAGGTGATAATCGATTTAGTCATGGTGGACCATACTTAGCTAAAACCAGTAAAAAGGAAAGGAATACTAATGAAGTTTATAGTTGAAATCAAATAGTTTACCATATCAACATATCAATACAAAAACCTTTGAAACTTCTTGTCCAAGAATTGGTGTTCACCATGGAAGAATCACTGGGAATAGTTTTCCATCATTAGAATCCATTAGCTATAGAGATCCAAATATAAAATTGCACATTCAGGAAGATACTAGTTGACACTGAAGCGTCGGTCAATGTAATATTCATAACATCTTTCTACACTTACCAAAATATGTAGTGCACCCGGTTCTATCTCTGATTTTTGGCTCTAAAATCTCAGCAGGAATCCCTTATGGAGAAATTAGGTTGGTGATAATGGTAGGAAGAGTCCTTTGTTTACATCCTTCTATGCTATTTTCCTAATCAGTGGACCAACCATTGCTTTATAATGCTTTCTTAGGAAGATCTTGAATTATAGAGATGGGGCCATCAACTTATAGAGAAACTTGATGTTCAGTCGGAATTTGGTTCAACATTCAAGATGCATGTATGATGAGGCATGTTCAAAAAATTCCAATAATACCCCTTGATCTTATGATAATTCACAAGGTCATTTAAAACACGACTCATGAGTTCAAAAATAAAATAGGTAAGTCAAAATAATAATAGACAATATGCTCAAGCCATGTTCTTTATTCAATTGTGAACTTGTTATAAAATGTGTCCATATGCACTTTCCAAATTATTTAAACCCTTATTTGCAAATATTGTATATCCACTTCTCCCACATTAGCCATTATAACATTATTTTGTCCTTGAGGTCTGAACGAAGAGATCTTGGAGAGGATCCTAATTGAAACAAGTGATAAGAGTGAGAAAAGGGCTAAAAGCCCTTTTCCGTGAAGGGATGCATCTTTATTTATAGTGGTTGGAATGAGGTAGGCTTGCTTCCGTTGGTGATGTGGGATGTTGGTTGCTAACTTGAGGATGGCTTTAACATGAATGCCTTTGAAGCTTTATGAAGAGAAACACGCTAAATTCTCTTGAGTTTGCTCTTGTGGATGATTTTTATCGTCTTTCTTTGCATGGCCTTTGACATTCCCATAGCATTGAGGCAGTGCGACATTGATAACATGCGACATTCATGAAATGCGACGTCGATTGATATATGATGCCGATCATTATGTTGGCGGTGCTTTTTAGTAAATTGCCTTGGTTGATGAAGTACAATATCAATAAGATGCGGCGTTGGTAATAGACGGATTTGCAGAGAGTCAATATTAATTGGAATGTGGCATTGAAGAGATGCAGTATTGATAAGATATAACATTCATAAGGTGCGGCATTGAAGAGAGGCGGCATTGATAGGTGACGACATTAGCTTCATGTGACAACATTCACTAGTGATTTTCAACTTTCTATTGTATGACATCATTATTTCTCTAATGGCATGTGACATTGATTGAGTGCGACTTGAGTGTAGCATGGATGACATGTGGTATCATCTTTTGTCTTGATGGCATGCAGCATTATTATAGCTTTAGGGTTTTGATATCTGTTCACTTGCTAGTTTTTGACGTATCTTTCATATTGATGAAGTGCGGCATTCCATGCCACATTAATGATGTATGATATCCACTGAGGCATGGCATTGCTTGCAGTATGTTTGACATTAACTATTCTTGCATGAGTATAAAATGCTCTTAATGGTGCAACGACTTCATCTTATTGGTTTGACATTGTCTATTCATAATTGCATTATGTTCACAAATGCGATATCCTATCTCCTATGGATTCAATATCACTTTAGCTTCATTTTATCCTTTTTGAAAAATATTTGGATAACATTTGCCTCCATTCTTGTATAAATGAAGCTTTTTATAATTTAGTGTAAAACGGAGAATTCCCTTGTTTTTCGAATTACATTTTCCTATAAAATACAAAGTAATTAATAATTTTCATTAATAACTTAAGATTTAAATCTTTGGGCAATCCCTTTTGGAGTTGATAGAGTTATGAACTAGTATATCTAAAAATTTATCTGACAATAATTTTACTTGGACGGAACTTCAACAAGTTGACTAATCATGATAATTTCTCAAATGGAAGTCTGAAAAATCATCTAGTGATGATATTTCTTTGAAGAAAAGTCCAAAAAATTATTTGGTGATAATGATTTCATGAATGGAAAACCAAAAGATCATTTGGTAATTGTAATTTCCTCAACAGAAAATCAAAGAACCATCTAATAATATCATAGGAGGGAAGACCAGAAATCCTACTTAGAGGATCAAAAAACCCATCTGACCATAAAAATTCCTTGATTAAAAGACCAAAGAACGATTTGGTAAAAATAAACAGAATAGAAAATTAGAAACTCGCTTGGTAATGATAACTAATAGAAGACCAAAAACCATCTGGCAATAACAAAAGACTAGAAAACCATCTGCCAATAATCTGAATAAAAGACTATAAAACTATCTGGTAATAATATAAGATCAAAAATTCCTCTAGCAATAACCGGAATATAAGACCGAAAAATCGCCGGGTAATAATATGAATAAAGGACCAGAAAACCATTTTGAAATAATGAAAGACTAGAAACCATCTAGCGATAATATGAATAGAAGACTAGAAAACCATTTGGCAATAATAGAAGACCAAAAATTCCTCTGGCAATAACCTGAATAGAAGATCAGAAAATCCATTAACAATAATATGAATAGAAGAACAGAAACCATTTGGTAATAATATAAATAGAAGACTAGAAAATCCAACTGGTAATAACAAAAGATCATAAAATCCATTTAGCAATAGTAGAAGACAAGAAAATCATCTGGTAATATTTTGAATCGTAGAACAAAAAACTATCTGGCAATAATGGAAGATTAGAAAACTATCTAGCAATAATAGAAGGCCAGAAAACCATCTAACAATAATGGAAGGCTAGAAAACCATTTGGCAATAATAGAACACCCAAAATTCCTCTGGAAATAGTAGAAGACCAGAAAAGCCATCTGGTAATTAAAATTTTCTTTTCCCTTGCAGTACAATTGCTTGATTTTGCTTTGGAGCACAAATGAATCATTTTTTATTGATCTTCCTTTGAAAGATTGCTTTTGCTTTGAAGTGCTAATCGCTTATTTTTGACAGATCGATTGTGACAGATCTTCCTCTAGAAGATTGTGATTGCCGATTGTGAAAGATCTTCCTCTAGAAGATTGTGAGCGCTAATGGCTAATTTCTGACAGATCGATTGTGACATTTCTTCCTCTAGTAGATTATGAGCGCTAATGGCTAATTTTTTGATAAATCTTCAGATAAAAGAATTTATTAGATTTTGGAATCTTACGTCCCTTTTCTTTGACCTTTAGCTGACATCCAAGCGTTCTTGCTACTTAACTGTTCAACTGCTCAGATAGATTTTTCCTTTTTAAATAAGTAATTGATCTAATAGATCATGACTCTTGGTGAACGTTTCACCATTTTTCAAAAAACTACCTAGTGCATTTTTATGTCCTAGATAAGAGATTCTATTCCCAATGTTCGATGTTTAGAGGAAATTTTTATAAAACCTTATTTGTTAAATTAATATCATGATAGAAATGTAAATATAAAATAAGAGACCGAGCGTCCATGATTCATCAACCATTAGTCCTTTAATCAAGGTAGATTCTTCTAATTAGCTATTGTTTTATCGATGCTAATAAGCCTCAATAGTTTCAAAACTTTCTTTGAAAAATATGTTTAGGTTTCCCTTTTTCAATGACTTCTGAATGCTTTAAGAATGCTCTTGACAACACAATTCAGGTCAAAACCTTTTGTAGGAAATTACTGATGTTCAGCAATATTTTTTTTGAATATTTTATAAATCATCCTTGAGATAGATAAATATATATTTTCCCAATCCATAAGGTAATTGGAAGTAATCCTTTTGATTTTTGAAATATTTTCCCCAAAGATTTGTTCAGGAAAACTTTTTGAATAAAACTGCATGTTGAGAATAATATTGCTGTTTATTATTCTACATTTGAATGATATGTATGATTGTATCACCTTAGGTTTTGCCTAGCAAAAAGAAATGCCTTGTTTGTAAGTTTGAAAAGTCATGTTTCATGAAATGATAGAATTTACGAAAAAGAACATACTTCCCTTTAAAAATGCCTTCTTTTTAAGAGGACTTTGAATACTTATCTTCTTCTGCAAACTATCCTCTAGCAATGGATTGATAATGATTTAAAAGCCCATAAAGAAATCCATTATATTATATAAATGCATCCTTTGAGATAGAGAGCCATTTTATCTTGTATATTTTAGTTATCCTTTTCATAGAAAATAAGAAATTTACTTAATAGAAGATCAGAAAACTATCTGATATAAAAAAACTAGAAAACCATCTGGTAATAAGAGGACCAGAAACTCATCCGATCATAAGAAGTCTATTATACCATCATTTGATTATAAGAAGACCAGAATCACATTTGATAATAAGAGGATTAGAATCTGATCTGACAATAAAAATACTAGAATATTATCTGGCAATAAGAAATCCAGAATATCCCTGTAACGACCCGTTATTTTATCACTTTTAATTGGAATATTTAAATAAATTTATATATTCAAATAATTGTTTTAAATGATGAATAATTTATTTTAACTATTATATAATTATAATAAGTGATTTATAATGGTTTAATAAATATATAAAAATATTTTATAAAGATATATAAACTTCGTCTCGTCCTAGCAATTCGACGTCGTGTTTTTATAAATGGATTTTAATATTATTTAATATGATTTTATAGCATAAAAAATCTTGTTTTAATAATTTGAAGATACTAAGAAATTTATTTTCAAGTTTTGTTTAGATAAATAAATTGTTTGATTAAAAACTGAAAATATGATCAGATATCAGATTCCGGATCTACAACAGTTTGACGAATTGAAATTATTTTAAGATGTAGAAACCTTGTTTGAACATACACACACATGCATATACATGCACATTTCCATATAAATGTGTATCACAATTAGTCAAATTGAAGCCAAAAGATATATATATATATATATATATATATATATATATATATATATTTAAACTCCTTATGTATAAAACAAATGCAACAGAAAAAAGCGTACTTAAAATCAACTCATCATCACTTACACACCTATAGACCTAAGACATCATGAGGTGATGGAAGGCACACGGAGGGGGGGTTCGGCCGAAGCTATGATGGAAGGAGAGGGGTATTTTGGTAATTTCATGCATAAGGATTTCCACCCTATAAATACACATGCATATCCTCTTCCTTTCTTCACAAATTCACTTCACTTCTCTTCTTCTTCTTCTTCTTTAGCTCTCTAATAGCTCTTCTTCAATGGCTTCTTAAATAGTAATAATATTTCAGCACCGCGTCGAAGTTATGCTAAAATTGTTTCCATATGCATACGATATGAAATCGCTTCTAGAAGTCAACTAAACTCCACCTTTTCCGCACTAAAGTGCACACCCTACGCTATCACCATCTCAAAGCTGAACTACCACCTCCACACAAGCTTAGCCAAGAATCAGTAAGGCCCAAGGAAAGTTCCATAAGCTTCGATGTAGAGAAAGGGATCGTTTCATCGATTAAAAATCACATAGAATCGGATAGCATGAAAGTAAGAATACTACTTCTATCTTCTTTAAAGTTATCATAAAATTACATATAATTGGTGCTATGCAAGTATACTTGGTTGATTGGCATGGTTTGAATGCTAAAAAGAACGATTATTAGTTGATTGGTTGCTTATGTTAATCAAATATTGACTTCCTTGAGTTAAGTGGAATTAATTTGATAATAATGTGAAAATCATGTCCATCGAATCTGAAATGATCGCTTTGAATATCCAAGGTAAATTCATGAGAAACAATCCCTATTATATTCTGAAATAATGTGTGTATAAGGAGTATCAATCCTCTTTTGAATTTTAATTAAAAAAGTTATCGTTTTTGGAAAACAGAAATGGTTTTCGAAAATAAAGAGAAGTATTTAATTTATTTAAAAAATTAAATCAATTTGTTTGATTTTTAAAATAATATCTTAGGTGGAAAATATATAGAAAAATATCATATGGTTTAATATAAAAGAATTTTGAATTAAAAAGACGGAAATTGAATATTATAATAATATAATATTAAAGATATGAAATAAGTGAAAATGATATTTTGATAAATTAAAATACTGAAAAATTGTTTTAATATAGTTTAATATGGTTTAAAATAATTTAAAAGCATTTTGGAAAAGTTTTGAAAATTTTGACTGAAAGGTAAAAAATAAGCCGTCGTGTTTCGATAGTTTGCGATTTCGCAACCTGAAAAGTTAAATGGATGTGTAGGATAAAATATGACTTCAAAGTTTTTGAAATAAGAATTTTCCGAAACCCTATAATCATATCTTTCAAAAGGAAAAGAAAAATCAAGATTCCACTTAGTAAAATTTGAAATATGTCCAAATCAAGTTTTCAAAATCGTCGTGTTTTGGTAGTTCGTAAAATATTGTTTTCAACTCTTTAAAATCAATGTTTTTAGATCTTTAAATATATGAAATAAATTCCATAAATATTTTAAAAATGTTTTAAAAGGAATTTGAATTCTGAAAATGGGCATATATGTAATGAAATTGCTGTTTTAATCTATAAAGCTTTAAAACCACTATTCACCAACAATTTAGCAATGGAATTTGGTAACCGTTGAATAAATGATTTGAACGTGGTTTTTTTTCTCGAATACTTTTAAAATGATTTTCAAACAATAAATAAAATACTTTTACAAGTTTAGAGTCAGTCAAATAACTTGACCACCTTACGGGTGACGAAAAGATAGTCTCTAGGCTAGAGTTTGAAAAACCAGTTGTCTGCTCCCCTAGCTATCTGGACTAATCCGACGAATGTCATAGCTAATTTGTTTACTCGGATCGCAGTTTCTTAAGATAAAAGAAAAGAGATTTCTAGTTTTCCAAAAAGGTTAAACAAGAATTAAAATGGGATTTTGTTGATAAAGAGAACAATAATACATGTTTAATATGAAAATTATTATTATGTATAATCAATATATAATTTGTGGATCATTTTTACTCAATACTAAGTTTTTAGGTATAAAGTAAACGATGTCTTAAATAACATTGTTCTTGACTCGTTTAAAACATATTTCAAAAATCAAATCTTTATTTACTATGCTAAGATTAGAATATGGAAATATTTTTTCAAAGTAATTAAAAGGAAATGATTTGGTATTTCCAAAGTTAAAAATTGGTTTAATAACTCTGTATATCCCAAAACAAAAATGGTTTAAAGATATATATGTCTAAAAGATATTTTATTAGACAAAATGGTATCTTCAAATTTAAGTAATAGTTTGAATAAAAGTAGAAATGAGGATTTAACGAAAGCGGCTTAACATTTATGTATATGCATATACACATCTTTTTATCGATAATTGGTTCGGAGAGACCGGTATCAGATTTGGATGACTCCTATCCGAAAACCACTTCAAATAAATATACGCATTCGAATGACGTCGAGTTGGCGGCGCAGGAAGACCTGGCATTTCGACGAGCAACCTGGTGGTATGGTACGTAGTAGTAATAGTAGGAGCCCCGATCAGAAACAAAGAAAAAGGTGCATGCCGCACTCACGAGGGACTACTAGTGAGGTATTGGAGGAAGGTAGGGATGAGTCAAGTCTGCATGGCCCTTATAGGCTGGGCCACACATGTGTAACAACCACAATGAAAATGGGAAGCAAGGCTGTAAGGCAGAGTGAATCCAGAAATATTGCCTCGGTTCAGATTGTTCCCTGCAACTCAAGAACATGAAGTTAGAAGCGCTAGTAATCGCGGATAAGCATGTCGCGGTGAATATGTACCTAGTCTCTGTACACACCGCCCATCACACCCTGAAAATAGGTTTCGCCCGAAGCATCAGACCAATGATTACCCATGACTTATGTGCACCACTAGTGCCACAAAGGCTTTTGGTGGCCATATTGCACATACTACGGTGGGGTCTTCAACTAAGGTGAAGTTGTAACAAGGTGGTCGTAGGGAAACCAATGGCTGAGATTAAATCTGGGAGATCTTTATAATGTAGGGCTGCTTGCCACTAACCTCGTGATTCTATATTATATATATATGGTGGCAGTAGTACATTCATTTTGAAATCTTTAATGCAAGGGCTACTCACTACTAAGCCTAGGGTGATTCCCAAACTGAATGTAGTAGGAGAGTACCTTCGGTTTGTTCTATTCCTGGACAACCTGTAAGGACGAATGTCCAATATTACATTTGTAAGACCACGTTCATTGTTTTCTGCAAACCTATGTCTGTTTGAGGGTGTAGGAGGTAACTCCTCTTATACTTAACACCCTTCCCTATGGTGTATGAACTCGGGTGTTATACTTTCATGGAAACCAATTAGTGTGTGGAAATGACAATGTTTCGTTCAAAGTGGGATTTGTCATGTGAAAGGCAGAACATTACTTCAAACCTCACATATCGATAATGGAAAAAATAGGGTAGATGCGGCAGGGCTATGTGGGTCACACCATTAGGAGCTAATCATCACCATTCTAGATTTCCCTTTATATATCAGGTTTGTTGTGTATGATTTGGCTATGGATTGGTTGGGAATGATTGGGGTGATGACATATTCGGTACTATCTATAAAGAGGTAGGTCGGTTTTGTGTTAGTAGAGGGTAGTGGGGCTATGCCTCGGTACATTCCTCTAGAGATGCACTGTTGGAAGGTAGTCCCTTACCTTGTCATTATTGGAAATCCATTCTCCAATACGTACCAATACGGACTTGATTGGGTACCAAAATATGTTATCGAATTTAACAAATGTAACAATTCCAGCTATTTTAATATGCTATTTGAAAGGATTTTCAAAGCAATGTCATTAGAAATAATATCAAATGTTTTGATAAAAAAAGTTTTAGTTGCCATAAGATAAAAACCTATCCATATTTATGTGCGGCATGGTCTTATGAAATACTCATATTTTTCAAAGGTTTTGTTTGACATCAAAGTTAATCTATGACACTATCATATATATCATAATTTGTGTTTCTCACGTTGGTTTGACAAACTTATGCGAGTATTTTTAATACTCGAGTCAGATGCGAATAGTTTTAGTATTAGCTGAAGACGTTGGGAGTTTCTAGTGGAGAGCTGGAGATCTTCATCAATGTAAGGACGTAGTTTACTTTTGCGTTGTGTTTGTTGGTTTTCAACATTTGCAAGGACAGGTATTTATAACTGTCCAGGCTGAGCTTAGCATAGACTTCGATATACGTATTTAGAAGTTTTTTCCGCTGGAAAGATTGTTAAAATAATATATGTTATTCCATTCTTGTGAGATTTTTTGTCTTCATTTTCTTTTTACCCTTAACGGATCGCCTTTTCGTTCAATTTTTCAACCTAAACTGTACGGAAGTGCGGGTCGTTGCATGTGGTATCAGAGCTTAGGTTGAGCGAACACTTGAGCTTGGTAGGGGTAAAGTCTCATCAGAAATAGGGTTAATAACATCCTAGGATGAGTAACTCATTAGAGACTGGGTGAGTGACACCCTAAAATGAGTTTGAGCTTATTATATATGTGCGCCTATTTGTTAATGTTATAACAAATGATTTTATCTTGAAAATGGTAAATGAAATAATTTTACCTATGGTTATATTTTGAATATAAAAGAGCCATATTTTCAAAAGATATCGTTAATTATGGATAATGATATTCAGTTATTACCATGTGTTGGTTAAAAGATATAAATTGGTATAGGAACATCTTGTGATTAGAATTTCACAGCGTTTCGTAAAGCTGAAAGTTTAAGAAGTTAGTTTAGTAAGAAACTTGTTAAAATATGATATTAGATTCAGGTTAGAATGGTTAAAAAGCGTAATATATGTTTCTAAGTTTTTATTGTTTATTGTAGAAGCCTTCCAATTACGGTAGGAATTATTTCAAAGGAGAATCCATAACAGCAAAATAGGGAGTAAAGATGACTTAATAATCCTTTCTAGTGATGACGAGGGAATAGAAAAAAAGGTCACCTAAAAAACATATGCCACAGGTAAAAGAAGAGTTTGATAAACATCCCAGTTATAATGATGATGGGTATCCCATGGCTACGATGCTAATAAAATCCAAGTCTTTGAAACTAGAGTTATTATCTAACGACAAAGAGGTAATCCAGATAACAGATAATGTAGAAGTTAGGGATGTCAATACAAAATGGTGTAGGTGACAAATCCAGAAGAATCAGAACCTAAAGAAGTTCTGTGACGACCTAGATGTTCAGACCGGTCAAAACGTCGAAAAATCTGTCTGTTCTAAAACTATGGATGAAAACTACCAACATAATACACAATATTTGATAAATATTCAACACTATTAAATGTATAGGATACAATTTCAATAATACAAGTTATCAGAGTAATCAATTTAATCTATAAAGTGTACATTAATACATACCAAATACAAATACAAATATCTAACACTGCATAACACCGATGAGAGAGATAACAATACTCATTCCAGCAAACTCAATAAACATGTTAAATGTGGAATAAAATAGTAAGAAGGAAAGATACAACAACATAAGGCAATTAGCAAACAATAACAGGAAAAAATTATTATTACTGGGGCTGCGTCACTACCACTAGTGACTGCCTACGTAACCCTATCTAACTGAGTACCCGATTAGATCCAGGATCAAGCCAACGTAGTTCTTCTAATCACAAATAGGACTCAGGTAGCCTACGATGCACAATCAAACAAATATGCAATTCCCAAACAACTCCTCTGGCTTAATCTTTACATTTAGATTTATGAAATCTAATTAACTTTATTATTTTCAAAAATACTATCTTTTAAAGATACTTATTTGAAAACAACCTCTTCGAACTAAATTCCAGTTTCATTTCAAATCCTTTTGAAATAATATATATATATATATATATATATATATATTTTGTATCAAATCATACTTTTTATCTAGATTTAAGTCAAAACCTTTTCAAAACTTGTATCAATTACTTTGTATAATAATACAATGTGTATTTTATATATTTATTCGAAAAACCAAAAATACTCTACTATAAAAGCATATCAAAATATATGCAACCAGATCGGGAGGTTTCTCCCAATAACAAGGCAATTGGGTCCCAGCCTTCACAAGATAAATAAACAAAGTATACCCAGGGTCACATGAACCCTCCTGCCCACTTTTTAGTTACAAGTTACTCGAATCATCGGTAACATAACAAATCATTTTGTTCCTCGAAGTAAAAAATCATTTTGCACTAACAATCACAGATACGTTCAAACATAGTATTGTTTATTTGCTCAAAATCATTTCGAACTCAGTTTCAAACCAACGGGATTTAAGTTCTCCAAATTCTCTTTATTTATAAAACACATTTTATAAATATATTTATATACATTTTGCTTTGATATAAAATCACTTCCAGAATATTGATTTCCAAATATTATTTAAACACCTTTATATAAAATCACTTCAAAGTATTTACTTCAAAATACTTCCTTTTCTTTTCGAAGGAAGCATTTCATTTAAAACATAAACATCTTTAAAATTATAATAAACATTTTTTTTATAACAATTACTTAATCAAATATTTTTATCGAACCCCTTATATCAAACTATGAAATTCTAATCACCAGGTGTTTGTATCTACCCAACCATGCATATAGATTTTAATGGCATATGAACTGGCAGAGTGCAATTCAAACAGTCAAACAAACAATAATAACAATACATTATTATCAACAATTCAAAAAACCGAATAATAATGCACAAATCAGAATTAATTGGCATATGTAAATAAATGTCTAAATTTATATAATAGCAGAATGGGGATTTATTCCGCTAAATTGATAACATTAATGAAGTATACTTAATTCATTTCTGATATTTCAACTTATATCATTCCTCACCCATGAGTGGAGCCGGATAAGTTAGAGCACTAATTAAGTCAAAGTCTTACCTAGACACTACATTCTTGAATCTCACAAATAGATAAGTCTACTTGTTGGCTTTTAACATTAAGCAAAGTTAATTACCTTTTTTCAAAATTTATATAAATTATTAACATTAATTTTTTTAAACACTCTAATATGAGGTAGAAAACAAACCTAAAAAGATTGGAGAAAAATATAAAATATAAATATCATTTTTAAACAATTTATAGTTTCAAATAGAAAAGATAGCATTACTGCAAATGCAACTAAAATAATTCGCAACGGCTCAAAAGCGTTTCAGATGCAAAGACAGCACTTCAGAAGAGCTACCAAAAGTTTTGGGCAGTCGTTTAAGGTGAATTTGCTACAACTTTGCGCCTACATTTCGACGTCTTAAAAAATGGTTTTCAATCCATTCTTTTTACATTTTGTCGTATACTTTGCGTAATTGAAAATCATCAGGAAAAATTGCAAAGAATAACTTCCAGTTATTTTGGAGAATTTCCCGAAAATTGGGTATTTTACCGAACTACAATTATTGCCACTATTTCGCTATAACTTTTTGCATTTCATTCAACTAGCTATCTAATGAATTAGGCTTCAAAAATTTCCCAATAATATTATTTTCTCCTTAAATATAAAAAGAAACCTCCAAACAAGTTTGTGGAAAAATATTGTTATTTTGCTAAATAAAAAGAGTCGTTTTAGTGACCTTTTTACTTCAATATTTTGTTACTTTGATTTACTTCTTCTATAACTTTCCTAAAAATATTCTTTACTTTTCTAAACACTTATAGAAGTGTAAATAATAACCGAGCAAGTTATTATTAAGATATATCATTAATTCTCCATTTCCATAAGTTATATAGTTTAAGGGATTTAAAGTGCGCTTATAACGACTATCACTATACAGACAATTTTGTATTCAATTCAATATCCTGTGTCATTCTCTTTTATACACATATATGATTCCAAATTCAAAGCATATCACTACTAGCCAATAGGGTTGGCGCAGTTGGTTGATGGTCCGGACTGCGTGATCGAAGGTCACGAGTTCGATCCCCGAAACTGACAACCCTGTAACAAGTACTCAAAGTATGCGTTTGGCAGGCACATACTTCTCTAGAGTTTACAAGCGAAGCTTGGTTCTCTAGGTAATTCAAAAAAAACATATGTACTAATAATCACATCCATTTTAGATGTTTAAATGTGCTTAAGTTAAAAAACATAATTATATTCTCTTTAAGGCAACTACTTTAAAAAGTCATATGCTTTTGGAAGCATATAATAAAAGGTTATGACTTTAAGTAGTCAGTATCTATTATTATATATAATAGCAAGCATATTAATAAGTGATTAACAAGCAATATCAAGTGGTATAACAAGCAATATTATCAAGTTAATAACTTGACTCGAAGTGAGATTAACTCACATTTATTTCAAACCAAATTCTTCCTACCAACATTCAATCAAACCACACTACACTTTCTTTCTTCAACATACTAACCAAGAACAAGCATGAACAAGAGGAGAGGGGGACAAGAAGTGCATAGCCAAGCATTGGACCTCCCTATTTGGGTACGGCATAGGTAGGTTCAAGGGAAATGGCTCCTATTCTTTGGTTTTAATGCGGTAGAATGATTTTATATGGTATATTGGAATGATAGCATGAGTTTGGAGGAGTTTGGATTTGTTTAGAATAGCTTCGATTTAAGAACTTTGTGTAGACAAAGAGAGTGAAAGAGTAGTGTTTTTTGGAGTCAGGAATTGTGAGAATAAAGAGAGCCTTACATGTGTTATAGGCTTAGGAAATGAGTGGAAAACATTACTAAAGCCCCTCCTTAGCCATAAATACATGAATACTTTAATTGTTTTGATTGGGGTAAGAGAGGTTTTAATACTTTTCATATGTTTGCATATGATAACTATTCAAGTTACAAAATGTTCATACAACTTGTATTGTATAAAAAGTTGATTTTTAACAAAACTGTTTTCGGTCACATTTTCAGTATCTATCCAAAGTGTATATTTTAGTAAACACATTTCAAAAATATTTTTTCCAACATTAGTTATTAATTAAAAAGTGTTAATAAGGTTCTAAAGTCATATTTAACCATATTAAATCTTGGATTCAAATATTTAAATAATTCAGATATTTAAATATGAAGCGTTTGAAATTTAGGGTCATTACATTCTTCCCCCTTAAAAGAATTTCATCCCTGAAAATCCAAGGATGGAAAAATATAATGAAAACCAAACAATTTACAAAAGCACGCCAAAAATAATATCACCCATAACCCCAATCGGAGGTGTAGTGCCTTATCCTAGACATTTTTATTTACCAAATTAAAGCAGCTTCATTTTAAAATTCCTAGGTTGATTTACTAAATCTAGATGAATTTTAGTGAGACACCTAACCTAAGCTCTGATACCAACTGCAATAACCAAGATTTTCAGACCGGTCAAAAAGCCGAAAAAATATTTCGTTCTAAAACTAAGAATGAAAACTACCAACATAATACACAATATTTGATACATTTTCAACACTATTAGATGTATAGAATAAAATTTCAATAATAAAAGTTATCAGAATAATCAATTTAATCTACTAGGTGTACTTTAATACATACCAAATACAAATATCTAATGCCACACAATTCTTATGAGAGACACAACGATAGTCATTCCTGCAAACTCAATAAGCATGTTAAATGCAGAGTAAAGTAGTAAGAAGGAAAGATACAACAACACAAGATAATTAGCAAACAATAATAGGAAAAAGATATATTATTACTGGGGTTGTGTACTACCACTTGTGACTGCCTATGTTCCCTTATCTAACTGGTTATCCAGTTAGATACATGATCAAGCCAACGTAGTTCTCCAATTCACAAATAGGACTGAAGGAGCCTACGATGCATAATCAAACAAATATGCAATTCCCAAACTATCCCTATGGCTTAATCTTTACATTCAGTTTTATGAAATCTGATTAACTTTATTATTTTTAGAAATAATCTCTTTTGAAAATACTTATTCAAAAACAACCTCTTCGAACTAAATCTCGATTTCATTTCAAATCTTTTTGAAATAATATATATTTGTCTTTTATATCAAATCATACTTTTCTTCGAGATTTAAGTCAAAATCTTTTCAAAACTGGTATCAATTACTCTGTATAGTAATATAGTGGTGTATTAGATATATTTATTCAAAAATCCAAAAATACTCTAGTATAAAGCATATCAAAATATATGCAACTAGATCGAGAGGTTTCTCCTAGTGACAAGGCAACTGGGTCCCAGCCTTCACGAGATAAATAAAGTATATACCTCTATACAAAGAGTGGACTATACCCAGGGTTACATGAACCCTCCTTCCCACTTTTTAGCTACAGGTTAACCAAATCATCGGAAACATAACAAACCATTTTGTTCCCAAAGTGACAAATTATTTTGCACTAATCACAAATACTTTCAAACATAGTATTGTTTATTTCCTCAAAACCATTTCAAAATCAATTTCAAACAACTAAGATTTAAGTTCTCCAAATTCTCTTTATTTATAAAACACATTTTATAAATATCTTTATATATGAATCACTTCTAGAATATTGATTTCCAAATATTATTTGAACACCTTTATATAAAATCACTTCAAAGTATTTACTTCAAAATATTCCATTTCTTTTCAAAGGAACCATTTCATTTAAAAGATAAACAACCTTAAAATTATAATAAACATCTTTTATTATAAAATTTACTTAATCAAATATTTTCATCGAACACCATATGTCAAACTGTGAAATTCTAATCACAAGGTGTTCGTATCTACCCAACCCATGCATATTGATTTTAATTGCTTATAAACTGGCAAAGTGAAATTCAAACAATCAAACAAATAATAACAACAATACATTAATATCAACAATTCAAACTGAATTATAACACGTAAATCAAAATTAACTGGTATATGTAAATGAATGTCTAAATTTATATAATAGCAGAATGGGGAATTATTCTGCTAAATTGATGATATTAATGAAGTATACTTAACTTTTTTTCGATATTTTAACTTATATTACTCCTCGCCCAAGAGTGAAGCTAGGTAATTTAGAGCACTGGTTGCATCAAAGCCTTGCTTACACACTTCATTCTTGAATCTCACAAATAGATAAGTCTACTTATTGGCTTTCTGCGTCAAGCAAAGTTAATTACCTTTTTTATAAATTATATAATTATTTAAACATTAAAATAATTTTAAAAAACTATAATAAAAGTTAGAAAACAAACCTAAAACTATTAGAGAAAAATATAAAATTTAAATATCATTTTTAAACAATTTATAGTTTCAAAAAGCAAAGATAGCATTTCTGCAAATGCTAACTTATAGAGACTATTTCGCTATAAATTTTTGCATTTCGTTCAACTACCTGTGAAATGAATTAGGCTTCAAAAAGTTTCCAATAATAATAGTATATTATTTAGTCCTTAAATAAAAAGAAACCTCCAAAGAAGGTTGTAGAAAATTATTGTTATTTCGCTAAATAAAAAGTGTCTTTATAACGACCATTTTACTTCAGTATTTTGTTACTTTGATTTATTTCTTCTATAAATTTCCAAAAAAATATTCTTTACTTTTCTAAACACATATATAAGTTTAAATAAAAACCAAAAATGTTATTATTAAGATATGTCATCAAATCTCCATTTTCACAAGTTGTAGTTCAAGGGATTTAAAGTGCGCTTAGAGCAACTATTACTATACAGATAATTCCATATTCAAATCAATATCCCGTGTCATTCTCTTTTATACACATATATGATTCCAAATTCAAAGCATATCACTATAAATATGTATTAACATGTCTACTAATTATCACATCCATTTTAGATGTTTAATTGCGGTTAATTTAAACAACATAATTCCATTCTCTTTAAGGCAATTACATTAACAAGTCATATGCTTTTGGAAGCACATAATAAAGGGTTATAACTTTAAGTAATTAGTGTCTATTATTATATATAATAGCAAGTATATTAACATGTGATTAACAAGCAATTATCAAGTGATATAACAAGCAATACTATCAAATTAATAACTTGATTCGAAGTGAGATTGATTCACCTTTATTTCAAACCAAATTCTCCTTACCAACATTCAATCAAACCACACTACACTTCTTTTCTTCAATATACTAGCCAAGAACAAGCATGAACAAGAGGAGAGGGGGATAAAAAGTGCGCAACCAAGCCTTGGACCTCTGTACTTGAGTATGGCCTTGGTGGGTTCAAGGGAAATGGCTCTTACTATTTTGGTTTTCAGGTGGTAGAATGATATTATATGGTATATTAGGATGATAGCATGAGTTTGGAGGAGTTTGAATTTGTTTAGAATGGTTTTGATTTAAGAACTTTGTGTAGAGAAAGAGAGTGAAAGTGTAGAGTTCTTAGGAGTTAGGAATTGTGAGAGTGAAGACAGCCTTGCATGTGCTTATTTAGGCTTAAGAAATGAGTGGAAAACATTATTAAAGCCCCTCCTTAGCCATGAAGTAAAGAGGACTAAAGCATGTAAGACCATGCACTTACACAAGCTTGCTTTCCCAAATCAAGGAGTGATTTAAGGGTCCTTTATGTACTCTTATTCCCTTTATTAATACATGCTTAATTTAATTGTTTTGATTAGTATAAGGGAGATTTTAATACTTGTCATATGTCTACATATGATAACTATTCAAATTTCAAAATGTTCTCACAACTTGTATTATATAAAAATTCGATTTTTAACAAAAAGTTTTCTGGTCACATTTTCAGTATTTATCCAGAGTGTATTATTTTGTAAACACATTTTAAAAATAATTTTTTAAAACATTATTTATTAATTAAAAAGTGTTTAATAAGGTTATAATATCATATTAAATCTTGGATTAAAATATTTAAGTACTTTGGATATTTAAATACGAAGTGTTCGAAATTTAGGACCATTACAAGTTCCAAAAGAGAACCCCAATATGATGGTAGATAGGAATAGCCAAGATTCAGCAGCATATGATGCATGGATGGAAGGCATCCCCAACGAGCCAGAAGACAGCAAAGACGATCACATTATATTAGAGATGGATGTTCCTATATGTAAGGGAGATTCGAGTGTTTCAGGTATTGATTGGAAAGGAATGACACAGAATAAGGAAGAAGAAGAGGTTTCGGACCTCCTTTCAGGAAACCCTCTTGCTCAACCTTGGGTTCCCCTAAGGACAACCCTAACATCAGATAGGTCGGAATCTTCAGAATAAAGAAGATGATGAACATGGGGAGAAGAGTTTGAAATGGAAGTGTTCTCAAATTCGGATGGTCCGTCGACCTCTTAGTCCGATTGATTTGATATGCGTTTTGGTAGGCCTAGAAGATGCTAAGGAGTAATAGTATTTTGGATATCCTAAGTATATTAGGATTATGTTAACATAATTATAGTGGGTATGCAAAACAATTAATTATGGTTTAAGCATGGTTGATTGGAAAATGTTATAGTTCGAATAATAATATATATCTATGCATGTTCCTTATTATGGCTTCTCTTATCTCATGTTTAAATGACTTAGAAAATTTTTTATGTGAATTTTACTTCTTGGATAATTTTCTTTATGAAGTAAAGCTATGTATTTATGAAAATGTTTGAATAAAAGATAAGTAGTCATAATTTAAAATAATTAAATTGGTATTTGAATTCTTAAGAAAGTTAATTCAAAATAAAAGTTATTTTGAAAAATGAGCGTTTTAACAAATATGTATTTTGATAAATGAGATTTTGATAAGTTAAACTTGGTAGAAGATTTTAGTAAAGCCTATCTTATTAAAAGATGTGTTTTTGTGAAACATTTAAAAAGAGTATTTAAATAAGAAGAATAGCTTTTAAACATATCTTCTAAATGAGGGTTAAAAATATATGGGATATGAGAAAATGTTTAAAACATTTGGAAGGAATTTTATGAAAAATTTTCATAAATAATTTTGAAAAATGAATTTGATATAACTATGTATGTATAAGATGCGTAGATTATTTCATTACACGATTCTGATCTGAGATTCGAGTTCAGAACATTGAGGTGTTTACACTGGTCCGAAAAAGTATTTATTACTCGATTCTTGATGGCAAATATTGATGAAGGTTTGTGGTTGGATACTTTCATTTTCTATCATGGTCGAGAGCTATGTAATGGAAGCAAGGGTTTCTAATCAGGAAGCCCGATCAGAGTTCGCACTAGAGGATCGAGAGATCAATACTAGTTTGGAAATAGAGTCGTGTATTTGAGTAGAAGATCGAATCAGATATTATGGATGATTTAGGTATATCATACAGAATTAAGTTTAAAGATAATATGTTGGGTAAACACTTTTGGGTTTTGGGTTGTGATGAAATTTCGGCGACGATATTCTTTTGTGGTGGAGGAATTAGACGACCCGTTGTTTTATCACATTGAATTGGAATATTTGATTAATTTTAAATATTTAGATAGTTGGTTTAAATGATGAATAATTCATTTTAATTATTATATAATCATAATAAGTGATTTATAATGGTTTTATAAATATATAAACTTATTTTAGAAAGATATATAAACTTCGTCGCATTTTGGCAGATCGACGTATTAATGGATTTTAATATTATTTAATACGGTTTTATAGCTTAAATAATCTTGTTTTAATTATTTAAAGATAATAAGTAATTTAATTTCAGGTTCTGTTTAGATAAATAAATAGTTTGCTTAAAACAGAAAGTATGACTCGTAATAGGATTTCGGATTTACAACGGTTTGACGAATTAAAATTATTTTAAGATGTAGAAACCTTTTTTGAACATGCACACACATGCATATACATGCGTATGTACATATAAATATGTATCACATTAGTCAAGTCAAAGCCAAAAGAAATATCTAAACATATATACATATAAATTCCTTATTTATAAAAAATGCAACATGAAAAGCAAACTTAAAGTCAACTCACCAGCACTTACACACCTGCACACCTAATACATCATAAAGTGACGGAAGGCACATGGAGGGGGTGTTTGGCCGAAGCTATGATGGGAGGGGAGGTGTATTTTGGTAATTTCATGCACAAGGATTTATACCCTATAAATACACATGCACATCCTCTTTCTTTCTTCACAAATTCATTTCACTTCACTTCTTCTTCTTCTTGAGCTGTACCGACCAGGGATTTTGACAATATTATTATAATAAGAATTTAATCTCATTCAAATAAAATACAAGCTTTTCATTTTATAAACTGATAAGATATTTAGACATTTATCAGTTATATATGTATATATTGTTTTGTGAGGGAAATTTTGACTTAAAAATTTAAAATAGATTCTTTCAAAAGTATTTGTAATAAAATCTGTCTTATTCAATTAAATTAAAGGTTCTATATTATTAACATTTGATATAATACATATATGAATATAATCTAAATAATAATGTTTAAAATAAACAATCCTATCAATATTAAATATAAATATAAGATATAAATATAAAATATATAAATACAAATATATGTTTTAAATCAAATATTTGAAAGTTAAACTATAAATAGAAATAAAACAAAGAATGTATGTTAATAATAAATTATATGGTTATGTGATAACATAAGATAATTATACACTATAACAAATTTTATATTAAGTGCAAAGGTAAAAACAAAATCTTTAACAAAAATCAATGTATAAGTCAAAACAATAACTATAATAATTTTACATGAACATATAGGATAAGTTTAGAAAAGATGTTGTTGTGTAATACATATGTGCAATGCAAAAGAGACAAACTATACATATACAAAATATCTTTGTACAAAATATAAATATCAACAATAATAATTAGATGTAAACATATAGGAAGACATATGCATTTAATGCTTTCATCTCGGCACAAAAATATGATCAGCCGAAATATACAAAGATCACTTCAAATTACAGTAATTAAACACAAAATCTGATCAAAACAGGGTAAATCTTGTACCAGTTATAACCTATCGCTGTTTAAAGCTGTTCAAAACTATTTCTATATATATGTATCTTTTATTCCATTTTGTTCAAACAAAACTTAGAAGTCCTGAAAGAAAGATAAAGAATATAAACATCATTATTTACAAACTCAACTTCATTCAACAACAAGGCAAAAACAGATTTACAGGGACAATCAAACTGCAGTTTTTCAACAAGAATTATTCTCTGTTTCAACAATATTTTAGATGAGTAAACATACTGTTTTCCAAATTTAAACTTGTGTTATTAATTTTTGAATGGTATGTGCTTGCTGTATAGTTTAAACAAACAATTCTGTGTATTTTCTGCTTTCACTGGAAATTTTATATGGCCCGTTCTTCCATATATTTGGTTATAGAGCAAAGAACTGTAGGAAAATTTAATATTTCTTCTTGCAAAACATTTTAAACTTAGGATTTTAACTAAATAAGTTCGTTAAACTTAAAATTATGGCCCGGAAAATTGTTGAAGCTTGACAGTGTAACATAGATACTGTTTATTCAAGTTTACAATAAGAAAGAAATCATATGTTAAAATTCAAATATTTTAAATTGTTAATTTGATTATATATCTTGAATAAACATTCAAAAGTAGGATTTTTGAAACAAAAATGATAATTTTTAGATAAGTATACATGGTGCAGTTCATAAATGAACCAAAAATGCATTTTTATCAATTTCTGTTGGTTTAACAAATCTTAGATGATGAAATTCGTTGAGAAGCTAGTTTGATGATTCACGAATACAGGAAAAATGTTAAAAAAATTCCTAATGCAAGATTTGTTGGGTCGAAACGAATATAGGGTTTTGGGTTCGAGTTTTCTACGGTCTGTAAACTAGGTAATTTTGTCACCATGGGACGATCGAGCTGCACGAGCTTCTAGAGGATGGTAGAGGAGGGTAACGGCAAGGTGTGGGCGGAACTGCGTCGCCACTGGCGGTCGGCGTTAGTGGTTGGTGGCATTTTTTTCTTTTGGGTGTGTTCGAATTGCAGTTCGAACAAATGGGTATATTTTGATTTTGAATTTTTCGCGTTGAATTGAGTTTTGCTTTCGGGTGTGAGGTCGTTTTGTGACTTGCCGAGGCGACGTGGTTCGCCAGAACGTCGACGAAGTGCCATGCACGTGCATGGTGGCGATTACTGTCAGTGGCTTCGAGTGATGATTGTCTCGAGTTATTACTCGAGAAAATAGGGAGGTTGCTTCGAGTGGAACCTGATGCATGAGTGTGGTCGTAGTACAGCAGTTTTAAGTTAAAACTTTAAAAATAAGAGTAGTAGAAGAAGAAAGTATGCGAGGAGAAGAAGGATGCGGGAAAACTAGGAGGAAACTCGGGTTGCTACTCGAGTAAACATGGTGTTTACCTCGGGTTCCATTTTCTAGTGAATTAACTTAAATAAATTTTAAGTTATTTTGTTAAATAAAATTCAGTATTGATAAAGTTAATAGTGTTGGCAAGTTGTAAGTTAAATATTGACTTAAAAATTTATTAAGAGAGATTTTCAAATGTAAGATTAATAATTAATTTAAATTGAAAGTTAATTAAGAATGTAAATTAATTTATACTTGTAATTAAATAAATAATTTAAGATTAAATAAATTTGTAATTAAAGACTGGTATTAATAATTTTGTGTTTAATCAATTTGAACTTAAGAATTTAATTAACTACTTAAAGTTAATTAATATATAAATAGTAGTTAACTAATTAAGTAATTAATTAAGGATTAATGATTAATTAATTGGTAATTAATGATTAATTAAGTAATTAGTGATTAATAAATAGGAAATTAAGTTTTGTTAATTAATAATTAAGGTTATTAATTAATAATTAAGAAATAATTAATTAAGTGAGTAATTAAGAAGTAATTAATAAATTTAATAAGTTGATTAATTAGTGATTAATTAAGTAAGATAAAATGGCTTATTCTTAAGTAATTATTTAAGTTAAGTTAATTAAACTAAATTTGATATGAATTAATGGTTCTGTTTGATTGATTGTGATATCTATTTGGTGATATTTTGTGATACTCAGTGATATGCATTAATATATCTGTGATGACTTTGTATGATTTATCTGTGATAAATGTTATGTGAATCCCAAGTGTTGAATTAAATTGTTTAAACTAATAAACAACTTGGCCTTTAAAATGGCGTTTGGATTTCGATGAGACCGGGATCGGGTATCGATTTGATATTCCGAAAATCACATCGATCCAAATTAAACGTTAGGTCGTAAATCTCCAAGTGAAAATCGAGATGGTGTTTCAGAATGCAAGGGTTATTCTCATTAACTCTGAGGGTGATTCCAAAACGAGTGTAACGAGATAATGCCTTCGGTTTCGTTCGAACCCGGAACGAACTTGTATGGATTGAATGCTTTCAGCACATCGTCAGGCGGACGATGAGCATTCTAAGAGATATGTTCTATAGAGGTAATCACAGCCTCAAGCCTCATCAACCGGGAATGGCTAAAACAGGGGATATGCAGCAAGGTTAGGTGGGTAGCACCCAAGAAGGACGAGATATACCCCTGTCTAGATGTCCCTTTATTTCGGCTGTGTGGGCAGTTGTTGGCCACAACTGCGGGGTTATCTTGTTTGGGACTGTTCAGTAAGGAATGGTTCCGGCCTTGTGTTGTAGGGGGTCGGGAGTGACCCTCGGTACGGTGATCATGGCCCCATACTGTGACGGGCGGTACCCCAGCAGCCCTGTCATTGATGGAAACCCATTTTCCCTACGAGACCATACGGTTTTGATTTGTATTACCCACTTTTGTGGCTAGTAGATGGAATTTAATAGATGTAACAATTTCGGCTATAATCTATTTACTTGAAAATCCTAGACACTATTATAATATCACTGGATTTCCTATAAAATATTTTGGTTAGCGTAAAGTAAAAACTTACCCGTGTTTATGTGTGGGAAGTCTTACGTGATACCTTTATTTTCAAATGGTTTTCAAAGTTAAACAACTTTAACCCGTTTACTCGCACCATACCCATGTCTGACCCGGAGTTTATATGTTTTTTTCATAAACTCTTGGATACTCAAATTTTTATGAGTAGCCAAGTGATAGGTTTTGGGATTGTTGAGTTCTGGAGGAGCTTGGAGCAGAAGCCCAGACATATGTATCTATCTATCTAGTTCCGCTGTGTAGTTGATGTATGTTGTATTTTGGATGTATGTATTGATAGATATGTATATGACTGTCTTGTTGTATAATGTTGAGTAACTCTGGTATATGTATAAACTATGTAATAGTTATGTGATGTATTATATTTTGATCCATTCCGCTGTGAAATTCTGATGTTGTTATTCTTTCTTTCTTTCTTTTCTATTTCTATCCCTTTCTTTTCTTACTGATGATACGTCTTTCTGGGGTTTGAAAGGCGGGTCGTCACAGTTGGTATCAGAGCACTGGTTGAGATAATACTTGGGCTCTAGAGTAATATTTATCTTAAGAGTGCATATTTGTATTTTTATATAATTATATACCTATCTAAATTTGCCGAGTTACCTGTCCAGGTGGCCAACATGAGTTCTGGAAGGAGAGGCAGAGGTAGGGGCAGTACCTCGACTGACAATGGATGAAGTCAAACTGCTAGTGAGGCTGTAGATCCAGTACCGCCTCAGGTTAGTTTTGCCGCTTTATGCAAAGATTTCATCAACCTTGGTGGCAAACCGTTTAAAGGTTCAGAATCGATAATTGAAGTTCAAGCTTGGCTACGCTCTTGTGAGCGCATCTTTAGGAGTATGAAGTTGTCTGATGAACAAAAAAGGGAAATGGCAATTGCAGGGAGGCGCAGCAGCCTGGTGGGATGCAACGGTACCAAATATCACTGAGGATGACATTTCATGGGACAGATTTAAAGAGCTATTTGAGGAGAAATTTATGCCAACAGCAAGGAAAACTCGTCTGTACCAGAATTTTTTGAATTTGAAGCAGGGTAACATGTTTATAGCGGAGCATGAGACCAAATTCAATGAACTTTCTTGCTATGGACCAGGACTCATTGATACTCCCCTCAAAAAGAACGAAATGTTTATACAAGGATTGAGGCCAGAATTTCATGAAAGGATGACGGCGCATTTGAAAGGACCTTTTATCGATTTAATTGATATGGCTCTGAGATATGAGAATTTGATGGACAAGAAATCAGTGGCACCGATAGCAGTATCAGAAGGAATTTCGCTAATCTGAATAAGAGGAAGTTCAATCCCATTTGGAGGAAGCCGAACAAGAAGAAGACTGGAAGTAACAACGGACCTCGAAAATGCTATTTATGTCAACAAGAAGGTCACTTGGCAAATAAGTGTCCCAGAAGAGGATTTCAGCAGCAGCAGCAACCGCATCATAGTGGACCGGGTTCAGCTTTGGTTCAGAGATCTCTATACTTTAATTATCACCAACCAGGTCATATGATCAAGGATTGCCCATTACTTCATAAAGCATAGCAGAATAAGGTATTTGCTTTGGAAGGTGCACCATCTACTTCATCTAAAGGCAAAGGAGTAATGGAAGATACGTTACTTTTAGATGGCAAGTATATTAAAGTTTTGTTGATTCGGGTGCTTCTTTGAGTTTTATTTCTCTGGAATATGTAGAGAAGTTCTTTCTTGCCCATAGTACTGTAGACTATCCCATCTTGGTATCTAATCCTATAGGAGGGGTAACCAAATTAGATACGAGCTGTAAGGACTTGAAGATTTCCTATCTTTCCCAAATTTTTTTTGCGACCCTTATGTGTTAAATTTAAGGGATTTGACCTTATATTGGGAATGGATTGGCTTGATAAGCATAAAGCAGTCTTGAGTTGTGATGAGAGAAAAGTTTTGCTGGAAACTGATTTGGGTAGAATTGCCAGAGTGACGTGTGATAATTCTGGAATTCACTTAAGTAGTCTTTTAGATGGAATTGAGACTTCTCAGGAGAAGATAGAAGATATCGATGTGGTCCAAGATTTTTCTAATGTATTTGAAGAAGTTAAGTGTCTGCCTCCACATCGAGAAATAGAGTTTCGCATTGATTTGATTCCAGGAGCAATGCCGGTGATTCAGCCTAGTAGGAGAATGGCTCCAAGGGAGAGGGAGGAGTTAGTTAAGCAGATTAAGGATCTTTTGGAGAAGGGTTTGATTAGGCCTAGTTTTTCTTGTTGGGGCTCTACTGCGGTGTTTGTCACCAAATCGGATGGATCGCTAAGGTTCTGTGTAGATTATAGAAAATTGAACAAAGTGACTATTCGTAATAAATATCCTCTTCCTCGTATCGATGATCTCTTTGAACAGTTGCATGGAGCTTCTGTCTTTTCTCAACTGGATTTAGCTACAGGTTTCCATCAGTTGAGGGTAGCTGAGGACAGTATTCCCTTGACTGCATTTAGGGGACGAAATTGCTTCTATAAGTGGTTGGTTATGCCTTTCGGGTTAACCAACGCTCCTGCTTACTTTGTTGACCTGATGAACCGAGTCTTTCATGATGTATTGAATAAGTTCGTTCTGGTGTTCATTGATGATATCATGGTCTACTCTAAATCTGAAGAGGAGCACAAGCAGCATTTGAGAATTGTGTTGGAGACACTGAGGAGGCATGTTTTGAAGACGAAGTTCTCGAAGTGCCATTTTTGGAAATCGGAAGTTAAATTTTTAGGGCACATTGTTTCTGGTGAAGGTATCTCTGTAGATCCAGTGAAGGTTGAAACTATTCTGGAATAGAAGCAGCCGGAGACACCGACTGAAGTTCGCAGTTTTCTGGGATTGGCTGGCTACTACAAAAAATTTATCAAGGATTATCACAAGATTTCTTCACATCTGACTAAGTTGGCTATGAAAGGAGCTAAGTTCAAATGGACACCCCAGCGTGAAGAAGCTTTCCAAGAATTGAAGACGAGGCTAACCAGTACACCAGTGCTTGCTATTCCGGATGGAAAGAGAAAATTTGAAGTTTATATTGATGCTTGTATAGTTGGTCTAGGAGCTGTTCTGATGCAGAATGGAAGGGTAATTGCGTATGCGAGTTGGCAATTGAAGCCACATGAACGGAACTACGCTACGCACGATCTAGAATTATTAGCCATTGTTTTTTCTTTGAAGATCTGGAGACATTATCTTTTAGGAGAGAAGTTCAAGTTATTCACGAATCACAAACCGTTGAAATATCTTTTCTCTCAAAAGGATCTTAATCCGAGGCAATAGCGGTGGGTCGAGTTTCTGGCATCCTATGATTTGGATATTCTGTATACCCCGGGAAAGGCGAATGTTGTGGTTGATGCTCTTAGCAGGAATGTAGTCCTGTGTCTTTTGGAAGTTGTTCCATCTCTTATTGAAAGGATTTCAAGCAAGCAAGAATCTGATAAGATGTTGAGAAGAATCATCAAAAGAGTTAGGAAGGGTCAGTGTCCCAGTTTTGAAATTGATGGCCAAGGAACATTAAGGATTAACGGGAGGATTTTTGTTTCGAATGAGATCTGAGACAGGAGGTGTTGTCAGAGAGTCATCGTTCCAAATTGAATATCCACCCTGGAATATCAAAGATGTATAAAGATATGAGAAGAGTTTTCTGGTGGCCGAATATGAAGAAAGATATTGCTAGGTTCGAGAATAGTTGTGCGAGGGAGATCAGCAGAAGTCAGCCATATTATTGCAGCCTTTGGAAATTCCGATGTGGAAGTGGGAGATGATTTCGATGGATTTCATCGACGGTTTGCCTAGAACCAAGAAAGGAAATAAAGGAATATGGGTTATTGTTGATCGTTTAACTAAGAGCGCCCATTTTATTCCGGTTAAGGCAACTCGTACTGCATCTTCTCTGGCAGAGATTTTCTTAAGAGAGATAGTTAGATTGCATGGTATTCCAGTCAGTATAGTATGTGATCGAGATCCTATTTTCACCATCAAATTCTGGGAGGATCTGTAATTAGCTATGGGAACGAGTTTGAGATTGAGTACAGCCTATCATCCTCAGACAGACGGATAAACAGAGAGGCTTAATCATATTCTAGAAGATATGGTACGGGCTTGTGTTTTGGATTTTGGTGGATCGTGGGAAGACCATCTTCATCTAGCGGAATTCTCTTGTAATAACAGTTACCAAGCAAGTATTAAGATGGCACCTTATGAAGCTTTATATGGAAGACCATGTAGATCCCCATCCTGTTGGATAGAATCGAAAGATCGTCTTGTGCTCGGACCTGATCTAATTCGAGAAGCTTCTGTGAATGTTGAGCTTATCAAGAAAAGGATGAAAGCTGCTCAGGATCGTCAGAAGAAATACGCTGATAAAAGGCGAAGACCATTGGAATTTGAGATCAGAGATTTAGTCTTTATCAAAGTTTTCCCGATCAAAGGAGCTATAATATTCGGAAAGACGAGAAAACTTGCCCCAAAATATATAGGACCATTCCAAGTATTGGAAAGAACTGGAGCTCTAGCTTACAGAATTGAATTGCTAGAACGGATGTCTGGAATTCATAATGTATTTCACGTGTCCCATCTAAGGAAGTTTGTTCATGACCCATCACTGGTTGTAGAACCAGTAGTCCAGGAAGATTTGAAAGTAGAACCAAACTTAATTGTAGTCAGAAATCCAGTTCGGATTGTGGATCAAGACGAGAGGCAACTCAGGAGCAAAATAGTGAGGCTCGTCAAGGTGCAATGGAGCGAGGATCCCAGAGATTGTACCTGGGAAACTCTAGATAGTTTTAGGAAAGCCTATCCGGATTTGTGTCCGGATAACTAGTGATGGTTGTTAGGATAAACTGTTTGATTGTTGGTTAATGTATGGACGATATGTATGTTTGGATTGTTAATATAAAAGCTTTTGAATTAGCTTTTGTTTTAAATTTCGGGGAAGAAATTCTATTAAGGGGGGAGGAATGTAACGACCCGGGATTTTGAAAATATTATTATAATAAGAATTTAATCTAATTCAAATAAAATACAAGCTTTTCATTCTATAAACTGATAAGATCTTTGGACATTTATCGGTTATATATGTATATATATGTTTTGTGAAGGAAATTTTGATTTAAAAATTTAAAATAGATTCTTTCAAAAATATTTATAGTAAAATCTGTCTTATTCAATTAAATTAAAGGTTCTATATTATTAACATTTGATATAATACATATATGAATATAATCTAAATAATAATGTTTAAAATAAACAATCCTACCAATATTAAATATAAATATAAGATATAAATATAGATATAAATATATAAATACAAATATATGTTATAAATCAAATATTTGAAAGTTAAACTATAAATAGAAATAAAACTAAGAATGTATGTTAATCATAAATTATATGGTTATGTGATAACATAAGATAAATATACACTATAACAAATTTTATATTAAGTGCAAAGGCAAAAACAAAATCTTTGACAAAAATCAATATATAAGTCAAAACAATAACTATTGTAATGCAAAAGAGATGTTGCTATGTAATACAGGATAAGTTTAGAAAAGATGTTTAGAAAAGATATAGGATAAGTTTAGAAAAGATGTAATACAGGATAAACATATAGGATAAGTTTAGAAAAGATGTTGCTATGTAATACATATGTGCAATGCAAAAGAGATAAACTATTCATATACAAAATATCTTTGTACAAAAATATAAATATCAACAATAATAATTAAATGTAAACATATAGGAAGACATATGCATTTAATGCTTTCATCTCAGCACAAAAATATAATCAGCCGAAATATACAAAGATCACTTCAAATTATAGTAATTAAACACAAAATCTGATCAAAACAGGGTAAAGCTTGTGCCAGTTATAACCTATCACTGTTTAAAGCTGTTTAAAACTATTTCTATATATATGTTTCTTTTATTCCATTTAGAAGGCCTGGAAGAAAGAAAAAAATAAACATCATTATTTACAAACTCAACTTCATTCAACAACAAGGAAAAAACAGATTTACAGGGACAATCAAACTGCAGTTTTTCAACAAGAACTATTATCTGTTTCAACAAAATTTTAGATGAGTAAACATACTGTTTTTCAAATTTAAACTTGTGTAACTGATTTTTGAAAGGTATGTGCTTGCTGTATAGTTTAAACAAACAATTCTGTGTATTTTCTGCTTTCACTGGAAATTTTATATAGCCTTTCTTCCGTAATTTGGTTATAGAGCAAAGAACGGTAGGAAAATTTAATACTTCTTCTTGCAAAACATTTTAAACTTAGGATTTTAACTAAATAAGTTAGTTAAACTTAAAAATTATGGCCTGGAAAATTGTTGAAGCTTGACAGTGTAACATAGATACTGTTTATTCAAGTTTACAATAAGAAAGAAATCATATGTTAAAATTCGAATATTTTAAATTGTTAATTTGATTATATATCTTGAATAAACATTCAAAAGTAGGATTTTTGAAACAACAATGGTAATTTTCAGATAAGTATACATGATGCAGTTCATAAATGAACCAAAAATGCATTCTTATCAATTTCTGTTGGTTTAAAAAATCTTAGATGCTGAAATTCGTTGAGAAGATAGTTTGATGATTCACGAATACAGGAAAAATGTTAAAAAATTTCCTAATGCAAGATTTGTTGGGTTGAAACGAATATAGGGTTTTAGGTTCGAGTTTTCTATGGTCTGTAAACGAGGTAATTTCGTCACCATGGGACGATCGAGCTGCATGAGCTTCTAGGGGATGGTAGAGGAGGGTAACGGCGAGGTGTGAGCGGAATTGCGTCGCCACTGGTGGTCGGCGTTAGTCGTTAGTGGCATTTTTTCTTTTGGGTGTGTTCGAATTGTAGTTCGAACAAATGGGTATATTTTGATTTCGAATTTTTCGCGTTGAATTGAGTTTTACTTTCGAGTGTGAGGTCGTTTTGTGACTTGCCGGAGGCGACGTGGTTCGCCAGAACGTCAACGAAGTGTCGTGCACGTGCACGGTGGCGATTACTGTCAGCGGCTTCGAGTGATGATTGTCTCGAGTTATTACTCGAGAAAATAGGGAGGTTGCTTTGAGTGGAACCTGATGCGTGATTGTGGTCGTAGTACAATAGTTTTAACTTAAAACTTAAAAAAAAAGAGTAGAAGAAGAAGAAAGTATGCGAGGAGAAGAAGGACGCGGGAAAACTAGGAGGAAACTCGGGTTGCTACTCGAGTAAATAAGGTGTTTACCTCGGGTTCCATTTTCTAGTGAATTAACTTAAATAACTTTTAAGTTATTTTGTTAAATAAAATTCAGTATTCATAAAGTTAATAGTGTTGGCAAGTTGTAAGTTAAATATTGACTTAAAAATTTATTAAGAGAGATTTGCAAATGTAAGATTAATAATTAATTTAAATTGAAAGTTAATTAAGAATGTAAATTAATTTATACTTATAATTAAATAAATAATTTAAGATTAAATAAATTTGTAATTAAAGATTGATATTAATAATTTTGTGTTTAATCAATCTGAACTTAAGAATTTAATTAACTACTTAAAGTTAATTAATATATAAATAGTAGTTGACTAATTAAGTAATTAATTAAGGATTAATGATTAATTAATTGGTAATTAATGATTAATTAAGTAATTAGTGATTAATAAATAGGAAATTAAGTTTTGTTAATTAATAATTAAGGTTATTAATTAATAATTAAGAAATAATTAATTAAGTGAGTAATTAAGAAGTAATTAATAAATTTAATAAGTTGATTAATTAGTGATTAATTTAGGAAGATAAAATGGTTTATTCTTAAGTAATTATTTAAGTTAAGTTAATTAAACTAAATTTGATATGAATTAATGGTTCTGTTTGATTGATTGTGATATCTATTTGGTGATATTTTGTGATACTCAGTGATATGCATTAATATATCTGTGATGACTTTGTATGATTTATCTGTGATAAATGTTATGTGAATCCCAAGTGTTGAATTAAATTGTTTAAACTAATAAACAACTTGGTCTTTAAAATGGCGTTTGGATTTCGATGAGACCGGGATCGGGTATCGATTTGATATTTCGAAAATCACATCGATCCAAATTAAACGTTAGGTCGTAAATCTCCAAGTGAAAATCGAGATGGTGTTTCAGAATGCAAGGGTTATTGTCATTAACTCTGAGGGTGATTCCAAAACGAATGTAACGAGATAATGCCTTCGGTTTCGTTCGAACCCGGAACGAACTTGTATGGATTGAATATTTTCAGGCACATCGTCGGGCAGACGATGAGCATTCTAAGAGATATGCTCTATAAAGGTAATAGCAGCGTCAAGCCTCATCAACCGGGAATGGCTAAAACAGGGGATATGCAGCAAGGTTAGGTAGGTAGCACCCAAGAAGGACGAGATATATCCCTGTCTAGATGTCCCTTTATTTCGGCTGTGTGGGCAGTTGTTGGCCACAACTGCGGGGTTATCTTGTTTGGGACTGTTCAGTAAGGAATGGTTCCAGCCTTGTGTTGTATGGGATAGGGAGTGATCCTCGGTACGGTGATCTAGGCCCCGTACTGTGACGGGCAGTACCCCAGTAGCCCTGTCATTGATGGAAACCCATTTTCCCTATGAGACCCTACGGTTTTGATTTGTATTACCCACTTTTGTGGCTAGTAGTTGGAATTTAGTAGATGTAACAATTTCGTCTATTTTGTATTTACTTGAAAACCCTAGACACTATTATAATATCACTGGATTTTCTATAAAATATTTTGGTTAGCGTAAGGTAATAACTTCCCGGTGTTATGTGTGGGAAGTCTTACGTGATACCTTTATTTTCAAATGGTTTTCAAAGTTAAACAAATTTAACCCGTTTACTCACACCAGACCCATGTCTGACCCGGAGTTTATATTTTGTTTTTCATAAACTCTTGGGTACTCAATTTTTTATGAGTAGCCAAGTGATAAGTTTTGGGATTGTTGAGTTCTGGAGGAGCTTGGAGCAGAAGCCCAGACGTATGTATCTATCTATCTAGTTCCGCTGTGTAGTTGATGTATGTTTTATTTTGTATGTATGTATTGACAGATATGTATATGACTGTCTGGTTGTATAATGTTGAGTAACTCTGATATATGTATAAACTATGTAATAGTTATGTGATGTATTATATTTTGATCCATTCCGCTGTGAGATTCTGATGTTGTTATTCTTTCTTTCTTTCTTTTCTATTTCTATCCCTTTCTTTTCTTACTGATGATACGTCTTTCTAGGGTTTGAAAGGCGGGTCGTCATATGAGCTCTCTAATTGCTCTTCTTCAATAGATTCCTAAATAGTAAAAATATTTCAACACCGCGTCAAAGTTCTGCTAAAATTATTTACATACGCATATGATAATCAAATCGCTTCAAAAAGTTAATGAAACCAAACCTCTTCCTTACTAAAGTACACGGTCCACACCACCACCATATAAAAGCGGAGATTCCACCTCCGCACAAGCTTGGCCGAGCATCACTACGGTCCGGAAGCAAGTTCCATAAGCTTCAGTACAGAGAAAATGATTGTTTCATCGATTGAAAAACACACAAGAGTTGGATAGCATAAAAGTAAGAACACTACTTCTATCTTGTCTAAATTTATCTTAAATTTGTCTATGATTGGTGCAAAGCAAGTATACTTGATTGATTAGAATAGTTTGGATGCTAAAATGATTTATTATTGGTTGATTGGCTGCTTATGTTAATCATATATTGACTTGGTTGAGTTAAGTTGAATTATTTTGATGATAATGTGAAAATCATATCCATCAGATTTGAAATGATTAAATTAAATAGCCATGGTAAATCCATGAGAACTAATCCCTATTTTATTCTAAAATAATATGTGTATAAGGAATATCAAGCCTCTTTAGAATTTTAAATCAAAAAGATATCGTTTTTGGAAAATAGAATTGGTTTTGGAAAAGTAAAGAGGAGTATTTAATTTATTTGGAAAAAAGTAAATCAAATGGTTTGATTTTGAAAATAATAGCTTAAAGGTGCAAAATAAATGAAAAAATATATATTATATGGTTTAATATAAAAGAATTTTGACTTAAAATGATGGAAATTGAAATTATAATAATATAACATTAAAGATGTGGAATAAACTGAAAATGAGAGTTTAATAAATTAAAATAGTGAAAAAATTGTTTAATATAGTTTAATATGGTATTAAAATGATTTACAAGTGTTTTGGACAATTTTTTTAAATTTTGACTAATAGGTGAAAAATAAGCCATCGCGTTTCGGAAGTTCGCGGTTTCTTGACCTGAAAAGTTAAACGGATGTGTAGGATGAAAAATTAGTCAGAATTCTTTGAAGTAAGAATTTTAAAATTCCTTATGATCGTAGTTTTTAAATGAAAAAAAGAAAAAACAAGATTCCATTTAGTAAAGTTTGAAAAATGTCCAAATCAAGTTTTCAAAATCATCGTGTTTTGGTAGTTCGTAAAATATATTTTCAACTCTTTAAATGGATTTTTTAAATCTTTAATAATATGAAATAAATTCCATAAATACGTAAAAATGTTTTTAAAGGAATTTGAATTATAAAAATAGGAATATATGAAAGGAAATTGGTGTTTTACTCTATAAAGTTTTAAAATCATTGTTCATAGACAATTTATCAATGAAATTTAGTACTGTTGAACAAATAATTTGAACTAGGGTTTTCTTCCCGAATCTTTTTTGAAATTTTTGTTCAAATGATAAATAAAATACTTCTAAAAGTTTAGAGTCGATCAAATAATTTGATCGTCTTATTGGTTACAGAGTGACAGTTTCTAGACTAGAGTTTGAGAAACCAATTGCCTGCCCCCCTAGCTATCCGGACTGGCCCAACTGAGGGGACTGATAATTTTGTTTACTTGGATCGCATTTTCTTAAGTTAATAGAAAAGAGATTTCAAGTTTTCCAATAATGGTAAACAACATTTAAAATAGGATTTTGATAGTAAAGAGAACATTCTAGTTAAGCTCTATATTAAATTTTAAGGAGGGGACTTGTACTATCCATGTGAATTTAAAAGGCGATTTCAACCGTTATACGACAAAAATAGTACAGGTTGACTATGAAAATTAGTATTAAGTATAATTAATCTAAAATCAGTGAATCCTTTTACGCAATACTAACTGATTTTGGTTTACAATAAACGATGTTTTAAACTACTTTGTTTTTGACCCATTTAGAACATGTTTCAGAAAAATGAAATCTTTAATAATTATGTTAATAATCAAATATAGAAATATTTTCCCTAGGTAACTAAAGGAAAATGATTTGGCATTTTCAAAGTTAAAACGAGGTTTAATAATTCTGTTCATCCCGAAATAGAAATGGTTTGAAGATATATATCTCTAAAAGATATTTTATTGGATAAATGGATATCTTCAAAGTTTAATAATATTTTGGGTAAAAGAAGAAAAGAGGATTTAACCAAAGAGGCTTAACATTTCTATATGCACATATGCACATCTTTTATCGATAATTTGTTCAGAGAGACCGGGATCAGATTTGGGTCATTTCTATCCGAAAACCGCTTCAAACTAATATACGCGTTCGAAAGTGACGAATGTTGAAGAATTGATTTTGAAGATGGAGATCTTCATAATGTAGGGTACTTACCGCCGAACTCGTGATTTCTATATTATATACATATAGTGGTAGTAGTACCTTTATTTTGAAATCTTCAATGCAAGGACTGCTCGCTACTAATTCTATGGGTGATTTTCAAATAGGATGTAGTAGGAGTACCTTTTGTTTGTCCTATTCTTGGACAACTTATATGAACGAATGTTTGACCTTTCTTTCTAAGACCACGTGCATTGATTTCTACAAACGTACATCCGTTTAGTAGTGTAGGAGATAACCCCTCTTATACTTAACACCCTTCCCTGAAACGTATGAACTCGAGGATTGTACTTTTGTGGAAACCAATTAATGTGTCATCGAAAATGGTTATGTGGCATTCAAAGTGATATTTGTCATATGAAAGGTAGAATGTTACCTCATGTCTTACACATCGGTGATGGCTAAAACATGGTAAATGCGGAAGGGCTATATGGGAAGCACCCATTAGGAGATGATCATCGCATTTTTAGTTTTCCATTTATATATCATGTTTTTCATATAGGATGTGGCTATGGATAAATCGAGAACGACCGGTGTGATGACATATTCGGTACTATCTATGGAAGATGTAGGCCGATTCTGTGTTGGTAGAGGGCAGCAGGGCTGTGCCTCGGTACATTCCTCTTGAGATGTATTATCGAAAGGTAGTCAGTCACTTACCTTGTCATTGTTGAAAATCTAATCTCCATTACATACCTTTATAGACTTGACTGTATATTTAAATATGTTGTCGAATTTAACAAATGTAACAATTCCGACTATTTTAATATGTTATTTGAAAGGGTTTTAAAAGCAATGTCATTAGAAATGATATCAAATGAATTGATAAAAATGTTTGAGTTATCATAAGGTAAAAACCCGTCCGTGGTTATGTGCGGCACGGTCTTATGGCATACTCTTCTTTTCAAAGGTTTTGTTTGACATCAAAGTCGATCTATGACAGTTTCATATATATTTATGATTCTTGTTTCCTATGCTGATTTGCCAGACTGATCCGGGTATCTTTAATACTTGGGTCAGATTCGAGCAGTTTCATGATTAGCTGAGGCGCTTAAAGTTTCCAAAGAAGAGTTGGATCTTCTGGAGTTCGCTTACTTTTTCGCGGTATTTGTTGTTTTTAAGCATTTATAAGGACATGTATTTATAACTTTACAGTCTGAGCTTAAGGTAGACTCTGATAAATGTATTTAGAAGTTTTTCCGTTCTAAAGATTATTGAAATAATATATGATATTCCATTCGTGTGAGATTCTGTTCTGACTTCTTTTTCTTTTTACCCGTAACCGTCCGTCTTTTCATTCAATTTGGGTTGATTATGTGTGATTCATTTTCAGCCTAAACAGTACAGAAGTGTGAGTCATCACACCCAATTTATACTTATAATGGATTAGTCCTTGTTTTAGCATGTAAAGGAACTTAAATTCTTTGTTAGTACATGGTGAATTTCAAGTATAAAAAGATCGGATCAGAAATTTCGATTAGAAAATTGATTCACTGTGGGCAATTACCATAATAATTCATGGTTAACTTCATTGAATTGCAAGCTTATATATAGCATGCGTGCAAAAAGTTAGGTTTAACTTAAAAGCAAAAATTATAATAATCAAAAATAAAAGTGAAATAGCAATAATAAAGTATGGTCATCTTCACCGGACAGTAAACCCATTGTACGTGTAAATAACAAACTCGTACATGTTCATTTTTCATTTGGTATGTGCATATGTATTGTGAAAGCAGATTACAAGACTGAAGCGTTACTATGTCAAATAATAGAAAAGCATCTGTATTCATCTCGGTGTTATTCACACAAGTCCATGGGCTTACATTTTGGCCCATATAAATTTCTTCAGTTTGTATAAATACAATACTCAACGTTACAAGTCTGTTGCAATATCATTCTGTGTAATATTCTCTTCATCAATAAAAGTTCTATATCATTTTATCCAATTCTTAATATGGTATCAGAGCATTAATCGCTTAACAGCATAATGCCTTGCCAATGATTAAGATCAGATTCAACATCATCATCTCTCAATCAGGCTGCATTTGTTATCTGAATCATCTGAGAATCAAAGAAGGTTCTCGTCATCAAAAGATCAAGATCAGATTGTGTATCATCACTTCTTGATTATCTGCTACCAGTGGAAGATCAAGATCAGATTGTGTATCATCACTTCTTGATCACTTGCTACCAGTGTATCCAAATCATTTGAGAATTATAGTTCTCATTTTAAGATTACTATTGTTTTCTCTATTCTTCAGTCGAGATCAGACTTATCATCATCATCTCAAGATCAAAGAACACAAGTGTTGAATCATCTGAGAGATAATAATACCTCCCATCATCTCTGTTGCTATCATTCATACCTATTCTGGACCCATCTGTCAAATCTCACTGTGCCTTGCTCAAGAAGCAATCAAGAACTTCTAGGCTGCACAGTTTCTTCGTTATCTCCTTGTTAAAAGGTAATATCTCACTGATTTCTTGAAAACTATGGCTGAGGGAGATCAAGACATGTCTGCCTCCTCCAGCACTCATACCAATGTCAGGCCAAATCCTATTAAAGAACTTATGAAAGAAATTATCAAGCCTCAGAGCCAGCTGCTGTCCATTCAACTTGACGAAACAAACTTTTTACTTTGGAAATTTCAAGTCGAAACAGCAGTCAGAGCCTATGGATTAGAGCAATACATTCAAGGCACCATAATTGCTCCACCCAAATATACTGCAGATAAGGATGGAAAACTTATCAGTAATCAAGAATTCATAATGCATCAAAGACAAGACAGTTTAGTCAGTTCTTGGTTAATATCATCTATCAGTGCTAATCTTCTTCCACAGCTAATTGGATGTAATACATCACATGAAATCTGGTTCACACTTGAGCAAATCTTTAGTACTCAGTCTGCAGCCAAAATCATGTACTACAAGAGACAATTACAAAATGTAAAGAAATAAAATCAGTCAATGAGAGACTATCTTGTAAAGGTAAAAACACTGTGTGATCACTTATCCTTTGCAGGAGACAAGGTAAGTGACACAGAGCATGTTCTATCAGTTCTTGGAGGGCTAGACGATGAATATGAATCAGTTGTAGCAGTTATATCATCAAAAGAAACCTTACCTGCAATTCAATATGTTCATTCTACTCTTCTAGCCCATGAGGGTAGGTTGGAACAAAAGAAATCAACTACATCAGATATGTCTCTGAATTTCATCTCAAATAGCAGAAACAAGAATCAAGCAAAGCCATCAAATAGCAGAAATCAACAATATCTCAATAAGAGGGGTGATCAGTCCTACAGGTCAAGAGGAAGAGGTGGAAGATGGCCTAACAATAATGGAAATGGAAGACCCAGATGTCAAATCTGTGAAAGAGTTGGTCATGTTGCTAGCAAATGCTATTTCAGATTTGACATCAATTACTCATCATCTCAACAAAACAACAACAACACAAGAAACAACAATCCAAGTGCAAATATGATAAGTACTAATTAAGAAACCGGAAGCCAAAGTGACAGCAACAACAATGAAAGTGCAAAAATTGAAGATATTCATGACAACAACTGGTATCCTGATTCTGGAGCAACAAATCATGTCACTAACAATTTGGCAAACTTAAATCTTGGCAACAAAGAGTACAAAGGTACACAAAAATTACTTATGGGTAATGGTAAGGCTGTTAAAATCACACATACTGGTAGTGGTTACATATCAGCAAAGAAACAACTATATTTACATAACCTATTAAGAGTACCATCTGTCAAGAAAAATTTACTGAGTGTATCTCAGTTTGCTAAAAACAATAATGTATTTTTCGAATTCTATCCAAATCACTGCTTAGTTAAAGACATTCTAACTAAAAATGTTCTCTTACAGGGTAGAGAAGTTAAGGGACTGTATATTTTCAATGTTGCCATTTCAAGAATCTCAGGATGTAGGGAAAAATAGTGTAATTACTCTGATATCAAAACTGTGAATGACTGTAAGACCTTTGATATTTGCCATTGTAAACTTGGTCATCCCCATGTAAATGTTGTTAAACAAGTATTGAATGAAAACAATATTTCCTTTAGCAATATTTCAAATCCATATATTTGCACTTATTGTCAAATGGGCAAAAGCCACAAATTGCCATTTATGGACTCCAAAGCTAGTTACAACAAACCACTGGAACTTGTTGCAACTGACTTATGGGGTCCAACACCTATATCAACTGACTATGGGTACAAATATTATATCTCTTTTGTTGATGTATTTTTTAGATATGTATGGATATATTTTTTGAAAACAAAGTCTGAAACATATTGTGCAGTTCAGCAATTTATAGTGCAGGCAGAAAAACAAACAAACTGCCAACTGAAAATACTGCAGACAGATAATGGTACAGAGTTTTTATCACTAAAGAAATTCTTTCAAGAAAAAGGTATTATACATAGGACAACTTGCCCTTACACATCAGAACAGAATGGTCTGATTGAAAGAAGGCATAGACACATAGTAGAAACAGGCTTGACACTACTAGCAAATGCATCACTACCTCTTAAGTTCTGGCCTGATGCATTTGCTATTGCAGTATTTCTGATTAATAGATTACCCACAAAAATCTTAAATTTAAAGTGTCCATTAGAAATACTGTACAGTATCAAGCCTGACTATCACAGTTTAAAAGTATTTGGATGTCTATGCTACCCTTATCTCAGACCATATAACTCTCACAAGTTGAACTATAGATCATCACCATGCACATTTTTAGGATATGCAGCAAACCAAAAAGGTTACAGATGTTTATCTAGTAATGGCAAGATATTTATTTCTCGACATGTTGTCTTTAATGAGCAAGTGTTCCCTTATAGCAGTTCAGGAATTAAAACTACACAGAAAGTGTACAATGCTAGACATGCTTCAATGTCAATACCTGTGATAAGCGACAAAGCAGCTCACATCCCTGAAAGTGAAGTTCAAGGTGATGAAAGTTCACAACACACAGTGTTCTCTCCAGAACCAGGTCATGAACAATCTGAATCACCTAATTAATCATCTCAAATACAACAGTCAGAAGAAAATCAGATACAGCAAAGTTCAAATCAGACATCAGGTGACTTGCAATCACCCAATGTATGTCAAGAGACAGAGGCAATCAACAACAATCATCAACAAATCACTAAAAGGACTGGACACTACATGATCACTAGAGCTAAAAGTGGCATATTCAAACCAAAATTATACAATGCAACTCTAGGGAATGAAGAACCAAGCACATACTGGCAAGCTATACAAAATGACAATTGGAAGACATCTATGAATGAAGAATATGAGGCCCTCATGAACAACAAGACTTGGGATCTTGTTGCTCAGCCTAATGATAAAAATATAGTAGGCTGTAAATGGACATATAGATTAAAGAGAAATGCTGATGGTTCTATTTTAAAATATAAGGCAAGACTAGTGGCTAAGGGATATTCACAACAAAATGGTTTTGACTTTACTGAGACTTTCTCTCCAGTTGTGAAACCCTCTACCATTAGAATTGTACTTAGTATTGCCCTATATAAAAACTGGAATATAAAGCAACTTGATGTAAATAATGCCTTTTTAAATGGTGTTTTGCCGGAAGAAGTTTATATGGAGCAGCCTCATGGATTTATAAAGAAGGGAAATGAAAAACTAGTATGCAAGTTGAACAAGGCAATTTATGGCCTCAAGCAAGCGCCAAGAGTTTGGTTTGAAAGACTAAAGTCAACATTACTCAGATTGGGCTATAGCAGCACAAAATCAGACAATTCTCTCTTTACAAAATTTAATTCAAATATTGTCACTTACATATTAATTTATGTTGATGATTTCATTATTACATGTAACAATGATCAAGAAATCAGTGATCTTATCATCTAAATAAGGAATTTTCAATTAAAGACCTTGGAAATCTGAGCTATTTCTTGGGAATTGAAGTGAATAAATTCTCAAAGTCCAGAATGCATCTCAGCGAAAGAAAATCATCAATGAAATTCTCAACAAAGCCAAAATGAATCAATCAAATCCTATCTCAACACCTATGATAACCAATGCTCATCTATCAAAAACAAAAGGAGAAGCTATCACAAATGACAGTCAATACAGAAGTATTGTAGGTGCACTTCAGTATGCAACAATCACTAGACCAGAAATCTCTTTCAGTGTAAATAAAGTAAGCCAATTTATGCAATGTCCAACAGATGAGCATTGGAGAGCAGTCAAAAGAATTCAAAGATATCTCAAGGGAACATTAAACTATGGCCTAACTATTGAAGCATGTAAAACTATCAGTATTACTGGATATGCAGATGCAGACTGGGCAAGTGATATTGACAACAAGTGGTCACTGCATTTACTTGGGCAAAAATCCAGTTTCATGGTGTTCAAAAAAACAAACAACTGTTTCTAGGTCTAGTACAGAGGCAGAATATAGAAGTGTTGCCAATGCAGTGGCAGAGATAATGTGGATAGAGTCATTGCTAAATGAACTACAAATTAAAACTGATCGCAAGACTGTATTATGGTGTGATAATTTAAGTGTTGTGTCACTCACCGCAAATCCAGTTTTGCATTCCAAAACGAAACACATGGAGTCAGACTTATATTTCGTTCGAGAACAAGTTCCCAAGGGAAAACTAGTTATTAATCACATACCTGCCACTTACCAAGTTGCTGACATCCTAACGAAACCTTTGTCAAAGCTAAACTTCACTCGATTTAGAGAAAAGCTTGGTGTTTCAGATCCAAAATTTCTGACAGAAAGCAATGCTCTGCCTCGCACTGAGTCAAAACTTCAACAAGCATCATCAAACGAACAATAAATGTTCGTATCTCAGCAATCTTCTTCTCAGAGCTCACATGCACTACTACCAACTTCAATTAGAAGACAATAAGTATATTTTGCAAGAATATCTTACAAAATATACTTTGTCCAGCATAGCTCTCTCTTGTACTCTAGCAAAAACTGCAAAGATCCCAACTTTAGTTCAGATCCAAGTTATTCGCCTCAGATCCGAGTTGATTCATGTAGCAGCACAATTTCTCTTCAAATACTCAAGCAAGGTTACAAAGACCTCAGCTTTACTTCAGATCTGAGTTATTTGCTATGGATCTGAGTTGTTTCAAACATCTAATTAATGGCGACATGATTTTTCATATGAAGACTGCAAACCCTAGAGTTGCCGCTAGGTTTGAGAGAGGAGTATTGTGAAAGCAGATTACAAGACTGAAGCGTTACTATGTCAAATAATAGAAAAGCATATGTATTCATCTCAATGTTATTCACACAAGTCCATGGGCTTACATTTTGGCCCATATATATTTCTTCAGTTTGTATAAATACAATACTCAACGTTACAAGTCTGTTGCAATATCATTCTGTGTAATATTCTCTTCACCAATAAAAGTTCTATATCATTTTATCCAATTCTTAATAATATGAAATGTCTCACATCCCTCTAGGGGGAGCTTTCTAACTTAGGCCACAATTATAAATGTTAGTTATGCATTATGTAAACTTGTAGAGTCAACTTGTCGCTGTACTACATGTTAACTTAGCTTGTGCCATAGTGTACTAATTTTATTAATCTATTATATTTTAATAGCTATAAATAGCACTTGGTTTCGTAATTACAAAGCACGATTGGTGTGTGCAAGAAAAGTATGCTCTATTAAATTTTATTTTCAAAGGATAAAGAATATATGTCTACGTTTGCTTTTTTTTTCATGCTACTTGATAGCATCTCCGCATAAGTTCTTTTTTTGAAATTTGGTAATATAGTATGAAACCACGTACATTTAAAACTATATGTGCTAGGAGCCATATTCACTTGAGACTGCATGCATATGAATTTCAAAATACTGTAGTATGTATATTTAAATTTTGATATATAGGCATGAAATCTGACGTATTTGAAAATGCATATGCTTGAAACCATATACGTGTAAAATTGTACGTATTCAAAATCATTATACCTGAAACTGGTATGCTCGACAACTTATTTATATACTTGAAAACTAGCATATATGGAAAAATTGTAAATTTGGAACCCAGATATAGGAAACTAAACCTACGATACATATTTCCAAGACTTGTTATAATCAAAACAATAAATATATTCTAGACCCTAGTATCACATATGAGGCCTCACACCTTCGAAACCAAACACACTACCAACATAGAAATAATAAAGGCGCTTTACTAGAGCCCTTAATACTATTAGTAGGGGATAAATCTACTCTTCATGTGCCTCCAAAACAATGAGAGGCAAATTAAGAATAGTCCCAATAAATGCTGCCTCCAATAACGCATACGGACGTTTTAGATTTTAAATTTCCCTCTAACCAACAAGTCCAGCAGACGTGGACACAAAACAAATCTCAATATTGGCATAAAAATTGCCTGGGATAGATACAATGCAGGCTAATAAAAATGCCTATAACATCTTTGACAATTGTTTATATTAAAGGCAAACACAAAAACGCCAATACTATGTATTATAAAATACAAAAAAAAAATCATGCACTGTATATTATTTGCATTATCAAACCACAACAGTCAACATATGTGCAAACATGCTATAAAACACAAAAACAATGCATGTACTACTTATGACATGCATTATCAAACTACAACAGTCGGTATGTTTGTAAACATACTATAAAACACAAAAACAATGCCTATAGTATTTATTACTTGCATTATCAAACAACCACAATCAGCATATTTGCAAACAAAGTTTACGGGCATTTAATTTGTAATTGAAAGATTTTTGATATGAAGAAATATTGAGGGAATGGAAAATGAAAATCAACTTTATTGATGATATTTTCGTTACAGCTTAAATGAAAGAACAGTTTGCTTTTATACTGATGTCGCAGAAGCAATATACAGCAAATACAATTGTTGATAGTTGGGCTTCAGGCCACAAGCCTGAAATATGTAATCGGTAATGAAATGAGAGGACCGAATGAATCTTTGTGAATCTAATGGTTGAGAAATGATGAGATCTAATATTTATGCTGTAATTGACGAAGGGTTTTCTCATTACCATTTTGCAATACGTCCCAGCAAACCCTTCAACAGTTAGGGTTCGAAGAAAAAATCCTAAACCTGATCGATTCCATAAATAAATCATAAATAGATGGAATTGATGCTATAAATCCTCAAAATAGCCTTATTCGACTCCAGAAGAATGATTGGAAGCGGTCAATTTTGTTACAGCAGCATCAGGTTTGATTTCTCTCGATAGCATATTATTCGAAGCTTGAGATCTTGCAACTCTTGTGTCTATCGAGTATTGTTTGATCTTGATTTCTCTCGACAACATGTTGCTTGAAGCTTGAGATCTTACAACTCTAAGATTCATTGAGACTTGTTGTGGCTAAGTTTGCTTTGAGATAATTTTTGGCTAAAGATTCCAGTGAGTTTGCTTCCACATTGGGTTGTTGATGAAACCACTGTGAGTTGTTAACTTTCAATTTGTCTCTGAGACGCACAAAGTTAGCTTTAAACAGCGCCTTAGTTAGGATGTCTGCAACTTGGTAAGATGAAGGTATGTGATTAATGTCTAATTTTCCTTCAGCCGCTTGTTCACGAACAAAATATAGATCAAGTTCCATATGATTCATTTTAGAATGTAATACAGAATTTGCAGTAAGTTGAATAGTGCTTAAGTTGTCACACCATTTTGTTGTTTTACTGTTTGACTTGATTTGTAGTTCATCAAGTAGTGATTGAATCCACATCACTTCTGCAGTAGCATTAACAACACTTCTATATTCTGCCTCCGTACTTTATCTAGACACAGTGGGTTGTTTTTTTGAATACCAAGATACAGGATTATCGCCTAGAAATATACAATAGCCTATTATTGATCTTTTGTCATCTAGATCACTAGCCAATTAGCATTTGCATACCCTGTGATATTGACGTACTTGCTTGATTGTAGTGTTAGTTCATGGTCTGCAGTCCCTTTGAGATATCTTATGATTCTTCTCACCATTTTTCAGTGTTCATCTGTTGGTTTTTGCATGAACTGGCTGACCTTATTAACACTGTAGGCAATGTCTGGTCTTGTTATGGTTGCATATTGAAGAGCACCAACAATGCTCATGTACTGTTTTTCATTGGGTATTGCTTCACCTTTGAATTTCGACATATGTACATTACTGATCATAGGAGTTGAAATAGAATTGGCTTCATTCATCTTAGCTTTGTTCAGTATTTCTAGAATGTATTTTTTCTGACTCAACTGAATGGATGAATCAGACAACCTTTTAACTTCGATGTCAAGAAAGTAGTTTAAATCACCAAGGTCTTTAACACTGAATTTCTGATTAAGCCGATTTGTGAGATTGTTGATTTCCTCAGCATTATTTCCTGCAATAATAAAATCATCAACGTATATTAACACATAAACTATTATGGTTTTATTGAATTTTGCAAATAAAGAATTGTCAGATTTTGTGGGATTGTAGCCAAGCCCAATGAGAGTTGCCTTGAGCTTTTCAAACCACACTCTTGGAGCCCGTTTTAGGCCATAAATAGCCTTGTTTAATCTGCAAATAAGATTCTCTTTTCCTTTATGCACAAATCCATGTGGCTGCTCCATATATACTTCTTTCTGTAAAACACCATTTAAGAAAGCATTATTCACGTTAATTTTCTTGATGTTCCAGTTTCTATACAAGGAAACTGTAATAACTTTTCTTATTGTAGTGGGTTTAACAACAGGTGAAAAGGTTTCATTAAAATCAAAACCACTCTGTTGTGAAAAACCCTTAGCTACTAACATTGCCTTGTAATTAGAAATGGTATCATCGACATTTTTCTTTATCCTAAAAATCCATTTGCACCCAACAACATTTTTATTCTTGGGTAAAGGAACTAGACTCCATGTCTTGTTTCTTATAAGAGCATTATATTCATCTGACATAACTGATTTCCAGTTTTCATTTTCCATGGCTTGATAATAATTACTTGGTTCTTCAGTACCTAAAGTTGTATTGTATATTTTGGGTTTGAAAATGTCACTCTTAAACCTTCTGACCATATGATGACCTATTCTTGTAGTTTGTTGCTGCTGAATACTCTCATCTTGTTCCTGTTGTTCATTGTGAGACATTGTATCTTTTGATGTTTGATGTGAAGTAGATTGCACACTAACTCTTTGTTGAGGTGTTTGAACATGTGTATCTAGTTCATCAGTTACCTCATGACCTGGTTCCACAACTGGACACAGTGTGTTGTGAGTTTGATCCTTGTAATTATGAGTTGATATTGCCTTCAATTGATTCTCTGGGAGCTTATATCATTTCCTCAGGTAATGCAGGTATTGAAGGCAGTGATTCGTTTGGGTTATAAACTTTCTTGAATGTTTTGATTTCAGATGCTTTAAAAGGAAATATCCTTTCATTGAATACAACATGTCTAGAAATAAATATTCTGCCATTACAGTCTAAACATTTGTACCCTTTTTTTATTAGTGGCATAACCTAGGAAAGTACAAGGGGTAGATCTAAAATTTAACTTGTGAGTATTATATGGTCTAAGATAGGGGTAACACAAACATCCAAATACTTTAAAGTTTTGATAATCAGGCTTAATATTATACAACATTTCCAAAGGACTTTTGAAATTTAAGACCTTTGTTGGTAGCCTATTAATCAAGAAAACAGTTGTAGCAAATGTATCAGGCCAAAATTTTAATGGCATAGCTGTTTGAGCTAATAATGTGAGACATGTCCCAACTATTTGCCTCTGTCTTCTTTCAATAATTCCATTTTGTTCAGAAGTGTAGGGACAAGTTGTTCAGTGAACAATCCCTCTCTTCTAAAAATAATGGTTTAGTGGCATATATTCTGTTCCACCATCAGATTGAAACATTTTGACTTGACGGTTAGTTGATTTTCTGCTTGACCAATAAATTGTAACACTACATTATAAGTTTCATCTTTAGATTTCAAAAAATATATCCAAACATATCTGGAAAAGGCATCAATAAATGATATACAATATTTGTAGCCATAATCACTGTAAATAGGTGCAGGCCCCCATAAATCAATGACAATTAGTCAAGTGGCTTACTGTAAATAGTTTCAGAACTTGAAAATGGTAATTTGTGTGCTTTGCCCATTCGACAAAAGGTGCATATATATATGGCATAGAAACATCATTGAATTTTAAAATTGTAGCATTTGGATGTCCCAATTTATAATGCCACATATCAAATGTCTTACAATTTTCTTTCTGTTTCAACTCAGAATTATTACACTAATTTGTTTTAATTTTTGATTTTCTTGAATAAGCCACGGTGAACTTGTACAGCCATTTATATTCTTTACCCTGCAAAAGAATGTCTTTAGCTAGGATATCCTTAACTAAACAGTGCTGTGGGTAAAACTCAAAATAGACATTGTTGTCTTTTGCAAACTATGACACACTTAATAGATTTTTCTTGATTAATGGTATTCTCAGCAGGTTATTCAAATATAATTGCCTTTTTCCCATAATATATGAACTGCCTCTGTGTGTGATTGCAATAAACTTACCATTTTCCACGTGAATAGAATTCATACCTTTATACTCCCTAATTCAAGGATTTAAATTGCTCAAGTTGTTTGTGAGATGGCTAGTTGATCCAGAGTCTGGATACCAATCTTCATCATATATATGCTCTGGCTTTGCAACATCAGTTTGTTGATAATTTTTGTTGCCAACTTGACTACTTGAATCATGTTGAACTGGAGCCATATTTGCACTGAGACTTTGATTTCTTTGGTTGTTTGGATTTTGTCCTGGTACATAATTCAGATTTAATCTAAAATAGCAACTAGCTGTTGTGTGTCCTAACTTTTCCCATATCTGACATCTTGGTCTATTATTACTGTTTCATTTGCCTCTTCCTCTGGATCTGTTAGAGTAACCACCCCTTTGCATTGCTTGATCAAATTTGTTACTGCTTTGACCTTTGCCATTATAATTTGCTGCATAATTGACTATGAAATCAGTTTCTTGAGTTTTCTTGTTATCAATTCTTGCCTCATGAGCAAGCAAAACAGAGCGAACATCATCTATAGATGGTAGAATTTTTTGAGATGATATCGCAACAACCACAACTTCATATTCATCACTTAATCCATTTAGAATGGTCATAATTTGTTCTGAATCACTGATCTTATGCGCTGCTGCAATAAATAGGTCACATGTAGTCTTGATTTTAGAGAGATATTCTCTCATATTTTGACTGTCTTTCTTGATATTGTGTAATTGTCTTTTGTAAAACATGACTTTAGCTGTAGATTGAGTATTGAAAACTTTGTCAATGGTTACCCAGATTTCATGAGCTGTCTTGCATCCTATAACATATGATAGAAGATTCACATTTATTAAAGATAGTAGCCAAGAACATATGAGTCTATCTTGTCTATAATATTTGACATATTCTTCATTGCTGATTACTTTGTTTTCTTTGTCAGTGATGTAAACAAGAGGGATTTGTTGTATGGCAGTTTCAACTTGAAGCTTCCATAGAAGATAATTATCTTCATTTAGATGAACAGTAACCAATTGACTCTGGGGACCAATAACAGTTTTGATCAAATTCTCTGTAGTGTCAGCATTTTGAGAACACATTTGATAATGTGTCTGAATTTCCATCTTTAGCCATGATGAATCTGAAACAATCTGAACATTGATTATAGATGGAAGAATGATGTAGATAAATCAAGAATTGAGTTCACAAACTCAGAGAGAGATGCAGAGCAGGTAAGATGCAACCAAAGAAATGCTTAGATGATGTTTTTTCTGATAAGATTTCTTTTTGGATGGCAGTTTCTGTTTCTTATGTTGTTTTTTTTATTTCTCAATCTGAATTTTTGTGAGTTTTGATTACAATCATTCAAGATTCATTGATTAGTCTTGCTGCAGCCAGTCAATCAAAAAACTGGCGAGGCACTGGATTTAGAACTGGAACAATCCCTTAAGTGATGAGATGTAAATCTCCGATAAGGGATAAACTCAAATGATGAGATCATCATTTGATGAGATTTTCTTTGCTGTTAAGCAATTTAGGCTCTGATACCATGAAAGATTTTTGATATGAAGAAATACTAAGAGAATGAAAAATGAAAATCAACTTTATTGATGATATTTTTGTTACAGTTTACAATGAAAGAACAGTTTTCTTTTATACTGATCTCACAGAAGCAATATACAACAAATACAATTGTTGATAGTTGGGCTTTAGCCCACAAGCGTGAAATCTGTAATAGGTAATGAAATGAGCGGACCAGATGAATCCTTGTGAATCCGATGGTTGAGAAATGATGAGATCTATATTCATGCTGTAACTGATGAAGGGTTTTCTCATTACCATTTTTGAACAGTAATACTACATATATGATACTTTAAAATAATCGCTGTAAAACCAAATTCAGAAGTGACAGAAAAGAGAAAAGTTGCAGTTCTTACACGGAAAAAAAAGAACATGGGTAGAAATAATACTATTTAGGCACAAAATGGAAACAGTAGGTTGTTTACAACATGAAACCAAACTTGAAAAGAAAAAGTATTACAAATATCAAACTCGGTAGACAAATTACTTATCTGAAGTAGAGCCACGAACTGCAAAAATCCATATCATTAATGTAATGACCCGTACTTCTGACTATTGTAAGTTATTAAACATAATGAAATTATTGGATAAACATGGATAGAAATAATTTTTTTAATGTTTTATTAATATTAGCTTATTGCATAATTAATTTGTTTAAATTTAATATTGAAAATTATTTGAATAATTCAATTCCGGATTTAATATGATTGAAATGATATTGGAAATTGATTTAGATTTTATTTTATACGAATGAAGATATTTTAACATTTAAAATTGGATTAATGGTAAATAATTAGTAATTGGGAATTTTATATTTTAATTGACGGATAGACATTTTGGTCACTGTCTCGAGTTTTGACAAAACCAATTTCACTGAATCCGTAACAGTGAATTATTGTAGGATTTCAAGTTTTGTATCGATCAGACTTGTAATTTGGCCATGCGAGCTTGAAACGTGTATAAATTTAATTTTGAGATCTAATTTAAATTAATCGATTTTGAAAAGCTATCTTCCACATACGATCGACTTAAGCCTCGAGACTAGTTCCATTGCATTCGAAATAGGGGTAAAACACTATAAACGTCAGGCGGCATACTTCGTTTGGAGCTCAAGAAATTTCGGACTTTAAAACGTCAGATATTTTCAAATTAATTAATAATGCAAATATCCACAGCCAAGTCATGTTTTCCTTATCTCGCATCGCACGTTTACCCCTTCTCCTTCTTTTTAGCAAATCGAACTTAGTGAAATAATAAAAATCAATAATAATATAAACTTATTCCAATGTTTCATACGAAACCGCCGCCGCTCTGTTTAAACTTCGTATACCTTTTCTTTCCTCTTCCGTTGTAAACACACTCATATTCAAAAGAAAGAAAAATATCTCGATCAAAAAATAAAAACGATCGATAACATAAGCCATGATCGTATCGCATGCGACTTGGAGATGGCGGTGACCCAAAGCGGAGCGAGGTGATGGTCGCAGCGTGTCTCGAGTTTGTGTGTTGGGTTAATTGACGACGAAAGAAGAGCGACGATGGGCGACCGAGGGGATAATTGTATTCACGGCTAGGGTTATGGAATCGGGGATCTTTGGATGAGGAGGTGCGACGACAAGGCTAGACGACAAGGCTAGACGACGCAATAGCCGGTGGGCAGCGAGGGCGGCGACTCGAGTTTATGCGAACATGAACGAAAGTGGACCTGGGTTTAACGAAATGGATTCTCCTAAGTGTCGTGCATTTGAATGGCTGAGAGAAGAAGGTTTAAGGTAAAATTTTTATTAATTTTAATATTAGTTAGTTAATTAATTTTTATAATTATCTCGAATACTAATTATCGCGTAACCTTTGCGGACGAGGTCCGTTTCGGACGGAACGAGTTGCAGCAAATCCGTATCGACGTTGTCTTTAGTGTGGGGTGGATCTGGAATTTATTTGAAGCTAAATTCATTATCAGTTTCGAATAAAAAGGTAAATGTTTTTATACGCTCAAGTTTGACCAATATTAGCAAAATTTTATATCGCAAATTGATTTAAATTTATTGACATTTAATTGACATCTGAATCAATTAATATGATTTGAATTGATAATTAAATTAAATTTGAATTTAACGTCTTGTAAAAAACTCCCAATTTTGATAGTTGGTTAATTGTTGTGAATTATTGGTTGTTTGGATGACTGATTGTGACGGATGAAAAGTGATCGATATTTGAATGATTGGATAGTATTAATTTTATATATATCATGTTATCATCCTATATATTATTTGTAGTATATAAAACTGTAAATCGAATTATTTTGAATAAATTAAGAAATATGTTGAAATGATACATAATTATGGCATTTATTTTGGATTGAAATGCTATATATATATATATATATATATATATCCATGAATTAAATAGAATTAATTGATTCAGTTAGCCATAGGATAGAAAATTATATATGGATACGAGGTTGGTTAAATTAAATGATTTTAAATTTTTATTTTAAAATTATTTAAACTATTTGATTTTAAGAAATGAAAATTGAATTTTTGGGAATCAAACTATTTTTGAACTTGAGCTCGAAGTGTTGAAATTCAAGTTGGATAACAAGAATTGTTTTAAATAATCGAAGTTGAGATTTTTAAAGTCATAATCAAAATATGATGTACATTTTAGAAATTTATTTGCTTAAAAGATTTGATTGTTTTTAGAACGTTGAATATTGTAAAGTAAAAATGATATAAAACGATATTTCAAAAAATTGAGCTCAGATTTGAATTATACTTGAAGATTTGGATTTTTAAATTGGGTATTGAAGGTTAATTTGATTTAAATGCTTTGAATCGATATTTTGAAAATCGAACTCGGAATTGATATAAAATCAAAATGAGTTTAATTTGAAATTTGAATTAAAAATAATTTGAAATTAAAATGAAAATTAATTTGGAACTGGAAGTAAAATTTATTTGGAATTGGAATTGAAATTAATTTGGAATTGGCATTGAAACTTATTTGGAATCAAAGTAAATTCGACTTGAAATCGGAATTGAATCGACTAAATCGAAATGGAAATTGGAATTGATTTGAATTGGAAAATTTGGAAAGTGAACCTGTTTGACTTTGAAACTATTTTTAAATGAATATTTTTAGTATAGCAGTTTAAAATTCTACATTCTTTAAATATTCAAATTGTTTTAATTTTCCCAACTATTTTACTATATAAAACTTTTTTGTTACTCAAACTATTTCTATTAAACTATTTTAACTATTTAATTAATTTTAAAACTTTTAAACTATTTTCTAAATTCAAACTCGTTAAAAGGGTGGAATGTTTATATTTCAAATCTTGGATTTAAATGCAAATTGTGTTAAAGTGAAGTTATAACCTAAATTGTAATTCGAAATAAATTTTGAAGTGAAATCGATATATCGAACAGAATTGACATTTTGAAATAAATATGATTTTTTGAAGCGAATATAATGATTTCGAAATGGATGCGATTTTTGAGTAGATATGATGATTTCGAAATAGATTTGATTTTGAAGCAAGTAGGATATTTTGATATCAAGTACAAATTGATTTCGAAATGTAGATGTACCAACCGGTGTGTAAAACGACGTTTGGTTGTTAAAGAGACCGGGGCCTCTTATTGGCATACTCTCTATCAATATTGAAACCACTTTGACAACTGTGTACACGGTGGATGATACCCAGAATATAGTGGTTGAATTGGCGACGTTTACTAGAACGAAGTAAGAGAACGATGATGGATAGCCTTGATACTCGTGTCATAATTAAAATGACTAAAACAGGAGCATATGTCTGGCTAATGAGGTTAGCTACCTCCAGCGACAATAATCACTTGTACTACTATTGTGGTTTTTGACTCAATAGGTGCACCTTTTATTGGTTGGATTGATTGTCGCGGTCGGCCACGGATGGGTTACAACCAGCCAGAAAGGATAAACTGGTAGAATCCTACCTTGGGCATTACCTCACACACCTTGTCATATTTATCCCTATACGATCCCATTTCGAATTTGGTTTATAACTATAAAAATGTGTTAAGGTGGATCAATGTAAAGCCTTAACGCTATTTTGAGATTTATTCTACTGATAGACATTATCTATTATAGCATATACTATTGTACATAAATAGTTTAACGGATCCTTAGAAGATGAAAAACCCGTAACATCTCTTAAGTTATTATGCTTATATTTGTAATATTGATTTAACTTACATAAGAGTATTTTAGTCCTGATTCGAGTGTTTTGTCTTTTCATTATGCTCGGGTCAGTCCTGATTTTTTTCAGCGTATTGAAGATTACTCACTGGAGGATGAAGACGAAGATTTTGGAATATTACTGTTGTTATTATTTCCTTATTCATGTTATCCTGTATATTGATCACTTATCTCTGATGTATAAATATAACTTTGATAAATGTGTATAGATTATAGTCAAATGTATAGTAAACAGCTTCATGAACTGTTATTTGATTATTGTATTTTGTCGTTTCCACTGTGAGATTCTGTGTTTGTTTTCTACTTCTTTTCTTATTTTTCTTATTTAACCCCATTGATTATCTACGTTCTAGATTGTTTAAGTTGGATATGTGTGAATTATTGTCGATTTAAATCTTTCGAAATGTGGTTCGTTACAGTTTGTATCAGAGCCAAATTTAGCGATAACCTTGGCTTTATGGGGTTTTGACTCATTAGAGATAGGGTAGTAATACCCTAGAATGAGTCTGTTCGAGTGTGTATATATATGAGAGAGCGTACTTGCTAGTATTATACATTGTTTTATACCATGTTTACTTGTCCGTTGAGTTGTTTATGAATTCTGCTCGGTGTGCGGGATGCCGTGTTATCGATAGTTGTTTCTAAACACTTAAACGAGGCAAGTGGACATAATATTGTTTTTTAATCAGGTAAATGAATTAACTTTACCTAAATTATATTATATTATATATATATATATATATATATATATATATATATATATATTTATGACTTTCATAAGCCTATATAATTATTAATGAAATTGTTGTTAGGAGATGATAATGTTTTAATTTCATCGATTATTGGTTGAATTAAAATGAAATGAAATACTTAATGAAATTTATGAAGCATTTGATAATTGAGTTGAATTGAAATCTAATTAAAATAAAATAAAAATTATTGGAATAATAAATCTGTAAATTAACGAAATATTTTCATAATGAAGTAATGAAATTGCATGAGTATATTTAAATATAGCTTATAGATAGAAGAGATTTAAAGGCTGAGGGCTTTATAATTTAAACCCTGTCGATTTTTTAAAATTGTTTTCAAAGCCCTAAAAATTAATATTAATATTATTTGGAAGAATTTGACTAAACAAATATTTTGAAAAGATTTTTGAAAGAAAATAAAAGCATTAAACTCGCCTTAATCACTGGAAAATAATTCTAGGGATGACTGCAGCATCGCCAGTATTCATTTTTGAGTTTCTGAGTGAGAATTGCTACCAAACAGAATCTATTTTCAATTAAAACAATTTTTGATTGTGAAAGAAAAAAATATATTCTAAATATGATTTAATAAATACATGGAAATAGTTTTGAACTTAAATAAAAATTGAAAGTAGTATATATAAGAAATAAGTTTATAACCTGTAGATTTAAACAGGGAAGTTAAAATAAATTTTGAAATGGTTAAACATTTTAATTAAGCAGAAAAAAAATTTGAACTCGAGAAATGAAATAAAATAATTAACTTGAGAAATGTTAAATCAATTAAGTTAGTGAAATGAAGTAAATAAAATAAAATGTATTTGAAATGAATTAGATGAAATGAATTTTGAATGAATAAATTGTCTAACTTATAGATTTGAGAAATATTAAGCTACAAACAAACTGTAAATTTTGGTTAAATGTGGAGGGTAAGAAGAAAATATTTAAAGAGAGTGCAGTAAAATGCAAAAATGGATTAAATGAAATAGAATTTCGTTTAATAAAGATTAAATGAATTGAATTGGATTTGAATAAAACAAGATTAATTAGTAAAGTGAATTAATTTCACTTAGGCTACAAATGAATTAATAGAATGAATACAATTTGAATTAGAAAATGAAATGTAATTTATGTTGTGAAAGAAATTGAATAGAAATTAATGGGTGTAAGAAATTTATATGAGAAATTGAATTTGATTTAAATCGAAAAAAATGCAAATGGAATGAGTTTCAATAAAAATTGAATGTTAACTAGTATAATATGGAATAAGTTATTAGAATAATTTATAAATTGAAGTTAACTTAAGAGACGTTGAATGAATTGGTTGTGGAAACAATTTATTAACATGAATTGAGTTATAAAATAAAATTTACTTTAGTACATTAATAATATGAATTTGAATAAATGAAGTGTATCAATAAATTAATAATAACTCAAGATATGAAGTAATAATAATAAACATGAGTTGTGTTGATTAAAGTATTTATAAAAAACTTAGATGATTTAAAAATGATGTTAGTATATATATATAAAAAAGAATATTATATAAAAAAGAATATTATATAAAAAAGAATATTATATAAAAAAGAATATTATATAAAAAAGAATATACTAAGTGGAAATAAAAAAAATTTAACCTAAGCAAGGTTAAGTGGAATAATTTTATAAATGGGTCATAAATGAATTCATATGAAATACTGGAACTAAGTGTAAGAAATAAAATGTGAAATAAATTGAAATTTATAAATATAAATAAAATTTCAGTTGTTATAGTAAATATTATACACTTGGTTAATGTTATGAAATTTAATTCAACTAAGTAGAGTTAAATAAATGGAATCAGTGAAATACAAAATTAAAATGAAATAAACCAATTTAGTGAATCAATGGATTAATGTGAACTTAAGTCATGGAGTAATAATAAAAATGAGGTGCAATTTTGTAATATGTTTATAATAAACTTATATGGTTTATAAATAAAATTAGTATTAAATACTAAGTGATAATGTAATAAATTTTACTTAACAAGGTTAAATGGAATGAAAATTCATTGGATGATAAATAAAAAATGAATGTCATTAAATTAAATATTAAATAATTGAAAGTAAATTGATTGAATGTAAAAGCATTAAATTGTAATCAATCAAATGTGAATGCAATAAATATTAGTTGATTGAATAAAAATGGTTTGAAACCAAATTAGTTGAATGTAAAATTAAAGTGAATGGTTACGGAAATGAACGTTAATCAATTGAACGTGAATAAATTTAAGGTGAACTAATTAAATTCGAAAGAAATCAATGTGAATAAATTGGAAGCAACAAATTGTACATAGATGAAATAAATATTGATGAACTAAAAGTAAATCAATTTAATATTGATAGAAAATGAAAGTATAATAAACTGAATATTAACATTTGGAAGTGTGAATTGGTATTGTTGTGAATAAGATTGGATGAATATTATTTGTTGGATGTTTGTTTTATTGCATTTACTATATTCATTTATTGTTATTGCATAATCCATGTTATATATCGATTTGACTCTTTATATATATATATATATATATATATATATATATATATATATATATATATATTCTCATTTGGTTATTGAGTGTTTAGTAGGTACGAATCGCGTATGCTAGATTTTGGAGCTCGATTACACATTATATTGCTTTTGCTCATTTAATACGAGCAAACTCGCTCGTATTATTAATAATAAGGTATGTATTTCGAATTACATATCGCGATTTTATATTTTAGCCCTTCGGGATGCCTCATCATTGAGATGAGATGTATATTTGATATCTATTTGGTATATTTGTGATATATATTGGTATTGTAAAAAAATTTCGATCGACCCACGCAAAGGAGACTACCGAAATTTTCCATAAATCCGAGAGTTAGAAAATTTTTGAAGTTTTAAAATCTTTTATAACTTGATTTGTACATAAGTTATATTTTTCGAAAAACCGATAGCGGAGTAGCACAGTGGAAGCGTAGTAAAGGTTTCTAATTAGATTTCAAAGTTAAATGATTAATTGAATAAAATAGTGTATGTTAAATTCTTCACTTAATGCCTTTTTGAGGACAAAAAGTTTTAAGTGGGGGAGTATGTAACGACCCGTAATTTTAACTATTGTAAGTTATTAAATATTATAAATTAAAGGATAAATATGGATAGAAATAAAAACATTAATGATTTATTAATATTGGTTTATTGGATGATTAAATTTTTTTAATTTAATATTGGAAATTATTCGAATGGTTAATTCTGGATTTAATATGATTGAAATGATATCGAAAATTAATTTAAATTTTGTTTATGTGAACGAAGATTTCTTAACATTTAAAATTGGGTTAAAGATTAATAATTAGATATTGGAAATTTTGTATTTTAATTGACGAGTAAAAATAGCCATTTTGGTCCTTTTTTTTCCGATGAGACCAATTTCATCGAATCCGTAATAGTGAATTATTATATGATTTCATGTTTTGTATCGATCGGACTTGTCATTTGGACGTGTGAGCTTGAAAGGCATCGAAATTTAATTAAAATTAATCGATTTTGAAAAGCTATCTTCCACATATGATCGAATTAAGCCTCAATACTAGTTTCATTGCGTTCGGAATGGAGGAAAAACATTATAAACGGCAGGCGGCACGCTTTATTTGGAGGTTGATAAATTTCAACGTTAAAACGACATATATTTTCAAATTATTCAATAATATAAATATCTACAGCCAAGCCAAGTTTTCCTTATCTCCCATCGCACGTTTACCCCTTCTTCTTTTTTCCAGCAAATCGAACTTAGTGAAATAATAAAAATAAAATAAAACTTCTTCCAATGTTTCATACGAAGCCACCCCAGCTTTGTCTATACCGCGTATACCTTTTCCTTCCTCTTCCATTGTAAATGCACTCAGATTCAAAAGAAAGAAAAATCTCTCGATATAAAAAAAGATCGATAATATAAGTCGCGAACGTATCGCGTGCGACTTGGAGAGGCAGCGACTCAATGTACAGCTAGGTTATGGCCGCAGCGTGTCTTGAGTTTTGGTATAGGGTCGACTGACGGTGAACAAAGGGCGGCAATGGGCGAAAGAGGAGCTAGTTGTATTCACATCTAGGGTTTCGGTTTCGTGGAACTTTAGACGAGGAGGCGCAACGACAAGGCTAGGCGGCGCAATGGCCGGTGGGTAACAAGGGCGGTGGTTCGAGTTTACAAGGAGATGAACGGAAGTCAACCTGGGTTTAATGAACTAGATTATCTTAAGTGTCGTACGTTTGAATGGCTAAGAGAAGAAGGTTTAAGGTAATTTTTTTTGTTAATTTCAATATTAGTTAGTTAATTAATTTTTATAATTATCTCAAATACTAATTATCATGTACATTTGCGTATATCTCTGTTTCGGACGGAATGAGTTGCAGCGAATCTGTATCGACGCTGTCTTTAGCGTGGAGTGGATTTGGAAATTATTTGAAGCTGAAATCATTATCAGTCTCAAATAAAATGGTGAGTGTTTTTATACGCTCACGTTTGACTAATATTAGTAAAAATTTATATCGCAAATTGATTTAAATTTATTGATGGTTGTTTGACAAATTTATTGACATTTAATTGCCAATTGAACCAATTAATATGATTTGAATTGATAGTTAAATTAAATTTGAATTTAACTCCTAGTAAAAAACTCCCAATTTTGATAGTTGGTTAATTGTTGTGAATCATTGATTGGTTGGATGATTGATTGTGATGGATGAAGATTGATTGATATTTGAATGATTGGAAGTTATTTATTTTATATATATATTATGTTATCATTCTATATATTATTTACAGTATATAAAACTGTAAATCGAATTATTTTGAATAAATTAAGAAATAGGTTGAAATTATATATACCTATGGCATTTATTTTGGATTGAAATGATATATATATATATATATATATATATATATTCCTGAATTAAATTAAAATAATTAATTCACTTGGCTATAGGATAGAAAATTATATACGGACAACGGGTTATTCAAATTAAATGATTTTAAAATTTTATTTTGAAATTATTTGATTTTAAAAATGAAAATTGAATTTTTAGGAATCGAACTATTTTTGAACTTGACCTCGAAGTGTTGAAATTTAAGTTGGATAACAAGAATTGTTTTAAATAATCGAAGTTGATATTTTTAAAGTTATAATCAAAATATGATGTACATTTTAGAAATTTATTTGTTTTGAAATATTTGATTGTTATTCAAACTTTGTATTTTGCAAAGTAAAAGTGATATAAAACAATATTTCAAAACATTAAGCTCGGAATTGAATTATAATTGAAGGTTTGGATTTTTTTAAATTGGATATTGAAGGTAAATTTGATTTAAATGCTTTGAATCGATATTTTGAAAATCGAACCCGAAATTGTTATAAAATCGAAATGGTTTAATTTGAAATTTTAATTTAAATTAGTTTGAAATTGGAATTTAAATTAATTTGGAATTAGGAGTAATGGAATTGAAATTAATTTGGAACTGGCATTGAAATTTATTTGGATCAAAGTAAATTCGAATTGAAATCGGAATCGAATCGACTAAATTGAAATGGAAATTGGAATTGATTTCAATTGAAAATTTTGGAAAGTGAATCGGTTTGACTTTGAAACTATTTTTAAATGAATATTTTTAGTATAACGGTGTAAAAATCTATATTCTTTAAATATTCAAATTATTTTGATTTTCCAAACTATTTTACTATACAAACATTTTTTTGTTACTCAAACTATTTTCTATTAAACAATTTTAACTATTTAATTGATTTTAAAACTTTTAAACTATTTTCTAAATTCAAACTGGTCAAAAGGATGGAATGTTTATATTTTAAATCTTGGACTTGAATGCAAATTGGGTTAAAATGAAGTCATAAGCTAAATTGTAATTCGGAACAAATTTTGAAGTGAAATCGATATATCAAACGTATTTAACATTTGGAAGTAAATATGATTTTTTTGAAGCGAATATGATGATTTCGTAATGGATACGATTTTTGAGTAAATATGATGATTTCGAAATGGATTTTATTTTGAAGCAAATATGATATTTTGATATCAAGTATGAATTGTTTTCGAAATGTAGAAGTACCAACCGGCGTGTAAAATAACGTTTGGTTGTTAAAGAGATCACAACTTCTTATTGGCATACTCTCTGTCATTATTGAAACCACTTTGACAACTGTGTACGCGGTGGATGATATCTAGAATGTAGTGGTTGAATTGGCGACGTTTACTGGAATGAAGTAAGAGAACGAAGATAGATAGCCTTGACACTCGTGTCATAATTAAAATGACTAAAATAGGAGCCTATATCTTCCTAATGAGTTTAGCTACTTCTAGCGACATTAATTACTTGTATTACTATTGTGGTTATTGACTCGATTGGTGCACTTTTGTCGGTTGGATTGATTGTCGCGGCCGGCCATGGATGGGTTACGACTAGCCATAAAGGGTAAACTAGTAGAATCCTACCTTGGGCATTGCCTCATGTGTATTGTCATATTCATCCCTATATGAGCCCATTACGACTTTGGTTAAGAATAATAAAAATGTGTTAAGGTGGATCAATGTAAAGCCTTAATGCTATTTTGATATTTATTTTACTGATAAACATTATCTAATATAGTGTATACTATTATATATAAATAGTTTAACGAATCCTTAGGAGATGGAAATCACGTAACATCTCTTAAGTTATTACACTTATACTTTTTATATTGATTTAATTTACATAAGAGTATTTTAGTCCGGACTTAAGTTATTTGTCTTTTCATTACGCTCAGGTCGGTCCTGTGTTTTTTAGCGTATTGAAGATTACTCACTGGAGGACGAAGACGAAAATTTTGGTATATTATTATTTCCTTATTCACGCTATCCTATATATTGATCACTTATCTCTAATGTGTATATATATATATATAACTCTGATAAATGTGTATAGATTATAATCAAATGCATAGTAAAGAGCTTCATGAACTGTTATTTTATTATTATTTTTATCGTTTCCGCTGTGAGATTCTATGTTCGTTTTCTTCTTCTTTTCATATTTTTCTTATTTAACCCCATTGATTATCTATGTTTCGGATTGTTTAATTTGGACATGTGTGGATTACTGTCGATTTAAACCTTCCGAAATGTGGGTCGTCACAATTAAGGGATGACCTGAAGTCTCTTGCAGGATGAGACACTTGTGCGTATAATGATGGATGATACAGATGTGGATAATAAAGAGGTCCACACTTTGGAAACGATAAATTTTGTTGGAAGAATGGAGGTTGTTGGTAGATCCTTTATCTTCTTTCGTTGTCTCATTAATACTTTGTTATTTTCATACATTTCTTTTAGACTCAAATATTCATATTAGTAAAGCGCGACCTCTACGCAATCTACGAACCGTTGATGTCGGTTGAGTTTCTTGAACCCGAGGGACCATGTCTAGTGTTACAACTTCTCCATAACCACCACTATAAAACAGGCTTTGTTTAGCAACCATATCTAGCGACGGCAGAAACGACTAAAAAAGGCGGCCGACGCTATCCGTCGCTTAATGGTATATACAATAGCAGCCCACGAACATAAAACATTATTCTCCATCTCCCAAAACTCAATTCATCCCCTTCCTCTCCTCCTCCGTCGACGCTCCAGTCGCCGCCCACCGACACGAGTCGCCAATCTCTCCATCATGAAAGCTACAACTTTCCAAAGCTCGAAGGTATGTTATTGCCCTCCAATTTCTACTTAATCTAGCTTTAATCAAAAACCTAATTTTGTAAATTGGTTGATTATGTGATAGAAATTGATGATTATGTGGTACGAGTTGTTGATAGTAGCTTATTGATTGATTTGGGGATACGTTGAGAAGCATAATATGGCAAATTAGTTAATTATGAGTTTGTTATTGTGTATTAGTCAATGATAATAGTGTATTTGTTGAGTTGCTAATATTAATTAGTTGTTTGATTGTTTAATTTGTAATTAAAAATTAGGGTTTATTTGTGATTGGAAAATTAGTCTATAATTACTAATTGATATGCTAATGGATATATAAGTTTACGCGAATATTTATTATAGTTAATTAGAACAATGTTTGTTATAGTTTCCACAAAAATTAGTGTACAACTATTGATTAATATGTTGCAAGATTGGTATGGTTATACATAAGTAATATTTTTTATTTGATTAGCGTGTGTACATTATAAGTATTAGTTGTTAGCATAAAATAAACTTAATATAGTCTATTACAAGTGTTAACATCTAATTTTCGTTTAGAAAATCAGTATAAAAAAATTAAATTGTTAACTGAATTTTAAAATACGTTCTGAAATTTCGAATGTATTAAACAAAATATTTATATGGTTGAATGAATCATATAAATTTAAAATGAGCATAATAACAACAAATATTATACTGAAATCAACTTTTTGTAAATAAATTAAGAACTGAATATAATAATAATAAATAATAAATATTCTACTAAAATCAATTTTGTAAAAAATGAAGAAATGAATATAATAACATTAAATATTTTCTAAAATCGATTTTCTAATAAAATTAGGAAATGAATATAACAACAACTAATATTGTACTAAAATCCATTTTGTAAAAAATTAAGAAACAAATATAACAATAAAAAATACTCTGCTAAAATCGATTTTGTAAAAAATGAAGAAATGAATTTAAGAACATTAAATATTTTGCTAAAATCAATTTTTTGAAAAAAAATTAGGAGATAAATATAACAACAACAAATATTCTGCTAAAATAGATTTTTTAAAGAAATTAAGATATGATTATAAGAACAAATATTGTACTAAAACCGATTTTCCAAAAAATTGAGAAATAAATATGACAAGAATAAATATTTTACCCAAATCGATTTAAAAAAAATTGAAATAAATATGACATTGATTTGAAACTAAGCATTAAATGTTATTTCAACAAATAATTGATGCTTAAAATTTAAAGCCTTTAGTCCTAAAAGATTTTATTTAGTTTAGAAAATACAACAATAAAAATACACCCTTTGAATGCAAAGTTATGCGTAGGAGAGAAGCGAAGTGAAGTGCTGTCGAAATTAGGCAGAAATGTGGTGTGTGAAGCCTTTAGTCCTAAATAACTTTACTTTATTTTAGAAAATACAACAACAATATACCATTTGAGTGCAAGTTATGCATATAAGTGAAGTGAATCAAAGTGCTTTCGAAATTACTAACATATATTTCAAATCAAGAAAAATGTTTGATTATTTTCTCGATCTTACTTGGATGTATGAAGTTAGAACTGGTAGGAAAAGTTCAATAAAGGAACATTTCTATAATGGTGTATATGAATTTATTAGATTCGCTAAATCTAATAATCGAAATAACAAAGAAATTTGTTGCCCGTGTAGTAAGTGCCAACATTTGAAGCATTGGAAACCATGTATAGCTGAAGTACATTTGTATAAACATGGTTTCGTGTCGAATTATTATTTCTGGGATCGTCATGGAAAACTTGTTGAACCTACACCTTTTGTTAGAAGACGATAATATTATGAATCCGAAAGAAAAATATGGTAGAAGATGTAGCACAATCAATGTTTTATACCATTCAAGCTGACGATGAAGACGTAAATGTTGGAGAAGAACCGACTATCAGAGCTAAAAGAATATATGAGTTACTAGATTCTGCTAAGAGGCCGTCGTGGGACGGTTGTAAAAGCGGAACCGAACTATCAGTATCACCGAATACATTACTATGAAATCAAAATTCAATCTTACAGAAGCTGCATTTGTAGCAGCTGTACAAGCTGTAAAATGACACATGCCACCAAATAATCTGATGTGCGATAGTCATTATAAAGTGGAAAAACTGATGTCCGCTTTCGGTCTGTTGTACAAAAAGATGGATACATGTGTAAAAGGTTGCATGTTGTGTGGGAAAGATGACGTTGACCTTAGAAAATGCACGAGGAAAGATACAAACCAAGAAAGTAGAAAGGAAAAGAAGTTCCATACAAGAATGCATTATTTACCCATCACTCCCTGACTTCAAAGGTTATGTGCATCTTCAACTACGGCATGTCATATGCGGTGGCACAGTATGAGAACACCGGAAGAAAGAACTTTTGATACATCCATCTGACGGAGAAGCATGAAAACTTTTCGATAAGAATTATCCCACATTTGCTGCAGAAAGCCGTAATGTCAGACTCGGTTTATGTATGGATGGATTTTCATCATTCTCTCAGTTTGGTAGTAAATATTCATCCTAGCCAATTATCGTTACTCTGTATAATTTACCTCCATGGACGTGTGTGAAAACACCGTATATGTTTCTCACTATTGTCGTCCCTGGCCCTTATGATCCAACACAAGGAATCGATCTTTATTTACAACCATCGATCGAAGAGCTGAAAAAACTGTGGAATGAAGGAGTTGAAACATACAACGTTTCGGGAGAAAAAAATTCCGCATGTTCGCTTCTTTATTATGGACTATTATTGATTTTCCTGCATATGGGATGCTTTCTGGTTGGAGTATGGTCGGTCGTCTAGCCTGCCCTTATTGCATGAACGAAACGCGAGCATTTTCTTTATGGCATGGGAAAAAGTTTCTTGGTTTGATTGTCATCAGTATTCTGTTCATCCCAATCATACTTTTAGAAGAGGTAAAAAGAACTTTATAGCTAACAGAGAAGATAGTATGCAACCACCAAAGATTTGGTCAAGCGAAAAATTATATGAAATTATAAAGGACTATCAAAAGATACATGAAACTGGAATATATAATGAAATTCCAGGAAAATCGGGCATTCATAATTGGTGCAAACAAAGTATATTATAGGAGTTGCCATATTGGAAAGATCTCTTACCCCGACATAATATTGACGTGATGCACAACGAAAAAACGTATTTGATAATGAGTTTAATATAATTTTGAATGTAAATGGGAAAACTAAGGACGATTTGAATTCGAGACTTGATATAACACACTTTTGTAAACGTCTTGAACTTCATATGAAGCCCAACGATAATAAAAAAACCCAAAGCATGCTATGAGCTATACAGCAAGCAAGTAAATCTCGTGCTAAAGTGGGTGGAAGAACTAAGATTTCCAGATGGAATTACTTCTAATCTTCGTAGATAAGTTGACTTTAAAAATAGTAAATTGAGTGGGATGAAAAGTCACGATTGTCATATCATCTTCTCATGTTTAAATCCAATCAGCCCTCGACTATAACCGTCATAACCTACATTATTATTTGTATTTTGTAAATCAATACTCCTTAACTCTATTCATGGATACAACACATATAATACATATTTCTCTAACAATAAGCTTCTAATATCTGAAGCTGATAGTTTAAACCTTTACATTAATCATATAGATAAATATTTCCTCATCCCATAATAAATTGCATTTCTCCACCAATGTCAAAAGAAAAAATAATCTAAAATCTGAAATATATACTTAAAAAGAAAATAACAATATAAAGTACATTTAAAACATTTAATTTGATAAAAAAGGTACTCTACAACCTTAGGCGAAATAAATGAATTACTACTTCAAGCGAATGCTATACTACCTTAAAATGAGTTGACTATGATCAAAATTCCAGTATTTCATGAATCTACCATATTATTGTAAGGATCTGGAATTTTCGATCCCGAAAACTCCAGATAGTTAGGAAAAGAAGAAAGAGATAGAAGAAGAAGAAGAAGAAACACAACACAGATTCTCACATTCACAGCTGATCAAAATATAATATCAAATAATAACAGTTTACAAAAGAATACTGTATCTGTCAATTACATTTATAATACATCAGAGTTACTCTCATACATAAACACTGGACATATACAAATCAAATATGTCTTGGATAAACGGAAATAATATATCACAGCAGAAACACTCCATACGTTCCTGCCATCCACCTCGCCTCCTGAGCTCCAGAACGCCCTTACCTGAAAATCTGTAATACTCGATCTGACCCGAGCATTACATCAAACTAACACCCGGGTCAGGCTGGAAACCAGCGTGAGTAAATGCATATAATTTGAAATACTAAGATCAAACCATAAAAGAAAACCCGAGAAACTCGTACTTCACTACGAGTTCATTACTTATTATGCTCAACACTTGTTTCACAAATCAAATTCTAAATATTCTAACTTAGTTCAAAGATCCATATTATTCCATTTTAGACTATTGATTCACACGTCAAATCCATATAGAATAATGAAGATTACAAATCGAAGTGGTTTCGGGTATTACTGATACCCGACCCCAGTCTCTTCGAATACTATCTCATCTTAACCCAAGTTATTCAAGTGAAATAAAATTCAACTTTAAATATAAGATGTCACCTTTATACACAGCAATTCACCATCGATAGGCAACCACATTATCTCTGTCCACTCAAACATCTCATATCATAAAACATTTCATTTCAAAGGTATCATCCAACGCAAAGCATTTAACAACATTCAATCATTCATAAGAAGATTTATCACTTCCTAATTAATTTCATTTGGTATCAATTATTCTTATTTATCTTTTTAATTAACCACTCTAGATTAATTACAATCTTTAATTACATAAAGTAAATAATAAAGTTAATTACTTAATTAACTTCTAAATAAATTTTATTTAATTCTTTAATTAATTACACTAAGTAATTAATTCTTAATTACTTCCACTAAGTAATTATCCATCTTATTAATTACACAAAGTAGTTAAAACCAAAACTACTTCCATTCTTCAATTACTTACATCCAGTAATTATCCACTAGTTACTTCACTAAGTAATTACACTTTATAAATCTCATTAAGTAATTAAACTTAACCAATTCCACAAATGATTATCCTAATTTAATTAATCTAATTAATCATCTTAATTAATTATATTAAGTAATCATTTAATAATCCCTAGTTAATGACCTCTCATTAAATATTAACAATTCTTCAATTACTTTCCTTAAGTAATTAAACTTAAATTAACGCTTATTAATTGCAAGGTAATTAATTCTTAATTACCAGTTAATTCATCTCTAATTACTTAATTAATTAAGTGCTTAACTATAACTTAATCAATCTTTAATTATTTTAATTACTTGATTAATTAATTTCAAATCATTAATTAATAATGTTTACTTATCAAATTAATGATCTTTAATTACAAATTAATTAACCCGTAATTAATTAATTAAAAACCTTAATTAATTAATTTAAACTCCCAATTACTAATTAATTAATACTAATTAATAAATTAAATTTATTAATTACCCTTAAATTTCCTTATTAATTAAATGAATCACAAATCATTAAATCTTAATTAACTTTAAGATAAAAACATTTTTCCTATTAATGACTTAATTATCATTTACAAATGCATTTAAAACACTTTATAATTTTAAATTACTTTTAGATTTCATTTCGAATAATTAAAATTTAATTTTAACAAAACTTGAAACCAATCTAAAAACCCTTTAAATCAATTATTAAAGAACACTTATCTTATAAGGAAATCTATAAGAGTCTACCTAATTCATTTCAAATTACGCTTTAAACATTTAAAGTTGTTTAAACATTTAAAATTTCAATAAAACTTATTTATTTCAAAAACTAGGATACAAATTAAATTTGAATCCATACTTAAAATTTAATTCAAACTCTGTTTAGATCTTGCTTTAGATTTTAAAATTTCATTTCAAAATTTTAAAATTCAACAGGTTTAAAAACCTGTAACCAACTATTGCCCGAGCCCACGCTTCAAAACCTCAAGTCACTACTCGAATCTCCCTCTCAAAATCTTGATACCTTCTTCGAGACAAACCCAGACCAAAAATTACTCATACCCAAAAACATAGCCGTGCACATGCATCGACCAACCAGCCTCCGCCGATCAACTACGACGACTTCCTCAAGTCGACATTCATCCATCTTTGCAACCTTGATCATCAGAACTCAAAGAACAACTCTAAATCAAAATCGAGTCTTCAAGCAAAAACTGGAACCTAACCCCTAACCTAGAAAACCTCCCGTACCCACTCCTCCGACCACCGTAGTGCCTGTCTTTCCAGCAGCACCTTCGCCATTTCCCAAACTTCCAATTCCCTTAATCTGGTGGAACTCAATCCACCAAAGTTTCCGAGACGAACCAATTCCTGATCACCAGAAAATTTAGGTTTAAAAACCAAATCGAACAACCGTCGCCGCTACAGTAATCTATACACCATACCGACAATTTTCCTCACATTCTCCATTCATCCGTCTACCTTCAGTGATGATTGCGACTTCCTAGATCGCTTGGATCATCAGAGATCACCCAGAACACAAATTCTGGCCAAACTCAAACTGCTCTCTCCAACCCAATCTAAAAAATATGATTTCTCTTTTAAAAATCATGATTTTGTTTAAGAATTTAGTTTATAAACCCGAATCAACGAATCAGGATATTTTGAAATTTGAACAAAGTTAACGCTTGCCTGTTCTTTTTGGTTTCCAAAGTCATTTCAATTTATTTAACTTAATTAAATTTTTTTTAAACATTAATCTATACTAAAACAATCAACTTTTGTTTGAATCTTTAGTCCTAACAAGGACTAGCTGAGGTGATAATGGATTTTAAACAAATCTTGAACCTGGAAAACTAAAATAGTAAAGCACAGAGACAACTGCATGCACACCTATTCATTCATATATATACACAACACAGCACTTAAGAATATATACACAAACAAACTTATTTCCAGAGAAAATCAAGCAACCAGATTTCATATTTAATAAAAAAAAAATGATGTTACTCACCAGGCTGTGATGTTAATTGAATGCAAGTTGTCCAGAGCATATTTCAAATTTATTTTAGCTTAATAAATTTTAAAACTTTAATCTATGATGAAACAAACAATTTCTGTTTAAAATTTAAATCCTATAAGACTAGATCAAGGGATAAAGAATTTTGTTTAAAACCTTAGTTTTAAAAACTAATGACAGAGATGTCACAGGTGAAACAGGCATGCATACATTATACATCCAAATATGCACAGAAATTTACTGATATATATGCACACAAACATACTTCTTTAGTAGTTTCACATGCAGCCCAATTACCAGTATTTAATTTTCTTTTCAAAGTGTTACTCGCCAGTTATGATGTTGAACAGAGAACAAATTCCTAGATTTTAAAAGTTGCTAGCATCCCTCTGCTATAGGCTTTTGAAATGTGAAACTTGAAATGCTTGAAAACTGAGATGATCTGGGCTTCGGTTATAGGTTGAAACTTGTCTTGTGATGATTGTTTTGAGTTTGATTTTTCTGCTAGCTTCTTGAATCAGATTTCGTTGTTTCTGGTTTTCCAAATTTGCTTCCATGTTTTTTTCTTGTGGTTCGTTTTCTTTACAGATTTGTTTCTTTCTTTTAGGAAATGAGAAAAATGAAATAGAAGAAAGGGAAGACATATTTGTAGCTTATTTTATGATTTCTAAAATAAAAGAAAAAAAATAAAAAGAAGAATTGACACTTGCATTTACATGAAATGGATTAAGTTACACTTGTTCAATTACATGCTAATTTACTTAACACTTTCTCACAAATCCCATTTACATGTATAAATCTTTATACACATGTCTACTTCCATATATTTATTACAAAATTTTATATTATATTTCCATTTATCCCTATATATACGTATATATATATATATATATATATATATCTTATGTTTTAATATTATACATGTCTTAAATGTATGATAAAATATTTGTAAAAATACATGTATTAACGATTTTAATATGCTTTTATATTTTAAATTTTCAAAATAAAACTTCCTAGTCACAATATAAAAGGAGATTATTATAATATTGTCAAACTTCAATAACTAAATATCTATCTAGATATTTATAATTTGGCATTTACTATAGTTCTAATTCATCTACAAACATATCCAAATATATATATATATATATATATCAGAATTTTATTTGTTTCAATTTTTGCAATCAGTATTTTAATGGGTAAAATCAGCATTTCTTATTGATTTACTCAATTAATTATCAATCACAGATATTAAAAATCCGGGTTATCACGTCCCTCCCCCTTTTGAATCTATTCGTCCCCGAAAAGGAACGAAGCCAGTATTTGTTAAAATACTTAATATTACTTAAATCACCTTAATTATTTTTAAAACACTTTAAAATCTATATAATATTATCAAAATAGCCTTTATAAAAATACTTTTATAACTCGATGTTTCAACAAGTCTGCCCTCATTCTCATAGAAATTCGGTCATACGTTGATCAGGCATAAGACTGAAAATCTATAAGTACTTGGTAAACCCGTTTACAACACCCAGTGAAAATACTTGAAAAATTAATTTTTTACAGATAATATAGAAAACATTTTTGAAAACAAAGGAAATATCTTTGGTGAGGATGCTCTGGAAATCATTACCCTCATCCATGGTCGCAGTTACATCCTGGGTTACGTTGCCATCACAGCAAAAGTCCATGTAACTGTAGGCCTCCGCCCCCCTCGATTACGCCATGGAACCCACAACAGATCGCAGTTACATTCCAGGGTTATGTTGCCATCACAGCAAAATTCCATGTAACTGTAGGCATCAGCGCCCTCGATTTTCGCTGTCAAAAATGAAACTTCTCCACTTCCACATAGGTCGCAGTCTACCGATGTAAAATCCAACGTAGACTGTTGGCTCTCAGCGGCACACCCGAATTTCGCTATGTTACCATAGGTCGCAGTCTACCGATATAAAATCAAACATAGACTATTGGCTCTCAGCGGCACACACGACTTTCGCTATGGTCTGCCGTAGATCGCAATGACATCGCATTACACTGTCATCACAGCATAACCAAAATGCCTCTGTAGGCCTCAGCGCCATCGACTTTCGCTGCACACTTCACAAAATCCTCATGAACTAGTTTTGTCCGGACTCCTTACAGGATCAACTTTAGAACCCCCTCTAGGGTTCAAGGCAGTACCACCCGATGGCACTCTTGAGAAGTTCATTCCAAGGGAGCGCCATTTTCTCTAGAGCCATCCTCAAAACACTTTATACTATACACATATAGTATCTTCCAAATCATACACCTAGTATGAATCTCAAATAAATCACCTTTCCCAAAATTGATTATCCCAAAATCGATAATTCTAAAATTAGGCTTTTCCAAATTCCAATATTGATTTTACCCAAAAATCAAAATGCCTTTCCAAATCCAAAGGTTCCAAAAACCTTTCCAAAATCATCCTCATGAAATCCTTTATATATATACACACATAGATATATATAATTTTGAAAATCTTTGGATTACTTCAAACTTGTATAAATTCCCTTTTATACTTCAAACACTTTCAAAAATCTTTTCCTTCCGGCAATAAATTCAGGAAGGGGAGATTTATCTTATATAACAAAGATATATAACTTTGTTTATTCTAAATCAAATATTCAAATTTGATTACTCTTTAAAGTCACTTACCAAATTAATTACTTCCATAAAGTAAATTTTTACCATAGAAATATCCAATTTCCCCTTATTTCACCATATATTTCACAAATATACTTTTTCATTTCAAAAACCTTTTTACAGTTTTTATCCACAAAATTCTCAATATCAATTTTATTCAAATTCATACGATGTCCACATATCATTTGTATGTCATATCAATCTGATTGCTTACTCGATCACACAATTTCACTTCCGAACTAGTATTGTCCACCCAACTTCCTAGTGCGGACTCAGATCTGGTTTCTTGATTAGAAACCGTCGTTCTCCTTGCATAGCCACAACTATGACAGAGAATATCCAGAACTAATCAACAACCCATATCCAGGTTCATCGTCGAAAATCATGTGAAAAATCCCAACTCGGATCGATGTACTATCTTGAAATTCTGTGCTCGAATCTGGATCAAATCACTTTGCGAATAGAATAATATACGTACATCCTACGTATTTATCTTTATTGATTATTAGCCAAATCAATTCTCCTTTCTATTCGCATTTATTTTAATCTCTATCCACTTTATTCACCGTTTGCCACTATTCCATTTGGATTATTACCTCACTTCTTATCTCAATTGGGTATTTATCCACTAACAGTTTGAACTCCGACCAGCTTATATTTAGAAAATAGCTTGAAAAGTTTAAAATAAATAGTTGAAAAATAAACATTAGTTTGTAAAATAGCTGTAAAAATAGTTAAACAGTTATAAAATAGTTAAGTAATTGTAAAATAGTTGGAAAATAGTAAAATAATTGCAAAACAGTTGTAAAATAGTAACTACTTATAAAATAGTTGAAAAACGGTCATTAGTTTATAAACAGTTGCAAAATTGTTAAATAGTTTCAAAAATAATTATAGAATAAGTATAAAATAGTTTCACAGTTAAACTGTTCCACTACCCATTATTTATCTCAATCATTCAATTTAAATTTTCATTTCCATTTAAATTGACTCAATACCAAAATAACTTCAATTTCCAATCACTTTCCCATTCAAATAAATTGATTCAATTCCAAATCAAGTTAAATTATCCTCAATTTCTTTCCAAAATCAAATCAAATTCCATTTGATTTTAAAATTGTTCAACTTTTAATCACAATTTCAAATTATTTAAATCAAATTTCAATTTTGACTAATTTCAAATTGAATCCACTTAAATTTTCAAATTATTTCAATTTCTATTTGAATTACTCCCATTTCCCATTTGAATTTGAACTCATTCAACTTCAATTTTACTTCAAATTAATCCAATTCAAATTTTCCATTTGAATTTTATACTTATCCATCTTCAATTCAGTTTGAACCAATGCAAATTTAAATCTCAACTTTAAACCATCTCGAATTATATAAAATCGAGTTTAATTTTCAAATGTTGATTTAACCCTTTAAATCAAATTAACCTTTATTTTTAAATCAACAATCCAAATCTTTACACAATTTAATTCTGAGTCCAAATTTCAGAATTTCATTTAAAATTCCCTTTACTTAACTTATGTCAAAGTTCAAATAATAAATCAAATCCTTTTAAACAAATTAATCTTGAAATTTCCATTTCAGGTTGCTTGTTAACTAATTTAACTTTCCCAAAGTTAAATTCAATTTACTTAATCCAGCCAACCTTACCCAATTTGAATTCCCATTTCAAATTTTAAACTTCACATTAATAACCTTATAAGTTCAAAAACTTATCAGCTTGGGTATCACATCTCATTCCAAATTTAAAACTCAACATTTAGAGTTTATTTCAAACCATCTTTGATATTATGTATATCCCACATACATACATATTTGTCTCCTTTACACACCAAGTTACTTTAAATTTTAAACCACCTTTGGTTTTAAATTCCAAAAGAATTTTCAAACAACCCTTGTCTGCAACAAGTCCCTTTTATTCAAATAATACTTATTTATTAGTTCCTTTTAGCATTTTGAAACAAATTCCAAATTTTCTAGGCTAGGATTTGAAACTTCACAATCTAGATCATCTTTAGTTCCAATTATAAGTCATACTTACCTAAATGTTTTACTTTCCTAGAACATTTCATTTTGCTTACAACAATCTTTTATGATAATAACCAAGATTATCATATCTGGAAACCAATTCATAATTATCTTATTCTGAAACTTTTTCCCAAATTCAAGATTTAATTTCAGTTTGAATCCATTTCAAACTTACCTTTATTTAATTTCAATTTGGTTGTATTTCTATTACCACTTAATTTAATTCCAATAATTTAACAACCAATTACCTTAATATTTATTAGAAAAAAATATTGCTTTATATATCAAAATAGAATCATTTAAAATCTTTATATAAGAAAATAACAAGTAAGCTCTCATATATATATACACTCAATTCATCCTAGGGTACCACTAACACTATCCTTGATGAGTAAACCCACCAGAGCTAAGGTTCTCGCTTAATCTTCTGCTCTGATATCAAATGTAACGACCCGGAATTTTCGATCCCGAAAACTCTAAATAGTTAGGAAAAGAAGAAAGTGATAGAAGAAGAAGAAACACAACACAGATTCTCATATTCACAGCGGATCAAAATATAATATCAAATTATAACAGTTTACAAAAGAATGTTGTATCTGACAATTACATTTATAATACATCAGAGTTACTCTCATACACAAACACTGGACATATACAAATCAAATATGTCTCAGATAAACAGAAATGATATATCACAGTGAAAACACTCCATACGTTCCTGCCATCCAGCTCGCCTCCTGAGCTCAAGAACGTCCTTACCTGAAAATCTGTAATACTCGGTCTAACCCGAGCATTACATTAAAGTAACACCCAGGTCAGGCTGGAAACCAACGTGAGTAAACCCATATAATTTAAAGTACTAAGATCAAACCATAAATGAAAACCCGGGAAACTCGTACTTCACTATGAGTTCATTACTTATTATGCTCAACACTTATTTCACAAATCAAATTCTAAGTATTCTAACTTAGTTCAAAGATCCATATTATTCCATTTTAGACTATTGATTCACACGTCAAATCCATATAGAATCATGAAGATTACAAATCGAAGTGGTTTCGGGTATTACTGATACCCGACCCCAGTCTCTTCGAATACTATCTCATCTTAACCCAAGTTATTCAAGTGAAATAAAATTCAACTTTAAATATAAGATGTCACCTTTATACACAGCAATTCACCATCGATAGGCAACCACATTATCTCTATCCACTCAAACATCTCATATCACAAAACATTTCATTTCAGAGATATCATCCAATGCAAAGCATTTAAAAACATTCAATCATTCATAAGAAGATTTATCACTTCCTAATTAATTTCATTTGGTATCAGTTATTCTTATTTATCTTTTTAATTAATCACTCTAGATTAATTACAATCTTCAATTACATAAAGTAAATAATAAAGTTAATTACTTAATTAACTTCTAAATAAATTTTATTTAATTCTTTAATTAATTACACTAAGCAATTAATTCTTAATTACTTCCACTAAGTAATTATACATCTTATTAATTACACAAAGTAGTTAAAACCAAAACTACTTCCATTCTTCAATTACTTGCATCCAGTAATTATCCACTAGTTACTTCACTAAGTAATTACACTTTATAAATCTCATTAAGTAATTAAACTTAACCAATTCCACAAATGATTATCCTAATTTAATTAATCTAATTAATCATCTTAATTGATTATATTAATTAATCATTTAATAATCCCTAGTTAATGGCCTCTCATTAACTATTAACAATTCTTTAATTACTTTCCTTAAGTAATTAAACTTAAATTAGCCCTTATTAATTACAAGGTAATTAATTCTTAATTACCAATTAATTCATCTCTAATTACTTAATTAATTAAGTGTTTAACTGTAACTTAATCAATCTTTAATTATTTTAATTACTCGATTAATTAATTTCAAATCATTAATTAGTAATGTTAACTTATAAAATTAATGATCTTTAATTACAAATTAATTAACCCTAAATTAATTAGTTTAAACTCCCAATTACTAATTAATTAATACTAATTAATTAATTAAATCTATTAATTACCTTTAAATTTCCTTATTAATTAAATGAATCACAAATGATTGAATCTTAATTAACCTTCAGATAAAAAGATTTTTCTTATTGATGACTTAATCATGATTTACAAATGCATTTAAACCCCTTTTTACTTTAAAATTACTTTTAGAATTCATTTCGAATAATTAAAATTTAATTTTAACAAAACTTGAAACCAATCTTACATCCCTTTAAATCAATTATTAAAGAACACTTATCTTATAAGGAAATCTGTAAGAGTTTACCAAATTCATTTTAAATTGCACTTCAAACACTTAAAGTTGTTTAAACATTTGAAATTTCAATAAAAATTATTTATTTCAAAAACTAGGATACAAATTAAATTTGAATCCATACTTAAAACTTAATTCAAACTCTGTTTAGATCTTGCTTTAGATTTTAAAATTTCATTTCAAAATTATAAAGTTCAACAGGTTTAAAAACCTGTAACCACCTATTGCCCAAGCCCACGCTTCAAAACCTTGAGTCACTAATCAAGTCTCCCTCTCAAAATCTTGATACCTTCTTGGAGACAAACCCAGACCAAAAATTACTGATACCCAAAAACATAGCCGTGCACATGCACCGACCAGCCAGCCTCCTCCGATCAACTAAGACGACTTCCCCAAGTCGACGTTCATCCATCCTTACAACCTCAATCATCAGAACTCAAAGAAAACTCGAAATCAAAATCGAGTCTTCAAGCACAAACTGGAACCCAGCCCTTAACCTGGAAAACCTCCCATACCCACTTCTCCGACCACCGGAGTGCCTGTCTTTCCAACAGCACCTTCGCCATTTCCCAAACTTCCAATTACCTCAATCTGGTGGTACTCGATCCACCAGAGTTGCCGAGACGAACCAATTCCTGATCACCAAAAAAATTAGACTTAAAAATCAAATCGAACAACCATCGCCGCTATAGCAATCTATACACCATACCGACAATTTTTCTCACATTCTCCATTCATCCATCTACCTTCAGTGATGACCGCGACTTCCCAAATCACTTGGATCATCAGAGATCACCCAGAACACAAATTCTAGTCAAACTCAAACTGCTCTCTCCAACCAAATCTAAAAATTATGATTTATCTTTTAAAAATCATGATTTTTTTTAATAATTTAGTTTATAAACCTGAATCAACGAATTAGGATATTTTGAAATTTGAACAAAGTTAATGCTTGCCTATTCTTTTTAATTTCCAGAGTCATTTCAATTTATTTAACTTAATTAAAAAATTTAAACATTAATCTATACTGAAACAATTAGCTTTTGTTTGAATCTTTAATCCTAACAAGGACCAGCTCAGGTGATAATGGATTTTAAACAAATCTTGAAACTGGAAAACTAAAACAGTGAAGCACAGAGACAACTGCATGCACACCTATTCATTCATATATATACACAACACAGCACTTAAAAATATATACACAAACAAACTTATTTCTAGAGATAATCAAGCAACCAGATTTCATATTTAAGTTTAAAAAAATGATGTTACTCACCAGGCTATGATGTTAGTTGAATGCAAGTTGCAGAGCATATTTCAAATTTATTTTAGCTTAAATAAATTTTAAAACTTTAATCTATGATGAAACAAACAATTTCTGTTTGAAATTTAAATCCTAACAAGAATAGATCAAGGGATAAAGAATTTTGTTTGAAACCTCGGTTTTAAAAATTAATGACAGAGATGTCACAGGTGAAACAGGCATGCATACATTATACATCCAAATATGCACAGGAATTTACTGATATATATGCACACAAACATACTTCTTTAGTAGTTACACATGCAACCAAATTACCAGTATTTAATTTTCTTTTGAAAGTGTTACTCACCTGTTATGATGTTGAACAGAGAACAAATTCCTAGATTTTAAAAGTTGCTAGCATCCCTTTGCTATAGGCTTTTGAAATTTGAAACTTGAACTGCTTGAAAACTGAGATGATCTGGGCTTCGGTTATAGGTTGAAACTTGTCTTGTGATGATTGTTTTGAGTTTGATTTTTCTGCTAGCTTCTTGAATCAGATTTCGTTGTTTCTGGTTTTCCAAATTTGCTTCCATGTGTTTTTCTTGTGGTTTGTTTTCTTTAAAGATTTGTTTCTTTCTTTTAGGAAATGAGAAAAATGAAATAGAGGAAAGGGAAGACATATTTGTAGCTTATTTTATGATTTCTAAAATAAAAGAAAAAAAATAAAAAGAAGAATTGACACTTGCATTTACATGAAATGGATTAAGTTACACTTGTTCAATTACATGCTAATTTACTTAACATTTGCTCACAAATCCCATTTACATGTATAAATCTTTATACACATGTCTACTTCCATATATTTATCATAAAATTTTATATTATATTTCCCATTTATCCCTATATATACGTGTGTGTGTATATATATATATATATATATATATATATCTTATGTTTTAATATTATACATGTCTTAAATGTATGCTAAAATATTTGTAAAAATACATGTATTAATGATTTTAATATGCTTTTATATTTTAAATTTTCAAAATAAAACTTCCTAGTCACAATATAAAAGGAGATTATTAAACTAATATTGTCAAACTTCAATAATTAAATATCTATCTAGATATTTATAATTTGGCATTTACTATGGTTCTAATTCATCTGCAAACATATCCAAATATATATATATATATATATCAGAATTTTATTTGTTTCAATTTTTAACAATTAGTATTTTAATGGTTAAAATCAGCATTTCTTATTGATTTACTCAATTAATTATCAATCACAGATATTAAAAATCCAGGTTATCACAATTATAATTAATCATATACCAAGAAAACAACCCATTAACAATAAACTAAAACACTAAATCACTACATATTGTTGCAAGACATGGCACCCTAGGATAGTGACCAAACTATACATGTCTATTTCTTATTAAATCTAAAAAGTTAAGTTAATGTACACAGAACTGCAAGTAAACATCGAAGCCTATGACCAAGAAAATATGTTAATTTCACAAAGCTTGACCGAGAATTCCAAAGAGAAGCATATGTCGGAATTAACCATAGAAATCAATGAAAATAAGCGATCAATGAAATGATACTAACATCGCAGTTATAGGAAGAAGTAAGAATACCTACAATGGAAGAATATTTTGGTTGGTCGAAGCCAACATGTGGACGTTGCATCGCGGACAACCATCTCTAAAGGCTGGAGAAGAGGAAGACCCAGTGACGATGTGAGGAGGAACTATGTTACACACGGTGTACCAATGAAAACCACGATTGGATTAGCCAAAAAACTAGATTCGAAGGAAGGCAACATCAATGACGGACAAAAGAAGAAAAGTGGGGGTAACGTGGATACCTAGGGTTTAGATGTGAAGTTGGGTGAGCGTTCGTGAAAATAAGAAACAAAGGGATGTAGAAAAAACCCATTAAGGGTAGCAGGGCAACATCGCCAGATGGGAAAAGCCGCAAATCGGGGGAGGACATTAATATCTTGGGTTTAGAGGAGAAGGAAGGAAGGGGAGACTTAGTATGAATAGAATGCAATAAAAAATACGAATGTTGATTTGACAAAACAATAGAAAGGCTTCTACGCTCTTGAAATCCAACTCAGTAATTATAGTACAGTCTAGATTAGGCCTTTTACTAGTAGAAAAGTGGTGTGTTTACAATTAAACATTGATGTTGCTTCAAAAATATTGAACCCTATGTACATTTCGATAAATTACATATTTCATTTTTTCATAAATATGATTGCATGTAATGAGTTACCCACAAGTTATTTTGTAAGATTCATATAAACGATAAAATGTAATTATCTATAATTACCTTGATTTAAATTTTTTTAGTGATTATCTATGAAGATTGACTATTCAATTTAGGCATGTAGAAAAAAATTACAATGTCCTTACATGCGTTAAATTATTATAGAATCGTCCAAATTATTATTTATCATATTTTTAATTTAGAGAATTGAATAATTTAAAGTGTGCATATCATTTCCCCAGTGTCATCTCCATAGAAGAAAACTAATAATACTGCATCACTTTTGTAGACTGATAATGGAACTTTAATAAGTTCTTGTATAATTGCTAAACTGCATGGTTAAAGAATTTATAAATTATTTTTCAATAGAAAAACACAAAACAATGGAATAACAATCCAATGATTAATTGTAGACAAGGAAATATTAAATAGATAACTTTCTTTACAAGGGTACTTAGAAAGTTCTTTTGTAGTGGATGATCATTTGATCGAATTAGTATATAAAAATGATGCTGCATATAACATAATCTGGAAAAAAAAAAGAATAACATTTAAAAATCAATATTTGGCTTAACAAATATCTGACTTACCCCTATTTGCTCAGAAGCATGATCGACCTAGCTTCTTTGCTCATCCTTTCTCTTATGAATTAATTCATATGCCTCAACAGGATTTGGTGCGTGGCCATGCTCTTTTTCCTATTTCAACAAAGATACATCATAATCATCAATAATAACTGTATGATGAACCAAAAATTCATTTCCACTGAAACTCTATTTGTATAATGATAGTGTAAGTCATCAATTATATAGAACAATCATATGTTAGATGTGTGATTTGTAGTAGAACATATTCTCTGATATATAGAGGACAAAAACAAGGATTTAGTAAAATTAGAAAGAAACTACTCTTCCTAAATAAGAAATGAGTGTTTTATTTTTATTATTAAAGAAGTTAAAAGTTCGTAAACATTTATTTGTTGTTTGTTAATTAAACAATCTTAAATGATCACAGTAAGAGAAATCTACAATAAAATAAAAAGAGTAAACCCCTTGATCATAAGGAAATAACACAATTATCTCATTGAACTGATAGGAAGAATGTAGAAAATATGATTACTTACAAATCTAGCATAGTGTCGCATGAAGCTCATTGATCCACACGTGTGACTCATTTTTAGCTTCTTACGACTTCCATGTAGGATCGATTTCAACCTAGAGGGGGGTGAATAGGGTGATACTAATAATTATAAAAATTATCGCGGAAGCTTATAAAATATTTCAACACAGATATATAAAAATAATAGCAGCACAGATTATAGCAGAATAATAAATGTTGAAATAGAACGACACAGAATTTACCCAGCTTCGGCAAAACCCTGCCTACGTGCTGCGAATTCTCAAACTACGCCAAAACTCGCGACACCCGCTACTGACTAACCTAACTCTACGCTCAAAACTCTACCACAACTCAGCCACTGAGTTGCGAATTCTCAAACTACGCCACGTAGTTTGTCCCCTAGTCACACGACTAGAAATTACAATGGTTTAAAGGAGAAAATACAAAAACAACAATTTAAAAAACAATTAAACACCAAAACCCTAATTATTCCCTTTTAATATTAACCAACACTAAAGAAAGAAGGGACGACCCAATATTATTTTCTTCATTTATTCAGTCCGCTCCTTTGTTTAACAATGGCCCGTTCCTTCTTTCGTTTGTTCCTCTTAGCTCTGAAATTAGGGCTTTGTGAAGTCGCCGCTTAAATTGATGGTTGATGCTTCGATTGATTACTTCAATTGATTCGTTCGTGGCTCCTCCACCTTGATCGAGTTCGACATTGATTTGGTATGTAAATTTTTCTTTTGCTTCTTCTGATTTCCTTGCTTGAACTCGATATCGAATTGCCGATGATGTTACTTTTTTATATAGGATTCTAGATCCTTGATTTTCGTTTGTATACATTTATTTGAATTCGTCACTTGATTTATTTCGGCTATTTGATTTTTTTTATTCTAGAGATTTATTTCTGACTTTTCAGTTCAGTTGAATAACACGGTTTTGATTTCTGACTTGGTTCGATTCCTTGATTGCCAAGGCTCTGACTTTAATCTGTTTCTTCGATATTGAATTGGTTTTGGCTTACGTGAAATTCTGATGACTTAGGCCTTTCATTGACCTATATACTTGTTTGACTTCCTTGATTGACTTTTGTTTCTGTGTGCTTTGACTCTAGCCATTTTTTGTGTTCATCCCTGATAGCACTTTCGACCTTGTTCGATTTTACTTGCCGTTTTATGACTCCGGCCACTTGAACTATTTTGATTTTGGTACTGTTTCATTTGATATAGATATGTATGTGTATACATACATATATATGTGCATACATGTATATTTGTATTTGCTCGGCTTTGGATTTGTTCTAACTTGCCACCATGGTTTGTTCATCTCTACTTGATTTTCTGTTGTACTTAGTATCACTTGATGTTGTAGTTTGTATTCTTTGGTTTTCATGTATATGAAGCAGTGTTGCATTCCTCTGTGCTCGACTCTGATATGTTGGCACTGGTTTATATGAGTTGCTATGTTGTCGTATTAATCTGGTTGGACCATGCTTCATCACTGTTTTCATCTGTGTCATTTACTAGTTCTCTTGAACTTCATGTAGAGGTTGCACTGTGTTTCCTTTAGCCTGCTTTCATTTTGCATGTACTCCGTTGTCCATGATTTAGTGATACTGTAAAATTGGCTTGCATTTAGTTGTAGCTGCTATCCATTTTCATTTAGTTGTTGCATACATGTTGTATCTTTTTTTGCTCAAGTTGCCTGACCATTTCCATTCTGCTGCGTCTTTGATGCTGACTTGCATTGTCACTTGTATTAGTCATTGTTCTCTGGTGCATTGCTTGGCCATATGTATGCATTGAGGAAGTTTGTATTTGTTTACAGTTTTGCCCCTGTTTCATTTGATGTTGTAGCCTTGTTTGCTGGTTTGTGCGTATTTGGCCTTGCTGTATGGTCAGTGCTGATTTGGTTAACATTTTTGGTGGTTCACCTTGGTCCCTCTTGTGCTGGTGTACAAGTTGAGTTGCAGACTTGAGTCTGTTGTATTTTATGTTGCCTTGAATACACTACCTTCGTATATTTAAAACTGTTGTGTGTATGTTGACATTGACACTGCATACATGTTTGCATATCAACTTGTTGAAGTCACCTTGATGCAGTTTCATGTTGTCTTCACGTTTGAAATGCTTGGAGTCTTTGGACATTTACTGGTACATTTGATGGCATTCATGTGTACATTAGTCTGAAGCTTGTGTTCATCTTTGTTGCATACTTGCCTTTGAATTTAGCTTGGAGTTCAGTAGCTTGTATATTTCATGTTGATTTTTGAAATCACACCTGAGTTGAATCCAGCTAAAAGCTCGGGTTTGACCTTGTGCTGATATTGTGACATTATTTTTATTGCACTTGTGTTGAACCCGGCGTTTTGGGTTTGACCTGTGCTCACCTGTCCCTGTAATTTTATCAAGTGTATATATCGGTGTGCACGGCCTTATGGCATGTACAGTGATACACAGTGCATGTCACAAGCTGTTCGTGTATGATGAATTCGAATTTAAATGATGATGAACAACCCAAATAACTGAGGCAAATATTATTTTCAAAATCCACATTTTAATTTATACTGCAAAAATATTTTGTTTTCAATTTTACTACGTCAATGTATATTTTTGCAGATTGCTCAGATGCTGGATTCACATTGGAATGAAGTTGAAGATAAATACGAGTTGAGTGAATCAGTGACATGTAGTGAGGTCAAATGTAAATGTGAATTGTAATGTAATCAAATTTGTATTGTAATTGAAATTGTATATATATAGTGAGAGCTTGAAATTTGTACTATACAAAAACTGTAATAAATATTTGTTTGAATAAAATATCCGTTTGAATTCAAATTCTGTGTTATTTATTTTATTCATCAAATATTTGTTTAATCTGTGAAAATAAAATAGTATATTAACAAATACATTTAAATGAATATATATATATATATATGTTTATTATCATCAAACAAAAATCATATAATCGCATATTCAACAATCTCCCCCTTTTGATGATAACAAACATATATTTAAGATTTTGAGTATGTTAAATGTATCTGATTATTCAGTTTTCTCCCTCTATTTGAATGCTTCCTCTCTACACAAAGCTCCCCCTTCATATATGCATACAATTAAAAATATGTAAATGAGCCTAGATGCAAATAGAAAATATTTGACCTTTGCTTGATTTTATTTGAAAAAATCTTAACTTTTCTCTCCCCCTTTTGTTTTCAGCAAAAGAGTAATAGCGTTAGAAAAAATAGAAATAAAGTGATAGATATTAATACAACTTTAAAACTCAATCGAATATAAATATTAAATTTCAACAAAAAATCAAACAAAAATCATAAATACTATGTTAGGTGCATATTCCACTTTTAGATTGATGGGAATGATATCATCATATAAAATCATACAGTTGTGTCTATTTGTGGTATATTTATATCAGGAATTTGAATATCTACCAACCATGCATAACCGTTAGGACTTTTAAATGAGATTAGTAGTATTCTAATTTTATTTTTAAAAAAATGAATTCAAGTATCTTTTAACCACGCATAACCGTGAGGACTTTTAAATGGGATTAGAATCAACTTGTTTATTTAAAAAATCAATTTTGATATGTGTCCCATACATGCATAACCGTAAGGACTTTTAAATGAGCATGGAAGCACATAATAAATTCCAAGTAATTCGCCCATGCATAACCGTGAGGACTTTTAAATGAGAGTGAATACTTTGGATTTTATTTTACTTTATTATTATTATTATTATTATTATTATTTTATTAAAAGAAAATGTAAAATAAAAAAACGAATGATTCCTATTTAAAGTACCACATATTGACAAACTATATTGAATTTTGATGAATGATGGTCATTAGAAATATGATAGAAATAGAGATGGTCATGGAATTTTTACCAACAATTTTTTTTATAATTCTTGTTTAAATTTCTAAAGAAATTTACTAATTATACCATCTCGAGTCATAATATATGATAAATATCAGCACTCATCACTTTTTTCAATCACTATTTATCTTTTTGATAATTAGTAAGGAGTCAGATTAGTCATTGTTATAATTCAAAAATTAAATTCAAAAATAATTATGAAATCAATTTTTCTAAAGATGACCAATCTGAAAACAAGGTCAAAGATGATTTTCTAGAAGGGGTTTTATGAGAAAAATTTCTGCTATTTGAAAAAAAATTATGAAATGAAAAATATGCAGATATTTTCTATGAAAAACGATGCAGTTACTAAATGTCTCAACAAAAATCACGTTCCACTAGTAATTTTTCTATCAACTAGATTACCAGTGTAATCTGCATCTGAATTTCTCTTTCACTCAAAATTATCATTAATTGAATTTGATAGACAGACCATGAAGTGTGCAACAAAATATCTCAAAGTCAATTTTAACAGCTTTTTAAATGACATTCTCTTGAATTTGAATTGAAACCATGTAAATAATCAAAAACCGTGAATGTAGAGTCAGTCGTAAAATAATCAAATGTATTATCATCCAATAAAACACTATATATGAAGTAATTCAAAGACTCTACAGATTTTTAGAGTGTTCTTGGCATAAGAATATAATTGGCCAACAATTTTGAATAAGTCAGAATCAAAATCATCATTATTTCATCATCACATTATTAGCTGATTTAACTCAGATCACGGTGCAGATTATCACATTTAATATATCATTCATATAAATATACCAATACATGTTTTACCTTTACGATATTTTTCGTTGTTGTCCATTGTGATTCTGTCACCTTTGTACTAGGCTAAGGAACTTTGCTTTGTCGTCCGTTGTGTTTCAGGAACAGTCAGAACCCAGATAACACTGTTGTTGTTCCTTAGCCTGCCACCACACCTATACGGGAAAAGATTTTTGTGACCTATTTGTTTTTATAGGTCCATGGTTGTTGGTGGCAGAATATTTATAAAAATAATTTTGTGGAGACCCATAAGTATTTATATATGTTCCTTTTGGCACATATTTGTTTAACTTTGAGAGATTTTATATTTATGCCTTTTGGAACCCAAATTTGTATAGTTTTTACGTGTTTGGGTCTATTCCAACAAATATTTTGATTGTGCCCAAATTTTCTACAAATTGTGCACATTGAATTTACTTGATTAATCTCATTTCTAACATTTTTAGATTAATTATACCCAAGTTCTTGTCTAACTGTATTAACAGTTTGTTTTCCTAATAGCATATTCAACGATTTTTCACTTTTTGAAATTTATCTAAAGTCGTTGACAATTGTTGGATTTGTGTTTTGAGAGATTCATTTTCGTTCAATAATTGTGTGCACTTTTTAATAGAGTTCTCTCTCCTAGTATTTTCACTCTCTTTCAAAATCAGAATTTCATTTTCAAGTGATTTTATATTAATTTCTGATTTTTTAATTTCTTCTTCAAGCAATGGACACTTGTCACACTTATGGCACTTATTTTGATAGTTTTTAACTAATTATTCCAGTTGATCATTTAAATCTATCAAAGTTTTTTTTTTTGTGATTCAAGTTTGGCATACTTCTCCCTAATCGTTCAAAACAGCCATTTACTTCGTGGAAATATATAAGTAATTCTGAATGTGTAAGTTTTGATACCTCGCTTGGCTCGTCGTCGTCGCTATCAGTTATATTACCTTGAAGGCAAATATCTGCTTTCTCACTCTCACTGCTAGTACTTTGATTATCTTCATCACTTGTATTCCACGTGGCTGCAAAACTTCTCCTTTTTTATTTCTTTTCAAAGTCACGTCGATTTTGAGGACAATTGGGCTTGATGTGTCCGGGTTGGTTGCACTTATGACAGAAGATCTTCTATTCATCTGAGTTGTCTAGTGCTTTGACTATTTTGCTTTTCAATTTTCGATTTAGAGCTGGATTTTCGTATTTGTAAATCCACCATTTGAATTTCTTTATTATCAGCTCCAATACTGCTGCTCCATCATCATCATCTTTACCATCACTTTCTGTTGTTCCTTTAAGAGCTTTTTGATTTCTTTCGAGTGTCACCTCCTTCACGCTCTTCCTTAAATTTCATTTCTAGCTCATAAGTGGTGAGATTTCCGATGAGTTCTTCAACTTTGATTTGTTTTAAATCTTTTGATTCTTAAATGGCTGTCACTTTTGCTTCAAACCTTCGTGGAAGGACTCTAAGGATTTTTCGGACTATCTCCAACTCTATGTATGATTTTCCAAGAGCTTTTGATTTGTATACGATATTGGAAAGTCGTCCATACATCTCTTTGACATTTTCTTCCTTCGCCATTGTGAAATTCTCGTATTCGCTACTTAGCATGGCAAGACGAGATACTTTGACTTGAAATGTTCCTTCATGAGTCACTTCTAGTGTGTGCCATATTTCCTGCACAGTTAGACAATGTGAGACACGATTAAATTCAAATTGATTCAATAAACAGATAATAGAATTCATAGCTTTAGCATTAGCATTTTGTAATTTGTTTTCTAGTTCTGTCCATTAATCCTTTGGTTTATTTATTTCCTGATTATTTTCAATTATAGTTGGTACTCTATAACCTGTCTCAACAATATTCCACGCGTCAATGGTTTTCAGAAAAATTTTCATTCAATTTTTTCAGTTGGCATATTCACCATTGAACATTGGTGGTCTAACTATGGATTGACCCTCAGCAAAAGCAGTATTAAAAGAAGCCATTTTAAAAATTCAATTTTTTTTAAAAAAAATTGGTTTTTGAAAAACGAATTTTTTAAAACAAAAGTTGATTTCTATTCCTAGTTCTGATACCACTTGTAGGATAGATTTCACCCTAGAGGGGGGTGAATAGGGTGATACTGATAATTATAAAATTATTGTGGAAGCTTATAAAATATTTCAACATAGATATATCAAAATAATAGCAGCACGGATAATAGCAGAATAATAAAAGCAGAAATAGAACGACACAGAATTTACCCAACTTCGGCAAAACCCTGCCTACGTGCTGCCTCCAAGGTTTCTACTAGAAATTAAGTAGTCACATGCTTACACACGTAAACTCACGACACCCGCTACTGACTAACCTAACTCTACACTCAAAACCCTGCCACAACTCAGCCACTGAGTTGCGAATTCTCAAACTACGCCACGTAGTTTGTCCCCTAGTCACACGACTAGAAATTACAATGGTTTAAAGGAGAAAATACAAAAACAGCAATTTAAAAAACAATTAAACACCAAAACCCTAATTGTTCCCTTTTAATATTAACCAACACTAAAGAAAGAAGGGCCGACCCAATATTATTTTCTTTGTTTATTCGGTCCGCTTCTTTGTTTAACAATGGCCTCATTCGTTCCTCTTAGCTCTGAATAGGGCTTTGTGAAGTCGCCGCTTAAATTGATGGTTGATGCTTCGATTGATTACTTCAATTGATTCGTTCGTGGCTCCTCCACCTTGATCGAGTTCGACTTTGATTTGGTATGTAAAATTTTCTTTTGCTTCTTCTGATTTCCTTGCTTGAACTCGATATTGAATTGCCGAAGATGTTACTTGTTTATATAAGATTCGAGATCCTTGATTTTCGTTTGTATACATTTATTTGAATTCGTCACTTGATTTATTTCAGCCATTCGATTTTGTTTTGATGCTTGAGATTTATTTCTTACCTTTTCAATTCACTTGAATAACACGGTTTTGATTTCTGACTTGGTTCGATTCCTTGATTGCCAAGGCTCTGACTTTAATCTGTTTCTTCAATATTGAACTGGTTTTGGCTTAGGTGAAATTCTGATGACTTCGGCCTTTTATTGACCTATATACTTGTTTGACTTCCTTGATTGACTTTTGTTTCTGTATGCTTCGACTCTGGCCATTTTTTATTTTCATCTCTGATAGCACTTTCGACCTTGTTCGATTTTACTTGCCGTTTCATGACTCCGGCCACTTGAACTATTTTGATTTTGGTACTTTTTCATTTGATATAGATATGTATGTGTGTGTGTGTGTGTGTGTGTGTGTGTGTGTATGCATACATGTATATTTGTATTTGCTCGGCTTTGGATTTGTTCTAACTTGCCACCATGGTTTGTTCATCTCTGCTTGATTTTCTGTTGTACTTAGTATCACTTGATGTTGTAGTTTGTATTCTATGGTTTTCATGTATGTGAAGCAGTGTTGCATTCCTTCGTGCTCGACTCTGATCTGTTGGCACTGGTTTATATGAGTTGTTGTGTTGCCATATTAATCTGGTTGGACCATGCTTCATCACTGTTTTCATTTGTGTCATTTACTGGTTCTCTTGAACTTCATGTAGAGGCTGCACTGTGTTTCCTTTAGCCTGTTTTCATTTTGCCTGTACTCCATTGTCCATGATTTAGTGATATTGTAAAATTGGCTTGCATTTAGTTGTAGCTGCTGTCCATTTTCATTTAGTTGTTGCATACATGTTGTATCTGTTGGAGCTCAAGTTGCCTGACCATTTCCATTCTACTGTGTCTTTGATGTTAGCTTGCATTGTCACTTGTATCAGTCATTGTTCTCTGGTGCATTGCTTGGCCATATGTATGCATCGAGGCAATTTGTATTTGTTTGCAGTTTTGCCCCTGTTTCATTTGATGTTGTAGCCTTGTTTGCTAGTTTGTGTGTATTTGGCCTTGCTGTATGGTCAGTGCTGATTTGGTTAACATTTTGGTGGTTCACCTTGGTCCCTCTTGTGCTGGTCTTCAAGTTGAGTTGCAGACTTGAGTCTGTTGTATTTCATGTTGCCTTGAATACACTATCTTCATATATTTAAAACTGCTGTGTGTATGTTGACATTGACACTACATACACGTTTGCATATCAACTTGTTAAAGCCACTTTGATGCAGTTTCATGTTGTCTTCAAGTTTGAAATGCTTGGAGTCTTTGTACATTTACTTGTAAATTTGATGGCATTCATGTGTACATTAGTCTGAAGCTTGTGTTCATCTTTGTTGCATACTTGCCTTTGAATTTTGCTTGGAGTTCTGTAGCTTGTATACTTCATGTTGATTTTTGAAATCACACCTGAGTTGAATCTAGCTTAAAGCTTGGGTTTGACCTTGTGTTGATATTGTGACATTATTTTTATTGAACTTGAGTTGAACCCCGGCGTTTTGGGTTTGACCTGTGCTCACATGTCCCTGTAATTTTATCAAGTGTATATATCGGTGTGCACGGCCTTATGGCATGTACAGCGATACACTGTGCATGTCACAAGCTGTTCGTGTATGATGAATTCGAATTTAAATGATGACGAACAACCCAAATAACCAAGGCAAATATTATTTTCAAAATCCATATTTTATTTTGTACTGCAAAAATATTTTATTTTCAATTTTACCGCATCAATGTATATTTTTGCAGATTGCTCAGATGCTGGATTCACATTGGAATGAAGTTGAAGATAAATACGAGTTGAGTGAATGAGTGACATGTAGTGAGGTCAAATGTAAATGTGGATTGTAATGTAATCAAATTTGTATTGTAATAGAAATTGTATATATATAGTGAGAGCTTGAAATTTGTACTATACAAAAATTGTAATAAATATTTGTTTGAATAAAATATCCGTTTGAATTCAAATTCTGTGTTATTTATTTTATTCATCAAATATTTATTTAATCTGTGAAAATAAAATAGTATATTAACAATCAATAGTATACTTGAAACGAACATAAGTTGTGTTACGTCTATCAGTTGTGTTATTACTATTAAAACATGAAATATATTGTTGTAGTAAAAAAATTAAAGTAACTTCTAGTTTCATTTTAAATTAATATGAAAACTTAGGTTACATCCAAGATATATAGTTTATATAATCAATGAGATTCAACTTACATATATTACTTTCCATATTTTGTCTGCATCTACATCATCATATGCTCTCCAATCTGTTGGAGACAGAGGAATAAAATTATGATTTCTCGCCAAACTACCCAAGTACCTTGCAAACTTAGCATCTTTTGGAACAACACACAATCCATCCTTTGTGAACTCAGTGCTCTCCTTGTCTGATTTACCCATTTAGGTTTGTCATAGCCACGTCCTTTTCTATTTATCAACCCTGTTAGGTAGAAGATAGTGTAAATCATTGTATAGATAGTAATTAATATATGTAGGCATGACAAATAATTCATTATAAGTTGTGAGAACATATCGTCATTTTGAGAGCCATCATTTTCTTGCATGTCATCACCAAAACTAGAATATCCAAAGGTGCTCTTCTAATGGTCAATAATGTATTTGAAATGATGGAATCATATACCATTGAATTGAAAAAAAAAACTAAGCATTCTTTATTGGAACTATAACACCTCCGAGAAAAAGTAATCATTTAATTAATGCATATGCAAATCAAAATGAAAACATTCCATAAACAATTACAAAATCCATTTCTGAACAGAACTAACATAAGAAAGCATGTCACAAATCTAAACATGAAATTTATTGCTATATTTTTCCTCGCTCTCATTTTCAATCTCTTCTTCACTAGAGGAATCGTCTTCATGTGTGGAAGCATATACCGTAGTCATCGGTAAAACTTTATTAACATAAACACCGCAAGCATCCGTCCTTATATGTTTCTTTACATTATCCAAATTCGGATCACTAAGATTGTGAGATAGTGGTGATCAATGTCGACTTCGTCATTGTCTTGTATTAAATCATAGAAATCTCTCAGATTTGTTTAACCGCAACGTTCTAATCTGGCTCTTTTGGGTCAACAACATAAAACACTTGGATGGCTTGTGATGCCAAAATAAACTTATCATTATTTTATGCCACTCGATTCAAATTCACTAAGTCGAATCCATATATATCCCTTTTTCCCCAAAATTATTTACCCAATCACACTCAAATAATATAAATTTGCAAGCTTGATCGTCAGTTTCACCGGGAAACCTATATTCAAGCTCAGAATTCTTCTTTAAAATCCCATATTAATCAACATTACAAGCGATCAAGCTACGATCTCTTATGCTCGAATAAAATTCATAAAGACGCCATAATTTCATTTTTGTATCTATCATCCACTAATTTAGTTCAAAACCTATAGACATTTACAATATATTTCTTATATTCCTTAACGATCATATTTGGACCGTTCGCTAGTCAAAGTAAATCTTTTTATATTGATGAACTCCTATAGCATAGAGATTATTTACGTACAATTGTAAGAATAAAATATTAATATTAATAATAACTTAAACATACTATGTATAACTTGAGAAAGATACTTGCATGATGTCGAAACCAAGTAGGAAATTCTTTGTTTCTCAAAATCTCCACTTCTCAAATGGTTTTACGTTGATGAATTCTACACAACTCCCTCAACCTCTTGCTGTCAAAAATGGAAGTCGAAGAAAAAAATAGTTGGACATTCATTATTGCAAGTTAAAGTGCATAGTTGATATTATGAATATGGTCTTACTCTAGAAAAAAAGCCACTTTACTATAGTTGAATAAGACATAAGTGTGACATTGTTCCCAAACACTTTTTTCTAGATTAATTTCCATACATTTTCCTAAGTGATGACTGCAGTTTGCAAAAATAGATAGGCCTCCTTCGATATTTCGAGGCAATGATGTATCAGCATTCCGACCACGTCGAGTAGGGTGAGTTTTGATACCTATCAAATACATTGTACAAAATGACACACATTCTTCTACAAGGTATCCTACATCGATGCTTCCTTCTGGATTACTCATGTTGTGAACATATCTTTTCAGTGTCTGCAAATACCTATGGGCAACAATAAAAGAAAATTCAACCAAAGGATATTTACAATGTTTACAAATATCTTTTTAGTGTTTGTAAAGACATAACTTTATATTGTATACCTTTAACAATCAAGTATGCTTTTATATTTCCTTTCAATGGGGTATATCCAGCGATAATGCACCGGTCTAGCAACTGCAACTTCATCGACTAAATGAATAAATAGGTGAATAGATATAGTGAAGAAGGAAGGTAGGAACATCTTCTCCATTATGCATACACTAGTGCAACCCAATATTTAAGTTGATTAATCAACGAAGCATGTTTCTTTTTACTACATAGTTGTATAAGTATTGTAGACAACTCAAGCAAAACAATAATGGGTGGTCTAGGAAAAACTCGTCAAATTACAAGTGCGAGTAAATGTTGCATAATTACATGATGGTCATGACTTTTTAAGCCAAGTAATTTTTCCTCCTTTATATCTATGCAACGTGTAATGTTAGTAAAATATCCATCAGGGACAAGTGCATTTGAAAAAACTTTGCAAAATATCATTTTTTCCTCATTGTTTCTAAAAAATATTGTTGGAGGTATATATGTTCAATTTTCTTCACGAATGGGCTGAAGAGATTTACTTACATTTAAAATTTCTAAGTCAGCTCGAGCTTGAGGTCCATCCTTTCCTTTTTTGGCATACAAGTATTGTCCCCAAAATATTTTCACTTGCATTTTTCTCAAAATGCATAACATCTATGTTATGTCACATTAGAAGATGTTGTCAGTAAGGTAATGTAAAAATATGATTTTTTTTTCTTCGATAGTCCAATAACTTTAGATCCCTAGTGGAATTGATACTCCTTTGTCGTTTTTTCCACTAATCAGCTCAGCTATTAGTGTTTTACCAAATGTAAATTTTAAATTGGATAGTTGCATCAAACACTCAATTTTGGTTAATGGTTTTGGTGCAATATCGTTCTCATGCTTCCCATTAAATGAGTGTACATCAAATAGAAACCTATGTGTTATTGGTAAAAAAATCTTCGACTTACCAAATAGCCTTGCTTTTTACTATTTGATAAGCGCATTGAACACGTTTCATGATTACACTGCGGGCATGCAAGCTTTCTAGATGTACTCCATCCTGATAAATTAGCATACGCATGTAATTCGTTTATAGTCCATAAAACAGCTGCTCTTATATTGAAAGTTTGTTTGGTTAAAACATCATATGTCTTTGTACCAACATCCCATAACTCTTTTAACCTGTCTATCAATGGTTGCATGTATACATCAATGTCCTTACCAGGTTCGTGAGATCTAAAAATCAGTAGTGACATAAAAAGATAAGGTTTCTTCATGCACAACCATGGAGGCAAATTATAAATAGATATAATAACCGGCCATGTGCCATGTTTGCTATCCATGTGCGAAAATGGTTGAACCCATAATTTGCAAGTCCAAGTCGAACATTGCCAACTTCCACGGAAAAATCAGGATATAGAGAATCTAGATGCTTCCAAGCTGGACAATCTACTGGATATCTCCAAAAACCATCATTTGAACTACCAATTGAATGCTATATCATATGTTCAGCAGTGTGCTTTGACATATATCACCTTTTTGTAACGACCCGCTATTTCGTACCATTCATATCGACAATAATCCACACATGTCGGACTTGAATGATGAAAAATAACATATTGTAAATAAATTTGGAGCAAATGAAATCAAATACACAGAATCATAGACACAGAACAATCAGAATAACTCGCAGCGGAATATAAAATAACATAGTAGTTCATGAAGCTACTATAACAAAGTCTCAAAACAACTACATAATATCAGTCTGGAAACAACATAATAGAAATCCCAAATACGTAGAAGTTCACTAATACATGAGATAAACTAGAATAGCTGAAACTGAAATATATACAAATATAGATAGGCAGAATCTCTAGCAAAGACCAGCTCCAGAAAGGGAATCCAAAGCTGTGAATACTCAGGCTGACCCAAGCGTAAAGTAAAACACAAAACACTCGAGTCAGGACATATATATACTTATATAATGTAAACCAACTCAAGTGAACTGTAATAAACATACAAGTAACTTAAAGGATGTCTGGGACCACCCATCCTCTAAGGATCCGTTAAACTATTTACTATATAATAATATTGCGCTATTATAATAATGTCTACAGTAAAATAAACAAACTTTAAAATAGCGTTAAGGAGTGACCCAATATTCCCCTTAACATGTAATAGTCCCAGTAGTCCATCCAGTATCAGCGTATCTCCAGATCGGAAGACTACCCTAAATACTCCATGGGCTACGGGAAAAAAACAAACTCGTAGTAAAGGCTCGGTATGGTAGGTGACACGACACACAAGGCAATGCCAGGGTAGATATATTAATTACGCACACGGCCTGGCGGTAATGTAGCAGCCATTACGCCCACCCCGAAAAACACTCCAAAAATCAAGGGGTGCACCCAATCAATCACAACAGTAATAGAATGGTATCGAAGAAGTGTGTCCGGCCAGAGGAACTACCCCTTTTGGCCCGAAATCGCTCATGTTTTAGCCACCTTAAGCCAACTCATGGGAGTCAGGTCCACGTAATGTACCTCAGGAACGTCGTCACCATCCTACTTCATTCTGGAATCTCCACCGCGTACATAGTTGTTAAAGTGGTTTTTGGTATCGACAGAGAGTATGTCCATATCCGATCCCGGACTCTTTAACAACCAATCATTATTATAACCCGTAGTTATAATTTAAAAAATGGTATTTATACTTCAAAAATCAAATATCATTTCAAAAATTCAATATCATTTCAAATCCATTTCAAAATATCAATATATCACATCTTTTCAAAACCACACTCATTTTTTTTCTATTTTAAAATAACATTTCAACTCACATTTCAAAATAGTTTATATTTCAAAACAAATTACTTCATTATATCATTTAAAATGAAGTCGTTATATTTAATAATTAAATTATTAAATTTCCAAAATTATAAACTTTTCAAAGTTCATTTATTCACTTAAATTTATCAAAACTGTGAAAATTCACTTTTCGCAGCATTTAGACAATGCTACAGAAAGTTACATCTAAAATAATTCAATTTAACAAAAGACAGCATTTAAAATGCTGTAATAGGGTTACTTTATTTCAAATAAAACTATAGTTAAATTCAACAATTATAGCATTTACAAAGTGCTGTAATAGTCCTTAATTAAATTAAGCCATTTAGTTCATTTCTATCAACTACAGCATTTACAAATGCTGTAATATCCTTTACATTAGAAAATAGTAGCATTTCAAAAATGTTATTAATTAAATTCCAAATATTCAATATAATTTCACAAACAATTAAATTTTTATTTAAATCATTTTAAACTTATAAAATCATACATTTTCACTTTTAAAACAACCATTTAAATACCCTTATATTCATGGTTTTATAAAGTAAAATATTCATTCAAAAATCAAGATTTAATAATAATTCACACATTCAATTTCAATTCTTATAATTAAAGTTTTAAACTTAACACTTAAGTTTACATTCTCAAATATAACTTATTTTCATTTTATTTACTTAACTTAAATTTCACTTTTAAACAAAATTCACAAATTTCCAATTTAAGTTATCTTTCAAAATTCAACCTAAATATTCATTTATTTCACCTTTTAATTTTTTCAAAAATCATTAATACTTTATAAAATCATTTAAATTCATTTTAATTTTAATTTAAATCTATTTATCATATTTTACTACTTAATTTAAATTCCATTTATACCCAAATCAAAATTTTCAAAATAGCTTATATTTCAAATTTTCTAACTTTACCATTAATTTATTTCACTTATAAATTTTTAGAAAATCAATAATACTTTACATAAATCATTTTTAATTAAGTTTAAATAAAAATATTATAATATTTACATTTCTAAAATACTTTAAAAATTTTAGAAAAATATATTTTAACCACGGGTCTGTATATCATTTTTCAGCCTAGGTAAAGTGATACGGATAATATTTCATTTCAATCCGTAATTTACAAAGAAAACCCGAGTTTTATCATTTCAAACCCGCAGTCCTAAGTAAAATGAAATAATGAAAAATTGTTCAGGCCTATCATTTCAGCCCATAACGATTTTTCCTATTCTAAAGTCCGTTCGGGTATGTACCATTTCAACCCATAGTGATTATAATCTAATGGAAACTTGCAGTGTGATAAACTGATATAAATAACAGAATAGCATAATATAACAGTGGCATATGATATAACAGGTGAATAAGCATGGTTTTTAACATCATATTTTCATAGCATAGCAGATATAACATGGTGATATGGGTTTACAAATTCAAATTTGATCAGTTTACTAGTCATATAAGTATAAAATTGTCTGGTGAGAATAACTCACTGATATAAGCTGAAGACAACAACCAAATACATAAACTGAGATCCACAAAGGCATGATAGCACAACAATGATTTGAGAGTGGGAGAGCCAAAGCTAATTGCCATGTTCAATATCAAACAAAACAAATACAAACATGAATTTCAAACCAAACTATTATAAACAAAGCTAGAAATATAAGCACAATACATAGCTACAAATTTTGCACTTGCATTTAACCACTTATGCTTCAGCTATAGACTGGAAAGGCACTGCCAAGGAGAGGATTTAGATCAGGTTGGATCAGGTTAAGGTCATATAGGGGTTGACCAAAGCAATATAAAGGAGATGAAGGTATGTGTGCTTGAATTCACAAAACAAGGCAACTATAAGTGGGTTTCAAGGCATAAATGGCTTCGACCAAGCATGGATTGGGCACGGCCTGATCTGGTGAGTGCATGTACATGTATGGTAGGGTCCTAGGCTCAGGTTTGTGGCTGGTGGTGGTGGTGGATGGCTGGCCAAAATGGTGGTTGAAGTGGTGGCAACAAGGGGAGTTCGGCTATGGTGAATCGAGTGGAGTTTTCTTCAAAATTTTGGTGGATCATCAACTTGGAGGGTCTCGGCCATGGAAGGTCAGTGGAAGGAGGGGATTATGGCTGGAGTAGGAAGTGGTGGAGGCGGCCAAGGTGCTGGAGATGGCAGGCCGATCACAAAGAAGATGAAGGCAAGTACAAAAATCAAATAATTCAAGTATAAAAAGTGAAAAGGAAGTAGAAATTTTCACCAAAATTCTCTTGGATGATGGCCGAATTATTTTTGTGAGTTTGAGATAATTTTTGTGTGAGAAACAAATGAGGAAGTCGGCTGAAAGAATAAGTGATATGGCAGCCAATGAAGTGGTGTTGATTGATAGTGAAAAGGTGGAGTGAATATGAAAGGGCTAGAAATAAAAAGGGTCACAAACTATTCATATTTCCCTATTTCTTTTTGCAATTTTAAATACTTGAAAAATACTTATAAATAAAGATAAAAACACAAAAATAAAATGCATGCCTAAAAATAAATAAATAAATTTTAATTAAATATAATTAAATTAAGAAAATAGCAAAAATTGGAAACTAGACTTAAAATTTTGAAAATAAATTCAATAAATTTTGGAAAATTTTTATTATCGCATTAAAAATATTTATAAATGAAATCTTACAATAAAAACAAATTTAAAATAATTTCAAAATCAAATAAAGTCAAATTTAAAATTATATTCACAATCTAGGGTTGTTACACTCTCCCCCACTCAAATCTTTTCGTCCTCGAAAAGAACGGGCAAGGAAAATAAAGAGAAACAAGACAGAAAAACAAAATAGTACCTGAAATGAACAATTCCGAATTCAAAGCATGAATGCTCTCCTCCGTTTCCCAGGTACAATCTCGATCGTCAGTACTCCACTGTACTTTGATCAGATTAACAGATTTCCTTCCGAGTTGCTTCTTACCTCTGTCGACAATACGAAGTGGCTTCCTCTCGACAGTCAGATTAGGCTCAATATCCAAACTATCAAGAGAAGAAGGCTGGACAATAAGAGATGGATCATGAAGATGTCGACAAAGATGCGATACATGGAATACATCATGCACTCCAGAAAGCTTCTCGAGCAAATCCTGATGATAAGCCAAAGAACCAACTTTTTCCACAGTGCGGAAAGGACCAATGAACCTAGGAGAAAGTTTCCCTATACGACCAAAGCGAACGACATTCCTCAAGGGAGAAACCTTAAGGAACACCTGATCGCCAACAGCAAATTCCAAATTCTGCCTACGCCTATCAGCATACTTCTTCTGCCTATCCTGAGCAGCTCTCAACCTCTTCTTAATCTCCTCAACTCTCTCGGAAGCTTCCAAAATCACATCAGGACCAAGAACCAAACGATTACCGGATTCAATCCAGCAAGATGGAGATCTACAAGGTCGTCCGTATAGAGCAGCAAACGGAGACATTTTGAGACTGGCCTGAACGCAAAGATGGAATAAGATAGATAAAAAGATTAAGAATAGATTGAAAACAGAAGATAACATTATACCTGATAGCTATTATTGTAGGTGAATTCGGCAAGATGGAGATGATCTTCCTAAGATCCTCCATAATCAAGCACACAAGCACGAAGAAGATCCTCGAGAATCTGATTCACTCTTTCCGTTTGATCGTCGGTCTGTAGATGGTAAGCAGTGCTCAGATTCAGATGAGTACCTAAAGATTCCTGAAAAGCTTTCCAAAACTGACAGGTAAAGATAGGATCACGATCACAAATAATACTGAGAGGAACACCATGGAGACGAACGATCTCTCTCATGTAGATCTCAGATAAGCTAGAAGCATATCGAGTAGACTTCACTGGAATAAAATGAGCGGACTTGGTCAGTCTATCCACAATAACCCAGATACTCTCATTAACCCTCCGAGTCCTCGGTAAACCATCGGTGAAATCCATGGAAACCTGTTCCCACTTCCAATTGGGAATCTCAAAGGGCTGCAACAAACCAGGGGTCTTCTGGTGATCGTCTTTGACTTGCTGACAAGTCACACATCGACTAACAAAGATAGAGATATCCCTCTATCGTCAATCTGGGCTCCACTACTACTACCACCACCAACCCTGCTACGAACACTCTCCTTCATAATCTAAGCATCTCATCCTCATCCTGCTTAGCCATGATACGATCCAGAAGAGAAGAAGAAGAAACAACAAGCTGACACAACAAGCCTTCTTCTGACTCAGAGCATCAGCCACAACATTAGCTTTACCGGAAGTATAGCCAATATCGAGGTCGTAAGAAGCCAGAAACTCAAGCCAACGAACTTGCCTCTGATTTAAATCCTTTTGGGAAAAGATATATCTCAGAGACTGATGATCGGTGAAAAGCTCAAACTTGGTTCCAAGAAGATGATGCCTCCAAAGCTTCAAAGCAAAGACAACAACAAGTAACTCTAAATCATGAGTAGCATAATTTGCATCGTGGGTTTTCAACTGACGGCTGGCATAGACAATGACCTTACCATCCTGCATGAGAACGTCACCCAAACCCTCACGACTAGCATCAGTGTATACCGTCAATACATCACTTTCGTTCGGAACGGTAAGAACTGGTGCAGAAGTTAGCTTGCTCTTTAACTTATTGAATGCATCATTAAACTGATCACTCCAGACAAACTTTGCATTCTTACGAGTCAAAGCTGTGAGAGGTGCAGCAATCCGAGCAAAATTCTCAATGAATCTCCATTAGTAACCGGCAAGGCCCAAAAAACTACGAATATCAGATGGAGTCTTTGGAGTTTCCCAATCCTGAAACGGAATAGGGAGAAAATAAGGATAACTGAAAAGATAGGATTATTAAATGATAAAGAAAAGAGAAGAAAGAAAGACTTACATAGATCGCAGCGATCTTGACTGGATCAACAGAAACTCCATTACAAGAAATAATATGCCCGAGATATCGGACTTCATCCTTCCATAAATGGCATTTAGAAAATTTAGCCTTCAACTGATTATTTCTGAGAGTCTCCAAAACAGATTTCAAATGCGACTCATGCTCTTGCTTGGCCTTAGAGAAGACAAGAATATCATCAACAAAGACCAGAACAAATTTATTAAGCACAACACGAAAAACATGATTCATCAAATCAAAAAAGAAAGCAGGAACATTAGTCAAACCAAAAGGCATGACTAACCATTCATACAAACCATTCTCAGTGCGGAAAGCGGTCTTGGGAATATTATCCTCAGCAACTCTGAGCTGATGAAAACCTGTGGCAAGATCAAGCTGAGAGAAAACAGTGGCACCATAAAGCCGATCAAACATATCATTGATACGAGGCATTGGATATCTATTTTTCATAGTGAGCTTGTTCAGCTCCGTATAATCAACACACATCCGAAGAGAACCATCGGACTTGGTGACAAAAACCATCGCGGCTCCCCATTCAGAAAAACTAGGCCTAATCTGACCTTTGGAAGACAAGTCCTCAATTTGCTTTCCCATCTCAACCTTCTCGCGGGGTGCCATTCTTCTAGGAGGAAGAACAACATGTCGAGCACCAGGAATAAGATCAATCCAAAAATCAATTTCCCACTTCGGAGACAAAGAAGTGACTTCACCAAATACATCGGGATATAAACTAACCATAGGAGTCGAATCAAGATGTAACAACCCGCATATTTTACGATTGTATATTTAAATATTTTATTTAAATATTTCATCGTTGGTCGGATTATAGTCCGAAATGCTACTTTTTGCAAACAGTCGAATTAAAACTCGAGACCACTTCCATTGAGTTCAAAATGCCATTTGCAACCTTTTTGAGTATAAACTTCGATATGTTTGGAGCTAGCTAAAAATTTGACCTTTTCACTTAAGGCTTTGGGTTTGGGTTTCAGCCCATTGACCCAACATATCAACCCAAGCTCCACTCCACTTCTCTTCATTCATTCTTCATTTCCTAAGACAACTCAAGCTTTAGCAAAAATGGTGGTGGAGATTGGAAATTAAAATCCCAAGCCCTAGTTCCATTGCAAATCCATGATCTAGCTCCAAATTCAAAGAGAAGCTATTGGTAAGCATCCTCTTCTTTTTCTCCAACTCATTCTCCCTTCAATTTCATAAATTCCTAAACTGTAACTTGGGAAATGTTTTTCTTTTAAGCTTAGATTCAAGCTTCTTGGATTAGAATTGAAGAGTGATTGTTCTTACCTTGCTCTATAGCTTCTTCTTCATTGTTTTGAGTAAAAGGTAAGATTTTTATCTCACATCTATGTCTATAACTATCTTTGATTGTTGGGTATGAATTCCTAACACTTATTCATGTGCATTTGCTTTTGGTTTGGATTGAATTGGTGAATATTTCATTTTTTGGTGTTTTGAAGTCAAATCTTTAAAATCCTAACTTTAATGTTTGATCATGTTTTTGGTGATGCATCGAAGAGCTTATAGGGCTGGGTTGCCGATTGGCGTAAACCCTTAGCGCCCGTTGCTCGTCCGATTGCAATCGTTGAGAGTTTGCCCTTCATTTAGATAGGTTGGAAATGCTGGAAAACAGGCACCAGTCGACTGGCACTCTAAGTCTAGTCGACTGACCTGTAACCCGAGAGTTTTCCAGGGTCTGGTCCAGTCGACTGCTCTTAGAGTGCCAGTCGACTGACCTGCTTGTATCTTGCCTATTTTGCTTGAGGTTTCAATTTTTATCGATTCGTGAATTACTTGATTTGTTGTTATCGTTTATTATCGACTTTGATGACTTCTTTTTTTAGGATTTTTGGGAATGTCCATTTTGATGGAATTGGTATCGATTTCTTTGGATTTGATTCACGTCTTCGTATGTGAATTTTTGATGATTAATTGTTTCTACAATCATTTTTGTGATTTGTCACTTTAAAAATACAAAGGTTTCTATACTAGTGGTAAATATCAAAACTCTTTCATCAAAACGATTCCAACACTATTTTATTACAAAGCTTGTTTCTTAAACTGTTTTCCAATCTACTAGTGTATACATACCTTTACCTCATTCGTATGAGAAATCTAATTAAACGGCTTAGTAAAACAAGTTGTATGAAACGCTTGCGTTTACTTCGTCGGTTAATTCTTGGACTTGTTCGATTGAATCTTTTGTGACAATTTTCGAGTGGAGATCTACAATTTGTTCGTAAGTATTTAAGTTAAGCTAGTGGTTATAAGACATGAAGCTAATCTCGTATATTTGCTAGCTTAATGTAATGGACACTTATTTTCGAGTGGAAGTCTACAATTTGTTTGCAAATGATTAAGTTAAGCCAGAAGTTATGGGACATGAAGCTAAACTCATTTATTTACTAGCTTAGTGTAATTTACACTTAGCGATCAATGACGATCATTTTGCGATTTAGGCAATGTCTCTTTGTCTGTGAAGGAGACTAAACCCCGTATTTATGGAGCTTCGGCTTGGTGGGTAAGCGACCCATGGCCTTCGGATCGTTTTTGTGGAGCTTCGGCTCAAAGGTCTTTGGGCCATTTTGTCGAGCCTCGTCTCAAAATCGATGGTTAGCAACCATGGAATAGTGTTTCGTTTTGTGAAACACGTGTTGATGAGTTTTCATGCTCCCGTTTTATGATAGGCCTCCCCCCTTTTGTGATTTCTGAATTTCTAACTGATGATTTCTAGAATTTGTGTCTCACCCATTTTAGTATTTACATTGATGAGTTTATCAATATTTGTGCATTGGTGAATTTGTGTTTCAACAATTTTTACGATTGGCATTGAGATATTTGCCAATATTTGTGATTTAGTGAATAAAAATAAAGAATATGGTTTTCTTTTTTATCTATAAGAAGATTCTTGTGATATTGATTAATCTCTGGTTGGTTTTCAAATGCATACTTATTACAGTATGGCATTACTGTTGTCATACGTTTCTGTCATATCCATCATTCTATCTCATTTTTATCTGATATTTATACCTAGACTGATCCGTTTATTATTTTCTTATTAAATAGACTCGGGCCAGACCGAGATGTTACAAGTGCTTCTGATTGACTCCTTATCTGGGATCATCATTATCCGATTTTTGTCTAACTACATTAGATTGGTAGTTTTTGTTGTTATACATTCGAGATAGAGACTCCTTGATGTATACATACTCTTTGATGTTGTACTTGTATCTAATCTTTTGAGATATTGTGGATCATATTTGACCACTACTCTCATGTACACTTCTATGTGTAATATTCATATCTATTTCCGCCTTTGTGATATGAATATATGTGACTGATTTACGTTATGTTTATTTCTATATTTGTTTCCGAAGACCACTTAGCCACTGTGTAGTAGCTTTGAGTTTGTATCGGTATGTAGGATTTCCTCTTGAAATGAAACGCATGTTATACTATCTGACATATAGGTGCTCGCGCAAAGCAATTACACGGATGGTCGCTCCTCAACAGCCTTACTCTTCGCGCTAGTTGACGGCATTACTCCGTAGTGTCCTTGGCTAGCGTGAGCATAGATGGGGGGCGTCACAGCATGGTATCAAAGCCAAACTTCGAAACAACATAGAATAATCTAACAAGGGTCATCGTCCTAAGTCCATCTTCGGAGTCGTGCCTTAGGGTTTTATTCGAGTCATTGGACCCCTTCTATCCTATTTCTTTGTGATGCCATGTTTTATCAATCATGATTCTTTGACATTCATTTTGTGAATAACCTTTGTCCTCTTCTTTCTTTCTTTCTTAAAGAAGAAGAGATGGTTAGTTCTGGCAGTCCTAGCGTTGGACAGTCTAGTGCTTCTCCCCAGGATGGAGTATTTATGTCTTCCCATCAACTTTTGGATCTTGTAAAGAATCAAAGGTTTATCTCTGCTTTGAGTAAGAACCCCATAAAGGTTTTACCTCTGAAATTGGAAGTTTCTTTCGATCAGCTTGTAGGTATCACTCTTTGACTTGAAGAGTCCGATAAAGTAAGTATAGTGATGTTGGAGGTTCCAATGAGGGCCTTAATAACAACAAGAAGAGGCATATTAAGTTCAAAAGCTCTAATCCCTACAAGAAAGGGAGACAGGCAACTTCGGTAGCAAAGACTCCAATCCCTAGTCGTGGACAATGCTACAATTGTGCTTCCATGGACCATTATGCTAATAGGTGTCCGAAACCTCTCTTTTGTCGTTATTGCAAGAGTTCGGGTCATCTTTTGTCTTCATGTCCCAAACTTTCAAGCAAGAGGTAGGGAAGGTTTAAGGTTGAGCAAATGCCTAGTAGCACTTCTCCTGGTCAAGGTATTTCTCATTCAGTCCTTGATGACATTTGTTGTGTGATTATCCGATTCGAGTTCTTGTTGATATGGGTTCATCTTATTATTTTTATTTCAAAAGAACTTGTCGATTTATTTTCTTTAAATATTTCAGGCTTGATGACTTCGCTGAGAATTGCTATACAAATAGTGGATCTGCAACGCTCAGTTTGCTTTGAAAAGATGTCGAAATTATTTTATGTGATTATTCTTTCCGAGCCGATTTGCATGTTATGCGTTACTTAGGATTCAGAATCAATTTTTGTGAAAGGATTGGTTTAATCATTATGAAGCCATATCCTATGTCCCGTGTGGACTATCCATCTTCGACATTTTTAATCTGTTAAGCATATTTCTATTTTTTTTCTTTTTCTTTGTGATTTTGATACCAATTTAATGGCATCATTTATTCTTTAAGCCCATTTGATGAGGAAAGTGTTATTTCTTTCATTCTTGTAGTTTGTGAATTTTTCGGTATTGTTGAACTTGTCTTAGGATTATCCCCTAAGAAATCTTTTGATTGGTGTTAAGGTATTTTCAGCTCGACCTTGCGACCGAGTTTCATTTGGCTACGAGTTGCGGGAGTTAGCATTCCACTTACCACACTCCACACTCGTTATGATTCTTATGAATGACTTGTTATGTCATTCGGTTTGTCCAGCTTATTTCATCCATTTTATGTATCGAGTATTCTACGAATATCTCAATGACTCCATTCTTGTATTTATTGATTTTGGATGAAAACAAAATTTAAAATTTTGCAAATCTTTTTCTTAAGATTTATTTATAAGTATAATTAGATTTTGTTCTTAAAACGTACAAAGAATATTCGTAAAGTTTTTAAGAGATATTTTTACCATATAATAGATGATTTTGTGTTGTTTTTCCCATTGAGTTCTTTAAGAATTCTGGTCGATGCGCTTGATCAACATTATCGATAGGAATTTCCTAAACGCTTTGATGAGACAATCAAACACAAAAAATTGACTTGTAAAAGTAAATTTTTCTAAAAAGATAATTACATAAAGATAATTGTAATTTTGAAAGTTTTAGCTTTATGGGAAAGAGGATCAATTAAAAGAACTTTTTTCCGATACTCTTATTCTTGTGATTCCCAAAGGGAACCAAGACTTTATTGTTTATACCGATGCTAGTCGTATTGGTTTGGGTGCTGTTCTCTTGCAAAAGAGAACGTGCTATCACTTACGTTTCTAAACAATTAAAGCCTATCGAGACTAGGTATGCCACTCATGATCTAGTGCTTGCGGCTATTGTTTTCGCTTATAGAATTTGGCATCATTATTTTTGAGGGAGAAATTTGTTCTCCATTCCGATCATAGATCTTTAAAGTATTATTTTCTCATAAGGAACTTAATTTACGTCAACAACATTGGCTCGAGCTCCTTGCATCTTATGATCTTTATATTCTTTGTATACTCCCGAAAAGGAAAAACATGTTGTCGATGCCCTTAGTCGTAAGAAACAGGCGGTTATTTCTTTGATGATATCCAAATGGAATGATCTCGAGACTTTGTTCACTTGTGAACTTTGAGATCGTGAATCCAATTCAAGTTCATCTCTTGTTTTATGTAGCCTTGAGGCTCATCCTTCTCTTTTAGACCACATCCTTGAAGCTTAAAAGCTAGATCCCGTATTGGCTCTTCTTAGCCAAAACTGTAGGGATAAAATTGATATTGAAGGTTTGAAAGACTTTGATATTGATACTCATGGCGGCATTCGAAAATTTGGCAGTGCCAAATATTAGTGATCTTCGTAAAGATATTTCAAAAGATTCTCATCGTTCTAGATTTACCATTCATCCCAGCAGTAGCAAAATGTACGCGGATATCAAGTGACTCTATTACTGGGATGGGATGAAATCTGATATTGTTAACTTTGCTAAGCGTTGCATGAATTGCCAACTCATTAAGGCCGAGCATCAAAGGCCCAGTGGGTTATAGCAATCTTTGGACATTCAAATTTGGAAGTGGGATCAAATTTCCATGGATTTTATTGACGGTTTCCCCGTTCTCGTTCGGGTCATAATAGCCTATGGGTGATAGTAGATAGGCTTACAAAATTCATCCATTTTATTTCCGTTCGGTCTAATCGGACCATACCTCTTTTGGCCAAACTCTTTATTAAGGAAATTGTTAAACTACATGGAGTTCTTGCTTCTATTGTTAGTGTTCGTGATACATTGTTTACTAGTGGATTTTAAAAGAGTCTTCAAAAAGCTTAGGGAACGAAGCTTAATTTTTAGCACCGCTTATTATCCTCGGTTCGATGGGCATACCGAGCATGTGAATCAAACTCTTGAAGATCTTCTTCGCGCATGTATTCTAGATGTTGGTGGAAGTTGGGAAGATCATATTTCTCTTGTTGAGTTTTCCTGTAATAATAGCTCCCAATCTAGTATTGGTATGGCACCTTTCGAGGCACTCTATGGAAGGCCAAGCTGATCTCCTTCTTGTTGGCTTGAGGCCGGTGAGAAGCTGGTTTTGGGTCCAGATTTTATTCATGATTCCACAGAAAAGATTGTCCTTATCCGCCATAGGATGAAAGAAGCTCAAAGTAGGCAAAAATCCTATGCCATAACCAAAGAAGGATATTAGAATTTTCTATGGGGGGTTTTGTGTTTATTCGTGTTTCACCTATGAAGGATGTTGTGAGTTTCAGTCGATCGGGAAAATTAGTACCTCGATATATTGGTCCATTTCCCATCACCGAACGTATTGGTTCCGTGGCATATCGTCTTTTATTACCGGCTCAGTTTTCTGCTACACATGACGTGTTTCACATTTCTCAACTACGGAAATGCCTTAAGGATTCCGATTCTATTTGATCCCGGTGTTGTGGAAGAAATTGAAGTTTCGCCTAATTTGACTTATGAGCAGCATCCTATTCATATCATTGCATCGGAGGTAAAACGCCTTCGAAATAAAAATGTCCCTCTTGTGAAGGTTCAATGGTCCTTAAATCCTAAGGATTGTCCTTGGCAATGTAGAGAATTCATCGAGCGAACACATCCGGACTTACTCTCGCGTGCTCTTTGAGGTGAACTTCTTATTTCAAATTTCTTTTGTGTGTATATGCTTTTATGGTTGTTACTTTTTATATTTTCTTCTTAAGAATTGCAAGGATGTAATTTCTTTAAGGTGGGAAGTCTGTAATAACCCGCATATTTTATGATTGTATATTTAAATATTTTATTTAAATATTTCATCGTTAGTCGGATTATAGTCCGAAAAACTACTTTTTGCAAACAGTCGAATTAGAACTCTAAACCACTTCCATTGAGTTCAAAATACCGTTTGCAACCTTTTTGGGTATAAACTTCGATTTGTTTGGAACTAGCTAAAAATTTGACATTTTCACTTAGGGCTTTGGGTTTGGGTTTCAGCCCATTGACCCAACATATCAACCCAAGCTCCACTCCACTTCTCTTCATTCATTCTTCATTTCCTAATACAACTCAATCTTTAGCAAAAATGGTGGTGGAGATTGGAAATTAAAATCCGAAGCCCTAGTTCCATTACAAATCCAAGTTCTAGCTCCAAATTCAAAGAGAAGCTATTGGTAAGCATCCTCTTCTTCTTCTCCAACTCATCCTCCCTTCAATTTCATAAATTCCTAAATCCTAATTTAGGAAATGTTTTTCTTTTAAGCTTAGATTCAAGCTTCTTGGGCTAGAATTGAAGAATGATTGTTCTTGCCTTGTTCTATAGCTTCTTCTTCATTGTTTTGAGTAAAATGTGATATTTTTATCTCACATCTATGTCTATAACAATCTTTGATTGTTGGGCATGAATTCCTAACACTTATTCATGTGCATTTGATTTTGGTTTGGATTGAATTGGTGAATATTTCAATTTTTGGTGTTTTGAAGTCAAATCTTTAAAAATCCTAACTTTGATGTTAGACATGTTTTTGGTGATGCATCGAAGAGCCTATAGGGCTGGGTTGTCGATTGGCGTAAACCCTTAGCGCACGTTGCTCGTCCGATTGCAATCGTTGAGAGTTTTCCCTTCATTTAGATATGCTGGAAATGCTGAAAAACAGGCACCGGTCGACTGGCACTCTGAGTCCAGTCAACTGACCTGTAACCCGAGAGTTTTCCAGGGTCTGGTCCAGTCGACTGTTCTCAGAGTGCCCGTCGACTGACTTGCTTGTATTTTGCCTATTTTGCTTGAGGTTCCAATTTTTATCGATTCGTGAATTATCTGATTTGTTGTTATCGTTTATTATCGACTTTGATGACTTCTTTTTTTTTGGATTTTAAGGAATGTCCATTTTGATGGAATTTGGTATCGATTTCTTTGGATTTGATTCACGTCTTCGTATGTGAATTTTTGATGATTGATTGTTTCTACAATCATTTTTGTGATTTATCACTTTAAAAATACAAAGGTTTCTATATTAGTGGTAAATATCTAAACTCTTTCATCAAAACGATTTCAACACTATTTTATTACAAAGCTTGTTTCTTAAACCGTTTTCCAGTCTATTAGTATATACAAACCTTTACCTCATTCGTATGAGAAATCTAATTAAACGGCTTAGTAAAACAAGTGGTATGAAACGCTTGCGTTTACTTCGTCGGTTAATTCTTGGACTTGTTCCATTGAATCTCTTGTGACAATTTTTGAGTGGAGATCTACAATTTGGTCTTAAATATTTAAGTTAAGCTAGTGGTTATGGGACATGAAGCTAAACTCATATATTCACTAGCTTAGTGTAATTGACACTTATTTTCGAGTGGAAGTCTACAATTTGTTTGTAAATAATTAAGTTAAGCCAGTGGTTATGGGACATGAAGCTAAACTCATTTATTTACTAGGTTAGTGTAATTTACACTTATCGATCATTGATGATCATTTTATTAACTAAATCACTAATCCTCGTTTTTGTGGAGCTTCGGCTTGGTGGGGTAGCGAACCATGGTCTTCGGACCGTTTTTGTGGAGCTTCGGCTCAAAGGTCTTTGGGCCGTTTTGTGGAGCCTCGGCTCAAAATCGATGGTTAGCAACCATGGAATAGCATTTCGTTTTGTGATACATGTGTTGGTGAGTTTTCATGCTCCCGTTTTATGATAGGCCTCCCCCCTCTTATGATTTTTGGATTTCTAATTGATGATTTCTAGAATTTGTGTCTCACCAATTTTAGTGATTTACATTGATGAGTTTATCAATATTTATGCATTGGTGAATTTTTGTTTCAACAACTTTTACGATTGGCATTGAGATGTTTGCCAATATTAGTTATTTAGTGAATAAAAATAAAGAATATGGTTTTCTTTTTGATCTACGAGAAGATTCTTTTGATATTGATTAATCTCTGGTTGGTTTTCAAATGCACACTTATCACAGTATGGCATTACTGTTGTCATACGTTTCTGTCATATCCCTCATTCTATCTCATTTTTATCTGATATTTATAGCTAGACTGATCCGTTTATTATTTTCTAATTAAATAATACTTGGGTCAGATCGAGATGTTACATGTGCTTTTGCTTGAATCCTTATCTGGGATCATCATTATCTGATTTTTGTCTAACTACATTAGATTGGTAGTTTTTGTTGTTATACATTCGACATAGAGACTCCTTGGTGTATACATACTCTTTGATGTTGTACTTGTATCTAATCTTTTGAGATATTGTGGATCTTATTTGACCACTACTCTGATGTACACTTCTATGTGCAATATTCATATCTATTTCCGCCTTTTTGATATGAATATATGTGACTGATTTATGTTATGTTTATTTCTATATTTGTTTCTGAAGACCACTTAGCCACTGTGTAGTAGGTTTGAGTTTGTATCGGTATATCGGATTTCCTCTTGAAATGAAACACAAGTTATACTATCTGACATATCGGTGCTCGCACAAAGCAATTAAACGGATGGTCGCTCCTCAACAGCCTTATTCTTCGCGCTAGTTGACGGCATTACTCCATAGTGTCCTTGGCTAGCGTGATCATAGAGGTAGGGCGTCACACAAGATCACTAGGAGCAGAATCCAGAGAATAAATAAAGTTGCCAGTAAAATCCTGAGGCATGCGGTGCTGAATAATCAAGGAATTCCGTTGGTCATCAACGAGGTGAACAGTCTGGGCTTTACAAGAGATATGAGCATCATGATTCCCTAACCAAACCTGACCAAGCAATAAATCAAAAGCATCGAAGCCCAGAACATAAAAATCACCACTAAAACGATGATCTGAATGGAGAAGTTTCATTCGCTTACAAATCCAATTAAGATTAGCAGGGCTCCCAATAGGATTTGAAACAAATAATGGAACAGAAGCATACTCAGGAGAAAGGAGATGCTCAAAATTATCACACAAATCAACGAAAATAAAACTGTGGGAAGCTCCAGTATCAAACAACACACGAACAGGATGGTGGAATAAAGTAAATGAACCCTGGAGAGTACCTTGGTCATCACTAGGAGCAGGAGCAGGTGGAGGATCTGGAGATGATGCAGAAGTGACAGCAAATAAACCAGAAGGCGTACCCCTCTGCTGAGTAGGGAAGTCCTTCTTAAAATGACCAGGCTAGAGATAGATATGGCATAGATCACGCCTAGTCAACTTAGAAGGTGGAGGAACAGTAGCACTAGCTAATGTAGGGCAGCTATTGGCATAGTGTCCCTTCTGATCACACCTAAAGCAAGTGATAGAGGAAAGATCAACTGGTTGCCTCTGAGCAAGAGCAGATGATGAAGATCCCAAACTAGGACGCTTTTGCCAATTCTTCTTCTGCTGATGGAAATTAGGCTTTCGCTTCTTGGAATTAGCAGAGGAAGACTGAGCACCAGAAACGGCAGGACCTTTATATGTGGGGTCCTCATAGCGAATAGCCATATCCATAAGCTGGGTGAAAGTGCCATGAACATGAGAAATGAGACGACTATAATACTCTGGACGAGCACGAGCAATGAATTTCTCATTCTTCTTGAGAGGAGTGTCAATCAGGCTAGGACCGAACTTGGAAAGTTCATTGAACCTCCTCTCATACTCAGCAAAAGACATGCTACCCTGCTTAAGATCCATAAATTCACGATAAAGCTGAGATTTCCCGGCTTCTGGCATCCATTTTGCCACAAAAGCCTCCCTGGAAATGAGATACAGAACAAGCTTAAGATAGATTCAAAAGAAAAGGAAAAATAGAAACAAAATTCAAGATAACACAAAACAATACCTAAACTGCTCCCAAGTGATATCAGCTTCGACGGTGTTAGCCGTAACGGATTCCCACCAATCAAGAGCAGAATCACGCAACTGCCAAGCTGCTAACTAACGCTTCTGGGCATCAGTAATATCAAGACTAGTAAATATCCTCTCTAGACTTCGCAACCACTGCAGAGCCTCAATGATAATCTCTGAACCGGTTAATGGGGTTCCACCAAGTTAAGAGAATTCCTTACAAAGAACAGTGAATCAAACAGGAGCAACAGGCTGAGGAGTTGGGGCAATACAACGACCCCCACCTCTGGCATTTCCTCGATTCATCATGAAAATACCAAGAATGAATTTAGGACAAGATAAAGACAAGCCAAAGATAAATTAAGATAATACAAGAGAACTGATTTGGATGAATATCCTAAAGGAAGAAAAATCTATCAAGGTACATACAATAGAAAGAAAGTTAGAAAACATTTGAAAATCCTTTAAAACAAGAAGAAGAAGAAGAAGAAATTTATATATCAAAATAATCTTTGAAAATCCTTTTGAAAACATTTAAAAAAAATCATTTTATACTTTGAAAATACGTCTCTCACAAAGATGTGATTCTGAGATCGATTTCACTCAATCTAGGGTAGAAATACCCTATCTCTATTGAGTTTTTGCTCCGCGGAGACAATGGTTTGCCAAAAACCAAAGCACTGATACCAAATGTAACGACCCGCTATTTCGTACCATTCAAATCGACAATAATCCACACATGTCTGACTTGAATGATGCAAAATAACATATTGCAAATAAATTTGGAGCAAATGAAATCAAATACATAGAATCACAAACACAGAACAATCAGAATAACTCGTAGCAGAATATAAAATAACATAGTAGTTCATGAAGATACTATAACAAAGTCTCAAAACAAATGCATAATATCAGTCTGGAAACAACATAATAGAAATACAAATACATAGAAGTTCACTAATACAGGAGATAAACTAGAATAGCTGAAACTGAAATAGATACAAATATAGATAGGCAGAATCTCCAGCAAAGACCAACTCCAGAAAGAGAATCCAAAGCTATGAATACTCAGGCTGACCCGAGCGTAAAGCAAAACACAAAACACTCGAGCCAGGGCATATACATACTTATATAATGTAAACCAACTCAAGTGAACTGTAATAAAGATACAAGTAATTTAAAGGATGCCTGGGACCACCCATCCTCTAAGGATCCGTTAAACTATTTACTATATAATAATATTGCGCTATTATAATAATGTCTACAGTAAAATAAACATACTTTAAAATAGCGTTAAGGAGTGACCCAATATTCCCCTTAACACGTAATAGTCTCAGTAGTCCATCCAGTATCAACGTATCGCCAGATCGGAAGACTACCCTAAATACTCCATGGGCTACGGGAGAAAAACAAACTCGTAGCAAAGGCTCGGTATGGTAGGTGACACGACACACAAGGCAATGCCAGGGTAGATATACCAATTACGCACATGGGCTAGCGGTAATGTAGCAGCCACTACGCCTGTAACAACCCGCATATTATCGGTCGTATATTTAAATATTTTATTTAAATATAGTGTCGTTAGTCGGATTTTTGGGTCCGAAATGTTACTTTCTGCAAACGGTCGAATTGGGTCTCAAGACCACTTCCTTTGAGTTCGAAACGTCGTTTGCGATCTTTTTGAGTATATCCTTCGATATGTTTGGAGTAAGTTGAATTTTGTTACTTTTTCTAGCTGGATTTTGGGTTTGGGTTCAGCCCACTAGCTAACTTAATACCCTAACTCAGCCCTCTCCTCTCCATTCACTCATTCCCACTCCTCAAACTCAAGCTCCAACAGAAAATGGTGGAAATGAAAGGGAATTAGAAACTCCAAGCCCTAGTTTCTCTTGTAACTTGATTCTTGCTCCAAAAATCATAGAGAAGCCATTGGTAAGCTCCTCTTCATCTTCTCCAACTCTTCTCTTCTTCAATTTCAGAAAATTTCCTAGACCTAAATTGGGAAATATGTGTTTTATTCTTAGATTGAAGCTTGTTGAGTTGAAGTAGTGTTTGGTTGGTCTTCTCCTTGTTATTGAGCTCCTTCTTCTTTGTTTTGGGTTAAAGGTGAGTTTTGAACTCACATCTACTTCTCTTGATTTCTTTGATGTTGGGTATGAATTTCCTAGCACTTGTTCATATGCTCTTGCTTTTGGTTTGGATTGAATTGGTGAATATCCAAATTTTTAGTGTTTGGGTTCAATTCTTTAAAGGTCCTAATTTTGATGTTTGAATATGTTTTTGGTTGCGGATCGGAGAGCGAATGGAGATGGGGTATCTATTGATTAAAGCTCCTTAGGTCCATTACTCGAACGGTCTGGTTTGGAAGAATTTGCATTTCCTTGAAATAAGGCAGGAAGTGCAAAATCATCAGGTTCGGCCGACAGAGCCCTGTAGCCGGTCGACCGACCTGCTCATGTCGAGTTTTTTTTTATTTCCTGAATCTGGCCAGCCGACCGAGCCTTGCAACCGGTCGACCGACCTGCTCTTATTTTGCTGTTTTGCCTATTTTTGCATATTTTGATTTGTTTTCCAAATTTTATTGATTCAAGTTGCTTTTTTAGTGGTTGTCATTGCATCTATGGCTTTGATAACTTAATTTTGACTTCATTCACGGGTTTTCATAAATAATCCCTCTAAATCGTATTAAAAGTTTCCTTCTCCAATTCTTAAATTCTATTTATAATGCACACACAATTTCGCACTTCGAGCGGAGTGGAAGGGTGATTAAATGGTTGGGTAAAACATGGACCATGAATCCATGGTTTGTCTTTCCGATTAATCCCCGACCTATTCAATTGATCGTTTTGACCTTCGGGTCTGGTTTACCGATGAGATGAGGTGAACTTTGTACTGCTTTGAGTGTGAAATTAACTAACGGATGGTAAACCGTTTAGTGCGAATGAGTGGTTATGGGACATACGTTAACACTTTTCGGATTCCTTTTTGAGAGTTATGACACATTCCGCCAGTTAGTGGTGTCCAGTGCGGGGTCTTTGACCTTCACCACTACGGTTTGTTGCCTTTAGGATAGTGTCTTCGGACTGTCTCCTTCAGGTTTGTTGCCTTCGGGTGGGTTTCCCCTTTAGTATAGCTTTTGGAGTTGGTCCATCGTCACCGCTCGAGAGATACTTGGGTTTGTCGCCTTCGGGTTTGTTGCCTTATTGTATCGCTTTCGGAGTTGGTCATTTGTTACCGCTCGAGTGATATTGGGTTTGGAGTCTTCGGGCTCATGGATCCTTGTTTATACAGTACTGAGCTCGAGCAATTTTCTGATGTTTCATTTATATGTATATTCCCTAGGTATCGCCCTTCGGTGTTGGTCTTTTTGAACCGCACGATATGTAGCGATTACCTTATGGAACTTGTATACCTTATAGGTATTTGTTATTGCCTTTGGCTTGCTTTGGGATATTCTTATCCTTTGTTTCTATGAGTTGCCGATGATATGAGGCTTGTTATGTTATCATATGATTCATCTTTTGTTAGATGATTGTGTTATCTCCCTTAGAGATATCTGTTATACCTTGTAACCTTGCAGGTTTATTGTTGTTCAGTTTATCTAACTGATTTGTTTAGCTAGACTGGCCCGTGTATTTTATACTCGGGTCAGACCGAGATGTTTCAGGTTAGGTGCATTTGGACTTAGCCTATTTTGCTTCCGCATGGACTGCTTCGCTAGCTTCTTTTTGTCTCAGCTTTTTGTGTAGTCCCATTTTGTAGTAACTCTGATATTTATTCTTTTGACTCGTCTGTATATTGTGGTCTGCTATACCACTTGACTTATATTGTTTGTAAACTCTGTTGCATATCGATATATGTGTATATGATGATTTACTGTTCAGTGATGTATATTACATTTGAGTTATTATATTCTGTTATGATAGATCCAACCACCTATGGTTTTGTTTTAAGTATTCATTGGGTATGTCGACCTGCTTGATAGTCTGTTGTTGATGTATTCAATAGATAATTAGAGCAAGGCTATAGATGGTCACTCCCAACCAGCCTTATTCTCCGTCTTAGTTGACGGCATTACCTTGTAGTGTCCTTGGCTAGCGTGGGTATAGAGGTGGGGCGTCACAGCGTGGTATCAGAGCTGAGTTCAGGACAAAATATGATAAACACAGAATAGATGCACATATTACGGTACATCAAAGTATACAAGTGATACAAACCTTTGAATCATCGTGTCTCTTTATTCCATCAAGGTTAGATAGAGTTTGGGAATACGTCTAGGAATGCATTTCTATTCCGTAGTATTCCATATTGCAATATCTACCTTGTGAATAATCTTGTTCTTACCTTACCTTCAGCGTATGGCTGGAAGAGGCAGGGGACGACGTTCGGATGCTGGGCAATCCAGAGGCTCACATCCGGATGGCGTTTATATGTCTGCCGATCACTTTATGGAGTTGTTTAGGAGCACTCAGCCTCCAGCTTCTACTCGTGTATCTCCGCCTCGCAAGTCTGCCTTTGCACGCCAGTGCAGTGATTTTGCTCATCTTGGAGGAAAGCCGTTTAAGGGCTCCGAGTCTGTTCTTGAAGTCCAAGCTTGGCTTCGCACGTGCGAGCGTATTTTCTCTCGCAGGGATCTTTCTGATCATGATAGGGTTCTTGTAACTTCTAGCTTATTACAAGAGCGCACCTTGATTGGTATGAGCTTCTTGTAGCCGAAATCGATGAGTCTACTCTTTCTTGGACTCAGTTTCAGGGACGATTCGAACTCAAGTTCGTTCCTGAATCTAAAAAAGTTTTATTGACCCGTCACTTCCTTGAGTTGAAGCAAGGGAAGTCTTCTGTTTCTGAGTATGTTGCATCATTCAAGGCTTTATCTAAGTATGGTCTTGAATTCATTAGCACTTCTTATAAGAAGAATCTGAAGTTTGTCTCTGGTCTTAAGAAATATCTTAAGAAGTCTTTGTTGCTCCAGCTTAAGCTCTCTTTTGAGGAGTTGGTTGATTCTGCGCTTCATCTCGAGATCGTCGAGAAGGAGTGTGATAGTGGTGATGATGTTGAGGTTCGCAAGAACCCCAACAAAAAGCAGTCTCCATTGGATGAGCGGGAACTTTTCCCTTCCAAGAAGAAAAAATCCATTGAATCTGATTCTCAGTCTCAGCCTGCTGGAACACCTTCCATTCGGAAGTGTTTCAATTGTGATTCTCCTTATCATATGATTCGAGCTTGTCCTAAACCTCTCTTCTGCCGCTATTGCAAGAAGGAAGGCCATCGTCTTTCCACTTGTCCTATTGCTCCGAATAATTCTCAGTCTGGCAAGCTAAATGTAACAGGTGCTTCTGGAGGCCCTTCTCGGGGATAAGGTATGTCTCCATCTATTTTGGTAGGTTTCTACTTTTCTTTTTTTATTCGATTTCCAATTTGATGGCATCATTTTATTTCTTTAAGCCCTCATGATGAGGAAAGTGTTGTTTCCCTCATTCTTGTAGTTTGAGAATTTTCTGGTATTTTTGAGCTTGTCTTAGGTTATCACCTAAGCAGATCTTTTGAGTAGTGTTAAGGTCTTTTCAGCTCGACCTTGCCACCGGTTTTGATTTGGTTGCGAGTTGCGGAAGTTAGCACTCCATTTATCGCATTCCACACTCATTGTGATTCTTATGAATGATTTATTGTGTCATTCAATTTGTCCAACTCATTTCATCCATTTATGAATCGAATATTCTATGAATATCTCGATGATTCCATTTTTGTATTTACTTGATTTTGGTTGGAAGTTAGCAATTTAAAAATTTTGCAAATCTTTTTCATAAGATTTATTTATAAGTATAAATGGGATTTTTGTTCTTAAAACAAACAAAGAGAATTTTTAAAAGTTTTCAGAAATATGTTTAAAGATTGTTTTGTGATTGTATTGCCCATTAAGTGTTTTAAGAATTTTGGTCGATGCGCTTGATCAACGTTATCGATAGGAATCTCCTAAACGCTTTGATGAGACAATCAGACACAATGAATTGATTTGAAATAAGAAAATTTTCTAGAAAAATAATTACATGAAGATAATTGTGGTTTTGAAAGTTTTAGTCTTACGGGAAAGTTGATTATTTAAAAGAACTCTTTTTCGATACTCTCATTCTTTCTATTCCCGAAGGGGGGATCGTGTTGCCAATGCAATTAGTTATAAGCAACAAGTGATTGTTTCTTTGTTGATGTCCGTATGGAATAATCTTTTTACCAGGTTCATCGGACGTTTTGTTGTACTTCATTTTGTTGAGCTTTGGTTCATTTGACGTAATGCTGCACCACGTCGGTGTTCCGAATTATTTTGAGCTTGGGAATCCTTAGAATTCTCTGAGCAAATAAGTTAGGGCTTAACCTTTCATGCACTTTATGGTGAACTTCTTATTCTGTTATTCTTATGTGTTGATATGTTTTTGGTTGTTACTCTTTATTTTCTTCTTAAGAATTGCGAGGATGCAATTTCTTTAAGGAGGGGAGTCTGTAACAACCCGCATATTATCGGTCGTATATTTAAATATTTTATTTAAATATAGCGTCGTTAGTCAAATTTTTGGGTCCGAAATGTTACTTTCTGCAAACGGTCGAATTGGGTCTCAAGACCACTTCCATTGAGTTCGAAACGTCGTTTGCGATCTTTTTGAGTATATGCTTCGATATGTTTGGAGTAAGTTGAATTTTGTTACTTTTTCTAGTTGGGTTTTGGGTTTGGGTTCAGCCCACTAGCTAACTTAATACCCTAACTCAGTCCTCTCCTCTCCATTCACTCATTCCCACTCCTCAAACTCAAGCTCCAACTGAAAATGGTGGAAAGGAAAGAGAATTAGAAACTCCAAGCCCTAGTTTCTCTTGTAACTTGATTCTTGCTCCAAAAATCATAGAGAAGCCATTGGTAAGCTCCTCTTCATCTTCTCCAACTCTTCTCTTCTTCAATTTCAGAAAATTTCCTAAACCTAGGTATCGCCCTTCGGTGTTGGTCTTTTTGAACCGCACGATATGTAGCGATTACCTTATGGAACTTGTATACCTTATAGGTATTTGTTATTGCCTTTGGCTTGCTTTGGGATATTCTTATCCTTTGTTTCTATGAGTTGCCGATGATATGAGGCTTGTTATGTTATCATATGATTCATCTTTTGTTAGATGATTGTGTTATCTCCCTTAGAGATATCTGTTATACCTTGTAACCTTGCAGGTTTATTGTTGTTCAGTTTATCTAACTGATTTGTTTAGCTAGACTGACCCGTGTATTTTATACTCGGGTCAGACCGAGATGTTTCAGGTCAGGTGCATTTGGACTTAGCCTATTTTGCTTCCGCATGGACTGCTTCGCTAGCATCTTTTTGTCTCAGCTTTTTGTGTAGTCCCATTTTGTAGTAACTCTGATATTTATTCATTTGACTCGTATGTATATTGTGGTCTGCTATACCACTTGACTTATATTGTTTGTAAACTCTGTTGCGTATCGATATATGTGTATATGATGATTTATTGTTCTGTGATGTATATTACATTTGAGTTATTATATTCTTTTCTGATAGATCCAACCACCTATGGTTTTGTTTTAAGTATTCATTGGGTATGTCGACCTGCTTGATAGTCTGTTGTTGATGTATTCAATGGATAATTAGAGCAAGGCTATAGATGGTCGCTCCCAACCAGCCTTATTCTCCGTGTTAGTTGATGGCATTACCTTGTAGTGTCCTTGGCTAGCGTGGGTATAGAGGTGGGGCGTCACAGCGTCCACCCCGAACAACACTCCAAAAATCAAGGGGTGCACCCAATCAATCACAACAGTAATAGAATGATATCGAAGAAGTGTGTCCGGCCAAAGGAGCTACCCTTTTGGCCCGAGATCGCTCCTGTTTTAGCCACCTTAAGCAATTTCACGGGAGTCAGTTCCACGTAATGTACCTCAGGAACGTCTTCACCATCCTACTTCATTCTGGAATCTCCACCGCGTACACAGTTGTTAAAGTGGTTTTCGGTATGGACAGAGAGTATGTCCATATCCAATTCCGGTCTCTTTAACAACCAATCGTTATTATAAGCCGTAGTTATAATTTAAAAAATGGTATTTATACTTCAAAAATCAAATATCATTTCAAAAATTCAATATCATTTAAAATCCATTTCAAAATATCAATATATCGTATCTTTTCAAAACCTCATTCGTTTTTTTTTCAAATTTAAAATACCATTTCAACTCACATTTCAAAATAGTTTATATTTCAAAACAAATTACTTCATTTAAATCATTTAAAATGAATTCATCATAATTAATAATTATATTATTAAATTTCCAAAATTTTAAACTTTTCAAAGTTCGTCTATTCACTTAAATTTATCAAAACAGTGAAAATTCACCTTTTGCAGCATTTAGACAATGCTATGGAAAGTTACTTCTAAAACAATTCAATTTAACCAAAGACAGCATTTAAAATACTGTAATAGGGTTACTTTATTTCAAATAAAACTACAGTTAAATTCAACAATTATAGCATTTACAAAGTGCTATAATATCCTTAATTAAATTTAGCCATTTAGTTCATTTCTATCAATTACAACATTTACAAATGTTGTAATATCATTTACATTAGAAAATAATAGCATTTCAAAAATGCTATTAATTAAATTTCAAATATTCAATATAATTTATCAAACAATTAAATTTTTATTTAAACCATTTTAAACTTATAAAATTATACATTTTCACTTTTAAAACAATCATTTAAATACCTTTATATTCATGGTTTTATAAAGTAAAATATTCACTCAAAAATCAAGATTTAATAATAATTCACACATTCAATTTCAATTCTTGTAATTAAAGTTTTAAACTTAACACTTAAGTTTACATTCCTAAATATAACTTATTTTCATTTTATTTACTTAACTTAAATTTCACTTTTAAACAAAATTCATAAATTTCCAATCTAAGTTATCTTTCAAAATTCAACCTAAATATTCATTTATTTCACCTTTTTCAAAAATCATTAATACTTTATAAAATCATTTAAATTCGTTTTAATTTTAATTTAAATCTATTTATCATATTTTCCTACTTAATTTAAATTCCATTTATACCCAAATCAAAATTTCCAAAATAGCATATATTTCAAATTTTCTAACTTTACCATTAATTTATTTCACTTATAAATTTTTAGAAAATCAATAATACTTTACAAAAATCATTTTTAATTAAGTTTAAATCAAAATATTATAATATTTACATTTATAAAATACTTTAAAAATTTTAGAAAAATATATTTTAACCACGAGTCTATATTTCATTTTCCAACCTTGGTAAGTGATACGGATATTATATCATTTCAATCCGTAATTTACAAAGAAAACCCGAGTTCTATCATTTTAAACCCGCGGTCCCAAGTAAAATGAAATAATTAAAAATCGTTCAGGCCTATCATTTCAGCTCATAATGATTTTTCTTATTCTACAGTCCGTTCGGGTATGTATCATTTCAACTCATAGTGATTCTAATCTAAAGGGAACTTGCAGTGTGATAAATTGATATAAATAACGGAATAGCATAATATAACAGTAGCATATGATATAACAGGTGAATAAGCATGGGTGAACATCATATGATCATAGCATAGCAGATATAACATGGTGATATGGGTTTACAAATTCAAATGTGATCAGTTTACTAGTCATATAAGTATAAAACTGTCTGGTGAGAATAACTCACTAGTATAAGCTGAAGACAACAACCAAAGTACACAAACTGAGATCCACAAAGGCACGATAGCATGACAATGATTCGAGAGTGGGAGACCAAAGCTAATTGCCATGTTCAATATCAAACAAAACAAATACAAACATGAATTTCAAACCAAACTATTATAAACAAAGCTAGAAATATAAGCACAATACATAGCTAAACTTTTTGCACTTGCATTCAACCACTTATGCTTCAGTTATGGACTGGAAAGGCACTGCCAATGAGAGGATTTGGATCAGGTTAAGGTCATATAGGGGTCGGCCAAAGCAATATAAAGGAGATGAAGGTATGTGTGCTTGAATTCACAAAACAAGGCAACTACAAGTGGGTTTCAAGGCATAAATGGCTTCGGCCAAGCATGGATTGGGCACGGCCTGTTCTCTGGTGAGTGCATGTACAGGTGTAGCAGGATCCTGGGCTCAGGTTTGTGGCTGGTGGTGGTGGTGGATGGCCGGCCAAAATGGTGGTTGAAGTGGTGGCAACAAGGGGAGTTCGGCTATGGTGAATCAAGTGGAGTTTTCTTCAAAATTTTGGTGGATCATCAACTTGAAGGGTCTCGACCATGGAAGGTCAGTCGAAGGAGGGAATGATGGCTGGAGTAGGTGGTGGTGTAGGCGGCCAACGTGTTGGAGATGGCAGGCCGATCACAAAGAAGATGAAGGCAAGTACAAAAATCAAATAATTCAAGTATAAAAAGTGAAAAGGAAGTAGAAATTTTTACCAAAATTCTCTTGGATGATGGCCGAATTATTTTTGAGAGTTTGAGATAATTTTTGCGTGAGAAACAAATGAGGAAGTCGACTGAAAGAATGAGTGATATGGCAGCCAATGAAGTGGTGCTGATTGGTAATGAAAAGGTGGAGTGAATATGAACGGGCAAGGAATAAAAAGGGTCACAAACTATTCATATTTCCCTATTTCTTTTTGCAATTTTAAATACCTGAAAAATACTTATAAATAAAGATAAAAACACAAAAATAAAATGCATGCATAAAAATAAATAAATAAATTTTAATTAAATATAATTAAATTAAGAAAATAGCAAAAATTGGAAACTAGAGAGAGAGAAAGTATCAAAGTTTGATGTTTCTTTCCAGTATAACATGCTATCATTTATACCAGCTCCTATCTTTTCATATGTTAGACCCAGTTCATCAATAATTTTTTTGCTTAGGCATTTGATTTCAGCATACAATTATCTTCGAGTAGCACATCTTTGAATGTTTATAAAAACAAAGAGATGGTTGAGTTACTTACATTACCCAAACGAAAATTTTGATTTAATTAATTTATTTTTAATTTATTTAATTAGTGTAAAAATAGCCATTTTGGCCACTGACTCGGATTTCAACGAAACCAGTTTCATTCTAACATTTACTTCATTATAAATCATAAAAAATTTATTTCTTTCTAAATTTAATTGCAAAATTCTTATAATTCAACAGATTTAATTATCGAGATTTACAGCTCGTTACACTTAATTTGGTATAGATTTAAAATAGCATCCAATTTTTTATACTTACTACCAACATACCTCTTATTGACTTCGTCTAACAACTTGTAAAAGTGCTTTGCCTCAGGTGTTTGGCCTTGATAAGTAAAAGGATCCATTGATGAATCAATGCTTTGTGTCGGTTGCATAAATGTTTCATTAAGAAAATCATGCATGTCACTTCCCTCGCTTTCATCATTAATATCGCCCGATGCATAATCGAATTGACACGAGTTTCTCCTTCTACATATGACTCACCAGGATAAGATTTTCTATGATGTGTTCATCAAGCTGTCATATATAAGGGATCCATTCCATACCAAAGAAGATGACCATCAACATTAACTCTACCTTTGAAATAACAAATGCAACATTTTTTACAAGGACATATGATCTTATTTTGATGAGCAGATCAAAAAAATGCCTCTTCCAAAAATAGTTCCATTTTTTTATATTCATATGAATTCTGATCCATTTACCCAACTTTTGTCCATTGATAGCACCAATTGCCATAATAACATATCAAAGCAAAGCATTAAACAAAATTATATGATTTAGTAACTTTAAATTTTACATAAATAAATTACTAAATTTCCTCATATTCAGTTTGTAATTATGCTTTTTTAGTCAAATTAAGAATCACCTAATTTATCGTCAAATGATTTCACTTTTCTATTTATTACATTTGTAGTATCCCAAGTATAATAATAGTGGTAGTATAAATATGGCACATCAACTAATTAGATTGTAAGTAGGTATTATTTAAAAATTATCATTTCACATCATCATAATTTTCAAATTTCACTATTTTATCTAGATATATCCTTAATAATTGTTGGAAAAGTCATTAAAAAAGAATACACAATTACTTTTTTCATAAAATAAATGCAAAAGTGAAAATGCCAACTACAAACAAGAAAGTAAGATAGTCATGTTAACCAGTTGTTTAAATATAAAGAAATGTGTTAAGTGTGGCTGCTGATTCTTTTTTGTTTAGTATTTCTTTTACAAAGTTGCTAGACTTACTACTAGTAGCAACCGAATCTAGACAAACATAGAATTTCATATAGAGTGCAAGTTTTCAGTAGCTAGTAACAATACATTAATAAGCATATTATTTGAAAAAAATGGTCCAGTTAATTTTTTTCATCACGACAATCCAACTAACTTCACCTTATGTTATTTGCATAATGTACATGTAACACCCCTTTAAAATGGGAATAATAATCACATATCGCGGAAAAACACTATGAAGTGGGTGCTTATATACCAAAGCCTTCACCTCATAACAACGTCAAGGCCTTTTGAGGAATAAAACCCCACACCTTGGATTGGCCGATGAGGCGGAGATGACTAAGTTGGGGACAATATCTGTGTTAACTGGGGTGCGGGCTGTTACATTAGTATCGGAACCATCCTCAGCCAGAATTGTGGTATGTACGTGTTACAGTCACGGCGCCTGGGTGGAATTGTGTTCATGAGCCAACGAGAGCGTCAGGCTCTAATGGAAGGGAGATTGTAACACCCCTTCAAAAATGGGAATAATAGTCTCACATCGCAGAAAAACACTATGAAGTGGGTGCTTATATACCAAAGCCTTCACCTCATAACAACGTCGAGGGCTTTTGAGGAACAAAACCCCATACTTTGGCTTAGCCCATGAGGCGGAGGTGACTAAGTTAGAGACAATATTCGCGTTCAGTGGGTTGCAGGCTGTTAGAGTCCACAAGACATTTTTCTCCATACTCAGATGATATTTATTTATAAATTTAGTTTAATCCATATTTATGTATAAATACTTGTAGTAAACAAGAGGTGGAACACAGTGGCATAAAAATTAAATAATAATACTGTACACACACAAAGACAGATCAACTGCATAACATATTTTTACATGCGTAAAAAGTGACAATTTAAATAATAGGCTGAAAAATACCAACTTTTAATACCCTCAGTTGCCAATGATGCACGAATATTATTGGTTCCTCTTGAACATAAGCTATGACTGCGAATAAAATAGTACAAAATAAACTATGTTTATATAAGCACATCTAAACCAAATAAAAAAAACACACACAGTTATATGATATTAAAAGTTGATTTTATTTTTTCTTAGAAAATTGCAAACTCCTTAGCTAAATCATAAAGACAGATGAGTCCTTTCAATCCATTCAGTATTAAGTTAGGCAGTTGCACCTGATTTAGATGAATTCGAAACAATCCTAAGGTAGATAAGCTCTTCATGGAATTTAAAAGAGGATCGTGTCCTAGAAGGCAAACATATGAATGGACATGGGAAGACGTTGTTTCCTCTGATAAAAGAATTATTTACAGTTGATAAGATACTGTAGTTAAGAACTTTGAGTTATGCTTGAGAGGCTAAAAGGGAGCATGAAATTATCAGCTTGGTTTTTCCACCAGGATGTGTGCTGACGGTCGTTTGGAAGCGCTCAAATGTGAATAACCAAATACATACAAAAAGTGCATAACTATTTAATTTTAATATGAAAATATAGATTCTTTCAGTTCATTCTTTAATATAGTATCCAAATAACCTATAAATTTTCACATATTCGACCTCTAAACAATTTTCAAATTGACAGTTTTATTTACGGCAAATAAATATGTTTTTGCATATTACAACTCTAGAAAATAAATAATCTAAAATTAGTACATAGAAATCAGTATTTTTTCAAAATGCTCAAAGGGAAAGAAAATCGGTAATATAAAAAATTTCACATTAAAATAATAGCTTGAACATTTATTATCTTCGTTGTGCATCGTTCATCATTATGCAATCATAATACTAATATTATAAATTTTTTAGCATCATCCATGTGTTGTTCTGCACTAGCTTAAACATAAATAATGCCTTTTGGATCTTATTGTATTTGTAGTAAGCCCTTTAACCAAAGTTTCTGTTAAAAATTTGCCTCATTTTCACAGTACCAAAACATATAGCTTTCAGACTTCCGTATTGATCAAACAGTTGAGTTATGGCAACATGAAGTATTCTATGGTCATGTAAATAACATTATTTGAACTTATACCTATAGTGAAAGAAACAACCAACCAAGCTAATATGTACAAGTGCTATTAATAGGGAAATGTTAAAAGGAAAGGTTGTTATCTTTGTTACCCATAGGATGTGTATAGCTACTTTCTACTATGTTGATGTTTTTAATCGTTTAGACTTAAAATTTTGTCACATGCACTATCAGTTAATATCGCCTTAATACTGGAAATTTGGACAGACTATTAAACATGAAAATAGTTTACTTGACCCCTACAACATAAATTTGGACTGACTAACGTCATTTATATAATATGCCTAATATTAATGGAAAAAAACTGCAATAAAAACACGTCTAAAATCAAGCATGTTAAAATCATTACATATATTGTTGACGACCACATCCAAATACGCCCTAAACTCGACCACATCCAAATACGCCCTAAACTCGATCCCTAAACCCTATCGACTGTTTGCTTATGTACACCCAATTTCAATTGATTTGCACTCCATCAATTTATTTTAAATAAAATTAGATCGAGAAAAGAAATGGGTAGATACGAGAGATTAAGAATTAGGGTTTGAAAATACATCGACACGAAGAAACTGCAAGGGAACTAATTGAAAATGAAAGCTTTTCCATATCTGAGAGTGGAATTTGGAAAAATTATCTTTCAAACTGAAATTATTCACAAATGAGTTAAATCGTGATTGGAGAATAAATGAGAGGGACCGATTTAAATTAATGATTATGAATAGATTTATTACATGCCAATTAAAGTTTGCATCATTCATTAGTAATAAAAAAATCGTACCTTTTTCTTCTTTTCTTTTGTTGTACGTACACTACAACAAAAGGACCCTACTATAGCGCCCGAAAAACGCTATTAAAGGATATTATAGCGGTTCGATAAACGTTGTATAACGACATGTGATTAAAAACAACTAACATTAGATAGCACAAAAAAAGCGCTATAAAAATTGTTACTTTCATAACGCAAATATTGCGCTATGTTATTTATTTTTATAGCGGCAAAATAAGCGTTATTAATTAATATCACAGCGCTATTAGCCCGCTATGAAATTCGTTATTAGCCACAAAATACTTTTTGTTTTTTCTAAGATAGCACTAATATTGCACTATAGAAAGTGTTAATAGCGGATTATTAGCGCTGTATTTGAACAGGTTATTGTAGACGGTAACTTGTCACAACTCCAATATGCCGCTATAAAAAGTCAGCTACAATAGCGCTTGTACTCTACTATAATATCTTATTTTATAGCGCTTGTTGATCTATCATTCATCATTATTTATAGCGCTTTTTGTAATACCATAGCGCTTTTCTACATCCTACTAATAAACTGCAGTATTAAATACCAATATCAAAAAGCACAATAATAATCATAAAAGATAATAGATATAGAGATGTAACACATTACATTAAACATACCAAATATTCATACACATCAAAACGTAGTAGCAAATATTTTAAGCACACCCCAAAAAATGGTAGCATAGTTTAACAAAAAAAAAAACAAGTACATATTTGATTGTTTGCATTAAAATGAAGATCACAGCTTTAGCAACTTCTTCTTTCACACACTTGCAAATAAGATAAATAATTACATTAAGAACGATACATAATTAATTATAGATGTTTTTACATGTAACAAAAAACTAAATTATCGCATATTATTGCATGTCTCATTTTATATTCGTACATGTTACTATTCATTTGAATCTACATCAAAACCAATATAGTAGCAAATTAGTTAGGAAAGATAACAAAAACATCATAAAAAATTTATGACCGAGCACACTGAACACGTTATAGAAGAAGAGATGATACCTGAAAGGCAAAGGCTTCTTTCCCTTTGATAATAGCAACCATTGCTGTATTAGGATCATCAAATACACTGTAAAATAACTGGTGAAACTCATGCCTGCAGTATTAGGCTTGGTACTTTTTTCGGGAACAGAGTAAACAAAACCAATATTTAATCATGCCATGTAGCAAAGCAGTAATAAGCAGATAATAAAGAAAAAAATAAAGGACCTTGTTTTACTTCTCCTTCCCACATCATCAACGTTTAACTCCAGTAGCATATATACAACTGTTCAACTGCAACTCCATCACACAGCATCTCCAACCACCATATCACTACACCTCTACCAACAACAACCCATCATAGCCACCTGAATACAACTCAATCACTATCCTCATCAAACTTTGCCAAGAGCAAACCATGACCTGAAAATCAATCTCCAGCTTCATTCACTTCCCCCTGAATCACCTCCTCTACCATCTCCTATACACACTTTCTCTACTCCCCAGACATCACCACCTCACAACAACCAAAACCGCACACATTCAACCTAGCAACAACTCCTTCTTCCTGCCCCTGCATATTGCATATAAAACTCCTTTCTGCCTTCAAACCGTGCATATTTCATCACGCAACAAACCACCGATGTTCCTCCCTGCTTTCAAACCACCCTGAACATTCCATCCAAATCAATTCACCACTTACTCCACTACCTCCAACTAGCTAGCACCACTCTCCTTCACCATTCACCTCTTATACCATCAGCACATCACCACCAGAAACCACCCACAGCCAATCGACCAAACAAACCTTCCAACTGTTAACTGCCTGCAACCTATACTTCATCAACACATTCAACCTGCACTTCATTCTCACCACTGCCTCAACAACCCACTTCAGCACCACCCTCTCCAAACATCCCAAACACCTCACTAACTCACCAAACTCCAATCCACAATCCCAAAACAACAACCTCACCACACCAAAAGGAATAAAACAAACAAACACCAAAATGAACCCAAATCCACAACCCCAACGATCATCCATCATGCAACTTCTCCCATACTATAGAAAAAACGATATCCATAGAATTGTCAGACAAAAAATTGTGAGAAATGGCACAAATTTTGAAAGATTTTAAATCCAGCAACAGAAAACAAGCATTTATTGCTAAGATTGCACCATATATTATATGCCTAACAAAAAGAACAAACCGGATATTGCAAAATAAATGAAAGAATATAGGGTTATCAACATTTAGAAATATGTACTAGCAAAATAGAAAACTTTAGTACCTTTCCTGCCTATATGTATCTCATGCTTCTGTACATCTGATGACATTTTTAACATGAGAAATTTTTACATGAGGAAAACATATAGTTAAAAATAAATAAACAAACAAACAATTTTATATTTTTTTACCTGAAGATGACTTTAAACATGAGAAATGGAAAGTCCTTTAACATTCATTAAGTGAAGAAATAGTTTTGGTGTTGCCCCTACAACAAACAGTTCTGTTATTTTCAGCCATTAAAAGTATAGAATTACTGAAATGAAATATGAAGAAAAGGGTATAAAATAAGCATATTACAAAACAAGAAACGAGAATCAAGATCATAATGGATTAATGTTAAGAAAAAGTAGGAATCTTGGACACTGAGGATTATATTGAGGGAAGATAACAAGAAATACAATGTACAGACACAATCGTGTATGTTTCAATACGTGCATCATGGGTTTCACGACATCGATCAACGTATCGTTGTTTTGTTCGTATTCAAGATTTAGAAAATCAGCTTCATGCAGAAACATAGGATGTTTGTATCCTAGTAATAAAAATAACTAACTTACGCAGAAGCACTCAGATTCTTTGCATTCGTTTAATCACCTGTAACGCAAACATATAACTGTTTTGTAAGAAGATGTAGCTTATATGATAAAAGCTTCTAGTAGCTAGATATCTTCTTTTAAGCGGTCAATCTATGGTTGAACCACATTTAGAACCTTAGGAGATTGAGATTTTGAATCTTTCCCTTCACTTTTTTGTTCGTGTGTCACGTTCATTTCACCTGTCAAACAAATTACACTAGAACTATTGATTTTTTCCGATAAAATTCAGTTCAAACTTACGTATGTCTCACTTTGTTTATAACATGCTATTCTATGGGATGGTACAACACCCTGAACCAAAATACTGAAATTTCTTATTACGCTAACTACTGTGAGGCTGGATAGCAAGGGTATTTGTAATTTCTAGTTATTCCTTAAAGCTTGTTTTTGTATTAGTTACACCAGAAAAACAAGTTAAAGTTTAGAGAAAACCTTCTTCTAGCTATGTCTATGAGTTTCTTAGCAATGCCCGATAGATGGAAGCATAGTAGAGTAACCAATGCATTTATAAGAATTGAGGCTGAAGAATTAGCGAGTCCGAGATTAGAGAGGAGAACTTCAACACCTGCTCATTCAAAAATCTATCGTTGATGCCTGAAAACTGTTGACCAATATTCATTAGAATGGTGTAGTAAAAAAGATATCAAACAAAAGTTGCAGAAATTTATTAGCCATGTTTCTGAGTTTTCTAGTGCAAACATTGATTGAAATAGCCAAATATTGATTGAAATAGACAAATATTTCCATCTAAAGAAAAATACATAAATATCTCATATATCAATGGGACACGCGTGCACATTGATCATTAACAGATAATTTGTCAATAATTATTAAATACTCAGGATACAATATATGATTATATCATCAACGATCAAAGGACAGGAATGTTTATTTCAAAAAATAAAAGTTATCTTGCAACGAAAACAAACATCAGTAGCGAGGTATTCCATGATGACGGTAGAGTAAACATGGGCTCCAGTACCATCTCCTGCTCCCTCTCGCCAGCAACACCATCAAAAACGCCTCAAACACCGTCTTCATCACCTCCCACACTGCCAGTGCCTGCGCCCAGTCAGTCACCACTCTGATACATAATCAAGCCAACTCTTCTCCTCACATAGAGCATGGCAGCTTCTTCTAAATCTACACATAGAGCATCACCACATTACATAGTACCCCATCAGACATTGTCACAGATGGAAATGTTAGGTGTGTGTGTGTGTAGGTGTGTTGTGTGTGCTTGCAAGATAAGTACAGCACAATGTTGAAGAAAACCTCATTTATTTAGAAGAATGAACTGATCATAATCTATCTTTATAGTTAAAGTTAAAACAGTGAGAGGAAGAAATATATACTTGTGTGAAATGCTCGAGCCCATCCTTTGTAAACAGTAGGACGGATGAAAACAGGAAGTTCCTGAAATTACAAAAGTTTAATGTATTATCTTCTTGACACAAAAAAGATGCAATGAGGGAAAATATCTTAAGTTAATTATACTAACTGAAGGAAGGCGATGCATGTTCAATATAAGTTGCCATACGTCGATGTATGAAACATTTAAGTTAAACGCGATGACCATGACTGATTGCCACATTTTAATGCAGATATCTGCAAATGCTTCACCCACTGATATGCAAATAGCAGCAGGTTATGAATTATAACAAGTGCATTGTGGATAATGGATGTGTCATCTAAGAAACTTCATGGTTAGTTAACACAGGTAAAATTCACCAACAAATTCATCGTATGTATAATGTCATTTTTCTCAACAATGCTTAGGAGCTACCTGATACCAAGGACCGGTGCACGATCTATAATGATGTCACAACTAATTAAGGTCGCCTTCAAAAAACTAATCATAAGAACATGAAAATTATGTTGAAATTTAACAAATCAGTATCACATTCTGTTTGAAACATCAATTTCGCAGTAGTATATTTTTGAAGCATTTTCAGCATTCAACATTGGAAATGGTGGTTAGGAAGAAGTTGAGGCAACCGATACAAAATCACAAAGTTAAAGCATTCTTGGAGCTTCCCTAGTAATCAAATCTTAAATAAGAGCGAACTTTGAAAGTTAATTGGTGGTTTGAAAAAAAATATAAATGAACGAAAGGAATTTAGAAGTGGGAAACATGATTTTTTTTTTTAACATGAATGTTGCAAATAGAAATGTTTGGAACCAAATGTACACAACTTCTACTGATACGTACCATACTCATGAGAAATCCCCACATGCGTGATATAGAACGTAGCGGCAAAAGCTTCAGGAAGGCAGCCTGCATTTAATAGAATAAGAGAAATGATGTAAGAATGTTATTCAGAAAGAGCTTCAAATATATCATAATTATCCTGCTGATAACAATAATACAAAGCAATAATTAAAATGCAGATTAACCTTCCACATTAACCTTCCACATAAAATTTTAGGCATGTATAAAATTTGTACCGATTACCATAACGTTGATTCATTCATTACGCCTATTTGGAAAACAAACCCTAGTAGATGCATCTAGTACACCTACTAATACCAAAGCTTCATTCAGGATTTCTGAGCTTACTAACTAATTTCTTCCACTACATTTTTGCTCTGTTTCAAAGCAAAGCAAAAACTGCAGGTTCTTCAAAACATGTGAGCTTACCAACTAGTTCAAAATATTTTCAATTTCTTCTAGTTACTAGTTTCATATTTTAGATGCTCATTTGAAGTTCTTTGGTTTTATATAAAGATCCAACCCGGACAAATATAGAAATGGACACTAATCCATGCTACACTTCTTCGTTTACGCAGCAATCAGTTAAGCTATTAGGGGTTCCTAAAAAGGAGCAAGCAAACAAAGAAACCATCAAGTCCTTTACATTACAAACATTTGGTTCGTTATTGTCATGGTTCAAAATATATCTTAAATTAACCATCTCTTATTCTTTCACATAAAAACTCAGACTAACCTTCCACAAAACAATAATTAAAATGCAGCAATGAAAATAAACGAAATGAAAAATCAAATTGAAATCAAAATCGAAAACTAAATATAAGTCAAAGAACAAAAATATAAAGAAATGTGAATGGTAACATCTTCCCGTTTATAACTGCCGCAACTGCCTGCCATCTGACTCCTGCAACCCCTCTAGCATCTCTTCCATTCTCTCTGAAATTTGCAGTTAAACCAACATCCCAATCCTGACCTTCATAGAATTAGCACCACGCCTTCTTCGAACCGTTCATAGAATTAACTCCTTCCTCTGCTGCCTTGAATCGCGACACTCAACCACCCATCGCCTAAACTACAAGCAACTCGTGAACCGCCTCGAACCCCTTCGAACTGCCGAACTCAAAACGTGCGAATATGGACGACGACTGGGATTTGCCAATTTTGTGTTTGAGGACAGGAAATTGTTTTAGAAAGAGGGAAGAGGGAAGAATAGAAGATGGGGAAAATTGAGGAGGGAAGAGAAAAATAATTGGACAAAGAGGCGGCAAAAGAAACATCTGCGGATAGAATGCGTTACCCAGTAAAGACAGGCGGTAAATAAAAGAAATTAGAATCAACAATAACACAATGAAACAATGCGTTATTACATGGCGTTATAAATGACCATTTTTCTTGTAGTGGTAGAACAGCAGGGAAGATAGTGAAATCTTTATTTTGATAAAAGGAGGGAAAAGTTAATCCAGTGATCTACGTGGAGGTAAAATTTTATAAGTGTGTTAAGGACAATTAGCTCTGCCCTATTTGTTATTAACAGCGGATGATAATTATTTTTCCCTAATTAGCTATTAATAGAGGCAAAGATTGTATTTTGTCTCTAATTTAATGTCTCCAATATCAAAAAAGTTGGCAGGGACTCATATATTTGAAACTATATATATATATGAACCGATATGTTTAAACCATATATGTATGAGGCTTACACACCTGAAAGCAGTATGTACTGGAATCTATATACTTTTGAAACCTATATACTTGGGAACCAAGTACTATAAAGCTTCATACACTTATTTAAAATTCATATATGTAACAAACTTTATGATATTCAAAGCCCAAACTAAATGCTTTTGAAACCATGTATATTTAAAACGTAACGTATTTGAAGCCATATGCGTATTCGAAGGTATTTACTTAAATCTTTTATATACACAAAACAATATACACTCGAAAATTAATATATATTGAATTGGTATATTTTCAAAAGCTTGGTTCACTTGGAACTATTTATATACACTAATCTACATATGTTTATATTCAAGGTTGCATATATATTGAACTGTTTAGTATTTGAAATCCATATGCACTCAGAACCATACATGTTCTCTGAAGAATTGGTAAAACTCAGCTTGAATTCTTATTAATCACCAACATCCATATTAATAATACATACCCAAGACTCTATCTTATGGTAACTCTAGAATTGCAGAAACAGCAGGAAATCTTCTGACTATATATCCCCTATTACATACCACTCATAACATCTAATCATACATTGCGGAAATAGTAGAAAATCTTCCGAAGATATATCCCCTATTACATACCACTCGTAACATTTAATCATATATTCTAAATATATCTCAATACCCCGCCTCAAGTTGGAGCATGAGATCCAAAAATGCCCAACTTGGAGAGAAGAAAATCAAATTGAGCCTTGCCGAGAGCCTTTGTAAATATGTCTGCCAACTGTGACGATGTCGAGACATGAGTAGGAGATATCAAACCTTCATTGATTGCATCACGAACAAAGTGACAATCAACCTCAATATGTTTCGTCTGCTCATGAAAAACAGGATTCTTTGCTATATGTAACGTCGATTCACTATCACAAAATAATTTGATAGCTTTAGGATGATGCACACCCAAACTCAACAATAACCCTTTTAGCCACTTCAATTCGCAGGTAATTGCAGCCATAGACCTATATTCGGCTTCCACGGAAGACCGAGTTACCGTATCTTGTTTCTTTGTCTTCTAAGAAATAGAAGATTGACCAAGAAACACAATCCAACCTATCAACGAGCGACGAGTAAGAGGACAAGCCGCCCAATCCGAGTCACACCATCCTTCCAAGGTCAACTCACTGTCAGCACGGAGCCAAATACCCTGAGCCGGAGTCCCTTTCAAATAACGCACTACCCAGAGAGCCGCTTCCCAATGTTCAATTCGAGGTGCTTGCATAAATTGAGACAAAATATGAACTGAATAAGCCAGGTCGAGTTGAGTAACCGCAAGACAAATCAAACGACCCACAAGTCGTCGGTATGATTCAGAATCTGCTAGAAACTCTTAGTTGCAAGACCTAGCTTATGATTTTGTTCTATAGGAAACCCAATCGGTTTTACCCCCAATAAGCCTGCTTTAGAAATAATATCTAAAGTATATTTGCATTGACATAAAAACAAGCCTGACGAACTATGGGCGACTTCAATCCCCAAAAAATATTTGAGATTTTCAAGATCTTTCATTTTAAAACAATCACTAAGATAAGCTTTGAATATGGTAAGCGCAGCGGAATCATTTCCAGAAATAACAAGATCATCAACATAAACTAAAACATTAATCCGAACACCGCCTTTAGTAAATGTAAAAAGAGAATAATCTAAACAAGACTGAAGAAAGCCATACCCTTTCAAAGCCGATACCAATTTTGCAAACCAACATCTTGGAGCTTGCTTTAAGCAATACAATGGCTTACGTAACTGACACACCAAAGTTGGATCCGAACTCTCAAACCCGGGAGGTAATTTCATGTATACCTCCTCATCAAGATCACCATGTAGGAACGCATTATGAACATCTATTTGATGTAGTTCCCAATTCTTGGATGCCGCTATGGCTAGAAAAGCATGAACTGTAGTCATCTTGGCAACAAGAGAAAAAGTTTCGTTGCAATCAATTCCTTCTTGTTGGTAATTACCCAACACTACTAATCTAGATTTGAGGTGCTCAACATCTCCATTTGACAAATATTTGGTCTTGTACACCCATTGACTACCAAGAGCACGTTTCCTCGGAGGAAGATGCTCTAAGGTCTATGTGCCGTTGTTTTCTAGAGCCTGTATCTCATCCTTCATGGAACGACGCCACTCATCGGATTTCATGGCTTCTTTAAATGATTTAGGGGTCCTTACCCTTAATTATAGCTGCAAGAAATCTCCGATAATTTATAGAGAAATTATCACAATTTATGTAATGTGCTAGAGGATAAGGAGTACTTGAGGAGCGATTGGAAGGAGGAGAATCAGAAGATGGACCATTAGCAAAAACCGTATGTATCACAAAATCTCGATACAGAACATTTGGGAACTTTTCCCGAAGACCACGACCCATTTCCTGTGGCCTAGCAGACTGATCCGAAGCAGAATCATGCGTAGACCCAGTAGACCCATCTAAAGACTGATCATCAATATGCATAGTGGGTCGCTGTTCCGGCCCAGCGGTCGTTGGTTCTGGAACAATGGCCTGTGCGTCAATTTGAACTTCGTCCATGTGATTTTGAGCAGTATACCCATTATCATTAATCAAAAGATCAACATCCTCATCTTCATAAATTATTTCAACGAAATTTTAGTGAATATCATGATCATTATTCTCACTAGATATTATATTAACATCTTCCGAACACCCAAATGGGAACACTTCCTCTACAAATTACACATCTCTACACATGAAAAATTCCTTTGTTTCAGGATCAAATAATTTCCACCCCTTCTTACCAAACGGGTAACCCAAAAAAATACACTTTGGACACCGACTTGCAAATTTATCTCCCTTAGTATTTTGATTATGAGAAAAGCACAAGCATCCAATGGTTTGAATAGCACCAAAAGAGGGTGGTTTACCATAAAGTATATCAAAAGGTTTTTTATTTTGTAACACGGAAGAGGGTGTATGATTAATTAAATGAGCGGCAGCAAGAACACATTCACCCCAAAAATAAATAGGCAAGTTTGCTTGAAAGCGTAATGCCCTACCATATTCAAAATATGTTTATGTTTCATTTCAACACTCCCATTTTGTTGTGGAGTACCCACACACGAAATTTGAAAAAAAATTCCAGCTGCATTAAAATAATCAATCAAATAATTAAACTCAGTTCCATTATCACTTTGAATGACCTTAATTGTTTGAAAAAATTGCCTATCGACCATAGCAACAAAGAACATAAACATTTGAAACTCCTCTAATTTGTCAACCAACAAATAAATCCAAACTGCTCTCGAAAAATCATCAACTATTGTCAAAAAATAATGGGCCCCACATGACGAAACATGTCGATATGGACCCCACAAATCACAATGTATTTTCTCAAAAATTCTAGAAGCTTTATTGTCACTTAAAGGAAACTTGTCTCTAGGATTTTTAGCACGCATACATACTTCACACCCTTTATCTAAACTATCTTTATTATTTTTGACGTGAGGAATTAACTTAACTACTTTTTCGGAAGGATGCCCGAGCCGACGATGCCATAACTGCAAATTTGATGTTGCTTCAGTTGTTGACACAAATTCCAGTTTGCTAAAGTAGTACAGTCCATCTCTCCTAACTCCCGTTCCAATCAGCTCCTTCGTTTGGTCCTGTATAGCACAGATATGAGAATCAAATTGGATAATAGTTCGTAAATCATCATTAAGTTGAGAAACAGAAATTAAATTGCAACTCAAATTTGAAACATAAAGAACTCCAGTGAGGGTAATTTTGTCCGACACATATAAGGATCCCACCAAAGTAGCAATCACTTTTCGCCATTCGGCAAACCAACAGAACACTCAAGATTTTGTGTGTCAAATAACCATGAATGTTGCCCTGTAACATGATGGGTTGCTCCGGTATCGATAATCCATGAAGCATTATCAAACTTACCATTTAATCGATTTTCGGGTATTTTACTATTACCAATCACGCCTGAAATGGCTTTCCACTTCTCACTTGTGAACAATTGATCTTCACCGCCAGCCATAGCAAATTATTCTTCAAGAAAAAAATCGTTCTTTGGCTCCGATACCATGAAGAATTGGTAAAACTCAGCTTTAATTCTTATTAATCACCAACATCCATATGTATAATACATACCCAAGACTCTATCTTATGGTAACTTTAGAATTGCGGAAATAGCAAGAAATCTTCTGAAGATATCCCCTATACATACCATTCATAACATCTAATCATACATTGTGGAAACAGCAGAAAATCTTCCGAAGATATATCCCCTATTACATACCACTCAAAACATCTAATCATATATTCTTAATATATTATAATATCTTAATCACATATTCTAAATATATCATAATATCTAATCATATATTCTAAATATATCTCAATATTTTCAAAGCCACACACACACATACATAACACATATATATAAAGTTACATTATTCGAAATTTTTATATATCCTACTAACAGCATTTGAATTGTGACTCCTTGGGAACAAAATATATTTTTGAAACTTAAATGTATATGTTAATTCAAAACTTTTATGAGTAAGGAACTTTATCAATATGTACAAAGTTATACATGTATGAAATTTGTAAATTTTTGAAAATTTAATCTATACTAACTTGTAGGAGAATTAATATCTCCAAAACTCAGAAGTATGCGATAACTATTTATATTTAAAAGCTCAGACATGCATTTGAAACTTACTCATTTGAACACCTTCGTATTCGAAATTAATTCATTTTTTTTTAGATTCTAAGTCAAATAAGCATCTGAGATCATCACATTATAAGCCTTCAAAAAAAATTTATCAATAAACTTTTGAAAGCATTAATCTTGAAACTCCTTTATATTGAAATCATACCAAATCTCTTGTACTTTTGATCCGTATATAAGCTGTAATTATTATTTTTTGAAATATGAAAATTTTAAAAATTACGCGGACAATCTATAAATTCCAAGTCCTGATATAAAGATGGGTTTTGACATAAAGTTATCTGTTTTGGGATGATGCCTTGAACTTTATTTTCAATAAATCTTTGGTGTCAAGTATCTTTGGAGATCTGATAATCAATATCATTCACTTTGGCAAGAATCTAGTTTTTAATATGAAGCATCTGAATTTCATGGTAAAGCTAGGCTTTGGCATCCTCCATCTTCTACCCTGTGGTATTAAAAAACTTACAGTATTGACCAACTTGCAATATTAATTAGCTCCGATATCAATGTCGCAAACTTCAGCATTCATCCATGAGTCCAGTATCAATGCTGCACACTTCCGCATTCATCCATAACTTCAGTATCAATGCCGCACATTTTGACATTCATCCATAACTCCAGTTCAATGTCGCACACTTCGATGTTCATTTATAAATCCAGTGTTAATGCCACACACTTCGGCATTCATCCATAACTCCAATATCAATGTCGCACACTTCAGCATTCATCCATAACTCCAGTATCAATACCACACTCTTTGGCATAAATCCCAGTGGCATTAATTTTCCTTGCCACTACCACTCACGATATCAAATTATTACGATATTGTCCAATTACGGCATCAAATAACTTATAGAATAACCTTAGCCAGCACCATCGAGTACTTCCAACATCATTAACTTGGCACCATTGAATACTTGCGGCATTGGCTTCCCAATGCCACTAACCACCCAACGGCATTACTTATCCTTCAACATCAAATGCTATAGCATCATCTATCTTTAGTATTAATAAATTGCATTGTCATTGATCTTGTAGTATTAAATATTCTATACCATCGTATAAGTTTGCATTACTAAATATCAGTGACATAACTTATCCCAAAGATATTGCTAACTCAGCGCCGTCAACTTTCACCTTGGAGATGATATCTATCGACGACTAGCCTTCGAATTAGATGTCCAGCGGCATAGTTTACTTGTAACGTAATATGCCCTTCGACATTGGATTCTTTACCTATAAAACTAGATTTATAAAATTACTAACCCCGGCATCGACTTTCTTTGATATCAATAAATCTCTTAGCTTCAGCATTGATTTGCCACCATTATCTTTAGCATCGATTTTCTTCATCATCACTCTTACTTACGACATTGATAAACCTTCATTACTATTAACTTCATTATCAAGTTGCACAATTTGGATCTAAAAAATCAACTCGAAACTTTGAGTTGAAATCCAAATCAATTTCGAATTATCCAAATTCACTTCGAAATCATCCAGATCTACTTCATATTCATCATGATCTATAAATTCGATCTTTTTTTAAAGGAGTGGAGGGCGGTGAGAAAATGGTGATTGAAGGAGTTTTCATAATGCCATATCATGCTAGCTGATTATTGGAAATAGGTGAGCTCGATATTGTAAATAAGGGATGATAATGAATCACGTAAGAGGATCGTGTGAATTAATTTGATATGTCATAACTAAATCAATGTCGCATGTGTACGAAATGATTCAGGGCATCAAATGAGATTAGATCCATGCTGTTCATATACATGCAAGCATTTAAACATTAATAGAGTTAGTTTCTAACTTTCGAATTTATATTTGAAATTACTTCAAAATACGCAATTCAAAAATCCCTTATAGGGTATTTTGGTTATTTTTCAAACATTCAGAGGTTCGGGTGTTCCTTCTAGCGCCAAAATGTTGAACTTAAATTTGGTTCAACGTTCAGGATGTATGTACAAGAAGGCATATTCAAAGAAATTCTAATGATGCTCCTTGGTTTTATAATAATGAACAAGGTCGTTTAAAACACTACTCATGAGTTCAAGAATAAAATAGGCAAATCAAAAATAAAAGGAAATATGCTCAAGTCATGTTCCTTTTTTCAATTGTGAACATATTACAAAATGTGTCAACATGCAATTTTCAAATTATTCAAGACCTTGTTTGCAAATATTGTATCTCCATCATCGGCCTTTTTTCCATTAGTTTGTCTCAAGCTCTCAATGAAGAGAGTTTGAAAAGGATCCTAATTGGAAAAAATGATAAGAGTGAGAAATGGTTAAGTGCCCCTTTCCATGAAGGAGCGCATCTTTATTTATAGTCGTTGGAAGGAGGTAGGCTTACTTCCATTGGCGATGTAGGACCTTGGTTTCTATCTTGGTGATGGCTTCAACATGAATATCTTTAAAGCTTTATGAAGGGAAATATACTAGGTTATCTTAACTTTGCTCTTTTGAATGATTTTTATCCTATTTCTTTGCATGGCCTTTGACATTCCCACAGCATTGATGTCGTGCGACATATATAACATGCAACATTTATGAAATGCAACATTGGTTGATATATGATGCCCATTATTATGTTGGCAACATGCTTTTTAGTGAATTTCCTTGGTTAACGAAGTACAATATCATTAAGATAGGGCATTGGTGATAGGTGGCTTAGAAGAGAGGTGACATTACTTAGAATGCGATATTGAAGAGATGTGATATTGATGAGATACGACATTGATAATGTGGGGCATTGAAGAGACGCGGTATTGGTAAGTGACGACATCGGCTTCATGTGACATCATAAACTAGTGATTTTCGACATACTGTTGTATGACATCATTACTGCTCTAATGGCATGCAGCATGGAACCAATGCAGCATTGATTGAGATTGAGTGTTGTATGGATGACATGTAGTATCCTCTTTTACCTTAATGGCACGCGACACTATTATAGTTATAGGCTTTTGATATCTTTTCATTTCCTAGTGTTCGACGTTATCTTTCATACTGATGAGGTGCGACATTTCATGTCACATTAGTGATGTATGATATCCCCTAAGATGTCACATTGCATGCAGTAGGTTTGACATTAACTATTGTTGTATGAGTGCAAAATGCTCTTAATAGTGTGATGAATTCATCTTCATTGGTTTGATATCGTCTGTTGGTAATTGCTTTGTGCTCATAAATGCAATAATCCATATCTCCATCGGATTCGATATCACTTCAGCTTCATTTTATCCCCTTTTGAAAATATATGGATAACACTCGATGATTAAATTTTTATTGCGCAGAGGACGGGGTGTATTAAGGGACAATAAGTAGTAGCCACAAAATGGAACTCTGTAACAACAATTTATAATAATAAATCCCTTTTGTTATTATGATGTTTCGAACAGTAAAACAAACAATGTAAACTCTAGCAATGATAAAGTAGAGTAACAAAGATAGGAGAGAAAAAACTCCCTTGATCTTGACCTTAGCAACGAAACAAGCCATCAAATGTCAACAAAAGATTGGAAGAGCAAAGACCAAGAAATTGGATACCTCTGTATGATTGGAACCGATGAGTATGCTTTATTTTGTTCCTAGTATCTACAGGACTAGAAAGAAAAACCAAAATGTTCATATGGATCATCAACCTAAAGAGAAACTGGATCTAAGGTCGGGTTCGGACACAAAGGTATTTAAATTGGAAGAGGCTTTAGAAGATGTGCAGTTAGATCCTAATGACCCTACAGAAATTGTGATTATGCCAAAAAAATCAAGCAAAGAACTAAGTACAGAGTTAGTCAGTTTTTTAAAACACTACATTAATGTTTTTGCATGGACTCATGTGGATATGATAGGGATCAATCACTGGGAAATTTTTCATGCACTCAACATCGATCCAAAAGCTCACTCGATTTAAAAAAGAAAAAGAAAATATAGCTCAAGAGCAGTATGATGCTTTATATAAAGAAGTTAATAAGGTGAAAGAACATGGTTTCCTCAAAGAAATCCACTAACCAAAATGGCTTGAAAAACCAGTGTTAGTTAGAAAGCCTAATTGGAAGTGAAGAACGTATGTGGATTTCACCAACCTGAACAAATCATGCCCAAAAGACAATTTGTTCCTACCTAGGATAGATTAGTTAGTAGATGCCACCAGTGTTCATAAGCTACCACCTTCAAGGACATTCAAGAACAACTGGATCGTGTTGTTTAAACTAGATGGGGAGCATACTAGTTCATAACCAACAAGGGGTTGTATTACTACAAAGTCATGACATTCAGGCTTAAGAATGCATGTGTAGCTTACCAATGTTTGATCAAGAAGATGTTTTCTATGCAGATTTGAAATACTATGAAAGTATACATAGATGACATGCTCGTAAAATCCAAGAAAGCTCAAGGGCATATAGAGGACCTATAAGAAACCTTCTGCATCTAGAAGGAATACAAAATGAAGCTTAACCTATCAATGTACACATTAACCACACAATCATAAACTTGGGGTATACCATCACTATTGGAGGAATTGAAGCTAACCCTGAGAAGATTATCGCTATAAGAAATATGAAACCCCAAAGAAGCCAAAAAAGTTGATGAGATTGAATGGGAAAGTAGCAATCTTGAGTAGTCACATAAAAAAAGAAACCAATTAGCATATTCGTTTATTTGATCAGGTAAAGATGGGTAGGAACTTAAAATGAAATGAGAGATGAAGGTATGCATTTCAAGCACCCAAAGCATTAATCTTCCCTCCATATTTTAAAATCTAATAGAAGTGGAAGAATTATTTATATGTCTTGTTATAAACGTGATTTCCACGTAACCCAGGTTTAGGAAGATGATAATGTGTAGCGACTTATATATTATATAAACAATGTTTGTCTAAGGTAGAGCTCAACCGCTCATTAATGGTGAAGTTAACTTACAACTCACTCTTAACGCCAAGGAAACCGTTCCCCTACTTCCAAGCCTATCGAATCAAGTTCCTTACTTCTTAACCACTGAAGTATATACTAAACAAGCCATGGAATTCAAGAAAGTTACTTAAATGGGCAATAGAGCTTTGCCAGTATAACATATCATATTCCCATAAAAGCACAATGAAGGGACAAACTTTATCTAATTTTATAGATGAATGCATCTGAATACTTGACCAACAAAAAGAGAGAAGTAATGAGGCATCACAACTATGGTAATTGGGCCTTGATGGACATTAAATCAGCAAGGTGTTGGAATTGGATATGCATCGATAACAGCTAGTTATATAAAATAGTAAAGATCTTAGTTTAAAGATACCAACTGTAACATCCCGATATTTTCAACCATTCGCATCCGCACATGTCGGACTTGAATTGCTCAAAATATCATATTGTTAATTTAAATTTGGCAAAACTTAGCATATGCAGTAAATAAATCAATCACAGAATCACAGATACAGAGTAATGTAACAATAAACAACGGAATAAAAGAATAGTAGTTCATGAAGCTATTATATATATATATATATATATATATCAAAGTTAAAAAAGATACAACAGAAGTCTCGAATACATAGAAGTCTCAATACAATAATCAAATACATGGTCAGAATACATCACTGGAATCAACTGAATAACTGAAAGCTGAAAAGATGTAGATGGATCTCCAAGAGAAGCTCCAAACTCCAAAGGTGAGTCTTAAATATTGTATCACTCAGTTTGACCCGAGCGTAAAGCAAAACACAAAACACTCGAGTCAGGATTAACATTCTTATATCGGTAAATCCAACTCAAGTGAAATAACAACCAAAGGATGTTTGGGATAACCATCCTCTAAGGATCCGTTAAACTATCTACTATGTAGTAATATACGCTATTATAATAATGTCTATAGTAAAGCAAACTGTTAAAATAGTGTTAAGGCTTTACATTTTCCACCTTAACACATTTTATATATTCTCATAGTCTATGCAGTACCATAACTTCCCGTAAACTGGGCTTATCAGAGGCACTCCATTGGTATGGTACAAAACAAACTCGTAATGGTCTCGCTAAGGTAGGTAACACGGCACAACTAGGCAATGCCAGGGTAGATATACCAATTACACTTCCGAGCTGATGGTAACGCATAGCAGCCACTAAGGTAGTATCTCGAGCCACACTCCCGAATCAAAGGTGCGCATCAAATTAATCACAAAGTAATAGAATGGCACACGAAGAAGTGTGTCCGATCGGAGGAGCTACCTCACTTGGCCCGTCGATTACTCCTATTTTAGACACCTTATGCCAACTCACGGGAGTCGGGTCCACGTATATACCTCATATAGGATCGTCGCCACCATCCTACTTCATTCTGGAATCTTCACCACGTACACGGTTGTTAAAGTGATTTTCAGTATTGGCAGAGAGTATGACAATATCCGATCCCGGTCTCTTTAACAACCAAGCGTTATTATAACACCGCGTTCATTTCAAAATAGTTTATACTACAAAAACCATAATATCATTTCCATTTCATACCTCATAAATACAATATCATTACCATTTCAAAATCAAATCAATACAATATCATTTCCATTTCAAAACCATATCGATATAATATCATTTCCATTTCAAAAACCATATCAATACGATGTCATTTCCAAAATCATAGTACTTTCAAAGTAATAACACTTTCGAAACCAAAACATTTTGAAATCATAATACTTTGGAAAACCATAACATTTTGAAATCATAATACTTATAATCTTAAAATTTTCAAAACATAAAATTTAAAATCAAGAATCTAACTTTATAAAATACATACATATATATATATAATCTTAAAAATCAATATTTATTAAACCATATATTTCTTTCCAAAATCATAGAAATCATTTTCAAAATATTTATATATAGACCATCGGTGTCTCTATATAGTTTTCTATCCTATGGTCAAGTGATACAGATATTTATCATTTCAATCCACAATTTAAATATAAATACGGGAATATATCATTTCAACCCGCAATCCCAAATTCAATTCAATGAAAATCGCTTGGGTTTATCATTTCAACCCATAACGATTTTCTTCTATTTTACAGATCATTCAAGTATGTATCATTTCAACCCATAGTGAATTCTATACTAACAAGGAACTTGTAGAGTGATAACAGATATAAAAATAATATAACAATAGGCATATATCATCAGTATAAAAAACAGATAATGGTGTCGGATGTCATAGGTGAACAGATACAGATAATAGCATGTATATATATAGTAATGTAAATAACTAACAGCGGCATATTTCAATTGAAATCAAATTTAATAAATATAAGAACGTTAATCGTGAGTGATTGCTCACCATTCGAGGCTAGAGATGATAGACAAAGAAATGAGCTACGAATTCAAGCACGAATCCCAAAGCAAAGCTAGATTGGCACGAATTTCGAAGCAAAACAGGCTAGACTCGAGTTCGATAGAAAAACTGATAAACCAGAGCCAATGGAAACAAATCAAATTAGTTGATGTAAATGGTAAATATATACTATTATTATTATCATCATCATAAAATCAATATTTTAAAACTTATATAAACTTATATAGTATACTTTAAGCTCCACATTTAATATAAAAACCAATAACAAATTTTAAAACATGTACATATTAAAATCTATGTATATACAATACTGTACACAATATAAAAATATATATATAAACTAGATTATATAAACTATACAACAGATAAAATATCTAATACAATTATAAACTTATACAAACCTATACATATATCTCATAAAATTACACTAATTATATATATATAAAGCTTATATATTCAAATAGATAAAACTTCATATACAAAAAGCAGCTTGTACACGTATTACATTATAAACTTAAATACATACGCACAAAAATAAACAATGTTTACAAGAAAACACATATTTAACATCACATTATAATTAAACATCAATATTCTATTTAAACTCATATTTTCTACTATAATAAAAATCAAACGCAGATACACGTACAAAAAGCATCAATAAAGCTAATATAAAACAAAATATACTTCATACAACTTCTTTATAATACACAGACCAACATATATATTACACAACCTATGCATATAAACCTTTATAATTAATATGTACCACTAACAAATTGTATGCATCATTTAAAACTTATACATTATGACAGTTTTAAAAAACAATATGTACATATATATATATCCAATTTAACATCAACATTAATAAACGGTAAGTTATCCTTAAAAATTCATATGATACATGCAATGAAAACATTGTGAATGCGGCTACTTAACAAAGCTTTTACTTTCAAAATCATTATTATATTAACAAAATATATACATATATATACTATACCACACTAAATAAAGAATATGTGTACGGTGACTTATATAAATAACAAAATATATACCTTTAAAGAAGAAAAGAAGATGGAGAGCTCGGCTGAAGTTAGCATGAGGCAGAGGTGGAAGGGGAGATTGACGTGGGCTGTCGACGTTGCTCGGTGGTGGAGCAGGAGGAGGGAAGGAGGTTGTGGCTGTGTGTGGAAGAGCTAGCCAATCGATTCATGGTGGATGTGAGCTCGGAAGTGAGGGTGGAGGAATGTGAAAAGCGGTAAAGGGTGAAGGCAAGTCGATGGGAAGGCAAGGAATAAGTTGGAACAAAGAAAAGATGAGCTGCTCTTAATATATAAACTTACATATTAATATTTTCTTGTCAGTTGAAATAACAAACAATAGAAAAGTGGGTAGGAGAACAGAAAATAGGAGTGGAGAGAGCAATAGAATATATTATAACTTTATATATCACTTTATTAAACTGGCACCATCATTCAAAATAGGGGTAATAAAGGACAGAGGTTACTTCAAGGAATAGAAAAACGTAAATGGCCAGCTACAATAAAGAAACGTACCGCTGCAATTATAATGCAATGGGAACGGTGAACGTGAAGTGACAATTCTACGAAAAGCACAAGTCAAGTTGAAAATAGATAAATGTTAGTGGCCGTTAATATTCAATGGCTGGCATTTGAAAGGACAAAAGAAATAAAATAGCTCAACGGGAATCGATACGATTGACTGCTTTACGGGTTATGCCCCGTACCGAACTCCAAAACACAGAAGTAAATATACCGCAGAGATCAGTATGACGAGACGATCAAAACAGTATACAAATATCAGTGGTACGATCATCCTATCAAAAGTCGATAATCGGTACAGAAAATGCTGCAAATCTGCTGAAAATAAGATAAACGGGGATATAAAAGTACAAATTTGACGAAACGAAATATGACGTCTCACTCAGAAGATGATTTACAAATTTATTATACAAAAATATTCAAGTTTGGAAAATATTTTATTATCAATAAATATTAACTGATTTGAATTTAAATAAAATTATACAATAAAATAAACTTTCATATTGTCAAATGAAAATTTACCATTTACTATGTTTTAGTTGACGTATTCCAAATACTAAATTTTTATTTCAAAATTTAATTATTTAAAATTTCATAAAATTTGAACTAAATACGTTATTAAAACCATTAAAATTTACGAGTCGTTACACTCTCCCCCACTCAAAACTTTTCGTCGTCGAAAAGGCACGAGGTTGGAGAATAAAAGCTACCTGAAAGAAAATAGATTGAAAACAAAATAAACAATTAATTTTAAACTATATAAATTTCAACTTAATTTAATTAATATTCAATGATTAATTTTAAATTTAAGGTATTTCAATAAGTTGATTTAATTTCAATTTATTAATTCCTTCAAAACAAAATTTATTTTATTTAACTTATTTATTCATCGTCTTGTTATTAAATTTTATCTCAGTTAACATTTCTATAAATTATAAATTATGTGTTTAAATATTTATTATAATCACTCAAATTTGTTTATAAATTCCTTTAACATCATTTTACATTGTAAATTATTCATTACATATTCAACTTCTGAATGATTAAGGTAAATTATATGAGAATGTAATTGGGTATCATACAAGTAAAATTTTCTCAATTCAATTATTTCAAGTTTAAATATATATTCAGAATTTTTTGATTTATTTATAATTAAAATTATCCTTTAACATAAAATTTAAGAATTATATTTCTGATTCACTTTAAACCACTTAGACACACACACACTATATATATCAAATCAAATTTATTTTCAAAACAAAAGTGTTACAAAGCTACCACTACTAAAAAAGGGTTAAATAGCGACAGGGGGGCGACGGCTTCCGACGGCCATTTTCCGATGGCTTCCGACGGGCCGTCGGCGACCGTCGGAAGCCGTCGGGAAATCGTGTAATACTGGCACCAGCCAAGCCTCAACTTGCTCATTTCAGTAAACCAAAAACCAAATTTGAAATTCCCAAATTCACTTCCCAAGACTCCAATCACTAATTTCGTATTTTTGCATCCTCCCCGGCTATGAATTCAAACTCTCTTGCTTTCTAGCTCAGGTATAATCTTTTATTTTCGCGAAAAAATCAATTTTTACCCTATTTCTAGATTTTCATAAGTTGATAAATTAGGTTTAATTGGTGATTGAAATTATTTCCAATAGTGTTATAATAGTTCCTAGCATTCTATGGTATACCTATTTCATCTTCTATCATGAAATTGTGAAAAACATGTATAATTTGTGGTTGTTCGTGTATATGTAAATCGTTGTGTATGCATTGATTCTACAATTGTATATATGTGTAGCACTGCTATCATTGTATTGTGTTAGTTGGAATACGAGCTAGGAGTATTATATTGTGCACATATTGACTTATGCAACAAAAAAAAACGTATGAGCCTAATTTATAATTGTGTGTATTGAAAAATGACAAAAAAGTTAAACCAGCCTTAAGTTGGTGTAATACGTCGAATAAATGTGTTAAATTAAAATATTTTTTATAAATGTGAACAGTTAGTAAAATTGTATTTTTTCGCAAAATGCGCACATTTAATTAACTAATGTCCCTTAGAGAGTTTTTGGTCCCGTTTGACAAGTGTTGTATATGATCGTTATATAAATAGTCGTTTTTTTCAAAAAAGACCATTTATATTCATCTGGCACAATGTTTGTTGGATTTTTCCCCGTATTGGACAAGTTATGAACACATTAAGTATTTACATTTTGTATACTACTTCGTCTCAAACGGTTCATAAAATTTCGGTCTAACTTTTCTTTTTTGTTTCCTACGCACACGCATTTGTGTACAATGCAGGGAACAAAAGGAAAATGCTGTCAAAATTTTGTTGAATCGTTTGAGACGAAGTAATATACGAAATGTAAATGCTTACTGTATTTGTAATGGGAAGTAGGATGCCTGACCATGGAAAAAATATCTTTTTGTATAAAATTTTGTATCGATACGTTAAAAAATAAAATGTGTCATATTTGAAAATAATTTTTAATTTGTGAAATAGTTCCTTAAATTCAAATATTGTACGACCACGAAAACAATCTTTTTCAAATTTGTATTCTTGAAAATAAATATTAAATTTTGAACTTGTGACTCATTTTCTCAAATAGGAAAAATGATTGATTATTTTGTTGATCAGAGGAGATGGATGTACCAAAGAAAAGGACTGAGAAGTTCAATAAAAGAAGATTTTTATAATGGTATAAACGTATTTGTTGAATTCACTTTAAATAATAACAGAAACGATCCAGAAATTCATTGTCCGTGTAGTAGGTGTAGACATTTGAAGTATTTGTTACCAGATATTGTGAAAATTCATTTGTGCCAAAACGGTTTCGTACCCGAGTATTATGTATGGGATCAGCATGGAGAAGTTGTGGCAAATACTTCTATAGAGTCTGAAAGCGGCGTTAACGAAGTAGTTACGACGACCTGTATAGAAAATATGGTCGAAGATGCAGCACGATCAATGTTTCCCATGGTTGAAGTTGACGACGACGATGGAAATGTTGAAGAACCAAATATTGAAACAAAAAATTTATGATTTACTAGATGCTGCTAAGAAACCTATTTGGGATGGTTGTAAAAGCGACACTCAGCTATCAGTAATCGCAGAATATATTGTGATGAAGTCAAAATACAACATCACTGAAGCTGGGTTTACGGCTGTTGTATAAGCTACAAAAAGACATATGTCGCCCGATAATCTAATGTGTGAAAATCAATATAAAGTAAAAAAACTTTTGTCGGCTTTTGTTTTACTTTATCAGGAAATAGATACTTGTTTAAAAGGCTGCATGTTATTTTGGAAAGAAGGCGCACACCTTAGAAATTGTAAAATTTGTAATAAGGTGAGATACAAACCAAGAAAAAAGAAGAGGAAGAAAGTTACGTACAAGCGTACGCATTACTTACCCATCACTCCAAGGCTTCAAAGATTATATGCATCTTCTGTAACTGCATCTAATATGAGATGGCATGGTGTGAGAAAGGAGGAAGAGGGTACGTTGACACATCCGGCCGATGAAGAAGCATGGAAGCATTTCGATAAAATATATCCAAATTTTGTAGTGGAGAGTCGAAATATTAGATTAGGATTATGTACGGATGGTTTTTCGCCATTTTCTCAATTTGGTTCTAAATATTCATTCTGGCCCATTATCGTCACACCGTATAATTTATCTCCATAGATGTGTATGAAAACGCAATATATGTTTCTTACTGTTGTCGTTTCTTGCCCCGACGATCTGACACAAGGAATCGATGTATATTTACAACCGTTGATTGAGAAGTTAAAAAATACTGTGCAACGAAGAAGTGGAAACATAAGATGTGTCCAAAAAGAAATTTTTTTGTATGTTTGCTTCTTTGTTGTGGACTATAAGTGATTTTCCTTCCTATGCAATATTTTCAGGATGGAGTAACTCCGGTCGTCTAGCATGTCCATATTGCATGGATGAAACATGAGCGTTTTCTTTACCTCATGGTAAGAAAATTTCATGGTTTGACTGCCATCGATATTTTCTCCATGTAAATCATCCCTTCAGAGGAGACAAGAAAAACATTTTAGCTAATAGAGTAGAAACCAAACAACCATCGACGATATGGTCAAGCGAAGACATATATGAACTTGTTAGGGACTATCCAAAGATATATTTAACTGGAGTGCAAATAGAAATTGAAGGCAAATCGATTGTTCATAACTGGTGCGAATAAACTATTTTTTGTGAGTTGCCATATTGGAAACATCTTCTACTTCGTCATAATACAGACGTGATGCACAATGAGAAAAATGTATTTGATAATATTTTTAACACAATTTTGAATGTGAAAGGGTAGAAGAAGGATGATTTGAAATCAAGATGCGATATAGAAGAATTATGCAAACGTCTTGAGCTTCATATGAAACCAAATGACAGTAAAAAACCTAAAGCATGTTACGAATTAGATAATAATCAAGTTAAAGTTGTGTTAAAATAGGTGGAAGGGTTAAGATTTTCTGATGGGATATCATCAAATCTTCGTAGATGTGTTGACTTTAAAAATGGTAGATTGAGCGGAATGAAAAGCCACGATTGTCACATAACAATGAAAAATTTATTTCCCGTTATGTTCAAAGAACTACTGCCGTTAAAAGTTTGGAAGGTAGTAACGAGCTTGGTATGTTTTACAAAGAGCTTTGTTCTACTACTTTAAAAGTGCAACGTTTACGTAAACTTGAATTAGATAATTCCTATATTGCTCTGCAAATTAGAGAAAATATTTCCGCCAGGTTTTTTTAATGTAGTGGAACATTTACCTGTTTATCTCTTATCTGAAGCACGCCTTCGAGGTCCTGTCCAATATGGATGGATGTATCCATTTGAGAGATATGTAATATGTTATCACGTAATTTAATTGCATTTGAAAGATGAAGTTAATGTAAATTAATTTTGCATAGATATCTCAATCATCTGAAGAAGAAAAAGCGAAGCAAAAAGCATGAGTTGAAGGTTCGATATGTAAATCTTACATCGAAGAAGAAGCTTCATTCTTTTTCTCTCGCTATTTCAGTGACCATGTGAATATATCATTTGAAAGTGTTCCTTGTAATGACAAAGGCGACGAACAAGAGTCCTCTCAAGCAATGTTATCTATTTTTAGACAATATGGTCGGCCTTCTGGAAAATGTGTAGAAATATGGCCAGACGATAGAGATCTTCATGTAGCACACACTTATATTCTTCTAAATTGTGCCAAGGTTTCACGGTTTGTTAGGCAATCTGAAATAATAATTTATATTTTATTGTTTTCTATAATGCATGCGCGTGTATAACCTAATGTAATAATTTGTTTATATATACAGTGTTTATGAATGTGAACATCCAAACAGAGATATCAGTAAAGAATTTTTCGGTTGGTTTTCAAATTACGTTTAGAGCCGAGAACTGTGTTGTTGACGAAGGGTTGAAACATCTTGCGATGGGACCAAAAAGAGTGGTCAAGACATATCCAATATATTTCATCAATGGATATAAATTTAACACCAAAGAATACGGTGCACAAAAATTAACGAATAATACTGGCATATTTGTTAAAGGTAGTGACGATCCAGAAAATCACATAAATGATTTTTGTGGCGTTCTAACACAAATTTTGCAACTGACATATTTCTCACAACCCACGGAGATGGTGTTTCTATTTAGATGTAATTGGTTTAGCAATGTTCCAGATTCTGGAATTAATGTGCACAAGAATTATAGTCTTATTGAAATAAAGCAAACATCGCACTATCACAAGTACGATCCTTTTGTACTAGCCAAACATTCATTGCAAGTTTATTATGCTCCTTATCCATCTCTAAAAAGAGATAAAGCAGATTGGTCTGCAGTTTTTAAAACAAAGGCCAGATTTACATTCAATGGGAATAATATTCCAAACGAACAAGCTTATCAGGAAGATCTTGAGGAAAATAACAAAATAATAATTACAGACGATCATATAGATTTTGGTCCTTTGATCGATGAATCAAATGTTTTGGTAGAAGCATTTGACAATGCAGAGGAAAATATCATAGAAAACGAGACCAAATCTGAATCAGAAGACGATGATGATTAATAAAAATCTGAATCTGATTTTTTTGCAACTGATATAACTATGTTGAATTCTTGATGTATTATGAAATTGATGTAACTATAAACCAAATCTATACATTTACCATTGTTTACATGCTTAATGTCATTTCCATTTATCATTTATTTAGCAATTTTTATTAAAAATGCAATGTAATCTGCTTATCGTCGGAACATGAGATCCATTATGAATCTGGTATAACACATATCCATTTCCATTTCCATTTCAGTCATTAATTTAGCAATTTATACCGTTGATGTACTCATTTACGTATGAAATATATTTCATTATCATGTTGTTATTCTCTTTTGAAATGATGTGTATATATGTCACAAGTTTATCGTAATGTCATCTAGAGGTAGGAGCTCACCCCGATCTTCAGAAGGCTATGGCAGTGGTGCATCGCAGGCATCAGAACGTCCTGTAATTTCTTTAGTACCTAGAGCAGAGGGGTAAGAATTAAATTTTATTCAGCATCTTATTTTTTTGATATATGTACGTACTTATCTATATCATATTTAAAAGCAGGTGGTTCAACCTACTTCCCTTGAAGGTTGTGTTAGATATTTCTAGAGCTTCTTACCAGAGTAGGATGAGTGCGTGTTGGCCGAAGTGGGATAACATCCCTGCCCACATAGTAGAGTGTATTTGGCAGGATGTCCTAGTAAGTATATTTTTCTGTTTTCCATTTTTAATTCGTTTTTTCATTTTTTTTACTGTTTATGTTTACTGTTTAATATTCTTTTTGCTTTTTATCTTGAAACACAGGCAGAGATAGACATTCAGACAGACGATATGCAGTTGGCACGGAACATTAGATGAAGAAGATGCGTAAAAACTATAGGGACTCGATATCTGAAATCAAGAAATCAGGTAATAAATCAGGTTGGATGAGGGAGAGCATATGGCAAGCATGGTTGGGATACGAAGAAACTGACGAGGCGAAGGCAAGTATACTAATTTTTTTTATATTATTTGACTGGTAGTAAATATCAAAAAATACATGATCGATAAATAATGTATCAAACTTTGAATGTACACGCAGAGTCGGAAAGAAACTCTACAAACAAAAATAAAAATCCCATCACTCATCGCGGAGGGTCGAAGTCATTTCAGCATTATCGGCAGGAGTTAGTAAATTTACTGAATGCAAATTGTAAATAGTTTATGCTATATAATTTTAAATGTACAATAATTGTATGTAAAAATCAATTTCAGAAAGCTGAGGCGCATGGTCCCGCGGGCTATATGGATGTGTTTACTAGTACGCATGCTGTCGAGCATGTAAATTCGGACGGGACAGTTTCGTATACATGGCACGACGATAAATTCAACAAGAGTCATATAATCATATTTCATTTTATGCAGTATTAGTAATTGTTCTACTTGTTAAAATGTAATTAAATAAAATATGATGAGATTAATGTATTAATGCAGGAAAAGTTTATGGAGCAGCGCCAGAAACTCCTTACTGATACAGGTCGAGATCAGCTGACGACGGATGAGGAGGATGCTATTTTTGAGTCAGTTATGGATCCATTGACGCATGGCAGATGATACGGATTTAGCAATCAAGTGGTAAGTAAATAATATATTAGCAATCAAGGAGTAATTTCAAATTTATTGCTCTCATTCTTCCCTATAGTTACTTTACTTATGCTAAAATTTTCCAAAGTTATAGTATTTCAAAATATAAATCAGCAATCTTGTCACTATAGTTATTTGGTGTTACCACAATCTAAGATGTTATCAACATGCACATACACTTACATAAACATGTATAAACTAAATTAAATAATATTATCACACTGCTAATCATTCACATACCTACACATACACTTATAGAGATCACACAACTAAATTAAATGTTTATTACAGGCCAGTAGTCAGAGACGAGGTAGGCAAACTAGAGCTTAGATCGATCTAGCAAAGATCGAAGATTTGTGGGCTAGAGTGGCACAGCTGGAGGAGCAGAATCGTCGGCAGGCCATAGAGACCACACAGTTGCTAGATCAGCTTATCGCCGAGTACATGTAGTAGTATGGTGGCCACTTCCCTTCCTCTACTGGCTCAGGTTCTGAAGGAGATTGATTGATTTCTTTGGTCGGTATTTTTTTTTCTGTTTTGCATGATTTGGTAGATGGTGGAGGTAGTCGTTGATTTGTGTACTGTGTTATGATACACATAGCTGTTTTGTTGTATAATTATGTGGAAGTTGGGGATGTTGTGGACGTATGAATTGATAGAACATTTGGTGTTGTGCATATTATGCTGTATTGTATATTAGTTTGGGTGATGATTATGTGTTTTGACTTAATTTTAAGTATTTTTTTTGTTTGGTGAATTGTGTATAGTTTGGTTTTTGATATTTGGTTGGAATATTTTATATTGGATTCGGCAGTATTGGTGGAATAGTGTTTGTATGGAAAATGTGGATGGAAGGCTATATTGCAGCAGAAATATAAAAAAATGCAGCAGATTTCCGACAGCTTTCTGGTTATATTTTTCCGACGGCTTCCAACCGCTTACAGATCAATTTTTCCAATGGTTTCTGACTGCTTCCAACAAGCGTCGGAATCTGTCGAAAGCCGTCGGAAATACGAACGGCGAGATGTGTCAGAAACCATCGGAAACACTGCACCCCGACGCCTTATTTTCCAACGGCATTTTCCGACGGCTTCGGACGGCCTCTGATGGCCGCCGATGGTTTTCCGTCATCGGAAAATACCTTTTTCGTTGTAGTGTACAGAATGGTCTCTCCGCTCTGAAACTCAAAAATGAATGTCGATGATGCGGCCGCCGTCATCGAAATTATTTTCCAGTGGCAAAAGAGAAGAGCACTGATTTAAACATTTTAAAATTTTTTGGAAGCAATTTCTATTTGAAAATACTTTAAATAATATGCATTTTAAAACTTTAAAACCAAAGTTTGGAATCACTGGAAATTTAAATTCTCAAATTCTTAATTTTAAATCTACTTAAATTTCCAAAACAGTTTCTAAACCATGTTTTTTTATAATTCCATTTATTTGTAACGTTGAAATAGTCAATGGTTTTCAAGCAATAAATGAAAATCAAATATTATCATTTCAAACAACCAAATTCATTTAACCTTTTTTTTCAGAAAATTTACTTGCATATAAAATATAATAATTCAAATTTTATTTCATTTGCCAAATTTGAAAAAAAATATTGTGTCAGTTTGCTCTGTTCAAGTATTTTGGAATTTCTATTGCTAGCATTGATCAGACGAATCGATCAAAAACCCAAATCAGCATTAACAACTCAAACAACACATTATTAAACAATTTAATTTTAATTAAAAATACACTCCCTCACTCGATAATTCGAGAATGGATTTAAAACAAAGACAGAGATTCGAACATAAAGGAACCTCAATCAAAGATTTCTAGCTAGAAGATAGGCTCGAAAGGCAATAAGATGATTAAATAACAAAGAGAAATGATGGGTATTCTGGTATTAATCGCAGCGACCTTAATCGGTCAATAGTGTCTTCAAAATTAAGATCGATACAGAATTCTTAGGCAAGTCAACATCAGATCTCCAGAGATAGAATTCGGGCACAAGTGATAGCAGCATCTAAACCGAGGATATATAAATCTTCGCTGAATCAATGCCTGTTGTAATACCAGAATCAAAAGAACACAAATAGGGCAAGACGATAATGGATTTCAGAACAGAGGGGTAGTTCCAAAAATTCAAAGGAAACCGAGTCAAAGAGGATGGAATTCAAACTCGAACGAAAAAGATTCTGTAATTAAATTTACTATATATTGAGATTTGCCTTAAACCAGAGCTCTGATACCACATTTAATGGACCGCATCAGTGGAGTAACGCGCACCATAGCATACAGCTGTACCTGTGTTCTGCCTTTACAGTCAGCTCTCGACTGCACCAATCCAGTAGGGACATGTAGGAGTAAGAGTCATCCGCTCGCTACCAAACCAAATGCGAGAACCCCCCATCATGCTGCACCCTCCAAGTGCAGAGGCATACACACATGTCAAAGTTGAATTGCTCAAAATATCAGATTGTTAATTTAAATTTGGCAAAACTCAGCATATACAGTAAATAAATCAATCACAGAATCACAGATACAGAGTAATATAACAATAAGCAATGGAATAAAAGAATAGTTGTTCATGAAGCTACTATATATATAAGAGTTAAACAAGATACAACAGAAGTCTCGAATACGTAGAAGTCTCGATACAATAATCAAATACATGGTCAGAATACATCATTGGAATCAACTGAATAGCTGAAAGCTGAAAAGATGTAGATGGATCTCCAAGCGAAGCTCCAAACTCCAAAGGTGAGTCTCAAATGCTGTATCACTCAGTCTGACCTGAGCGTAAAGCAAAACACAAAACACTCGAGTTAGGATTAACATTCTTATATCAATAAATCCAACTCAAGTGAAATAACAACTGAAATTCAAGTAACTCAAAGAATGTATGGGATAACCATCCTCTAAGGATCCCTTAAACTATCTACTATGTAGTAATATACGCTATTATAATAATGTATATATTAAAGTAAACTATAAAAATAGCGTTAAGGCTTTACATTTTCCACCTTAACACATTTTATATATTCCCATAGTCTATACAGTACCGTAACTTCCCGTAAACTGGGCTTATCAGAGGGCACTCCATAGGTATGGTACAAAGTAAACTTGTAATGGTCTCGCTAAGGTAGGTGACATGGCACAACTAGGTAATGCCAGGGTAGATATACCAATTACCCTTCCAGACTGACGGTAACGCATAACAGCAACTACCATCCACCTCGAGCCACACTCCCAAATCAAAGGTGCGCAACAAATTAATCACAAAGTAATAGAATGGCATACGAAGAAGTGTGTCCGATCAGAGGAGCTACCTCACTTGGTCCATCGATTTATCCTGTTTTAGCCACCTTATGCCAACTCACGGGAGTCGGTCCACGTATATACCTCATATAGGATCGTTGCCACCATCCTACTTCATTCTGAAATCTCCACCGCGTACACGGTTGTTAAAGGGGGTTTCGTTATTGGCAGAGAGTGTGACAATATCTGATCCCGGTCTCTTTAACAACCAAACGTTATTACAACACCACGGTCATTTCAAAATAGTTTATACTTCAAAACCAAAATATCATTTCCATTTCAAACCCATAATGATTTTCTCCTATTCTACAGATCGTTCGGGTATGTATCATTTCAACCCATAGTGAATTCTATACTAACAGGGAACTTGCATAGTGATAGCAGATATAATAATAATATAATAATAGGCATATATCAGTAGTATAAATAACAGATAATGGTGTCGAATGTCACAGGTGAACAGATACAGATAATAGCGTGTATATATATAGCAATGTAAATAACTAACAGTAGCATATTTCAATTGTCCTTTCAATTGAAATCAAATTTAATAAATATAAGAACGTTAATCGTGAGTGATTGCTCACCTTTCAATGTTAGGGAGGATAGACAAATAAATAAGCTACGAATTCAAAAATGAATCCCAAAGCAAAGCTAGATTGGCAGGAATTTTAAAGCAAAACAGGCTAGACTCAAGTTCGATAGAAAAACCAATAAACCAGAGTCAATGGAAACAAATCAAATTAGTTGATGTAAATGGTAAATATATACTATTATTATTGTCATCATCATAAAATCAATATTTTAAAACTTATATAAACTTACATAGTATACTTTAAGGTCTACATTTAATAAAAATCAATAACAAATTTTAAAACATGTACATATTAAAATCTATGTATATACAATACTGTACACAGTATAAAAATATATATAAACTAGACTATATAAACTATACAACAGATAAATTATCTAATACAATTATAAACTTATACAAACCTGCACATATATCTCAGAAAAAATACACTCACTATATATATAAAGCTTATATATTCAAACAGATGAAACTTCATATAAAAAAAGCAGCTTGTACACGTATTGCATTATAAACTTAAATACATACGCACAAAAAAAACAATGTTTACAAGAAAACACATATTTAACATCACATTATAATTAAAAATCAGTATTCTATTTAAACCCATATTTTCTACTATAATAATAATCAAATGTAGATACACGTATAGAAAGCATCAATACAGCTAACATAAAACAAAATATACTTCATACAACTTCTTTATAATACACAGACCAACATATATATTCCAACCTATGCATATAAACCTATATAACTAATATGTACCACTAACAAATTGTATGCAGCATTTAAAACTTATGCATTATGACAGTTTTAAAAATCTATATGTGCGTGTGTGTATATATATATATATATATCCAATTTAACATCAATATTAATAAACAGTACGTTATCTTTAAAAATTCATATGATACATGCAATGAAAACTCTGTGAATGCGGCTACTTAACGAAGCCTTTATATATATGCAAAATGCAACCTATGCAGACCCATAGAACTTCCTATATCAAGCCTGCACTTGACTTTATATATATTTTTATATTAACCCATAATTTCAAAATCATTATTATATTAACAAAATATATAAATATATATACTATACAACACTAAATAAAGAATATGTATACGGTAACTTATATAAATAACAAAATATATACCTTTAAAGAAGAAAAGAAGACGGAGAGCTCGGCTGAAGGTAGCACGAGGCAGAGGTGGAAGGGGAGACCGACGTGGGCTGTCGATGTTGCACGGTGGTGGAGCAGGAGAAGGGGAGGCTGTTGCGGCTGTGGGTGGAAGAGCTAGCCGATCGATTCATGGTGGACGTGAGCTCGGAAGGGAGAGTGGAGGAACGTGAAAAGCAGCAGAGGGTGAAGGAAAGTCGATGGGAAGGCAAGGGATAAGTTGGAACAAAGAAAAGACGAGCTGCTCTTAATATATAAACTTACATATTAATATTTTCCTATCAACTGAAATGTCAAACAATAGAAAAATGGGTAGGAGAAGAGAAAATAGGAGTAGAGAGAACAACATAAATATATTATAGCTTTACATATCACTTTATTAAACTGACACTATAATTGAATGAAGGGGATAATAAAGCACAGAGGTTACTTCAAGGGATAGAAAAACGTAAATAGCCGACAACAGATAAAGAAACGTACCTCTGCAATTATAACGCAATGGGAATGGTGAACGTCAAGTGACAATTCTGGGAAAAGCAAAATTCAATTTGAAAATAGATAAATTCTAGTGGCCGTTAATATTCAACGGCTAGCATTTGAGAGGACAAAAGAAACAAAATACCTCAACGGGTATCGATACGATTGACTGCTTTGCGGGTTCTGCTCCGTACCGAACTCCAAAACACAGAAGTGAATATACCGCAAAGCTCAACACGACGAGATGATCAAAACAGTATTCAAATATCAGTGGTACGATCATCCTATCAAAAGTCGATAATCGGTACCGAAAATGCTGCAAATCTGCTGAAAATAAGATAAATGAGGCTATAGAAGTCCAAATTTGACGAAACAAATATGGCATCTCACTCAGAAGATGATTTACAAATTTATTATAAAAATATTCAAGTTTGAAAAATATTTTATTATCATCAAATATTAACTGATTGTAATTTAAATAAAATTATACAATAAAATAAATTCTCATATTATCAAATGAAAATTTACCAAAATTTAATTATTTAAAATTTCATAAAAATTCAATTAAATACATTATTAAAACCATTAAAATTTACGGGTCATTACACTCTCTCCCACTCAAAACTTTTCGTTCTCGAAAAGGCACGAGGTAGGAGAATAAAAACAACCTGAAAGAAAATAGATTGAAAACAAAATAAACAATTAATTTAAAACTATATAAATTTCAACTTAATTTAATTAATATTCAATAATTTATTTTAAATTCAAGGTATTTCAATAAGTTGATTTAATTTCAATTTATTAATTCCTTTAAAACAAAATTTATTTTATTTATCTTATTTATTCATCATCTTGTTATTAAATTTTATCTCAATTAACATTTCTATAAATTATAAATTAAGTGTTTAAACATTTATTATAATCACTCAAATTTGTTTATAAATTCCTTTAACATCATTTTACATTGTAAATTATTCAATTACACATTCAACTTCTGAATGATTAAGGTAAGTTATATTAGAATGTAATTGGGTATTATACAAGTTAAATTTTCTCAATCCAATTATTACAAGTTTAAATATTTATTTAGAATTTTTTGATTTATTTATAATTAAAATTATCCTTTAACATAAAATTTAAGAATTATTTTTCCGATTCACTTCAAACCATTTAGAGATAAATAAATATATATATACACACACTATATATATCAAATCAAATTTATTTTCAAAACAAAAGTGTAGAAAAGCTACAGAATGGTCTCTCCACTCTAAAACTCGAAAATGTATGTCGATGATGTGGCCGCCATCACCGAAATTATTTTCCAACGACAAAAGAGAAGAGCACTGATTTAAAAATTTTAAAATTCTTTGGAAGCAATTTCTATTCGAAAATACTTTAAATAATATGCAATTTAAAACTTTAAAACCAAAGTTTTGAATCACCGAAAATTTAAATTCTCAAATTCTTAATTTTAAATCTACTTAAATTTCCAAAACCGTTTCTAAACCATGTTTTTTTTATAATTCCATTTATTTATAATATTGAAATAGTCAATGGTTTTCAAACAATAAATGAAAATCAAATATTATCATTTCAAACAACCAAATTCACTTAACCTTTTTTTTCAGAAAATTTACTTACATATAAAATATAATCATTCAAATTTTATTTCATTTACCAAATTTGAAAACAATATTGTGTCAGTTTGCTCTGTTCAAGTATTTTGGAATTTCTATCGATAGCGTTGATCAGATGAATCGATCGAAAAGCCAAATTAACATTAAAAACTCGAACAATACATTGTTAAACAATTTAATTTTAATTAAAAATACACTCCCTCACTCGATAATTCCAGAATGGATTTAAAACAGAGATAGAGATTCAAATACAAGGGAACCTCAATCAAAGAATTCTAGCTAGTGGATAGGCTCGAAAGGGAATAAGATGATTAAATTGCAAAGAGAAATGATGGGTATTTTGTTATTAATCGCCGCGACCTTAATCGGTCAACCTGACTTCAAAATTAAGATCGATACAGAATTCTGAGGCAAGTCGACGTCAGATCTCAAGAGATAGAATTCGGGCACAAGTGATAGCAGCATCAAAACCGAGGATGTATAAATCTCCGATGAATCAATGCTTGTTGTAGAGGCGTTTCACCCCTTTACAAATCATTCAATAGAGCTATGGGATGTTTCAGAATCAAAAGAACACGAATAGGGCGAGAAAAGAATGGATTTCAGACCAGAGGGGCAGTTCCAAAAATTCAAAGGAAACCTAGTCAAAAAGGATGGAATTGAAGCTTGAATGAAAGTGATTACGTAATTAAATTTACCCTATATATTGAGTTTTGCCTAAAACCAGAGCTCAGATACCACATGTAATGGACCGCTTCAGTGGGGTAACTCCCACCGTAGCATACAGCTGTACCAGTGTACAGCCTTTACGGCCAGCCTCTCGACTGTACCAACCCCACAAGAACATGTAGGAGTAAGAGTCATACGCTCGCTACCCAACCAAATGCGAGAACCCCCTATCATGCTGCACCCTCCAAGTGCATAGGCAGACACAAATGTCGGAGTTGAATTGCTCAAAATATGAGATTGTTAATTTAAATTTGGCAAAACTCATCATATACAGTAAATAAATCAATCATTGAATCACAAACACAGTGTAATATAACAATAAGCAGCGGAATAAAATAATATTAGTTCATGAAGCTACTATATATATCAGAGTTAAACAAGATACAACAGAAGTCTCGAATACATAGAAATCTCAATACAATAATCAAATACATGGTAAGAATGCATCACTGGAATCAACTAAATAACTGAAAGCTGAAAAGATGTAGATGGATCTCCAAACGAAGCTCCAAACTCCAAAAGTGAGTCTCAAATGTTGTATCACTCAGTTTGACCCGAGTGTAAAGCAAAACACAAAACACTCGAGTCAGGATTAACATTCTTATATCAATAAATCCAACTCAAGTGAAATAACAACTGAAATACAAGTAACTCAAAGGATGTTTGGGATAACCATCCTCTAAGGATCCGTTAATCTGTCTATACTTTGGAAAAACTATAACACTTTCCTTTAAATAGTTAGATATTAATAATAGTGTATATATATAGTAAAATAGTTTACAAAATAAAATAGTCAATTTAAAAATGAATATATGTTCAAAGAGTTTATATTTAAAATAATTAGTATATTAGGATAGTTTATATTAAAATAGTTTATATTTAAAATAGTTTATTTTAAAATTGTTTATATAGTAAAGAAAATATAAGTAGTTCAAATAAAATCTTTAAAATACTTTATACAATAACATAGCTTCCTCAAATTTCACAAATCGATTCAATTCAACTTGAATTCAAAAATTCAATTTAATTCAATCTCAATTTATCAATTTCAATTCAATTCAGTTTCTAAATAAACTATTTCAAATTATATCGATTTCAAATGCAGATTTGAACCACAAAATAAACCATTTCAATTTCATTATATTTCAAAGTTTTGAATATTCCACACTTTCAAAAATAAATTAGATAACTTCATATATAGCTTAGTTTAACTTCATTATTGTTTAGTTTTGAAATATTCACTTAATAAAATCCAATATTATTTAAATAAAACTCTAAATTTCAAATCATTAAATATTTCCTTCAATTTATTTAAACTTGAAATATTTCATTTAATCACCTTAAACCAAAATCAAGTTATAAAATCATATCCCTTAAAAATATCAAATTCAATAAGTTTCAATTCGATTTAATTAAATAAAATTCTTAATTAAATACCATTTCAGATCAATTTCAAATCTATCTTCCCAACCTTATAAATTATTATAAACTCTATATTTGAAAATATAATTTTAAATAAATACTTAAACATATTATATATAAATTAAATCAAATTTTATTAAATTAAATCTTATTGTCAAACTTATTTTCATATTAAAACTAATTTATACATAATAGTAAAATTATAAGTAAATTCTTAAAATTTATAATTTCAAAACTAACTTATAATTTTAAAATTGTCAAAACATAAAATTTAAAATCAAGAATTTAAACTTTAACAATTACACACACACACACACACACATATATATATAATATCTTAAAAATAAATATTTATTAAACCATGTATTTCTTTCCAAAACCATAGAAATCATTTTTAAAATATTTATATATAGACCAACGGTGTCTATATATAATTTTCTATCCTATGGTCAAAAGATACGAATATTTATCGTTTCAATCCGCAATTAAAATATAAATACGGGTATATATCATTTCAACCCGCAATCCCAAATTCAACTCAATGAAAATCGCTTGGGTTTATCATTTCAACTCATAATGATTTTCTCCTATTCTACAGATCGTTCGGGTATGTATCATTTCAACCCATATTGAATTATATACTAATAGGGAACTTGCAGAGTGATAACAGATATAATAATAATATAACAATAGGCATATATCATCAGTATAAATAACAGATAATGGTGTCGGATGTCATACGTGAACAAATACAGATAATAGCATGTGTGTGTATGTGTGTTTATATCAATGTAAATAACTAACAGCAATATATTTCAATTGTCATTTCAATTGAAATCAAATTTAATAAATATAAAAACGTTAATCGTGGGTGATTCTCACCTTTCGAGGCTAGAGAGGATAGACAAAGAAATGAGCTACGAATTCAAGCACGAATCCTAAAGCAGAGCTAGATTGGCACGAATTTCGAAGCAAAAAAGGCTAGACTCGAGTTCGACAGAAAAACTGATAAACCAGAGTCAATGGAAATAAATCAAATTAGTTGATGTAAAAGGTAAATATATATATACTATTATTATTATCATCATCATAAAATCAATATTTTAAAACTTATATAAACTTATATAGTATACTTTAAGGTCCACATTTAATATAAAAATCAATAACAAATTTTAAAACATGTACATATTAAAATCTATGTATATACAATAATGTACACAGTATAAAAAATACATAAACTAGACTATATAAACTATACAATAGATAAAATATCTAATACAATTATAAACTTATACAAACCTATACATATATCTCAGAAAAATACACTAACTATATATATAAAGCTTATATATTCAAACAGATTAAACTTCATATACAAAAAGCAGCTTATACACGTATTACATTATAAACTTAAATACATACACACAAAAAAAACAATGTTTACAAGAAAATACATATTTAACATCACATTATAATTAAAAATCAATATTCTACTTAAACCCATATTTTCTACTATAATAAAAATCAAATGCAGATACACATACAGAAAGCATCAGTATAGCTAATACAAAACAAAATATACTTCATACAACTTCTTTATAATACACAGACCAACATATATATTACAACCTATGCATATAACCCTATATAACTAATATGTACCACTAACAAATTGTATGCAGCATTTAAAACTTATGCATTATGACAGTTTTAAAAATCTATATGTACATATATATGTATGTATGTATGTATGTATGTGTGTGTATGTATTTATATATATATCCAATTTAACATCAAGATTAATAAACAATACGTTATATCTAAAAATTCATATGATACATGCAATGAAAACACTGTGAATGCGGCTACATAACAAAGCCTTTATATATATGCAAATCACAACCTATGCAGACCCATAGAACTTCCTATATCAAGCCCGCACTTCACTTTATATATATTTTTATATTAACCCATACTTTCAAAATCATTATTATATTAACAAAATATATACATATATATATACTATACCATACTAAATAAAGAACAAGTATACAATAACTTATATAAATAGCAAAATATATACCTTTAAAGAAGAAAAGAAGATGGAGAGCTCGGCTGAAGGTAGCATGAGGTAGAGGGGAAGGGGAGACCGACGTGGGCTGTCGATGTTGCTCGGTGGTGGAGTAGGAGGAGGGGAGGCGGTTGCGGCTGTGGGTGGAAGAGCTAGCCGATCGATTCATGGTGGACGTGAGCTCGGAAGGGAGGGTGAAGGAACATGAAAAGCGGCAGAGGGTGAAGGTAAGTCGATGGGAAGGCAAGGGATAAGTTGAAACAAAGAAAAGACGAGCTGCTCTTAATATATAAAATTACATATTAATATTTTATTATCAGCTGAAATAACAGACAATAGAAAAGAGGGTAGGAGAAGAGAAAGTAGGAGTGAAGAGAATAACAGAAATATATCTATACTATAATATTAATACTAAGTTGCATTTCAAGAGCATAGAAGCATTTTGCTGAAATTTGAACTCAACGGTCGCGACTTCTTTCCTTTTTTCCCACTGTTGTCGATATCAGTTTTTCCTTCTTCCATCGCAATTCACTTTGTTTTCAATCCTCTCTCCTCCGACCAAAACCCTAACTAAATTTCGGTTACTTCCTGACCAAAAACCTTCTTTCCAACCTTTCTCTGCCATACCCAAAACTTGAGATAAACCAACGTTATTGACCTATTTCTTCCAAATTGACCAACCTGCCTCCACCACAATGGCGCCTAATAGTTCCAAATCTATATTCATCATCCCATCAACGACGATAACATTCTTTCTTCAAATGTCGGCAGGTTGTCGCCTAGGCATCGATAGGTCATCAGGGAAGCAATCAATTCCACTCCATAGTAGTGTTACGAACAAATTGAATTGAGTACTTGCAATTGAATTTGACTGATAGATCGTTCATCCATTTAGGAAACTTGAAGAAGCCCAGATTTCTTCAACAAGCTTTTCTGCTGGTAAGAAACTAATTTGCATACAATTTTTTTCCACTTATATATACAATTCAGTAATGTTGATGGATTAAAATTCAAATTCTAGTAGAGGTTAGTAATGAGGAGAATCATCTGAATGTGATTTGAAGAATTAATTTTTCTTCGACTAATGATGAGGTAGGTACAGTCCATGAGACCTCAAGGCATACAGTAGCATGTAGTTGCAGTGGAAGAGCTTAGTTGAGAATTAGATTAAAGCTCATCTGGAGTTGAAGGTTATTACTTATTTGCTTAACACTGTAATTTACTGTTATGAGTTTTAGTACCTTCATGTTAAACATGTGCAATGGTTTGATTCTTTTTAACATTTTATACGCTGGATAGCAACACAATAGAGAATTGTAAATAGGATTGCGATATTTAATCCTTTAACATCTATGAGTTTTCCATGTTAGTTAAAAAATATATTTATAGTTCCACATACAATTTGAATAGAAGTTCGATGATTTTGGATATGTTTTTAAAAGGAGGAGTTGCATTCGTACGTAATTGAGTTCAATCTTGAATTAGATTAGTTTTAGACTATAGGATGTGTGAAATATAACAAAATGTTCTGTCAGTTGCACGATTTTTTTATTCCTATGTATTTTAGTTCATTATGAATAAAAATTTCACAAATTAACTGGGTACTAACTACAAATTTTGGGGTTTAACAATTTTAGCCCAAATAAGAAAATACATGCTTAAAAAATTGGTCATCCTTATTCTTTTCTAGCAGATCAACGTTTTGTTCCATCATACGAGAATGGATTTTTTCCTGCTTAGATGTCTCATATGTTGGTAATTCTATAACTAGCATCCAATGAACTTTGTAATTTAATTATTTTCTTTTACTTGAAAGAAAATGAGAAGGTTGAAATTTCTACTAGCACCTTTTTCTATGTATATTTGTAATTAACGTTGTCTAAATACTACTTCATTTAATTACCTACTCTAAGAAGTCAAAAAAAAAATAGTTGTACAACTGGTTTATCATGCATATTCCTTTCGTAGTTTTATTTACAATAAGGCATATAGTGTAAGTGGGTATGTTCATACTTAATAAGCATTAAAATTTCCATAAGTTCAAATCATACATGGAAATTACTAATCTTAAAATCTATAAGATTAATAATATATTATTGGTTAATATCGAAACGATTTCCTTTAAAGATCCATTCGTGGGCATTTAACGTTTTTAAAATGCATGTAAAACTAATATCACATAATAAAAATATGTGACAAATAAAAAAAATGTTAATATCATATAAACCAATATTTCTTCTATATTTTTATTATACATAATAAAAAAGAAGTTGTATGTAGCAAGTACCATATTCATGATCCATTATCTCTAATATAACACATGTAATTGGTTTTTCCACGCGCAAGCCTTGATGAATACATCAACCATGAAAATATAACAATATTAAAAAGTTTCCCTGTCATATTTGGTTAAGTTCAATAGTATTATATTGTTGGTGAAACTAAAGCTAATACTAATTTTTCTTCTAAGGTACCCGAAGATAATATTTATATTGCATGTTGACAAGCTTTAAGATGTCACAATAAACTACGGAACCCCTCACTATTTTAGCTTCAATTGCTTCCAAGTTAAAATGTTTTCTTCAGTATAATTTTGCTCATCATATTAGAGGTGTTGCTCCTTTTGCATAAAATTTATTGTGCATATGAACGTCAGCTTTTTGATAACTTTAGTCTTTTGTTGATAAAGATATAAGCATATACAATTAACTGTTGATTTTATTCTGAATATGAATTTGACCTAGATAGATAGTTAGATTATTGTTGTATGAAAACAAAACCTTGATTTCTACCCTTTTAGCAATACTTTGATTATAAGTAAATAAATATGCTACTTTGGGAAAAACGGAGTCATTTTAGTGCGTAAGTAGTAGCAATAACCACAAGAATTATGAAAACTTTAAGCATATGCACATGGTTTGGTTTCTTTAATTTTGTTTTATAGAGATTTTTAAGAAATTTGATGTCATTTCTAATTTACCTTTAGACATGTATTTGACATAATTTTATGAACTTAATGGATTTATTAAATTATGACCGGTGTTGTAATCAAGATTACAAATTTAATCATTATTTTTATGGTCAACTGAACTTTTGAAATTGTGAAATTAACTAGCAGTTTATGTTGTACCATATATTTTCTTTATTGTAATGTCTTAATATGTTATACAAAAATGCCAAATAATCCTCCTTCAATCGTCTAGAAAATGGTAAGAAATATTTAGCACTCATATATAATACAATTACTTTTCCTTTATCGTTAGTTTATGAATACCATACTGATATTTGCTGCTAATTCTTGATTTATTTCTTTACTACCAAGTTGGATAGAAGTTATGTTTATTTGTATTATTTTTAACATGGTAATGAATTTAAATACATCTGAAAACATTATTAATTGATGGATTTAAAATAGCAGCTGCAAAATCAGAATAGAGAAAAATCAAGGGAAGTTAATTGTATATACTCAGTTTATTTCTTATTACAAGTGAGCACTATGTTAATGATTATACAAGCGCATAAAATGTTTATAAATTGTTGTATTTGTGCTAAAAAATATGAGCGATAGCGAAGCCAAGCCCCCCTTTTTCGAAAGCCCCACAACTAGCTATCTTATAGCAGACAAATAACGCAAGCCTACTCAACTAATCTCATGTAAATGTTCGCAACTAAACTAATAGAGTTTTATACTAAACAGATAATCAGAGTATCGTGTTATGAAAAGAAAACTTTGATTGTTATTCTTTTGGCTATTCTTAGAGCAACCTATTGACTATAAAGAATCAGAGATCCTACTTTAGGAAGGATTTGTGTCATTTTGATGCCAAAGAAGTAGTGAAAACCATTGAAGTCATGAAAATTTGAATGATGTGCTATATGAGCATTATAATATACCATATCTTTGTACTATATAGGAAGCTTCCAAATATTCCCTTAATCATTGGGTATATGGTAAGAAATGTTTTATACCCAACATGTTGTAGTACTTCCAAAAGAAATACTAATTTCAAAAACTAAATTTGGAGAGGAATTGTAGCTTCCAAATATTCTCTTAATCATTGTGTAAATGGTAAGTAATCTATACTCAAATGGTGTAGTAATGCCAAAAGAAACACTAATTTCAAAACTGAATTGGAATGGGATTTATTGCTTGCTTTTTCCGTTTAAAATATGGATATGTTTTGCATGATCCATATAAAGAATAGATATTTTTCTTCTACAATTAGTATAAATATTAATATTCATAGTTAGCTTTAGATTTATTGCTTTACTAACAAGTTTGATGGAAATTGTGTATACCAGTTTATTTGATTTTGAAGAAGTGTGGCACATATCTACAGTCCATAACTGCTTTTTCTTTTCATATCACGAGTTCAAAAAAAAGGATACAATCATAACATTATCACCACTATTGCCATTTCTAATCCCCTAATTTTGAGATTTAAAAAACTGTTTTTCATGTTCATCAACAGTTTATATGTTGGATCAAGTGGGAATTACTAAAAATAACTTTAACTACAATTTTCAGATATATCTTTTTATTTTCAAGTGGTAGAAAATTAATTCATGCTTACATAAAATCTTCTTTGCCCGCATTAACAGTATTCTATACTTGGATCAATTTATTTACTGTATCCAATAGAAAGTCTCACTTTAATTAAATTAATGTCATAATGTGTTAAGTTTTATCATTCCAAGAATGTATTAAAAAAGTTACAATTTTTGATTGCTTATTTATGTTGCGGTAAGAATTGCTCATCTTAGACCATAGATTTTAAAATCACATAAATGCATAGTGCTCAATTTCAAAATGTCTAGGAATAAAATGCGTAACACATAAAGGCATTTTGATAAAATACTAATTATAATCACAATGTTTATAAAAAGGTATTTTGACAGCACAATGAGAATAACTGATGCTTAAGATTTAATGCTCATAAATGAGTATGTTTCTCATTTAAAGCGTAAATCTTGATTTATTTGCTAACTAATGAGTTTTTAACGCAAATGGGAACTAGATACGGCATTATGAAAGCTAGGAATGCGAAAAGAATGAATTCCAGAACAACGGCAAATTATTTTATTTAGAAATAGAGAGTAATTGATCTGCATGCATTATGTGATGTTGATGCTGACTTTTTACAACATCTTTTGCTGATTACGTATCACTTCTGCATTATCCTTGATTTGTAAAAAGAAGACCATTAGTGAATGTTATTCTTTAATCTAACCTTTTAGCTAACTTTTTTCTACCTACTTATGTTTCTCTTCCTGTGTACTGTTAAGTTAGTACAAAGTGTACTGTTAAGTTTGTATGTTGTGGGAACTTATAATATGTTTTTAATTAAAGTCATGAGTCAACTGTATATATCTATATTGAAAACATATAGTTTCTGCCACGATTGAAGACTATATCGTTTTTTTATGTTTAAATTTTAGTTGCTTATATTATATATACTAATAAAAATTGGAATCAACAGTGGATTTCTTGAAATATCTTTGCAATATATATAATATACTTATTGTAATATGAAGCTAAAGTGATCTGAATATGAATGGCCTTAATTATTTCCCTTTAATGATAATTCGATTAAGAATTTCCTATATATACAATACGGTTGACCTTCTAATATATTTACCACGGTGTATGTTAAATTTTTAGCTATTATTGGCTGTTTTATAAGGAATAAATAATATTCTGTTTTATTTTCTACAAATGTGCCATTTATACCTGCTAATCTTTTTTTTGGATGGAGGAAGCTTTTAGCAAATTTTCAGTTTGTCTGGCCAGCTATTCTTTACCATTTCAAAATATACTTATTGTTCTTCTATGCAATCGATTCTATTTGTAAATGTGATTAAGAAATAATGTTTATAATTTGTTTGCAGATCACACCAACCAGAGCAGGACTACAAATAATTCTGACCAGAAGGGAAGCATGTTTGAAGGTACAGTTTAAATTAAATCTTTTAACTTTTTTACATCTTATACCGAGACGTGTTAAGTGAAGTGAACTGAATGCTAGCATAATATTTGATAACCGATATATACTGAATATGTAATGGTCAACGTGCAAATCAAATCTTTTGGATATTGTTATATTAGGTAAAGTTTTTGTAATAGGTGCGGATTATGTGGTATGTAGATTTTATTTTACTACATGGGGAGAATCCATGAATGGTGTCTATGTTTAACAGCTGTTGTAATACCATCAGATTTCCTGCATTGGCCGACAATTTAAATACATTTGCAGTTTTATTTTCACCAAATTTCTTATGCCACTTGATTGAAATCTTTTATATCTTATACATTTATCCATACACATTAAAAAGCAGTCCTTCTCTGTTAACTTTGCTAACTCATGGATCCGTGTAACATTATTTTACAACAGTTGCTTTTCACACTTCTTTACTATTTCTCTTAGATGTTCGCATCCCTTGCATGTTAAAAAATAGTTGCAGAAATTTTTTTTGGGTATTGTATTAGCCTAATTTTCAACCATATAGAGAGCACCAATATATAGGCAATGAATTAATTAATATTGCATACTCTTTAAAACATGACAATAAGCTGGCGTTCATTTAATTACTGCCATCATGCCTTCAATAATGCTCAATTTGCTAATGCCACACTTCTCAGTAATCACTGGGTGTCTATAGATTTTTCTTCAGGTTGGTTCTTCTTTTGGTTCATAACTTTTACCTCCCTCAAAATTTCCAACTGATGTTCAAATTGTCATACCATTCAATAACGCTCCATAATCAATTAACTTAATCGACCTATTTTTTGATATGTCATGAAATACTTGATCGATGCCCCTTTATTTTTTTTTTGCCATGATATTAGTTTCAAAATGATATGTTTTGATAATAAAACAAATAGACACAATGCAGTAAGATAGAGAACCTTTTTAATAAATATTCACTAAAACAACTGTTGCTCGGTCCATAATTCACTCATTTAGAAAAAGTATCTGTTATTGCTTTTATAACTGTTATTACATTGAATCAAATAAGGAAATTGTTGCAAAATTCTATATACATACTATAATTATAGGGTCGTGAACTTAAGAGTTTTCAAATTAAACGCTAATGACAAACTCCCAGTTTAGTAAATAATGTGATGTTCATTAACATTTATACTTTACATCTATACAAGTTTAGCTAAAACAAGTGGAAATTCAAATGCTAAAGGAGCTGAACATTTTTACACATTTAAATATATGTAACGTTAATGTACATCAACTTGGTTTCATTTAGGTCTGCTTTTTATTACTTTTATTTCAAGGCTTATGAATCTTTTCTCAGCTAATTTTAGCACCATGATTTAGTGCCTTTGTTGATTTTAAGAAAATTACCTCACCAGAATCAAATGAAAATATTAAATGCAGTTTATTGGCTTAAGCGGTTCATTTTTGGGTCATCTAGAAGCATAGAATCATTATAAAGACATATGTGCTAAACTGCAAAATCAAATACATATAAAAGGTTTTGAGTTGTTGATTCCATGTCAGAAAACACTGTAACATAGTTGCAAAGTATTTAATACCAGTAGATTTGCTATAACTCTTAAATATTGAATGAAAATACATGTCAAATGCATTTCCTAAATTTGTACCAATATTATTTATCACATACCATGGTGTTCCATGAAAAATATCTATCATGAAAAATATCTATGGTCAACTGGATTGCGCGGGGTGATGTCTTGCTAACTTTCATCAACTCATTTCATAATGGTGGCATATAATAATTCCATTGAGTGATTTCATTTGTGTTTGTTTGAGTTTCAAACCCATAGTGGATATTATGGAAGCTGTTGAGCATCTGTCCAAAATATATCACAATCATCAAAGAGGTACACAACAATCTAGCTCATAATGGATATTAAGAAACGAGTCCCATGCCCTTGGTTTAAATATCATTTGCAGCCTATGTTAAGGACTTTTTAGGTAGGGAAGTTAGAGGACTTCAGGACTAACTTGATTGGTATATTTAATTTTTAGCGTAACATGAATTTAGATGGCCATGCAAGCCATGTCGTTCCATCAGTATATTTGGATGAATACAATTTAATAGTTTTCACCTAGCTGATTTTCATAAATAGGAAATATTTGTTCGTTTTTCACATCAAAAGGTTGAAGTTCTTACCGGTTACCATATAGGAGCACTAATACTAATATTTGGAACCTTTAGGTTACCAGTCTTAGTTATTTCTTATATTTCAACATATTTTCAGTACTTTCCCTTAATTCCTTATTTTAGTTAGCATAAAATTGGTTGTTCGTTGACCTAAGATGTATGCCACCCACTTCATAGAAGGTTTTATTCTATTGTCAACCTTCGACTTTTTATGCTTTCCTTACTTTACATTACACTATTTGTTAAATTAACAATATGATCATGATTCATGTTGTATAGTTTTACTTTGGGGTTAACTCATTTTTGACGATTTCCTAGTGTTACTTCAATTTCATTATGTAATATTTGGTCCATCAATACGTGCAAACAAATATACTTATATCTATTTATATCCAAAATAAATTACAAATATCAAACATAAACGTATCTATATGCCTATCAACGGATGTTTTCGGATGCGGCTGTCCACATCCGCATGCGAAATTATTTTCGAATATCGAATATCCGATCTGCGAATACAGACAGATATCGGATAAGTATCCAATCCGCTAATGATCGATAAATAAAAAATTAAAAAAAGATAATTTTAGTCTAACATTTTTTTTAATCCCATTGATTGTAGAAGTCTTAAAAATTAACAAATATGATGATAATAAATAGTTTCAAGCAGCTAATAAGCATTAAGTGCATACAATATAAACTACTAACTTAATAAAATAATAAATGAATATCTTTCATGCACTAAAATACATATAATTAATTTTCGGATGCGGATGTGTTTGTATCCGCATCCGTTTTTTCGAATATCATATATTTATCCACTTTTTGGATGCGGAAGCGGACGGATTTTGGATTTTTTGGGTAACCATTGACAACTCTACGTATCTAGAGATATTTGGACCTATATCAAATATTTGTTTTATCTTCTCACAATTGACAAATCTTAATTGAATATTTCATTTCAACCAAAGTCCATTTCAACACTTATTCTTATTAATGTTCAAAAGATACAAGATATGACCTAATAATTGTTTTAAGCTATGAACATGCATTTATACATATAACATCAACTTTTTTGCTTCATGAAAGAACATGCAATAACCATACTATATATATATATATATATATATATATATATATATATATATAAACTATTATCTTTATAAAAACTAGATAGATGATTTTTGAATTTGATACCACTATATCCACAACTGTATCTCATTTCCAAATATATGATATTTTTTTGTCTTTTACATATACATGCTAATGGATTTCATATTCTTTAGGCATCCACCGATAAGCCTATGGTAAGCTACAATTTGATATAGACGTTGAAAAAAAGAAATTAAAATCAAGTAATCCGGAACCTGTTTTGTAACATATGTTGGTTTTTTAGTCAAACAAATGTTTTAAAGTCCTTTTGTTTTGAAGTAGTAAAGACCAAAGCCATTTCAATTATAACGGTTGGTGACCATCTTGAAAATTTAGTACAAATCCATAATGTTGTAGGTTGCATGTTCATACAAACTCCTTATTCATGGACCAAAAACACATGGAGGAAATAAATGTAAGCATCTAAAATTGTTAACGAGCTTAAGCTAATTGATCAGCAAACCATATTTTCTAGCAGTTTTTGTTTCTTTGTTTTTTGGAGAACCAAAGTAGCTAGGCCAATATATTATATGTTTATAGATCTATATTTTATCATAATACGAAAAAACAATAGAAGTTGTGTAAACTATTATAGGTATGGATCAATGCATGGTTTATGAAGTTATAAATAGTTTTTTACTTTTATTTATTGTAATTATACGTGTCCTATGAATATTTTCAATGTTAAAGTACTGATAAGGATATTGAAAAAATTACTAGGCATCCAGTACCAAATAAGTAGAAATGTATGTTAAGAGCCAATCATCGTATTATTTCAGTAAGACTTTAGGCATTTTTTTTCCTTATATTTTTTTTAGCGTCGCCTATACTGATTAGATACACAATAATCCTATTCGTTTTGATCTTGAGCATAGACCATTTTCCAATTCTATTTACTTTTGTTGTTATTTTCGCTCATAGGATACGATAAATGATGGTGGGTGGTGGTTAGGAGCTGTATAATTTGCTTTGTTTTTGTTGTTTATAAAGCCATCGTTAATTCGTACAGGTATTAGGGCATACATACAATTGGAGCCATTAGATTTGTTTGTTCAAAGAAATGATATTGGATCCACAAGCAGCAAACTTTTACGAAGTGCCATATGTAATCATTGTTTGTTGATATCTGTTCTGATTGCAACAGAACATAACTTTGTATTGAGATATTCAAAATTTCCCTGTTTATTGATTGTCTAATATAAAAGCTTGATCTTAAATTTATTAATTCAACACAAATACCATCTGTGTTAATTTTTTTTACAATCATTTAGTCCATGTTCTGCATACTGTGAAGGCAATAGATTATAAAATCTATCATAATGGCATAATAAACTTTTAAATATTTTTTTGTAATGATTTATTGTAGTTTCAAGCCAGTTATTATGCTTTATTGAGAAATAAAATTGAACTATAACTTGCATTCTATTCTAAGAATTATATCTTAATTTCATTGCACATGCGATAAACCGCACCATATGTCATTCATTTATCATCGCGTACAATCTGTTGTGCTCGCTTTCTGGTGCAGTTTTTATGGATGAATGTAACTGGAACAATTGTTGGCTTACTGATTCGTAATGGATCAAGCCATACATGATGCAAATGATAGTTTAATTAATACACCTCATTGTATGCTTTTTTCTAACCAACACACCTTTGAAAATTAAACTTTTTACATGATATTTGCAAAAACAAATTTAATTATATTCCGTGTGCGTAGCATGGGTTTACACTAGTTATAACTTTATATATCACTTTATTAAACTGACACTATAATTGAATACAGGGGATAATAAAGGACAGAGTTACTTCAGGGAATACAAAAACGTAAATGGCCGGCTACAGATAAAAGAAACATACCGCTGCAATTATGACGTAATGGGAACGGTGAACGTGAAGTGACAATTCTAGGAAAAGCAAAAGTCAAGTGGAAAATAGATAAATGCTAGTGGCCGTTAATATTCAATGGCTGGCATTTGGAAGGATAAAAGAAACAAAATAGCTCAACGGGTATCGATACAATTGAATACTTTGCGGGTTCCACCCCATACCAAACTCCTAAACACAAAAGTGAATATACCTAGAGATCAGCACGACGAGACGATCAAAACGGTATACAAATACTAATGGTACAATCATCCTATCAAAAGTCGATAATCGGTACCGAAAATGCTGCAAATCTGCTGAAAATAAGATAAACGGGGCTATAGAAGTCCAAATTTGATGAAATGAAATATGATGTCTCACTCAGAAGATGATTTACAAATTTGTTATATAAAAATATTCCAGTTTGGAAAATATTTTATTATCATCAATATTAACTGATTTGAATTTAAATTAAATTATACAATAAAATAAACTTACGTATTATCAAATGAAAATTTACCATTTACTATGTTTTACTAGACGTATTCCAAATATTAAATTTTATTTCATAATTTAATTATTTAAAATTTCACAATAATTCAATTAAATACGTTATTAAAACCATTAAAAATTACGAGTCGTTACACCAACAACATTTCCGAATGTGTCTTTAATAGGGAGGCTAAAAGGATGAATACTTAAGGTAATCTATATTAATATTCAAAGATATTCTCAAATCGTAAATCATCTGCAGAGAAGATAATAGGTAAAAAATCTAAAATTAGCCAAGTATGCGACCCTAGTAAAACAGCTACTAAAAGCGTTTGAGAAATTCGTTGTAGAGAAAGTTCCATGAATGAAGATGCTTCTGCATATTTTTACAAGTACTAGCAAGCACTAAAATTACTCAAGATGTGAAAGTAGTACAAATGTGACATTTATCAAAAGTAGGTATAGTAGAAAAGGACCAGGTCCTACTCTTGACTAGAGAACAACGAGTAAGAGCACAACTAGAATCCCCTATCCCAACACTAATCGAAGAAAACCCGGTAATAAACCCATTACACCACACAAAATAACCATGATGAAACATGTATGACCCTGTATAGAAAGTACATTGCGGTGAAAACATTGCTAAAAGACAAGAATTTAGCCCAACAACGTCAATACCACTCCCATGTACTTTGCTATTTTTTAGGTTTTTTTTGTATAAATGAGATTTTTCAACCCCTTACTTTCATTGTGTGACAAGAGAAGAGGGTTTACAGATTTCAATGAGGGTATATCAAGGAGTCCTCTCAAGGTCACTATAGAAGCCCAAAAATACCCAAATAGTAAGGTAGGGTAAATACTAGCCAACTACGCACAACGATACGTAGGAATTTGAGCGAGGATGTAATAAATACCAAAAATACGTTAGCATACCACAACTATTATCACATCAATTGGTTTCGATGTCAAGTCCATGTCCCTTTGATGTATGGACCATATACTTGATTAGATTACTTCCCATGTTTGATGGATCGTGCAAGAGATGCAGTAGTGGATTATTTCACAAAATGGATAAAAGGAAAGCCTTCAAAAACCATTGCTTTAAAGAAAATTGTTAAGAATTAATTATTAATATGTTTAGGATACCCTGCCGAAATAATTTAAGATAACGGAACACAGTTTGAAAGTGAAGAGTTCACCCAGCTATGTCAAAAGAATGGAATGATAAAGTGCTTCTCCTCAATGCACCCTTAAGCTAATAAGTGAGTCATAACAATTAAGGAAAAGTTTAGAAACTCTTAAAGAAAAAGTCGGCCAAGGCTAAGTTAACATGCGCTAAAGAGTTTTTTGTTGGGTCCAGCCCGATTAGAAATGGGAGGAATAGGTAAATTTTAAAAAATAATTCCCTATTTGGATATTAGTGGGCCTATGTAATCTATTAACTAGCATTAGATCTAATCTATTTACTAAAATAAAATCATATTTTATTTTAAAATATTTCACATTTATTTAATTAATCATACCAGTTAACTTTATTTAATATTTATTTTGAATATATCTAATGTATTCGTACAATAACATGACAACATTATAATAAATGCAGATGTGTATAAGTATACATATATACGTACTACAAATATTGGGATTTTTATTGTAACACCCCTAATTTTTAATAAAATTATTTAGGAGATTTAATTAGATAATTAAATAGAATAATGTAAATATTAGTGTGATAAGGGGATTAAGATTTGAAAATTAATTTAGAGATCAAGCTTAAATAAACATAAAGAATGAGTTTATGGAAATGATTTTTTAGATAACTGTTAAGAGAATAAAACAAGGGCATTATGGGTAATAGCCGCACCCATAATCCCATTACCCTTAAAATCTCGTTACCATTTCTTTGGACGTTCATTTTTTAAAACTCAAAAACATAAATCGAAGAAGAGCAAGCCGGCCATAACCTAATGAAGGAAAAAGGGGAAAATCAATTAAATCTAAGCAATCAAGCAAGGGGAATTAATCAAAGATCAAATTTCAAGTTCCTTATCCTAAGCAAAGTGAATAATAATCAAAACCATCTCTATTTTCATTATTAAGAGCATTTGATTTCGGGTTTAAGTTTAAATATTATGATGATTTTTGATGATGCTATGCTCTGATTTCGTGATATGTTATATTCAAATAAGTTTGTTTGATATATGTTTTATTAGATTTTAAGGCTAAAATCGTTTATATTGGATTTCAAATGCCAAGAGGATTTAATATGTTATATAAAACATTATTTTGGAGGTGGGTTTAATTTTTTTATAGTTTTCCAAGCTATGGAAAATTTATTATAAATTTTTGAAGGAAGAAATGAATATTAGGGTTTAAATTTTATTTCGGCTGTTAAATGAAGGAATTTGGGTCAAAAAAATTCATATGTTATTTGTCATCAGTGGTTGAAGCTCGTGCAGTAGGCTTTAATAATCACCTCGTCCCATAGTTTATATAAGGTTACCATATGCATTAAATATACTATCTTCAAAACACAAAAGCCAAGTATAAGTGAGTGATTGTTAGAATTCGATGAAATGATCAATGTTGATATTGAACTTTTTATTTAAGTTTGCAAAAAGATGAAAATAGAATGATGTTTTTTTTAATATTATTTGATTGATCAATGTCATTCTCTGATTGTATTTGTGACTTGACTGACTCTCTTTCATTAGCTGACTATGTTTGATCCTTTGAATGTGCAGGAGTTTGACCGAGATAGCTGGGTGAGTTCAATGATTCATGACCTGGTTGATTAGAAACAGTGAGTTGTGGATCATGGACTCCGGCAGTCCTTTCAATCACCTCAAGTTGAAGGTCAACACTGTAAATAGGTATACTAGGTATAGAAACCTTTGAGTTATATATCTTTTGAGTTGTTTTAATACCTATATTGCAAAAAGGAAAAATATGTTCATTGAACACAACGTGTCTGCTAATGATAACTTTGCCACTATCATCAAGACATTTGTATCCTTTTTTGATTTGATCCATACCCTATGAAAGTACATGGTTCTTCCCTGAAATACAATTTATTATTACCATATGATCTTATATAGGGAAAGCATAGGCATCCAAACATTTTTAAACTTTGATAGTATGATTTAACACCTAGTAATTTCTCTAATGGACTGATTCCTTTATGAATTTTTATGGGAATTCTATTAATTAAATAAACAGCAGTATTATAGGAATCAAGCCAGAATTTCAATGGTAATGATGCTTGAGCAAGTAGTGTTAACCCAGTCTTACAAATGTGTCTGTGCTTTCTCCATATTAGACCATTTGGTTCAGATGTGTAGGGACAAGTAGTTCTGTGAACTATTCCCTTCTTATTAAAACAATTGCTAAGGGTTTTGTACTCAGTGCCACCATCAGACTGGATAATCTTAACTTGATTACCAGTTTGCTTTTCAACCAATGTATAAAAGGTACTACTGCATTATAAATTTCAGATTTAGCTTTCAGAAAGTATATCCATGTATATCTAGAGTATGCATCAATGAATGATATATATAATACCTATAACCATAATCTGAATAATTGGGGCATCTCCTTATAGATTAGAGTAAACTAATTCTAAAGGTTTTAAATACTGGGTTAAAGAGTCATTAAAAGGTAATTTGTGACTTTTACCCATTTGACAATAAGTACACACATATGGAAAAAGAATACCACTAAATACAATTATATTTTCCTCAAGTACTTGTTTCACAACATTTGTGTTTGGATGACCAAGTGTATAGTGCCACAAATCAAACACACGTCTATTCTTTTCTGACTAAACAATTTCAGTCATATAATAAATTTTCTGATTTCTCTCAAGTTTTCCCCTGTTTTTAAGATTGATTCTATACAATCCCTTGACTGCTTCACCTGCAAAAAAATTCATTAGTCAGTATGTCTTTAACTAAGCAGTATTCTGGATAAAATTCAACGTATACATTATTATCTTTTGCAAATTGTGACACACTCATAAGATTTTTCTTTATCGTTGGTACTGTTAATAAATTATTTAGAAATAATTGTCTTGTGCCATTAATACAAGCATTGCCAGTGTGAGTAATATTAATTGACTCACCATTCCCCATGCATATAAATTGTTTACCTCTATATTCCTTGTTGCCAAGATTTAAATTGCCAAATGATTGGTTGCCCCTGAATTTGGGTATCGGCTTTCACCATGTATGTGTTCTGGTCTTATGATTGTACTTCGGTTAATTTCACCACTACTGTCAGCATGATTGCTAGAGTCTGACTGAGTTTGAGCCATGTTAGCACTACATTTCCATTTCTTTGATTTTTTTGGCTCTAGTTTGGTACGTAACTAGCATTAAACCTGAAATAAAACTTCATAGCAGTGTGCCAATTTTCTCACAAATTTGGCACTTTGGTCTGCTATTATTATTTTTCTATCTGCCTCTGCCTCTAGATCCATTTGAGTTGCCTCCTCTTTGATATTATTGACCTTGTTGTCTTTGATTTTGTCCTTTGTTCCTTGAGTTGAAAGTGCAGTTGATAGATAGATTTGTATCTTGAGGTTTCTTATGATCTATTCTTGCCTCATGTGCAAGAAGTGTGGCATGAATATACTGTACATGCGGCAAACTTGGTTGAGATGATACAACTGCAACAACTGCTTCATATTCCTCACTGAGTGTAATAGCCCAATTTTTTTTTACAAGTATTTTTCACTTGTATTTTTTAAAAAAAACCTTGGGGTTTATTTAAAGTGAAAAATAAATTTTAGGATTAACTAATAAGATCTCTGGAAAAATCAAGTTTTAATTAAGAAAACATTTATAGCTTAGGTGGTTAAGACATCTGGGCTATTCACGACAGGTCACGAGTTCGAGTCTCGGCATGGTCAGAATTTCTAATTTTTTTGTATATAAATGAACTGGGTAATTACGCGTTAAAAAGGGCGCGTAAATTTAGGGAATAAGTACCGTATATATATATAAGATATGAAGAATGTAAACCAATTTGAATTTTTGTTAAGTATTAATTTTGAAGAATTTAGTGTATTTATAAACTGTTAAATATCGCGTTTAAAAGGACGCGTAAAATTTATGGTAAGTAATGTAATAAAACGTATACAATTTAAAATGTTATTTTATATATATATTTTTGATGTTTTGTATTACGTCAGTTTGACGTACTTTTAAAATCATATATAAACACCTTTATGGATTAAAACATCAGTTAGTGATTTTTAAGACGAACGTTACTTTTGGTTGTAACTGACAGTTTTGGTTTTAAATAAAAGGTGTATATACGTTTCCATTTCCAAAAGCTTTGAAAAATTCTTGCCGTCATTTAATTAATCAAACTAAATATATATATATATATATATATATATATATATCAATTCTCATATAATTGGAACGGTTCATATTTTGCCATTCCTCTGATCACGAAACCTTATCTGCCTAAATCTTCAATCACACATATAAAGAAGCTGGAAGGGATATCAACACATGCTTTGAAATGTCCAAAGAGATTTAATACTTGTTGCATGTTCAGTTCAAAGCCAATTTATTTGTTTACCGTTATTCCTAAAATCACGCAACTGTTTATTGGTAACAAATGTTGAAATCAAAAGTTTTGTATGTCTGGAAATAAAGCATGCATCTATGAAACATTCAATCAAATTTCTTGCCGTTCTTTGGTTCAATCAACATTTAATGCTTGCCAACATTTACGTAAGAAACTCCCTGCTTTTATCAATCAATTGGGCAAGTTTGAAATCTTAACATACCTGACCGTGAGAAATATTTTATCCACCTCATTTATAACTGTGTATTTCTTTTCGCCATTCAAATAAAAAGATTTATTTCCCACTTCTCATTTTCATTTGCGTTTAAAAATAAATTATATATAAGTTTTCTCTCTCCTTAATTCTTACTTTTTATTTGCCTAGCCTCTTTATTATTTTCCTATGTCTATCTCTTGACATTTATTTCTTTATTTTTCTAGATCTTATTTTATCTATTAAATATTTCTTATGTACATCTTTATTTAATAGCTTGTGTAACAACCCTAGTTTTAACAATTTATTTTATTTTAATTATTCAAATTTGAAATAATATTCTTATAGATTAGGTTTAACAATATGGTTAAATATTTGATTTGGAGATATATTTTATAAAATTTTGTATGCCAATAAAATTAAATAATAACTGTAAAATTTTAAGCTATTTTTGAACTGTTAAATTTCGCGTTTGGAAGACGCGTCAATTATAGGGTATAAGTGACGTAATAAAACGTGTGTTTTCAAAACGATATTTTCACACAAATTTTTGATGTTTTAGTTTGCGTCTGTTTAACGTAGTGTAAAAATCATATTTTCATATATTTTTGAAGAAAAATATCAGTCAGTGTTTTAAAAAGAAAATGTTACCTTGTTTTAATTGACAATTTGACTTTACACATATTGTATACGTTTCCATTTCAACTGCCTACATAAATTTGCCTTTTCATTTTGATATCAAACTAGAAAAATATCAAATCAAAATACATAAAACTGAAATAAATTCAACAAGTAGTAACGTACAAAATTTAAGCTAGACGTGTGAAACCTAACTGTCACTTTAAAGAAATCAACATGCACATCAATTCCTTTCCTCTGCCTCTATCTCATCAATTATCAACCTATAATCACGCAAGTTTTAATTTATAAGAATGTGTGTATTAACCCTGCCTTCATCACACAAACTTAATTATAGGGTAACATTAAAAACCTTATTCTCTCTGATGATTTCCTTTTTACTTAAATGCATGCAATTAAAGCTTGAAACCATACACACCATTTCTCTTCCTTTAGCCTCTGTTCTCATCAGTTATATATCAATTCAAATCCTTGAATCAAGTACGTAACTCACGCAGGAAATAAAATCTAGTTTATAAACATCAACAAGTTTTCAAAAAAAAATAAAATCCTCTCGGCCTTCTCTTTATGCCTGCCTTCCATTAATCATGCCAGAAGATCAATGCTTGCAATATTCTTTTGTAACTGATGGGAAGAATTCTCGTCCATATCAATAGCATTTATATCAATAGAAACTGACACGTTATTTTTCTCATCTGCCTATAAACTCATTCCCCTCTACCCATTTGTTCTCTGCATCGATCCAATTCTCTGCTCCTTCTCGTGAATCTATCAGGTAAATAGTTATAGTATTGTTCTTTTCTTTCGGTTCAGATATTTTTTCTCCCTTTCTCTTTCTCGAAATTTTGTCCTACCTGTGCCTTGCTCGGCCATTTCCATTGTTATGTCATGCATAAGATGTCTGTACATTCATCCCTATGCTGAGATATAGGCTAGTCTTGTGCATATCAGAGGGTGAAGCAGTAGATTGGTGGGAGAAACTGAGTGTTATGAGGAATGGTTGAAATTTTATACAATAGTGATAAGTTGCATTTAGGAAGTTTAGATTCAGTGACAATATAAGAAATAGCCTTGTATTGAACCTGTTGATTTTCAAACTGCATATAGTGATCAGTAGGCCTTTTTCATGTTGAGGGATGTGGGGTGAAGTAACACTGATATAAAGATGAGTGTAGATATAGGTTGAGTTTTGCATGCATTTTGTAGTTGTAGGCTAGTGAGTTTTAGCCAAGAACCTGGATATGATATTTAATGTATGGGAAGGACTTTGGTTGATTTGTTTAAGATTTTCCAGGATTTGATTTAGTTAGTAGTGGAAAAAAAAAATTACATTTTTTTTTATATTATATTATATATATTATATTCTTTAAGGGAGTTAACTTGCATTTGTGTTGAGTAGTCTGCATACATTTATGTTGGGTTTAGGGGAGTCTTTCAGTTGCCTTTATATAAGAAAGGGGTTGTCTGTTTGTAGGGGAGAGGAGTCATGTTCTTTATTTTATTTTATTTTTTTTCTTTTCTGAGATTGAAGATCTGGACAGGAGTATTGATGCATAACTGAAGTGAAATGTTGATGCTACTAGGAAATAGGGGTCAGTGAGCGTGAGATTTGTGTTTCCAATAATTTTTGAAAAAGAGATGGCTGGAAGTTTCTTTGCATTTTTTTCGAAGAAATTTCAGTATTGGCTCGAAGCATGTGAGCTTGAGACGTGGGGAAGACTCGAAGTAGGTGGGTTTTGGCTCGGGTAAATGAGTTTAGTGGATACCTGTTACAGAGGAGTTGGGAGGTACTTGAAATTGAATAAGTGCGAAGCTTTGAAAAAAAAAAAAAAAAAGAAAAAAAAAAAAAAGAAAAAAAAGAAGAAAAGAAAAAGAAAACTGAAAAGATGGGAAGGGAAGGCAGCACAAAATTTTGGCCGTGTGCATGAATATAGAGTGGTGCACGTACGTGCATATATCCATATCACGTTCATGAAGAAAATTTGGTGCACGTGTATTCGTGTTCAACTTTTGCCGTAGTTGTTTAGGAAAAATTTTGGTCGTAAAATTTTAGCACGGTTCACAGTTTTGGGTATGTTTTGGTCACGTTACACGGTGAAGTGGTCGAGCAAAGCAAACATATTCTTGTTCTATTCTTAATTTTCCTTGACCATAAATTCTTAAGTCGCGTTTCAATATTTGAATTTTTCTAGATTTGAATCTAGGCGACGTCCGAGAATCTTTATCGTTACCCTCTGTCGGTCTGTACCGGTGAACTGTCATTTTTGAAATTCAAAATTTTCTGCAAAAATTCAGGTGAGTATTTCTCACCAGACATACGTATTTATATTTGGTAAATTATTGCAAGTGTATGTGTAAAATTGTATTTCACTATTATCTGTCTGTAATGTAATATAGAATGATGGACCCCATTTAAATTGACACCTCATCAGTATTATCTGTTATATTATTTCTGCAGTTATGTTATTGTTTATTTACTGCTTAAATCACCACTGCAAGTTCCCTGTTATTATAGATGGTATGGGCTGAAATGATAGGCCTAATTGATTATTATTGTTCACTTGTTCTGTTAACTGCTGTAAATTGTCTTGGGATTGCGGGTTCGAAATGATAGAACCCGGAGTTGTGTAAATATCGGATTGAAATGATATAAATCCGTTTCACTTGACCTAGGCTAGAAAATCTTATACAGGCCCGTGGTTTATATATTATTTTCTGAAATTATTTTAAATTATTTAAATTTAGAAATTTGATGATATTCTAATTTAAATTATATAAAGGATTTTTATGAGATTTACAATGATTTAAAAGGGGTTAAATAAATAAATGTTGAGTTAAAATTTTGGAATATAACTTGTTTAGAAATTCTATATTTTTGGAAAGGTAAAGATTTTAATACAGAAATAATAAATAATAAGTTATATTTGAAATTTGATGTTTAGCTAAAAGTCTACTACAGCATTTAATTGCTGTCTTTTGAAACTTGACTATTTTAAACCCATACTTTAGATAGCATTTCCTAGATGCTGTAGAAGTGAAATTGATTTAAAATTTATTTATTTAAAATTTCATCTCTATTTTGGGAATACGTTAAGATTTGGAATTTAAATATGAAATTGCTAATAAAGTAAGAAATTGAGTTTGGAAAGATTTAAAAGAAGAAAATTGATTTCTATTCTTTTGAAATAAATTCCAGATTTAATTGAATAAATTGAAATGGTATATCTTCAAAGGAAATGTTTTAAATCAAGGATTTGAAATTAAAGGTATTTGAAATATATATATTGATTTGAAAAATATAAAAATACCATTTTTCAAACTATAACCACGGGTTATAATAACGTTTGGTTGGCAAAGAGACCGGGATCGGATATGGGCATACTCTCTGTCGATACCGAAAACCACTTTGACTAACCGTGTACGCGGTGGAGATTCCAGAATGAAGTAGGTTGGTGGTGACAGTTTCTTGAAAGGTATATACGTGGACCCGACTCCCGTGAGTTGGCATAAGGTGGCTAAAACAGGAGCGATTCTCGGATTAATGAGGTAGCTCCTCTGATCGAACGCACTTCTTCGTATGCCATTCTATTACTCTTGTGATTGTTTGGTGCGCACCTTTGATTTGGGAGTGTTGTTCGAGGTGGGCGGTAACTGCGGCTACGCGTTTCCACCGGTCCGGATAGCAATTGGTATATCTACCCTGGCATTGCCTAGTTGTGCCGTGTCACCTACCCTAGCGAGCCTCCTACGAGTTTCTATTTGTGTCGTACCTATGGAGTATCCTCTGGTAGCCTCCCGATCAGGAGGTATTACGGTACTGTATAGACTATTGGCATTATTTGTGTTAAGGGGAATATTGGGTCACTCCTTAACGCTATTTAAAAGTATGTTTACTTTACTATAGACACTATTATAATAGCGCAATATACTACATAGTAAATAGTTTAACGGATCCTTAGAGGATGGGCGATCCCAAGCATCCTTTAAGTTACTTGCTCTTTATTACAGTACACTTGATTTAGCTTACATTATATAAGTATGTATGTCCTGACTCGAGTGTTTTGTTTTATTGTACGCTCGGGTCAGCCTGAGTTGCAGCTTCAGCTTTCTTTCCGGAGCTAGGACCACTCATAGATCTCTCTTGTTGGAAGCTTTTTCAGCTTTATCTATTTTGTAATTCAAGACATTTGAAGACTTTATATTTGCTTATGGCTTAAAATTGTATTGAAGTTTATGAACAACGTATTTCTATTTGGTAAAAGTTTTCAGTGGATTCATGAACCACTGTGTTATTTTATGTTCCGCTGTGAGATTCTGATATCTGTGTCTGTGATTCTGTGTATTTGGTTTCATTTGTTCCTTAGCTATATTTACAACCTATTGTTTTGAACTATTCCAGCTCGACAATTTTTAAGTTTTGTCGAATTCGAATGGTACAAAATAGTGGGTCGTTACACTGAGTCCATTCAAGATGCTCGGTACTTGCTCTGTTTCAGATACTTTATGTCCTGCTGCTTCTAACATGTTGCAAATGTAATTAACTTGTGACAAGTAATCCCTCGTAGGATGATTTCCTTTAGTATTGTTCTGTGGTTGTCTTTTATAGTGCATAATCTTTGTTGCGGACTGAGTGTTAGATATCCTTTCAACAGTAATCCATATATCATTTGCTGACTTGCAGCCTATTACGTGTGACAATAGTTCTGTATCAATTGATGATAGGAGCCAAGACTTATTAGTCTATCTTGCCTGTAGAATTTTGTGTATTCATCGTTGCTGATCATATTATTTTGTAGACCAATGATAAATCTTAGATGAATTGGAATTGAGCCAAGAATGATACCTTCAAGGTCATATCCTTGCATTGCTGTTTCAAATTGTAACTTCCATAAGAGATAGATTTCTTCCTCAAGATGTATGGTGATCAGCTAACTTTGAGGACTGATGATAGTTTTGATCAGATTCTTTGTTGCATCAGTGAGAGATTGCTGTCGAAGCATTATATCCTTCAACCATGATGACAAAATTCTGGAACAGATACTAAAACATGATTGTTCAAATGAACTACTGATTCAAGTTTGCTATAACTGGGGCAAAAACAGGTTAGTTGCAGCCAATGTTCGAGTGATGAATCTGTTCTGATGAATCTTGGCGAGGCAATCACTTTCCTTTTGTCTTTGACTGCTTTCTTGAATTAGTTTTCTGATTTTCTGAAATTTCTTGCTTTGAATTTGTTTGATTCTTTAAAGAAAGGCTTGTTGCAATCAGAAATCTGACTGATTTCTTGGTATGACATCTGTTTTTCATAAAATAGAAAATTCAATAACTAATTCAAATAATGAGATTTCACCTGATGGGTTAGAGGCTTTCAGATGATAATAGTTTTATGATGAAACCCTGATTTGAGAAACTTTGAATTCAAAATTGTTGCCGTTAGGCTTAAAGAGAACTTGATTTTAATGATCTTGAATTTTAGATGTTGTTGTCGCAAGGCCAGATATGCTCTGATACCATTTTAGAATTCGACGAAATGATCAATGTTGATATCGAACTTTTGATTTCAGTTTTCAAACAGATGAAAACATAATGATGTTTTATTTATTTATTTGATTGATGCTTGTGTATTCTGATACAAAACACAAGTTGTGTATCAGTTACATTTATATGCAGACTGAATTATACTATTGGGCTGAAGTGGCACGTCCCAAACCCGCTATTTACAACTATTACTCAGCAATGAGATAAATCATATTATACGGTATACCACATTTCTTAACACTCCCCCTTCAAACCGACATTAGGGTTTTCATGGCGACCCTCTTCTCCTTGCGCTATCTCAAAAAATTCATTGAATTTTCTCAGATTTGACTGATATTTGCTCAGATCTGGGTGAATTCATCAACATACTAGGCTTCTTCACATAGATCTGAGTGATTTCTTTGACATGCGAAGCTCTTTCTACATGCTTATCCACCTTTATGCTGGCTTTGTTGATAGATCTGTTGCTCCTGGTATCAAAGCTGTCAACTTTTCTCGTTGAAACTCTGAAACTTCTTCTAATTTGCTCGAACCAGTGGAGATTACTACAACTTGCAATTCACTCGTAAATCTGGTGAAGTTTTGCTTCGACAATGCTTTAGTAAGTGTGTTATCTCTCTGGTAAGCAGATGGTAAGTGATTTACATGTAAATTTCCCTTTTGTATCTGTTCTCTGACTAATTAAAGATCTATCTCAATATGCTTCGTTATCGAATGTGATATTGGGTTGGATGACATATAGATTGTGTTTTGATTGCCGCACCATAATGTCGGATTGGCTTGTATTTTAATGTTCAATTCATGTAATAAAGATAGTATCCACATAATTCTTGCTTTTGCGCTTGCAACACTCCTGTATTCGGTCTCTGTGTTAGATCTGGAGATGGTAGATTGTTTCTTTGAGCACCGTGACACTGGATTATCTCCTATTTATATGCAGTACTCTGTAGTTGATCTTCGGTCATCTGGATCTGTTACCCAACCAGCATCAATGTAGCCAGTTATATTCACATTTTTGCATTTCTTCATTAATAATCCATATTTTGTTGTTCCCTTTATGTATTTCAAAATTCTTTTTACTGCTTTCCAGTGACCATCTCTTGGTTCCCACATGAATTGACAAACTTGGTTAACACTAAAAGAGATGTTTGGTCTTGTAATTGTTAAGTATTGTAAAGCACTAGCAACACTTCTGTATTGTTAAGTGTTTGTTATGTATTCTCCCCTGTTTTGAGATAAATATTGATGGCTTATCATTGGGAAAGGTTGAGGCTTGGCATGCCCTTCTTAGTTTTGGCCAATAGCTCCAGACTGTATTTCCTTTAATTAAGTATAATTTCTGACTTTGATTTTCTCTTGACTTCTATACCAAGAAAATAGTTCAGTGCACCTAAGTCCTTGATAGAGAACTCCTTGTCTAGATATTGAGTAATTCATTTGACTTCATCCTCATCATTTTCTATAATGTCAAAGTCATCAACATATATAAGAATATAGACATTGGATTTATTGTTAATTTTAATGAACAGAGAGTTGTTTGATTTGGTAAACAGGTAGCCATGATGAATCGGTGTGGCTTTCATTTTATCAAACTAGACCTTTGGAGCCTGTTTAAGACCAAATATATTGCAATTTTTAGCTTGCACACATGATTTGAGTTCTGCCCGTATCCCTGTGGTTGCTCCATATATATTTCTTTTTTGTAATGTTCCATTTGAAAAGGCATTGTTGACATCATATTGTCTAATGTTCCACTGATTGTATAGAGCAATACTTAAAATAATTCTTATAGTAGTTGGTTTAATTACAGGGGAAAGTGTCTCATTAAAATCAAACCCATATTGCTGTGTGTAGCCCTTTTCTACAAGTCTTGCTTTGTATCTAAACATTGTTCCATCAGGATTCTTTTTTAATTGTATGTCGACATGCACCCTATGATATTCTTATTATCTGATTGACATACAAGTTCTCGTTCATTGTTCTTTATTAGAGCATTCTATTCTTCATCTACTGTTGCCTTCCAATATTTGTCCTCCGCAACTTGCTCAAAGGTTTCCGTTTCCTCTGAGTTTGATGCAGCAATGTATAGTTTTGGTTTAAAGATTCCAATTTTTAATCTTGTAACCATTGGATGACCAGTTCTAATCTTTGGCGATATTTCTGTACATGTTTGATCGTTGTCATTCTATGATTGTATTTGTGAGTTGACTGACTCTTTTTAATTATCATACTGTGTTTGATCCTTTGAATGTGCAGGAGTCTAACTGAGATAGCTGGGTGAGTTCAGTGATTCATGACCTGGATGATTAGACACGGTGAGTTGTGGATCATGGACTCCGACAGTCCTTTCAATCACCTCGGGTTGAAGGTCAACACTGTAAACAGGTATACTAGGTATAGAAACCTTTGAGTTATATATCTTTTGAGTTGTTTTAATACCTGCATTGCTAAAAGGAAAAATATGTTCATTGAACACAACGTGTCAGCTGATGATAACTTTGCCACTATCATCAAGACATTTGTAGCCTTTTTTAATTTGATCCATACCCTATAAAAGTACATGGTTTTGCCCCGAAATACAATTTATTATTACTGTATGGTCTTATATAGGGAAAGCATAGGCATCCAAACATTTTTAGACTTTGATAGTCTGGTTTAACACCTAATAATTTCCCAAATGGACTGATTCCTTTATGAATTTTTGTGGGAAGTCTATTAATTAAATAAACAGCGGTATTAAAGGAACCAGGCTAGAATTTCAATGGTAATGATGCCAGAGCAAGTAGTGTTAAACCTGTCTCAACAATATGTCTGTGCTTTCCCCCTATTAAACCATTTTGTTTAGATATGTAGGGACAAGTAATTATGTGAACTATTTCCTTCTTATTAAAACAATTGCTAAGGGTTTTGTACTCGGTGCCACCATCGGACTGGGTAATCTTAACTTTATTACCAGTTTCCTTTTCTGCAAATGTATAAAATGTACTACAACATTATAAGTTTCAGATTTAGCTTTCAGGAAGTATATCCATGCATATCTAGAGTATGCATCAATGAATGATATATAATACCTATAACCATAATCTGAATAATTGGGGCATCTCCCTATAGATCAGTGACAATTAATTCTAAAGGTTTTGAATACTAGGTTAAAGATCCATTAAAAGGTAATTTGTGACTTTTGCCCATTTGATAGTAAGTACACACATACGGAAAAAGAATACCACCAAATACAATTATATTTTCCTCAAGTACTTGTTTCACAACATTTGTGTTTGGATGACCAAGTTTATAGTGTCACAAATCAAACACACTTCTATTCTTTTCTGACTAAACAATTTCGGTCAAATTACAACTTTTTTGATTTCTCTCAAGTTTGCTCCTGTAAGATTGAATCTGTACAATCCCTTGACTGCTTCACCCTGCATAAAATTTTCATTAGTCAGTATGTCTTTTATCTATGCAGTAATCTGGATAAAATTCAACGTATACATTATTATATTTTGCAAATTGTGACACACTAATAAGATTTTTCTTTATCGTTGGTACTCTCAATAAATTATTTAGAAATAATTGCCTTATGCCATTAATACAAGCATTACCAGTGTGAGTAATATTAATTGACCCACCATTCCCCATGTATATAACTTGTTTACCTCTATACTCCTTGTCGCCAAGATTTAAATTGGCAAGATTGTTTGTTATGTGATGGGTTGCTCCTGAATTTGGGTATCAGCTTTCATCATGTACGTGTTCTGGTCTTATGATTATACTTTGGTTGATTTCACCACTACTGTCAGCATGATTGCTAGAATCTGACTGAGTTTGAGCCATGTTAGCACTAGCATTTCCATTTCTTTGATTGTTTTGGCTCTGGTTTGGTACATAACTAGCATTAAACCTAAAATAAAACTTCATAGCAGTATGACCAATTTTCTCACAGATTTGGCACTTTGGTCTGCTATTATTATTTTTCTATTTGCCTCCGCCTTTAGATCTATTTGAGTAGCCTCCCCTTTGATATGATTGACCTTGCTTGCTTTGATTTTGTCCTTTGTTCCTTGAGTTGAAAGTGCATTTGATAGATAGATTTGTATCTTGGGGTTTCTTATGATCTATTCTTGCCTCATGTGCAAGAAGCGTGGCAGGAATATATTGTACATGTGGCAAACTTGGTTAAGATTATACAACTACAACAACTGCTTCATATTCCTCATTGAGTCCATTCAAGATGCTCTGTACTTTCTCTATTTCAGATACTTTATGTCCTGCTGCTTCAAACATGTTGCAAATGTTATTAACTTGTGACAAGTAATCCCTCATAGGTTGATTTCCTTTTGGTAATGTTATGCAGTTGCCTTTTATAGTGCATAATCTTTGTTGCGGACTGAGTGTTGAATATCCTTGCAACAATAATCCATATATCATTTGCTGGCTTGCAGCCTACAACTTATGACAATAGTTTTGTATCAATTGATGATAGCAGCCAAGAACTTATTAGTCTATCTTGCCTGTAGAATTTTGTGCATTCCTCTCTGCTGATCATCTTATTTTGTAGACCAGTGATAAATCTTGGGGGAATTGGAATTAAGCCAAGAATGATACCTTCAAGGTCATATCCTTGCATTCCTGTTTCAAATTGTAACTTCCATAAGAGATAGTTTTCTTCCTCAAGATGTATGGTGATCAGCTGACTTTAAGGACTGATGACAGTTTTGATCAGATTCTCTGTTGCATCAGTGAGAGATTGCTGCTGAAGCATTATCTCCTTCAAACATGATGACAGTATTCTGGAATAGATACTAAAATTTGATTGTTCAGATGAATTGCTTATTCAAGAGTGCTATAACTATGAATTGCTTATTCAAGATTGCTATAACTGGGGCAAAAATAGGTTAGTTGTAACCAATATTCAAGTGATGAATCTGTTTTGATGAATCTTGGCAAGGCAATCACTTTCTTTTTGTCTTTGACTGCTTTCTTGAATTAGTTTTCTAATTTTCTGAACTTTCTTGCTTTGAATTTATTTGATTCTTTAAAGAAAGGCTTGTTGCAATCAGAAATCTGAATGATTTCTTGGTGTAACACCTATTTTCCATAAAATAGAAAATTCATTAACTCAATCAAGATGAGATTTCACCTGATGTGTTAGAGGCTTTCAAATGATGATAGTTTATGATGAACCTTGATTTGAGAAACTTTGAATTCAAAACTGTTGCCGTTTAAGAGAACTTGACTTGATGATCTTGAATTTTACATGTTGTTGTCGCAAGGCCTGATAAGCTCTGATACCATTTTAGAATTCGATGAAATGATCAATGTTGATATTGAACTTTTGATTTCATCTTGCAAACAAATGAAAACATAATGATGTTTTATTTATTTATTTGATTGATGCTTGAGTATTCTGATACAAAATACAATTTGTGTATCAGTTATATTTATATGCGGACTGAATTATACTATTGGGCTGAAGAGGCACGGCCCAAACCCACTATTACAACTATTACTCAACAATGAGATAAATCATTTTATACAGCATACCACATTACTTAACACTCCCCCTCAAACCGACATTAGGGTTTTCATGGCGACCCTCTTCTACTTGCACCGTCTCAAAAAAATCATTGAATTTTCTCAGATTTGAGTGATATTTGCTCAGATCTGGGTGAATTCATCAACATACTAGGCTTCTTCACATAGATCTGAGTGATTTCTTTGACATGCGAGGCTCTATCTACATCGTTGTCCACCTTTATGATGGCTTTGTTGATAGATCTATTGCTCTTGATATCAAAGTTGTCAACTTTTCTTGTTGAAGCTCTGAAACTCCTTCTAATTTGCTCGAATCAGTGGAGATTGCTACCACTTTCAATTCATTCCTGAATCTGGTGAAGTTTTGCCTCGACAATGCATTGGTACGTGTGTCATCTCCCTGGTAAGCAGATGGTAAGTGATTTACATGTAAATTTAAATATAAATACTGTACCACATAATTTATGCTTTTGCGCTTGCAACACTCATGTATTCGGTCTCTGTGTTGGATCTGGAGATCGTAGATTGTTTCTTTGAGCACCGTCACACTGGATTATCTCCTATATATATGAAGTACTTTATAGTTGATCTTTGGTCATCTGGGTCTGTTACCCAATCAGCATCAGTGTAGCCAGTAATATTCACATTGTTGCATTTCTTCAATAATAATACATAATTTATTGTACCTTTTATGTATTTCAAAATTCTTGTTGCTACTTTCCAGAGACCGTCTCTTGGTTCCTACATGAATTGACAAACTTGCTTAACACTAAAGGAGATGTCTGGTCTTGTAACTGTTAACTATTATAAAGCACCAACAACATTTTTGTATTGTTTAGTGTTTGGTATGTATTCTCCCCTATGTTTAGATAAATATTGATGGCTTATCTTTAGGATAGGTTAAGGCTTGGCATTGCCCTTCTTAATTTTGGCCAGTAGCTCCAGACTGTATTTTCTTCGACTAAGAATAATTTCTAACTTTGATTTTCTCTTGACTTCTATACCAAGAAAATAGTTCAATGCACCCAAGTCCTTGATAGAGAACTCCTTGTCTAGATATTGAGTAAGACATTTGATTTCATCCTCATCATCTTCTGCAATGACAAAGTCATCAACATATATTAGAGTATAGACAGTAGATTTATTGTTAATTTTAATGAACAGAGAGCTGTATCATTTGGTAGACTGGTAGCTATGATGAATCAGTGTGGCTTTCAGTTTATCAAACCAGACCCTTCGAGCCTGTTTAAGACCATATATATAGCCATTTTTAGCTTGTACGCATGATTTGAATTCTGCGTGTACCCCAGTGGTTGCTCCACATTTATTTCTTTCTATAATATTCCATTTAAAAAGGCATTATTGACATCATATTGTCTAATGTTCCACTGATTGTATAGAGCAATACTTATAATAATTCTTATAGTAGTTGGTTTAATTACAGGGGAAAGTGTCTCATTAAAATCAAACTCATATTCGGTCTCTGTGTTGGATCTGAAGATGGTAGATTGTTTCTTCGAGCACCGTGATACTGGATTTTCTCCTATATATATGCACTACTCTGTAGTTGATCTTCGGTCATCTGGGTCTGTTACCCAATCAGCATCAGTGTAGCCAGTTATATTCACATTGTTGCATTTCTTCATTAATAATCCATAATTTTTTATTCCCTTTATGTATTTCAAAATTTTTTTTGCTGCTTTCCAGTGACCATCTCTTGGTTCCTACATGAATTAACAAAGTTGGTTAACTATAAAAGAGATGTCTGGTCTTATAATTGTTAATTATTGTAAAGCACCAACAACACTTCTGTATTGTTTAGTGTTTGTTATGTATTCTCCTCTGTTTTTAGATAAATATTGATGGCTTATCATTGGGATAGGTTGAGGCTTGGCATTGCCCTTCTTAGTTTTGGCCAGTAGCTCCAGACTGTATTTTCTTTGACTAAGAATAATTTCCGACTTTGATTTTCTCTTGACTTCTATACCAAGAAAATAGTTCAGTGCACCTAAGTCCTTGATAGAGAACTCCTCGTCTAGATATTGAGTAAGACATTTGATCTCATCCTCATCATTTTCTGTAATGACAAAGTAATCAACATATATTAGAATATAGACACTGGATTTATTGCTACTTTTAATAAACAAAGAGTTGTCTGATTTGGTAGATTGGTAGCCATGATGAATCAGTGTGGCTTTCAGTTTACCAAACCAGACCCTTGGAGCCTATTTAAGACCATATTTATAGCCATTTTTAGCTTGCGCACATGATTTGAATTCTGCCTGTACCCATGTGGTTGCTCCATATATATTTCTCTCTGTAATGTTCCATTTAAAAAGGCAGTGTTGAAACCATATTGTCTGATGTTCCACTGACTATATAGAGCAATACTTAAAATAATTCTTATAGTATTTGGTTTAATTATAGGGGAAAGTGTCTCATTAAAATCAAACCTATATTTTCGTGTGTAGCCCTTTGCTACAAGTCTTGCTTTGTATCTAAATACTATTCCATCATGATTCTTTTTTAATCTGTATGTCCACTTGCACCCTATGGTATTCTTATTATCTGATGGACATACAAGGTCTCATGTATTGTTCTTTATTAGAGCATTATATTCCTCATCTATTGCTGCCTTCCAGTATTTGTCCTTTGCAGCTTGCTCAAAGGTTTCTGGTTCCTCTGAGTTTGATGCAGCAATGTATAGTTTTGGTTTAAAGATTCCATTATTTGATCTTGTAACCATTGGATGACCAATTCTGGCCTTTGGTGATATTTTTGTACTTGTTTGATCATTGTCATTCTCTGATTGTATTTGTGAGTTGACTGACTCTCTTTCATTAGCTGACTGCGTTTGATCCATTGAATGTGCAGGAGTTTGACTGAGATAGCTGGGTGAGTACAGCGATTCATGACCTGGTTGATTAAACACAGTGAGTTGTGGATCATGGACTCCGGCAGTCCTTTCAATCACCTCAGGTTGAAGGTCAATGCTGTAAATAGGTATATTAGGTATAGAAACCTTTGAGTTATATATCTTTTGAGTTATTTTAATACCTGCATTGCTAAAAGGAAAAATATATTCATTGCACACAACGTGTCTGCTAATGATAACTTTTCCACTATCATCAAGACATTTGTAGCCTTTTTTGATTTGATACATACCCTATAAAAGTACATGGTTTTGCCCTGAAATACAATTTATTATTACTGTATGGTCTTATATAGTGCAAGTATAGGCATCCAAACATTTTTAGACTCTGATAGTCTAGTTTAACACCTAATAATTTCTCTAATGGATTGATTCCTTAATGAATTTTTATGGGAAGCCTATTAATTAAATAAATAGCAGTATTAAAGGAATCAGGCCAGAATATCAATGGTAATGATGCTTGAGCAAGTAGTGTTAACCCAGTCTCAACAATGTGTCTGTGCTTTCTCCCTATTAGACCATTTTGTTTAGATGTGTAGGGACAAGTAGTTCTGTGAACTATTCCCTTCTTATTAAAACAATTGCTAAGGGTTTTGTACTCAGTGCCACGATTAGACTAGATAATCTTAACTTGATTACCAGTTTGCTTTTCAGCTAATGTATAAAGTGTACTACTGCCTTATAAGTTTCAGATTTAGCTTTCAGAAAGCATATCCATGTATATCCAGAGTATGCATCAATGAATGATATATAATACCCATAACCATAATCAGAATAATTGGGGCATCTCCCTATAGATCAGTGGTAACTAATTCTAAAGGTTTTGAATACTTGGTTAAAGAGCCATTACAAGGTAATTTATGACTTTTACCCATTTAATAGTAAGTACACACATATGGCAAAAGAATACCACCAAATACAATTATATTTTCCTCAAGTACTAGTTTAACAACATTTGTGTTTTGATGATCAAGTTTATAGTGCCAGAAATCAAACACACTTCTATTCTTTTCCGACTAAACAATTTCATTAGTCCGTATGTCTTTAACTAAGCAGTAATATCGATAAAATTCAACGTATACATTATTATCTTCTGCAAATTGTGACACACCCATAAGATTTTTCTTTATCGTTGGTACTCTTAATAAATTATTTAGAAATAATTGTCTTGTGCCATTAATACAGGCATTACCAGTGTGAGTAATATTAATTGACTCACCATTCCCCATTCATATAAATTGTTTACCTCTATACTCCTTGTTGTCAAGATTCAAATTGCCAAGATTATTTGTTATGTGATTGGTTGCCCTTGAATTTGGGTATCATCTTTCATCATGTATGTGTTCTGGTCTAATGATTGTACTTTGGTTGATTTCACCACTACTATCGGCATGATTGCTAGAATCTGACTGAGTTTGAGCCATGTTAGCACTAGAATTTCCATTTCTTTGATTGTTTTGGCTCTGGTTTGGTACATAACTAGCATTAAATCGGAAATAAAACTTCATAGCAGTGTGACCAATTTTCTCACAAATTTGGTACTTTGGTCTGCTATTATTATTTTTCTATCTACCTTTGCCTCAAGATCTATTTGAGTAGCCTCCCCTTTGATATGATTGACCTTGCTTGCTTTGATTTTATCTTTTGTTCCTTGAGTTGAAAGTGCAGTTGATTGATAGATTTGTATCTTGGGGTTTCTTATGATCTATTCTTACCTCATGTGCAAGAAATGTGGCATGAATATACTGCACATGTGACAAACTTGGTTGAGATGATACAACTGCATCAACTACTTCATATTCCTCACTGATTCCATTCAAGATGCTCGGTACTTGCTTTGTTTTAGATACTTTATGTCCTGCTGCTTCTAACATGTTGCAAATGTTATTAACTTGTGACAAGTAATCCCTCATAGGTTGATTTCCTTTAGTAATGTTCTGCAGTTGTCTTTTATAGTGCATAATCTTTGCTGTGGACTGAGTGTTGAATATCCTTTCAATAGTAATCCATATATCATTTGCTGACTTCCAGCCTATAACTTGTGACAATAGTTTTGTATCAGTTGATGATAGGAGCCAAGAACTTATTAGTCTATCTTGCCTGTAGAATTTTGTGTATTCCTCGTTGCCGATCATCTTATTTTGTGGACCAGTGATAAATCTTGGGGGAATTGGAATTGAGCCAAGAATGATACCTTCAAGATCATACCTTTGCATTGCTGTTTCAAATTGTAACTCCCATAAGCGATAGTTTTCTTCCTCAAAATGTATGGTGATCAACTAACTTTGAGGACTGATGACAGTTTTGATCAAATTTTCTATTGCATCAGTGAGAGATTGCTGCTGAAGCATTATCTCCTACAGCCATGATGATAGAATTCTAGAACAGATACTAAAACTTGATTGTTCAGATGAATTGCTGATTCAAGATTGCAATAGCTGGGGCAAAAATAGGTTAGTTGCAGCCAATATTCAAGTGATGAATCTGTTCTGATGAATCTGGGCGAGGCAATCACATTCTTTTTGTCTTTGACTGCTCTCTTGAATTAGTTTTCTAATTTTCTGAACTTTCTTGCTTTGAATTTGCTTGATTCTTTAAAGAAAGGCTTGTTGCAATGAGAAATCTGACTAATTTCTTAGTATGACACCTATTTTTCATAAAATAGAAAATTTAATAACTAACTCAAATGATGAGATTTCACCTGATCGATTAGAGGATTTCAAATGAAGATAGTTTTCTGATGAAACCCTGATTTGAGCAACTTTGAATTCAAAACTGTTGTCGTTAGGCTTAAAGAGAACTTGATTTTGATGATCTTGAATTTTAGATGTTGTTGTCGCAAGTCCTGATAAGCTCTGATACCATTTTAGAATTCGATGAAATGATCAATGTTGATATTGAACTTTTGATTTGCAAACAGATGAAAACATAACGATGTTTTATTTATTTATTTGATTGATGCTTGAGTGTTCTGATATAAAATACATGTTGTTTATCAGTTACATTTATATGCAGACCGAATTATACTTTGGGCTGAAGAGGCATGGCCCAAACCCGCTAATTACAACTATTACTCAGCAATGAGATAAATCATATTATACGGTATACCATACTTCTTAACACTCCCCCTCAAACCGACATTAGGGTTTTCATGGCGACCCTCTTCTCCTTGCGCCGTCTCAAAAAATTCATTGAATTTTATCAGATTTGAGTGATATTTGCTCAGATCTGGGTGAATTCATCAACATACTAGGATTCTTCACATAGATCTAAGTGATTTCTTTGACATGTGAAGCTCTTTCTACACCATTGTCTACCTTTATGCTGGCTTTGTTGATAGATCTGTTGCTCTTGGTATCAAAGCTGTCAACTTTTCTCGTAGAAGCTTTGAAACTTCTTCTAATTTGCTCGAATCAGTGGAGATTTCTACCACTTTCAATTCACTCCTGAATCTGGTGAAGTTTTGCTTCAACGATACTTTAGTAAGTGTGTAATCTCTCTGGTAAGCAGATGGTAAGTGATTTACATGTAAATTTCCCTTTTGTATCCGTTCTCTGACGAAATAAAGATCTATCTCAATATGCTTCGTTCTCGAATGTAATATTGGGTTGGCTGACATATAGATTGAGTTTTGATTGTCGCACCATAATGTCAGTTTGGCTTGTATTTTAATGTTTAATTCATGTAATAAAGACTGTATCCATATAATTTCTGCTTTTGCACTTGGAACACTCCTGTATTCGGTCTCTGTGCTGGATATGAAGATGGTAGATTGTTTCTTTGAGCACCGTGATACTGGATTATCTCCTATATATATGCAGTACTCTGTAGTTGATCTTCGGTCTTCTGGGTATGTTGCCCAATCAGCATTAGTATAGCCAGTTATATTCACATTGTTGCATTTCTTCATTAATATCCATAATTTGTTGTTCCCTGTATGTATTTCAAATTATTTTTTACTGCTTTCCAGTGACCATCTCTTGGTTCCTACATGAATTGACAAACATGGTTAACACTAAAAGAGATGTCTGGTCTTGTAATTGTTAAGTATCGTAAAGCACCAACAACACTTCTGTATTGTTTAGTGTTTGCTATGAATTCTCCCCTGTTTTTAGATAAATATTGTTGGCTTATCATTGGGATAGGTTTAGGCTTGGAATTTCCCTTCTTAGTTTTGGCCAGTAGCTCCAAACTGTATTTTCTTTGACTAAGAATAATTTCTGACTTTGATTTTCTCTTGACTTCTATACCAAGAAAATAGTTCAGTGCACCCAAGTCCTTGACAGAGAACTCCTATTCTAGATATTGAGTAAGACATTTGATTTCATCCTCATCATTTTCTGTAATGACAAAGTCATCAACATATATTAGAATATAGACACTGGATTTATGGCTAATTTTAATAAACAGAGAGTTGTCTGATTTATTAGACCGGTAGCCATGATGAATCAGCGTGGCTTTCATTTTATCAAACCAAACCCATGGAGCCTGTTTAAGACCATATATATAGCCATTTTTAGCTTGCACACACTATTTGAATTCTGCCTGTACCCCTGTGGTTACTCCATATATATTTCTTTTTGTAATATTCCATTTAAAAAGGCATTATTGACAACATATTGTGTGATCTTCCACTGATTGTATAGAGCAATACTTAAAATAATTCTTATAGTAGCTGGTTTAATTATAGGGGAAAGTGTCTCATTAAAATCAAACCCATATTGCCGTGTGTGGCCCTTTGCTACAAGTCTTTCTTTGTATCTAAACATTGTTCCATCATGATTCTTATTTAATCTATATGTCCACTTGCACCCTATGATATTCTTATTATCTGATGGACATATAAGATCTCATGTATTGTTCTTTATTAGAGCATTCTATTCTTCATCTATTGTTGCATTCCAGTATTTGTCCTTTGCAGCTTTCTCAAAGGTTTCTGGTTCCCCTGAGCTTGATGCAGCAATGTATAGTTTTGGTTTAAAGATTCCACTTTTTGATCTTGTAACCGTTGAATGACCAGTTCTAGCCTTTGATGATATTTTTGTACTTGTTTGATCACTGTCATTCTCTGATTTTATTTTTCACTTGACTGACTCTCTTTCATTAGTTGACTGTGTTTGATCCTTTGAATGTGCAGGAGTTTGACTGAGATAGCTGGGTGAGTTCAGTGATTCATGACCTGGTTGATTAGACACAGCGAGTTGTGGATCATGGACTCTGACAGTCCTTTCAATCACCTCAGGTTGAAGGTCAACACTGTAAACAGGTATATTAGGTATAGAAACCTTTGAGTTATACATCTTTTGAGTTGTTTTAATACCTGCAATACTAAAAGGAAAAATATGTTCATTGAACACAACGTGTCTGCTAATGATAACTTTCCACTATCATCCAAACATTTGTAGCCTTTTTTGATTTGATCCATACCCTATAAAAGTACATGGTTTTGCCCTGAAATACAATTTATTATTATTGTATGGTCTTATATAAGGAAAGCATAGGCATCCAAACATTTTTAGACTTTGATAGACTGTATTTGTGTTTGGATGACCAAGTTTATAATGCCACAAATCAAACACACTCTATTCTTTTTCGACTAAACAATTTCAGTCAAATTACACTTTTCTAATTTCTCTCAAGTTTGCTCCTATTTTTAAGATTGAATCTGTACAATCCCTTGACTGCTTCACCCTGCAAAAAAATTCATTAGTCAGTATGTCTTTAACTAAGCAGTATTCTGGATAAAATTCAACGTATACATTATTATCTTTTGAAAATTATGACACATTCATAAGATTTTTCTTTATCGTTGGTACTCTTAATAAATTATTTAGAAATAATTGTCTTGTGCCATTAATACAAGCATTACCAGTGTGAGTAATATTAATTGACTCACCATTCCCCATGCAAATAAATTGTTTACCTCTATACTCCTTGTTGCCAAGATTTAAATTGCCAAGATTGTTTGTTATGTGATTAGTTGCCCCTAAATTTGGGTATCAGCTTTCATGATGTATGTGTTCTGGTCTTATGATTGTACTTTTGTTGATTTCACCACTACTGTCAGCATGATTGCTAGAATCTGACTGAGTGTGAGCCATGTTAGCACTAGCATTTCCATTTATTTGATTGTTTTGGCTCTGGTTTGGTACATAAATAGCATTAAACCTGAAATAAAACTTCTTGGCAGTGTGACCAATTTTCTCACAAATTTGGCACTTTGGTCTACTATTATTATTTTTCTATCTGCCTCTGCCTTTAGATCTATTTGAGTGGCCTCCCCTTTGATATGATTGACCTTGCTTTCTTTGATTTTGTCCTTTATTCCTTGAGTTGAAAGTGCAGTTGATAGATAGATTTGTATCTTGGGGTTTCTTATGATCTATTCTTGCCTCATGTGCAAGAAGTGTGGCATGAATATACTGTACATGTGGCAAACTTGGTTGAGATGATACAACTGTAACAACTGCTTCATATTCCTCACTGAGTCCATTCAAGATGCTCGGTACTTGCTCTGTTTCAGATACTTTATATCCTGCTGCTTCTAACATGTAGCAAATGTTATTAACTTGTGACAAGTAATCCCTCATAGGTTGATTTCCATTAGTAATGTTCTACAGTTGTCTTTTATAGCGCATAATCTTTGTTGCGGACTGAGTGTTGAATATCCTTTCAACAATAATCCATACATCATTTGTTGACTTGCAGCCTATAACTTGTGACAATAGTTTTGTATCAATTGATGATAGGAGCCAAGACTTATTAGTCTATCTTGCCTGTAGAATTTTGTGTATTCCTCGTTGCTGATCATATTATTTTGTAGACCAGTGATAAATCTTAGGGGAATTGGAATTGAGCCAAGAATGATACCTTCAAGGTCATATCCTTGCATTGTTGTTTCAAATTGTAACTTCCATAAGAGATAGATTTCTTCCTCAAGATGCATGGTGATCAGCTGACTTTGAGGACCGATGATAGTTTTGATCAGATTCTTTGTTGCATCAGTGAGAGGTTTCTGCTGAAGCATTATATCCTTCAACCGTGATGACAAAATTCTGGAACAGGTACTAAAACATGATTGTTCAGATGAACTACTGATTCAAGTTTGCTATAACTGGGGCAAAAACAGGTTAGTTGCAGCCAATGTTCAAGTGATGAATCTGTTCCAATGAATCTTGGCGAGGCAATCACTTTCCTTTTGTCTTTGACTGCTTTCTTGAATTAGTTTTTTGATTTTTTGAACTTTCTTGCTTTGAATTTGCTTGATTCTTTAAAGAAAGGCTTGTAGCAATCAGAAATCTGACTGATTTTTTGGTATGACATCTGTTTTTCATAAAATAGCAAATTCAATAACTAACTCAAATGATGAGATTTCGTCTAATGGGTTAGATGCTTTCAAATGATGATAGTTTTCTAATGAAACCCTGATTTGAGCAACTTTGAATTCATAACTGTCGCCATTAGGTTTAAAGAGAACTTGATTTTGATGATCTTGAATTTTAGATGCTGTTGTCGTAAGGCCTTATAAGCTCTGATACCATTTTAGAATTCGATGAAATGATCAATGTTGATATTGAACTTTTGATTTCAGTTTGCAAACATATTAAAACATAATGATGTTTTTTTATTTATTTGATCGATGCTTGAGTATTCTAATACAAAATACAAGTTGTGTATCAGTTACATTTATATGCAGACTGAATTATACTAATGGGCTGAAGAGGCATGACCCAAACCCGCTACTTACAACTATTACTCAGCAATGAGATAAATCGTATAATATGGTTTACCACATTTCTTAACACTCCCCCTCAAACCGACATTCCCTCATCTCCTTGCGCCGTCTCAAAAAATTCATTGAATTTTCTAAGGTTTGAGTGATATTTGCTCAGATCTAGGTGAATTCATCAACATACTATGCTTCTTCACATAAATCTGAGTAATTTCTTTGACATGCGAAGCTCTTTCTGCATCGTTGTCCACCTTTATGTTGGCTTTGTTGATAGATCTGTTGCTCTTGGTATCAAAGCTGTCAACCTTTCTCGTTGAAGCTCTGAAACTTCTTCTAATTTGCTCGAATCAGTGGAGATTGCTACCACTTTTCAATTCACTCCTGAATCTGGTGAAGTTTTGCTTCGTTATTGCTCTAATAAGTGTGTCATCTCTCTGGTAAGCAGATGGTAAGTGATTTACATGTAAATTTCCCTTTTGTATCCGTTCTCTGACGAAATAAAGATCTATCTCAATATGCTTCGTTCTCGAATGTAATATTGGGTTGGCTGACATATAGATTGTGTTTTGATTGTCGTGCCATAATTTCAGTTTGGCTTTTATTTTAAAGTTTAATTCATGTAATAAAGACTGTATCCATATAATTTCTTTTGTTGCACTTGCAACACTCCTGTATTCGGTCTCTGTGCTGGATCCGGAGATGGTAGATTGTTGCTTTGAGCACCATGACACTAGATTATCTCCTATATATATGTTGTACTCTGTAGTTGAACTTCGGTCATCTGGGTCTGTTACCCAATCAGCATCAGTGTAGCCAGTTATATTCACATTGTTGCATTTCTGTAACGATCCCGGATTTTAATTGAGTTTAAATTGATAACTAATTTTATTTTTGAATAAAATTGTGAAAATAATTTGTAATTAATATAAAATGTAAGTTAAATTATGAATTTATTGAAATATTACATTGAATATTGAAAATAAACATGTATATAAAATAGATTGAAAAAAATAGAAATAGGAATTGGAATTTAAATGTAAATATCCTAGAAAATAAATTTGTACTTGGATTTTGGATACGATTAAATTTGGCATAGGTAAGATAAATTATATAGTTATACAATATAAAATAAATAGTTAAATAAAAATATATAAGATAAATACAAAATATTAAGTAAACACATAGCTAAATTTAAACAACATGTTAAATACAGAATCACATCTATATTACAAAGCAACATAAAAGAACACAATACAATATATTCAAGTATGAACAATATAAAGATAAGTATGCAGCAAACAAAATATAATTTCGGCCACTGAAGGAAGAAAGAAAACAAATAAAGATGGGTATGTAAGCTTGCAAAGGAAGATAGTAATAAATATATTCAACTATAGATATCTATGTATACTTGAACAAGAGAAAAAATATATGATATGAAGCATAAAGGACTTAGCAATTAATGCCTTGTCCTTAGCACACAAACATTTTATCTCATCAGCCACCGAAATGAGATTTGCATCAGCCTCCAAAGAAAATCTCTGAGCATTGTTGTACAAACAAATAACAAAAAAAAATTATATCACCTGTACACCTATCTCTTCTATACATATACATCTGCATTACTTTATTTCATTCAAAAACAAAACTTAATAAAGTCAGAAAGAAAAAAAACCATCATCACTCAAGTTCAATTCAACAAACAAGAAAAACAAATTAAAGGAAGATTACAGGAAAAAAATTGCAGTTTTGTAAAATCAGAAAGGCAGGCTATGTTCATCTTCATGAACAGGTGAGTAACATCATTTAAAACTCAAGTATATGAATCTGGATTGTATGGTTTAAATATGAAATAAGTAAGCTTTGCTTATATGTATGTTTCTGTATATAGATGAATTGTTTTGTAAAAAATTTATCTACTTGTTCTCCTCTGTTTGAGTTGCAGAGTTAAATAGTTGTTCAAAATTTGAAAACTTCTTCATCATACCATTTACAGTCTTACAGTTTAAAACAAAACAAGTTGCTTAATCATAAACTAAGATAAACAAATTTGTTTTGAACATGTTAGTGGAATATTTTTTTCTGAAAGCTTTGATTACAGTTAATCAAACAATGCATTGATAAATCCAATTGTTATAGAAAGCTAATTCAAGTTGATAACTTGAATTCCTACTGATATTTATGATTTTTAAAACTAGATTGAAGATTTTTAGCTCGGTATTTCAAGAGAAATTTGTATTTGAACCAAAACTGCACTTTTACAAATTTATAGTGATTTAATCAATTTTTGATGTTGAAATTTTTGGTGAAGCTAGATTGTTGATTTAGTAACACAGGAAAAATATTGAAAAAAAATTCGAATGCAAGGAAATTTAAGTCGAATCAAATTTAGGGTTTTACTTCAAAGTTTTGCAGTGTCTGTTAGCTCGTTGTCTTCATCGCCATGGGATGACCGAGCTGCTCGAGCTTCTATGGTTTGATAGAGAGGAGTATGGCCGAGGTATGGGCGAAGTGGAGGCGCCGCTAGTGGTCGGCGTTGGTAGGTGAAGGCAATTTCCTGTGAGGTGTTCGAGTTGCTGGTTCGATCAGGTGGGGTATTTTCGAATTCGATTTTTTCATGTCGAACTGGGGGTTGATTTCGAACGTGTGGTCGATTTATGGTTTGTGGAGGGTAGCGTGGGTTGCCGTAGGGTCGGTGAACCACCGTGCACGTGCACGGTGGCATGGGTGTGTCAGCGTCTTCGTACGTTGTTTCGTCGCGAGTTATTACTCGAGGGAATAGGAAGATGTTTCGAGTCTTGGTGCGTGAGTGAGTTGAGTGATACTGCAGTTTTTTTTTACTTAAGTAAAAGAAGAAAGAATATGTAGTAGAAGGAGAAGGGTATAAGGAAGGGGTTTAGCCTAATCAATTTCAAGTTGAAATGTTAAACAAGTTTAATGTCAATTAAATAAATAATGTTGGAAGGCTTTAAGTAAGTTTTGATTTAAAGGTTATTAAGGGAAGTTTTCAAAGGTATGATAAATAATTAATTTATATTGTAAGCTATTTTATTATACTAAGTTTAATATTAATAAAATAAATAATATTAGAAAGTTGTAAGTAAGATTTGACTTTAAAATTTATTAAGAAAGATTTGCAAGTATAAGATGTTTAGTTAATTTAAAGTGTAAGTTAATTAAGAATGTAATTAATTTTATAATTGTAATTAACTAAGTAGTTTAAGGTTAAATGAATTTGTAATTAAAGATTGATATTAGTAATCTTGTGTTTAATCTATTTGAACTTAAGAATTTAATTAACCTTCTAAAGTTAATTAATAAATAAATAGTAGTTAACTAATTAAGTAATTAATTTAGAATAAATGATTAATTAAATTGGTAATTAATTATTAATTAAATAATTAGTGTTTAAATAAATGGGTAATTAAGTTTTATTAATTATAATTAAGGTTATTAATTAAGAATTAATTAATTAAGTGAGTAATTAAGATGTAATTAATAAATTTAACAAATTGATTAATTAGTGATTAACTAAGCGAAATAAAATGGTTTATTCTTAAGTAATTAATTAAGTTAAGTTAATTAAACTAAATTTGATATGAATTGATTATTTTGTTTGATTGATTGCGATATCTATTTGGTGATATCTTGTGATACTCTGTGATATATTCTGCATATATCTGTGATGTTTGTGTATTATTTATCTATGTTAAATTTATATTATTTATCTATGAATCTGTGAATGAACGATAAGCGTTATAGTTTATATCGCTTATCAACTATATTTCTGTGTTTTAATCTGTGATGTTGCACTATTGCGTTAAACACATGGACCACATTTATACACACACCAATATGGATTTCACGAGGAAATCGATTAAGTCACAGATTTTTTAAAATAATTTCTAAATAGACAAATTTGAATTCAAATGTTTTGGAAATAGATTGGGTCTAAAGTGAAAAGCTTTTGAAAAGGAATTTCAAAAATGAAATTTATTTTGAATAACTTGATTAAGTTTTGGGAATTTAATAATTTGATTTAAATTTGAATTCAATATTTGAAATTGAATTCTATGATCTGGAAACTAGGGACTAAATATGTTATACCAGTTTACATGGGTTAAACTATTTTAAAAGTATTGATTTGGGAATTTGAATTTAAATTCAAAGGTTTTAACCCGTGTAAATGAAATTGGATCTTTCTGAAATGAAACTTTTTGTTTTCAAATAATAAAAGCTTTCATATAAGAAGTGAACTTCCAAATTGTGTTAAAAGGGATTTCAAATTAAAAATGAAAATGATTTTCCAAGTTACGGAAACGGTTTGAAAGCTATAAGTTAAATCTTTTTTTAAAGATTTTAAACGAGCTAATCCAATTGAAATGGAAATTGTTTTGAAAGCTGTGTAAATGAATCTTTATGGAACTGGGTGAAACTTTGTGAAATAAATCTTTTTGTTTAAAGATTTGAAATGGTAAATTTGTTTAACCATTTGAAAGAAAGTTTTGATTTTCTATTAAGTTGTGACTTAACTGAAATCTCATATCCATATATTTTAAATATTGCGCTCATTATTCGGTTTAGCCGGGAGAGGACCTTGTGTCATATAACCCATTCTGAATAATGACACGTCGATATGGATAGCATTTGAAGACCGGTGGTGAAGACCGGGTATTTGTGAGAACGATAGGATAACCTATCGACTGTCTCTGCACCGAGTCGCGCCGGTATAGAGATTCCCTAAGTGATGGGAAGTACGATCGGGATTGTGAATACCCGAATTTGCAAGGGCTTCTTCGAAAGTGCCTTTGGTTCTGTTCGAACCCGGAACAGACTTGTATGGTTACATGTCTGACACTACACTTTGAGATATAAAGCAGATTTCTTTCAAATACATTTCTGATGGTGACGGAGGATTTATTCTCTTAGCTTAACACCCTTCTCTGAGACGTACGAGCTCAGAGGTTATGTAGTTGAAGGTTATCAGCGATATATTCCCAATTTGGTAGTGCGACATGCTGAGTGCTGCTGTGTGTTAATGATCATTTGTTGATCATTTGTGATCAAAGCATGGCTTTAGTGTAAAGCATAGCTTTGTGGACGAGACTGCATGACGACCTCACAGCCCGGAAATGGTCAAAACAGGGAAGATGCTGCAAGGTTATGAGGGTCGCGCCCTTTAGGGTGTGTCATTCCCTTCTGGTAAAGGGTGGTATCATGGTATGGAGCCCAGATATTTACTTATGTGGTGGCTCCAATCTCATTTACTGCGTGCTTGTTGCTTTAGAGGCGCCTCGGATAAAGGTCCCAAAGGACCGGGGAGTGGCATGCTCGAGTAGTAGTTACCTAGTTACAGAGGTAACCCGGCCTTGTGTTGGCAGAGATCCGGTTAGGTTCTCGGGACATCCCGCCAGAGGCGATCCCATGTGGCAGTAGGAAGTTCCTCAGCCTGGCCATTTGTTGGAAATCCAAAGAAACAATACGAGTCTTGTACGGTTTTAGTTGTAGAACCTGCCATTTACTTATGGTGGCGCCTCACTGTTTAGATGGTAGCTATAGTAGACATAGTTCGGAATGTCTATGTTGGCTAAGATTAATATTCTATTTTCGAAATGCTTTCATCACTATGCACTAATAATAATATCAAAAATGATTTGTTTTGCGTAGTAAGCTTCTTTGACTATCATAAGGAGAAATCTCCTCCAATTCTGCATTTGCATTGTGTGTGTGAGGGGAGGCCTTATGGTAGTTTCATTTTCCAAAAGCATTGCGGATAATTTTCACTTCTCTTGTTGTTGTTGTTTTAAAGATAAATAACTCTTTTGTTACTCACACCAGTCCCATGACTGACTCGGAGTTTATTGTTCCTATCCTAAACTCTGGGTGCCCACAATTTTCCACATGGGCAGTCTAGAGTTGGGTTTTCATATAGTCAGGTTTAGTAGATTATCTGGAGTTAGTCCAATCTTTGGATGTGGACGAGACCTGCTTATCTAGGTGTCACGTGATGTTGGTTCGAGCTAGCTTTGGATTGGAGCATTGGATTTGGGGATGCATTCCTTTAAAGTTATTATTCCGCTACCGGTGTTATCATTACCTTTCCGCTGCTATTTCTTATATCTCTGATAGTATTTGTATTCAGTTGTATCATTCTATTGTATCGTCATTGTATCTGGATATTATATCAGGTATGTATGATACTATTTATTTTCTTCCGCTGTGTTTGTAGTTAGTGGTGTTATAAGCTCCGGCGAACCCGATTCGATGTTATGATCTGCGGCATTGGAATATGAGTATCATATTCGGTGCTGATTTTCGGAGGCCGAGCCAGGATCGCTACATTTGGTATCAGAGCTAAGGTTGAACTTTAGCTCAGGAATATAAAACATTAAGTAGCTCATTAGAGATAGGGTGAAGTATACCCTAGAATGAGTGTATCCCTAAGATATCCATTTGAATGCCTCAGTAAATTCTCTTACTATTCATCGATAGTAAGTATGAGTGCAAGAAGAGAACGAGGTAGGGGATAGGGGAGTACGACCATAAATGGTCAATACCCTGCAACAGTGGAAACAATCTTTCTCTTCTTAATCTCCTTTGATTCGTCTTTCCAAATTCTTTTGATTTCTTCGTGGCAGCTCTAGAAAGAAGTTTCGATGTGGTGATGGCCCTACGAATCGTTATAGAAAATCCTTACTTCGTATCTTCATCGGTTTCTTATCAGTTTTACGATTTAGACTTTAATGAATTTGAAATTTGAAATTGATGTTTTAAATAAATTGGAAATTTTAAACTGAGTTAAATTGGTTAATAGAATATGAAGATAAATTTGAGTTGTATCGATAAAATGATTTCGTCTAAAACCAAATTTGAAATTCTATTGTAATTTCTTGGGTAGATCGAAGTCCGAAGAGGGACAAATTGGTATATATTTTGAGATATTCCGACCTAAGTTGGAATCCATATCTAGTGTTTAGGAAATTGTAGAAGATTGAATCTATCTATCAATCTCTTTTGTTCAACATCTCTTTTCAATTCTACGATGGTTCCTTGTAGATCCAGGAAGATGATTTGATATATTTGCATGGGACATAAACTCCAAATAGGTCAGAATTGTTTGTTTGGATGAATTGGTTGTTCTGGTTGCTATGGTTAATAGGTATACTTCAGTTCTAAACTAAAAGTTTTGAAATTGTATCCATATATCTGCCTATTTTTGGGTCCAGATATGTTCTACGAATGGTTAGTTATCCTTTCGGACTAACCAGTGCCTTGCATATTTCGTAGATTTAATGACCCAGTATCTTGTATAGTATTGAGTGAGTTCGTTCTCATATTGTTGATATTATGATTTGGTGGGCCAAATACAGGATAGATATCCATTTTGACCTGGAAAACTATGTCTTTATCCTTGTGTATGTATCTTTGTTGTTTTCGTGCCTGCAAATTTCAGAGACGAAATTTCTTTAAGGGGGGGAATCTGTAATGATCCCGGATTTTAATTGAGTTTAAATTGATAATTAATTTTAATTTTGAATAAAATTGTGAAAATAATTTGTAATTAATATAAAATGTAAGTTAAATTATGAATTTATTGAAATATTACATTGAATATTGAAAATAAACATGTATATAAAATAGATTGAAAAAAAATAGAATTTGGAATTGGAATTTAAATGTAAATATCTTAGAAAATAAATTTGCACTTGGATTTTGGATATGATTAAATTTGGTATACGTAAGATAAATTATATAGTTATACAATATAAAGTAAATAGTTAAATAAAAATATATAAGATAAATTATAAAATATTAAGTAAATACATAGCTAAATTTAAACAACATGTTAAATACAGAATCACATCTATATTACAAAGCAACAGAAAAGAAGACAATACAATATATTCAAGTATGAACAATATAAAGATAAGTATACAGCAAACAAAATATCATTTCGGCCACTAAAGGAAGAAAGAAAACAAATAAAGATGGGTATGTAAGCTTGCAAAGGAAGATAGTAATAAATATATTCAACTATAGATATCTATGTATACTTGAACAGGAGAAAAAATAATATAATATGAAGCATAAAGGACTTAGCAATTAATGCCTTGTCCTTAGCATACAAACATTTTATCTCATCATCCACCGAAATGAGATTTGCATCAGCCTCCAAAGAAAATCTCTGAGCATTGTTGTACAAACAAATAACAAAAAAAAAAATATCACCTGTACACCTATCTCTTCTATACATATACATCTGCATTACTTTATTTTGTTCAAAAACAAAACTTAATAAAGTCAGAAAGAAAAAAACCCATCATCACTCAAGTTCAATTCAACAAACAAGAAAAAGAGATTAAAGGAAGATTACAGGAAAAATAAAATTGCAGTTTTGTAAAATCTGAAAGGCAGGATATGTTCATCTTCATGAACAGGTGAGTAACATCATTTAAAACTTAAGTATATGAATCTGGATTTTATGGTTTAAATCTGAAATAAGTAAGCTTTGCTTATATGTATGTTTCTGTATATAGATGAATTGTTTTGTAAAAGTTTTATCTACTTGTTCTCCTCTGTTTGAGTTGCAGAGTTAAATAGTTGTTCAAAATTTGAAAACTTCTTCATCATACCATTTACAGTCTTACAGTTTAAAATAAAACAAGTTGCTTAATCATAAACTAAGATAAACAAATTTGTTTTGAACAGGTTAGTGGAATATTTTTTCTGAAAGCTTTGATTACAGTTAATCAAACAATACATTGATAAATCCAATTGTTATAGAAAGCTAATTCAAGTTCATAACTTGAATTCCTACTGAAATTTATGATTTTCAAAACTAGAATGAAGATTTTTAGCTCGGTATTTCAAGAGAAATTTGTATTTGAACCAAAACTGCACTTTTACAAATTTCTAGTGATTTAATCAATTTTTGATGTTGAAATTTTGGGTGAAGCTAGATTGTTGATTTAGTAACACAGGAAAAATATTGAAAAAACTTTCGAATGCAAGGAAATTTAAGTCGAATCAAATTTAGGGTTTTACTTCAAAGTTTTGCAGTGTCTGTTAGCTCGTTGTCTTTGTCGCCATGGGATGACCGAGCTGCTCGAGCTTCTGGGGTTTGATAGAGAGGAGTATGGCCGAGGTATGGGCGAAGTGGAGGCGCCGCTAGTGGTTGGCGTTGGTAGGTGGAGGCAATTTCCTGTGAGGTGTTCGAGTTGATGGTTCGATCAGGTGGGGCATTTTCGAATTTGATTTTTTCATGTCGAACTGGGGGTTGATTTCGAACGTGTGGTCGATTTGTGGTTTGTGAACGGTAGCGTGGGTTGCCGGAGGGTCGGCGAACCACCGTGCACGTGCACGGTGGCGTGGGTGTGTTAGCGTCTTCGTACGTTGTTTCGTCGCGAGTTATTACTCAAGGGAATGGGAGGATGTTTCGAGTCCTGGTGCGTGAGTGAGTTGAGTGATACTGCAGTTGTTTTTTAACTTAAGTAAAAGAAGAAAGAATATGTAGTAGAAGGAGAAGGGTATAAGGAAGGGGTTTAGCCTAATCAATTTCAAGTTGAAATGTTAAACAAGTTTAATGTCAATTAAATAAATAATGTTGGAAGGCTTTAAGTAGGTTTTGATTTAAAGGTTATTAAGGGAAGTTTTCAAAGGTATGATAAATAATTAATTTATATTGTAAGTTATTTTATTATACTAAGTTTAATATTAATAAAATAAATAATATTAGCAAGTTGTAAGTTAGATTTGACTTTAAAATTTATTACGAAAGGTTTGCAAGTATAAGATGTTTAGTTAATTTAAAGTGTAAGTTAATTAAGAACGTAATTAATTTTATAATTTTAATTAACTAAGTAGTTTAAGGTTAAATAAATTTGTAATTAATGATTCATATTAGTAATCTTGTGTTTAATCAATTTGAACTTAAGAATTTAATTAACCATTTAAAGTTAATTAATAAATAAATAGTAGTTAACTATTTAAGTAATTAATTTAGAATAAATAATTAATTAAATTAGTAATTAATGATTAATTAAATAATTAGTGTTTAAATAAATTGGTAATTAAGTTTTATTAATTAATAATTAAGGTTATTAATTAATAAGTAAGAATTAATTAATTAAATGAGTAATTAAGAAGTAATTAATAAATTTAATAAATTGATTAATTAGTGATTAACTAAGCGAAATAAAATGTTTTATTCTTAAGTAATTAATTAGGTTAAGTTAATTAAACAAATTTGATATGAATTGATGATTTTGTTTGATTGATTGCGATACCTATTTGGTGATATCCTGTGATACTCTATGATATATTCTTGATATATCTATGATGTTTGTGTATTATTTATCTATGATAAATTTATATTATTTATCTATGAATGGACGATAAGCGTAATAGTTTATATCGCTTATCAACTATATTTCTGTGTTTTAATCTGTGATGTTGCACTATTGTGTTAAACCCCTGGACCACATTTATACACACACCAATATGGATTTCACGAGGAAATCGTTTAGTCACAGATTCTTGAAAATAATTTCTAAATAGAAAATTTTGAATACAAATGTTTTTGGAAATAGATTGGGTTTAAAGTGAAAAGCTTTTGAAAAGGAATTTCAAAAATCAACTTTTTTTTGAATAACTTAATTAAGTTTTGGGAATTTAATAATTTGATTTAAATTTGAATTCAATATTTGAAATTGAATTATATGATCTGGAAACTAAGGACTGAAGATGTTATACCAGTTTATATGGTTTAAACTATTTTAAAAGTATTGATTTGGGAATTTGAATTTAAATTCAAAGGTTTTAACCCGTGTAAATAAAATTGGATCTTTCTGAAATGAAACTATTTGTTTTTAAATAATAAAAGCTTTCATATAAGAAGTGAACTTCCAAATTGTGTTAAAAGGGATTTCAAGTTAAAAATGAAAATGATTTTCCAAGTTATGGAAACGGTTTGAAAGCTATAAGTTAAATCTTTAATTTAAAGATTTTAAATGAGCTAATCCAATTAAAATGGAAATTGTTTTGAAAGCTGTGTAAATGAATCTTTATGGAACTGGGTGAAACTTTGTGAAATAAATCTTTTTGTTTAAAGATTTGCAATGGTAAATTTGTCTAACCATTTGAAAGAAAGTTTTGATTTTCTATTAAGTTGTGACTTAACTGAAATCCCATATCCATATATTTTAAATATTGCGCTCATTATTCGGTTTAGCCGGGAGAGGACCTTGTGTCATTTAACCCATTCCGAATAATGACACGTCGATATGGATAGCATTTGAAGACCGGTGGTGAAGACCGGGTATTTGTGAGAACGATAGGATAACCTATCGACTGTCTCTGCACCGAGTCGCGCCGGTATAGAGATTCCCTAAGTGATGGGAAGTGCGATCGGGATTGTGAATACCCGGATTTGCAAGGGCTTCTTCGGAAGTGCCTTCGGTTCTGTTCGAACCCAGAACAGACTTGTATGGTTACATGTATGACACTACACTTTGAGATATAAAGCAGATTTCTTTCAGATACATTTCTGATGGTGACGGAGGATTTATTCTCTTAGCTTAACACCCTTCTCTGAGACGTACGAGCTCAGAGGTTATGTAGTTGAAGGTTATCAACGATATATTCCCAATTTGGTAGTGTGGCATGTTGAGTGTTGCTGTGTGTTAATTATCATTTGTGATCAAAGAATGGCTTTAGTGTAAAGCGTAGCTTTGTGGACGAGACTGCATCAGGACCTCACAGCCCGGAAATGGTCAAAACAGGAAAGATGCGGCAAGGTTATAAGGGTCGCGCCCTTTAGGGTGTGTCATTCCCTTCTGGTAAAGGGTGGTATCATGGTATGGAGCCCAAATATTTACTTATGTGGTGGCTCCAATCTCATTTACTGTGTGGTTGTTGCTTTAGAGGCGCCTCGGATAAAGGTCCCAAAGGACCGGGGAGTGGCATGCTCGAGTAGTAGTTACCTAGTTACAGAGGTAACCCGGCCTTGTATTGGCAGAGATCCGGTTAGGTTCTCGGGATGTCCCGCCAGAGGCGATCCCATGTGGCAATAGGAAGTTCCTTAGCCTGACTATTTGTTGGAAATCCAAAGAAACAATACGAGCCTTGTACGGTTTTAGTTGTAGAACCTGCCATTTACTTATGGTGGCTCCCCACTGTTTAGATGGTAGCTATAGTAGACATAGTTCGGAATGTCTATGTTGGCTAAGATTAATATTCTATTTTCGAAATGCTTTCATCACTATGCACTAATAATAATAATATCAAAAATGATTTGTTTTGCGTAGTAAGCATCTTTGACTATCATAAGGAGAAATCTCCTCCAATTCTGCGTTTGCATTGTGTGTGTGCGGGGAGGCCTTATGGTAGTTTCATTTTCCAAAAGCATTGCGGATAATTTTCACTTCTCTTGTTGTTGTTGTTTTAAAGATAAATAACTCTTTTGTTACTCACACTAGTCCCATGACTGACTCGGAGTTTATTGTTCTTATCCTAAACTCTGGGTGCCTATAATTTTCCACATGGGCAGTCTAGAGTTGGGTTTTCATATAGTCAGGTTTAGTAGATTATATGGAGTTAGTCCAATCTTTGGATGTGGACGAGACCTGCTTATCTAGGTGTCACGTGATGTTGGTTCGAGCTAGCTTTGGATTGGAGCATTGGATTTGGGGATGCATTCCTTTGAAGTTATTATTCTGTTGCTGGTGTTATCATTACCTTTCCGCTGCTATTTCTTGCATCTCTGATAGTATTTGTATTCAGTTGAATCATTCTATTGTATCATCATTGTAACTGGATATTATATCAGGTATGTATGATATCATTTATTTTCTTCCGCTGTGTTTGTACTTAGTGGTGTTATGAGCTCCGGCGAACCAGATTCGACGTTTGGATCTGCGGCATTGGAATATGAGTATTGTATTCGGTGCCAATTTTTGAAGGCCGAGCCAGGATCGCTACACATTTCTTCATTAATAATGCATAATTTGTTGTTCCCTTTATGTGTTTCACTAAAAGAGATGTCTGGTCTTGTAATTGTTAAGTATCGTAAAGCACCAACAACACTTCTGTATTGTTTAGTGTTTGCTATGTATTCTCCCCTGTTTTTAGATAAATATTGATGGCTTATCATTGGGATAGGTTTAGGCTTGGAATTTCCCTTCTTAGTTTTGGCCAGTAGCTCCAAACTGTGTTTTCTTTGACTAAGAATAATTTCTGACTTTGATTTTCTCTTAACTTCTATACCAAGAAAATAGTTTGGTGCACCCAAGTCCTTGATAGAGAACTCCTTGTCTAGATATTGAGTAGGAGATTTAATTTCATCCTCATCATTTTCTGTAATGACAAAGTCATCAACATATATTTGAATATAGACACTAGATTTATTGTTAATTTTAATGAACAGAGAGTTGTCTAATTTGGTAGACTGGTAGCCATAATGAATCAGTGTGGTTTTCAGTTTATCCAACTAGACCCTTGTATAGGGCACTTGTAGATTTCAATCTACATCTGTAAGTTATTAGAGACGCCATTTTTCCAGGCTGATTTTAATCTGCCTCTCATAATTATAGGAGCACTTTACTTTAAATTTGCGCCCCCTTATTACAGTAGAGGGAGATGTTTGAGCCTCTAATATTTTTAAATTTAGTAGTATACACAGTCATATTTAATAATCAGCTCTCTTTGTTTGGATGAACTAGTCATTGATTAACCGGTGAAATGTTTTGTTTTGTTTTTTTGGGCATACACAATATCATATTAATCAAGTTAATTTAATTCACATAATTATTCTCATGGGCATCACAGAAATTGCAATACTTTATCATGGCAAACATGGTAACTTGATATCTAGACTTGGTTCATGAATAACATACCCACTTCTGTTAATTGATTAATACATGCCTGATATGTAAGATATTACCATGATTTCCCATGGTCTGATTAGTATATTTCGACAATGCTCATAGGAAACTGTGAGCCATCGCTCATTAAATTCAAGTTATGCCAGTCATGATACAATGCTTTAACATGATTCTAATAATAAAAAAAGGTGATTAACTTACAACTCTTAACTCCTGCAATCTAAAGAATTCTCAAAACTAATTCAGAAATCACTTGCCTTGCTGAAGTTGATGTTCTAACTAAGTATAACATGCTAATGATAATTACAATGAACATATAAGAAAAATTTACAGCTTCTATGTCAATTCTATAAACAAGCAACTTCTTTCTTTCTCTACGGATATATGAAGCAAATGATCCCACTAATAATACTAAAAAAGGTATATATGGATTCGTGAACTTAATAAATCAGTGAAACATGAAAAGAGAGATACATTTTCGAAGGAACAACTGTGTTGTAGGTATGGTAAATTTGAAGACATCAAGGGTATTGTTGCTTATAGCATTGAGCAACTTAGCAAATATCTAAAGGGCATATATTCTAGTTAGACATGAGAAAGGTAAACATGGAGAACCCATAATCAACTAACTACAGAAGCTTCAAAGTATGATGTATTACACTGTTAGACAATCTTCTAAATTTGGGACATTAAAGTAAAGATTGATCATTCCTTGTGGATCATAATGACTTATGATGTTTGTGCTACACAAAAAAAACCCGTTGCTTTCTCAAAATGAATGATCAATCAAATCCGTAAATCAGTTTATGGATTTTCTACCTAAACTAACTATGCTTCAAAAGGTTTCATTAGCTCTAGATAAAGATGTAACAACTTAATCTTTTATGATATGCATTGTGCATTTAGTATTACTTTGGAAAGAGTACATTATTCAATTGATACCATTACATTATAAACCTCCATTGCTGAAATCATAATTTATCATTTAAGCGTTAAACAGTGAAAATTATTGTTTATCAATACATTCATAAAGCTTTTATGCTTGAGGATAACCTCAAGTCCTATAACATTACACATTAGTTGTTTACAATAATGACCAACTTTCATGCGGAGATCAAAAATGTAAATTATCTACATGAAGAGTTCACATTGCACTATGGAAAAAAAAATGAAAATTGCAATCCTTCTTTTCTTGGATTAAGTAATTTTGTAATTTATATATGTACGATTTATGCTTAATTTATTGACAAAAAAGCTAAAGCTTAAGTTTATCAATGGGAAACTACCTACTACCTTATTGTGGCGGAATTCTAACTCGTGACCACTTAAATCAAAATCCAATATAGCGGAAAAGCAAGATCGTGGTAAGAAGTGTACAAACAACCAAGCAATATCTCAATTCCCAAGCTATCCAATCCAAAAACAATCACAATTCTCAAATAAGCAATATATAAATCAAAGCAATAACGAAAAACAAATCACACAGCGATTTATAGTGGTTCCACTAATGTTGCATTAGCGTACATCCACTTTAAGAGAGAGCTTTTATTAATATTGATTAGAAAAGTACAAGAGATTGATTATAATGATCAAAATTCTAATAGAATTGATTTGTGGAGAAGAGAATTGAAGAAAAATAGGTTTTGATAAACTTTAATTAGTTGAGGTCAAAACCCTTGCAGTCGCTTTCTGTCACACGGAAATCTAGATCCAGAAGATAGCTTATATAGGAGAATAGAAAAACTAGGAAAAGTTCCGAAATTGCCCCTCCATATATCACAAATCTTCACGTCAAGCACATGCCAAAAAATGGCAGAACTTGCCACAGACGTCTGTCATAATGGGATAGACATCTATCCAAAGTCTCGGAAAAAATTTCCCTAAGACATCAGACGTCTGTCCAAAGTGACAGACGTCTGTTTATAATCTCTGGAAAAAATTCTGCATAGACTCAGACGTCTGACCAAAAGTTCAGACGTCTGTCCTAAATCTCTGGAACATGTCTGTTGTAGGTTTGTTGAAGCTTCAGACGTCTGACCATTTACTCAGATGTCTATCGCTGTCATTTCAGCACTACTCCACCTTTTTTTGGCCATAATTTCCACCTCCGAGCTTCGATTTGCGAACCGTTTTCTTCATTACCAAGCTACTTCCAACGTCTTCGATTCTCCATATAGTGTCGTCAAAATTTAACACTCCACCTCGATAGTATATCCATCTCCAACTCCAATGGTACCATACCATCATCAACAACTGATAGCACCAACTAGCACCACTTCTACCTTCAACCAAACATGAATGCTTTTCCAATGAGCTCCGGCAAAGCCACCGTCCATTGCACTCCTCCAACGAGCTCAGGCAAAGCCCCCACCCACTAATGAAGTGTTAAAAACATCCAAATCCTAATCCGTCTCACCAAAGACTAAAGTGCCGAGGAGTGTAAACTAGCACTTACTAAGAAGATAGAACCTCAATCTCTCATCGGTACTCTTCCTCATCCATAACAAAGCTCGTCCCTCAATCGTGTCACCTCATGGCACCTAGTACTTCTCCAAGCGAATCAAGTTCGAGCAGTGCTCGAACTTCCCAACCGGCAATGCCTTAGTGAACATATTCATCGTGTTACCCTTTGCGTGCACTTTCCGAAGATATACTTGCTTATCCTCATCCATGGCTATTAGAAATGATTCTCTCACCTCAATATGTTTAGTCCGTGAGCTAAATGCCAAATTCTTTATCAAGTGAATAGCACTTTGGCTATCACATCAAACATCAATGCTATCATGCCCGAATCCCAAGTCACGTAACAATCGCTTCAAATAGAGTGCCTCCTTAACCGCCTCCACCGTGGCTATCAACTATGCCTCCGTAGTGGTAAAACAACTACATTCTGCAGTCTCGATCTTCAACTTATGGCTGTATCCCCAAGTGTGAAGATATATCTGAAAGTTGATTTTCTTCGATCCCTATCACTAGCGTAGTCCAAATCACAATAACCAACCAACTTGCAATCCATTCTATCACTACCACAAAAAACAAGACAATGAGATGATGTGCCTCTAAGGTAGCTCAATATGAGCTTCACAGCTTCCTAATGTGATTTCCCCGGATTATCCATAAACCGACTAACCATCTCAGCAACATTTGCAATATCGGGCCTTGTACACATCATAACATACATTAAACTTCCAATCGCACTAGCATATGGCACCTTTGCCATATAACTCTTGTCTTTCTCCAAGATAGGTGATTTCATACTCGAAAGCTTCATATGCAAAGGTAAATTTATATTTGACGTCTTTGCCTTCTCCATGCTAAACCGACGAAGCACTCCCTCTATGTGCTCCTTTTGAGTTAGTTTCAACTCAAATTACTTTCAATCCCTTTCAATTTTCATGCACAATATCCTTCTTGCTTCTCCAACATCTTTCATTTCAAACTCTGATTTCAAACTATGTTTTAACTTGTTGATTTCATTCTTATCTCTAGAAGCAATGAGCATGTCATCCACATACAAGAGTAAATACACTCAACAATCATTTTTCAACTTCTTGAAATATACACAAGCATCTTTGACGCTTCTATCAAAACTATTTTCAAGCATAAAGTGATCAAATCTCTTGTACCATTGTCTAAGTGATTGCTTCAAACCATATAATGATTTCTTTAACTTGCTAACCAAATTTGACTTACCATCCACAACAAAACCTTCTGGTTGCTCCATGTAGATGTATTCATCTAAGTCACCATGCAAGAAGGTGGTTTTCACATCAAGTTACTCCAACACCAAGTTGTGAATAGCAACTATAGCAAGTAATATCCGGATAGAAGTATGATGCACTACCGGTGCGAAAATCTCATCATACACCTTCCCCTACCTTTGTGCAACTCCCTTAGCCCATAGCTTAGCTTTGTATCTCCCATCGTCCTTCATCTTGTATATCCATTTGCACTCAATAGCACGGCTTCTTTTAGAAATTAAAACCAAATTCCAACTTTTATTCTTCAACAATGATTGCATCTCTTCCTTTATGGCACAAATCCATTTCGAGCCATCACTAGACTATGACATCATCAAGGTCTATCGGCTCATCTTGGACAACATGAAGAGCATAGTCCAAATTATCATAAAAGCTAAGATAGTTCCAATCACCATATCTTTCGGGTGGCCTTATAGTACGATGACCAACCCGACTAGCAATACCATCACCCAAACTCCCTTCGGCTCCACCTTGAACCGAATCTTCTCCATAATCATGCACATCATCAACACTACTAGAGGCACCATGTAGACGATGTGATGTTACATCAACCGCTGCCTCCTCGCAAGCATCTCCAGCTACTCTACTCTCTCTACTCCTTGGACCAAAAGTGGGAATAACTTCCTTCTCCTTTGATTCGCCATGAACCAAGTCTAGAACATCCAATGATTTTTTATTTTCCTTGAACAACGCTGACTCATCAAAAGTAACATGATAAGAATTCACCACCTTCTTCATTTTCGGATTCCAAATCCGATAGCCTTTTACTCTATCGGTATAACCAAGCAAAATCCCCTTGAAAGTTCTAGGTTCAAGCTTATCATTTCCTGGATCATGCACATAAACCGGACTATCAAACACACGAAGATAACTCAAGTCAATACTCTTTCCCTTCCACACTTCCCCTTAGCCAAACCCAATGTCAATCCTAAGCATCGAGCTTTCTCTAGTAGAGTACGGTTCATTCTCTCCGCAACACCATTCGACTGTGGATCTCCGATGTAGTAAAATGCCTCTGAATACCATGAAGCTTGAAAAAATCCAAGAATTCTTCGAAAACATACTCTCCTCCATTTTCGGACCGTAGAACTTTCAAAGACTTGCCACTCTTATCCTCAACAAGTGCTTTCCAAACTTTGAACTTTGCAAATGCCTCCGACTTGGCCGTCATTACATACACTCATACTTTCTGAGAAAAGTCATCAATAAAAGAAATATAATAGCGAGCTCCACCCAAAGAATCTACTGGTGTCTGTCCCTAAACATCCGTGTGAACATACTCAAGAACCCTTCTCGAATCATGTTTTCCCTCACCGAATGAGACTTTAGTTTGCTTCCCCATGACACATTCTTCGTAAAACTTTATGTTGAAACTCTCTCCACCGATCATCTTCCTCTTTCGAAGAATATCCAAACTCCTCTCTGAGACATGACCAAACCTCAAATGTCATAGCCTAGTCGCATCCAAGCCACGAGAACTATCAACTCCTACACAAGTTTCACCTTATATGGTCATTCCTTGAAGCAAATAAATACCATGAGTCCTAGCATCCTTCATCACCACAAGCGCACCCTTAGAAACCCATAAGCTATCACTCTCAATAGTGATCTTACAACTTAAAGAATCCAGCTGTCCCAAAGAGATAAGAGACTTCCTAAGTCTCGAAACATAGCTTACATTAGTGAGAGTACTAACCACTCCATCAAACATCCGAATTTGCATGAAACCAATGCCTTTCGACTTACAAATAGCACCATTTCCCATGACAATTGAATTTCCTTCTCAGTCAACATAAGATGAAAAACAATTACTATTTGGCGTCATATGCTAAGACGCCCCCGAATCGAGCACCCAATCGCTACTCGAAACATCTGATGCTATCGCCGATAACACATCTACGTCTCCCTCACCAACTCCACTCTCCACCGCTATTGATGAAGATGCTACTTCTTTCTTTGCCTTCTCCTTGTCTGGAGACTTATTCATCCAATGATCAGGCTTCTTACAAATATAGCACTTACCTTTTCTTTCCTTTGACTTTCCTCTCCAATTGTGGTTCCTTGATTTAGAACGCCCTCGGTTCTCCTTCTTCATATACCTCTCCTTCTCCACAAATAAACCATGACCACTACTAGCACCACTACTTCCATAACCTATCTCCTTTATTCGATCCCGCAACTTCTCGCTACGAAGACCTGTTTTGACATCATCAAGAGTCAATGTATCCTGGCTATAGATCAAGCTATTTGAGAAATCTGTATGGTGGCCCAGCAACGAACACAACAATATAAACGTCTTTTGCGCTTCCTCAATCTTCAAATTTACCGCCTTCATCTTTATTAGAAAATCATCAAAAGTATTCAAGTGCACCTTTAGCGAAGTACCTTCCTTCATCTTATAAGTGAAGAACGTTCGCAATAAGATCAAATGATTAGTCGATGATTCTTCATATACAATTCCTCCAACTTTTCCCAAATAGTCTTAGCAGTAGTCTCACCACTAATTTCGGAGATAACATTCCCTCCCATAGCAAGCTGAAGTATAGTGAATGCCCGATCTTCCATTTCCTCTCTCTCAACATCCAAGATGTCTGCCGGCAACAAATGTATGTCAAACACTACTCAATGAACCCGATTCCTACTTAGAACCGCTATCATCTTCCATTGTCATTTTCAAAATCATTATCGCCATTCCACTTGCATATAACCAATTGTGATCCAAAAGATGTGTATGTACCACGTACATAAGGTGCTACACTAGTTGGATTACCCATAAAGGAACTACTTGAGGTATTATTTAATTCGGCATTTTTACAGCCACCTACCAACACCAATGCTCTGATACCAAATGTTATGATGGAATTCTAACTCAAGACCACTCAAATCTAAATCCCAATATAGCGAAGGGAGAGATCGTGGTTAGAAGTGTAAAAACAATCAATCAATATCTCAATTCCCAAGCAATTCAATCCAAAAACAATCACAATTCCTAAACAAGTAATATATAAATCAAAGAAATAACGAAAAATAAATCACACGGCGATTTATAGTGGTTTCACTAACTTTGTGTTAGCATACATCCACTTTAAGAGAGATTTTATTAATATCAATAAGAAAAGTACAAGAGATTGATTACAATGATCAAAATTCTAATAGAATTGATTTGTGAAGAAGAGAATTGAAGAAAATTAGGTTTTGATAAACCTTAATTAGTGGAGGTTAAAACCCTTGCAGTCACTTTCTATCATACAGAAATCTGGATCCAGAAGATAGCTTATATAGGAGAATAGAAAACCTAGAAAAAGTTCTGAAATTGCCCCTCCAGATATCATAAATCTTCACGTCAAGCCTAGGCCAAAAAACTGGCAGAAGTCGTCACAGACGTCTATCATAATGGGACAGATGTCTGTTCAAAGTCTCGGAAAAATTTTCCCTGAGACATCAAACGTATGTCCAAAGTGACAAACATCTGTTTATACTCCCTGGAAAAAATTCTACACAAACTCAGACGTCTGACCAAAAGTTCAGACGTCTGTCCTAAGTCTCTGAAACAGGTCTACTGTAGGTTTGCTGAAGCCTCAGATATCTGACCGTGTACTCAAACATCTGTCTCTATCATTTGAGCACCACTCCACCTTTTTTCGCCATAACTTCCACCTCCGAGCTCCGATTTGTGAACCATTTTCTCCGTTACCAAGCTACTTCCAACCTCTTCAATTCTCCATATAGTGTCGCCAAAATTTAACATGCCTCTCCTGATGCACGCACAGTATCACCTAAAGCTGCAGTTCCATAAACACAAGTACCATACCTACTTTTTAATACTCATGCACACCTCCCTTCTTCTCTTAAAGCACATGCACACTTTTCATAATGAGCCCATTCACGTAGTTCCTGATGTTGACCCATACGCACAACTGCTTGTTTCTTATGAACTATTGCTACATCATCTATTTCCCCATAAACCCAAGCTTCTAATGCACAAATACCACAAGGTTAACATTGGAATTCTCATTAACTTAATTCATAATTAATACATCAAAAATGGTTCCATTCATTATAGTTGATCGGTCCTAATTTATTTAAGGATAGGGGATTGAACTACATTTAAACTGCAATCCTATAGCAAACAAAATTGAACCAAATCTTATATTAAGTAAAAATGAACAATCAAATTCGAATTCGTGTTCATAATTGAACAAGTTTGAAAACCCGATTTGAATCTACAAAAAGCTCACCAATGTAGAATGACATGGGAGGCAGAGGAGTAAAGCTATATTATGGAGGTAGAAGGTTGACTGAACACTCAAAGGGATGGCGAGACGAGGTTCGAAGCTAAAGGAAAAGGAGATATGGATTTATGTTTGAGAGAAGTTCATTTTAGGGTTTAGGATGATCTTGATGAAAGAGTGAATGAAATTGGTAAAACGTGAGAGCGGGAAGGAAAAAAATTCATCGCCTTCTAAAAGCATTAGGCAGGATAAGTTTAGTAGCGTTGGATTTATTATTTTATTTTGTTTTGCACAGCAACAGCTGCGCTAAGTTATAAAAAGCTACTATTTACTACAACCAAAAACAAATTTTCTTGTAGTGATTCCTCGATCCAGATTCAATATTTATGGATTTTGATTTGTGTGCACATGGAAAGAGTAAGGGCATGGCTAGTGCACATTGTTTTAGCAGCCTTGGAGTCCGGAGAATGATGTAATCTGGTGTGCCATGTTAAAGGGACAACCAACTCTGTATAGAAGGGGTGCAAGAAGTTCTTGTTGACCTCGGTACATATATTTTAGAGGTGTACTATAACGGATGGTACCCCAGCAGCCCAGTCATTGATGGAAATTCAATCTTCAATACGTGCCTTTACGGAATTAGTTGTATGCCTATTATGCTGGAATTTAAATAATGCAATCATTTTGGCTATGATTACTATTTATTTTACCCTAGACATTATTATAATATCACAAGTTTTCCTATAAAAATGATTTGGTTATTGTAAGGTAAAAAATTCATCCATGTTTATGTGTAATGTGGTCTTACAAGATACCTTTACTACTGATGGTATTTTATATCATTCAATAAAACTCATTTGATTGTGTTTCTCATGCTGGTTTCATTAGACTAATCCAAGGGTTATTTTTCCTATATTGCTCGGGTCATCCCGAGCATATTTTTCAGACTTAACTGGATACTTGGAGCTTCAAGAGACAGTTGGATCCTCTAAAACGTATTATCATATTTTATCTTCCATTGTTTTGTTCTTGTTATATTCATCAAAATTTTTAAGGATAGGTTGTTATAATTGTCCAAGGGCTAACGATAGGATAAATTATACTCTGATTGATGTATGTATATTTAAGTTCATTTTTGCTTTTGTAAAGACCATTGGTATATTATGTATCACTTATCATATTGTAAGATTCTCATCTCCATAACCGTTTCTGGCCTCTTCTAACCATTAATAGTTTCCATCTTTGATGGATCTAGTGCTAATCCATTATCTGAAACAACATGGCCAAGAAACTTCACTTTTCATTTCTAAAAATGGCATTTCAAGAACTTTGCTTTCAAATTATGTTGTCTCAACGTCTCCAACGCCAATGTCAGATGGATTTCATAGTCCCTCTCATCCTTAGAGTATACCGGAATATCGTTGATAAATACAAATATAAATCTATCAAATTGATCACGAAAGATTCGTTTCATAAGATCAACGAAAAACACAGGGGTGTTGGTCTGTCGAAACGACATTATAACCATTCATATGTTGAAACGCTATCAATGGAACACTATCTTCTACTACTCTTAGTTGATGGAAACCCTTTGCCAAGTCTAGCTGCGAGAACACTCGAGTTCCACTTAACCGGTCAATCAAATTGTCTATCCTGGGCAAAGGATAACAATTCTTCACTATTAGTTCATTCAACTTCCTGTAATAAATACACAGTAGTAAAGATCCATCTGACTTCTTTATGAATATCGTGGACCCTCCCCCCAGCGAACTATTCGTCCTAATGAAAATTTTATCCTCATGTTCCATTAGTTGCTTCTTCAATTCCTCCATCTCCTTAGATGGCATTTTGTTAGGTTGTCTGCAAATAAGTTGCGCCCTTGCCACTAAATCTATCCGAAATTGTTGCACTTCTTAACAGTGATCCAGTTACAAGTTCGAAAACATCTGCAAATTCTTGGACTACATGTACTTTTGCAATCTCATCTTCTTAATCTTCCACATCACATACCATCAAGTCCGACTTCTCTCTCATTGCGTCCAACACTATCAAAATTATTTCTCATCCTTCGGGATGTCATACGGCGATAATCCTATCCACACAATAAATCCTAGCATCATAATGAACTAACTTGTCCATACCCAGAATCACCCCGTGCCCTATGAAGTCAAAAACATATGGATCGCAAACAAACAGATGTTTACACGGGTCAAACTCAAGGTCAGCGCACCTTAACCCGAGAGTGAAATGCCCACTGATCGGATTAACCACAGGCAAGGACGTAATCAAATAAGTAGTGTTTAATTCTAACGTATCAACCAAATCTCTCAAAATGAAAGAGTGAGTGGCACCAGTATCAAACAGGACTCTAACTAATATACTGGCAATCAAAATCATACCTCTAAACACACCATTTCATTTCTCCTCACCAGTAGGTCTAAACGAAGGTCCTTTCAAAGCATAAAACTTTGCCCACTTCGCTTTCAGATGATTCCCTTCTTATGGCATGGCATATTACAAATAAAATACTTAGCTATGTCGTTGTTCTCTGGCAAGGTATACTTAGTGGAGTAGTGCCTCTTCTAACTGTAGTTAAAACAAGTGACATCGTATATACTTAGCTTTTGAGTCATACCTCCAAAAGTCTTTCATCCCTTCTGATTCTTCCCACCCTTCTGATACAGTTTGAATATTTCTTCTGCCCGCCCTTGGTTTTAACATTATCTTTCTTCTCCCCTTGAAACAGTTGATCGTACCTCCTCCACATTTCCACCAACATATCAGATGGAGCAAAATAGGTGAGCTATCACCTTGTGATTTAGCCTCTTCCTCGGACCTTCTATGAACTTCTCGTTCTTTTTTCAATGGAATATTGTTATGCTCGCTTCCATCCTTCGATAATGCATTACAGTGTTACATGTACTCTGCCAAAGTCATCTCTCCTTGCTTAAAGTTAAGGAACTCATTACACAAATTACCCTTTTGCGATTCGGGAATAATAAATCCTTGAACCGCTCCTTAAATAGCTCCCAAGTTATCTCCCCCTCTACGACCTTAGCAATTACTGCCACCCACCAGTCTAATCATCCACATGGAGCTGACGAGAAGCCAACCTCCTCTTATGAACATTGTTATATCCCAACTCTCCAAAAATACATTCACATACTTTCTGCCAATTCAGCACCTGCAAGGCGGACTCCTTCCTAGTGAACCCCTTTCCTCCACAACTTCATATTATAGAAGTATGCTTCTCTTGCTACCTCCTGCATTGGCTTAGCAACTTAAGTTAGCTATTGCCTCATCATCTCCATCATAAATTGGCTGAACTAAGCATTCACATCCATTTCTCCTTCAGCCAGGGCCGACATTTTAGTACCGGCTTCAGTACGAATATCTGGGTTCTCCTACACTCCCTGGTTGTTAGTTTGCATACTGTTATATCCTCTACTGGCATTCGCTCTAATTATTCCTATGGTCAAATGTTGGTTATGTAGATCCATTCTTTCCTTCTTCATAAGCAAAGGTTTCGTAAGAAAGGAAAGTAAATATAGTGAGATCAATCGTAGAGGTGTAGATATATTTTCCTATTTAACTATATCAAAATACAAGTATGTTTTATATATATACACCCTCACCAAGGTATTCATTTTCTACTAACAAGCTTTTAATTATCTCAGTTTTACTTAAGTGTTCCCCTAATCTAGGATTCGGTACCAAGTTGTAAAGTCCCTCACTTTGAGGCTTGAAAATAGAGATAGATGATGCTGCAGTCGTCATCGAAATCATTTTCTAATGACAAAGCGAGTTCAGTATTAGTTTGCACAACATAAGTAAACAGAGCAGTCAAATATATTTTTTCATTTCATCGATTTGAATTACATAATTCAATACACTATTTTAACCTAAATCATTGCCCATGCATGGGTAATATAAATAAAAACTAAATAGAGTAGTGTCGTGTCAGACATATGAAAATGCTAATACAGCACACAACCAGTTATAGGTTCGAGTTTTGCATGGTGGAATTTAAAAATATTTTTATTAAATATCAAGCCTTCTTGTCTTTGGAGTCTTTATTCATCCTTCAAAAGGTACCTACCTAATCCATAAACTCAGCCTACTTGAAATGAGTATCCAAGAGCTTATGAGAAATAATAAAAAAGGATTAAACATAAAGTCGAGTATGAGTAAAACCTTTACCCTAGGAGACGACATCGCCAACACGGAATGGGTTTTCCCTTCACTTTATCATCATAGCATAGTGTATCACATCATGTAAACAAATGTTTACATAAAAAGCAATTATGTGCATATCCAATCAAGAAAAGTACCATATACTTATCATCCAGTTACGAACCATGTTATATATCAATTCAATTTAAGTATAACCTATACTTATCATCAGTCATAAACCATTGTTAGGAACTCTTATCTACAAGTTTTGATGACGACATACCATATAACTATAATTGTACATATATATCTCGCGTCTTATTTTTTGCAGATACTCAAGAATACAAATTGAAGCACGGAGTATGGATTATAGTAGTAGAGATACAAAAATTGTATACAAATCTTAGAAATAATGTGTAAAATCTCCTTGGGTTTTGTATATGATAAAATACACACACATTTACACAGAAGAACAAATTTTACATATTCCAAACGTCTGGTACTATGCCCCCAAACATCTGGTCCCAGCCTCTGGAATTTTTCCAGATAACACATGGCTAGACGTTTGTTCATCACAATCCAGACGTCTGGATTTGGCTCCGGGAATTTTTTCTAAATGCACAACTATCAAATCTGAAAGGTTGCTTTTGCATCTGTTCTTCAATCAGTTCTACTCCAAACAGAAGGAACTCTAGAAATGAAAAGAAATGGTAGCAACACTTTAAATTGATCTCTTCAAAACTATAAATACATCAGTAATTTTACAATTAAAGTAACGAATTTACGAATTCTATTATCTATATCTACTTTGCACTCAAATTCAAGTTACTCATATTTTCTATCAATATTTCAACCAAAGATTATTAACTTTGGTTCAGTTTTCTTCCATATTTCCAAAGCATACACATATTCATATCTATACATATCCAGTGGAGATTATAGGAAGACTTGTACGTATTGACTATATCAGTGTTAATCGGAGCACATTCTTGACGAAAGATTTCCATTGTAACAAGCTTATTCCTCCAGGCGAAGCGAGGGTTATTGATTAGTGAAACTTCGAAGAGGAGCTTCGGGACTGAACGTAGGACGAAAGGTTCGAACTAGTATAAAATTCCTGGTATGATCTTTTTATGTTACTGTTATCTCGTTATCTAAATCTATCGCATATATAATAATTACTTGTCATATACATAGTATACGATCCATATAGACTTTCAATTGGTATCAGAGCCTGGTATTCTAGAGATCGCAACAACATTCTAGAATAAATGGCCATAAAGAGATCTAGTCAAGGCAATAGGAAGAGGAAGAGCAATAAAAAGGAATCAAAGGAGCAAACAAACAAATGTTTCATGGTTAAACTCAGATCACAATCGGTCCACATAGATTCTTTACATAAAGATTTTTATTAGCTCACGATGAATTATTAAAAGATTGTAAAACTTTGAATAAAGTTAATAGAATTGCTTTAGCTAAGTTAAAAGATTATGAGCAAGAAATTTCCAATTTAAAAGATGAAAATAAAGTTTAGATAAAACAAACTAAACGTTTTGAAAATACCATAGAAGGACTTGTTTACAAAAAGATTTCCTACAAAAAGAAAACAAGCAGTAAGAAGAGAAAAACAATAATCTTTTGAATCGATGTTTTGCAAAATAAAAATATATTTTTGGAAAATTCTTTAAACAATTCTAGTTTTTTAATTTTGTTTCTTGAAAAAGAGAATGAAGCTTTAATTAAAAAGAATTTAGAATTATCTAAAGAATGTGTGATTTTAAAAGTTAAAGATAATATTTTGCAAAAAGAAGTTAGTGATTCTAAGGCGAATTTTGGAAAATTAAATACAAAAATCATAAATTTTAACAAAGGTAAAGATATCTTATCTTCCTTAGTTACAAATTCTAAAGCTCACAATGATAAAAGCGGTTTGGGCTATAAAAAAGCTAAAAATAAAAATAGTGCTAGATATGCATTCTTGTATAAAAAAATTAATACTAGTACTAGTAACAAAGATAGTTCTAAAACTACTAATAATCATAATAATACTCTATTTAGAAATGGTAGAAATTATTTTTCAAGTATTAAGCTAATGACTAATAGTATTAAGATATGGATTCCAGCTAATATGATTGATCGAGATAAACAACTTTATATTAACAACTATTATAAGAATGTGATTTGTAATGAAAACTATATCTATAAAGATTTAACCACACCTAAATGGGTATGGTTTCCTAAAAATTAGGAAATTAAAAGAACCTTGGGTATCGCATGCTTGAAATATTAATTTTTTTTCTGATACCTTGCATTATAAGTAGTAGTTATTTTGTTTTATATTGTTCTATGTTAACACTTATGTGGAGTATAATTTATGTATCATATAAACTCTCCTTTTTGTCGATGACAAAGAGGAAAAAGATATTGCTCTAACACTATTTTCAGGAATAAACGATGCAAGCACAAATTCAAGGGAAGAAACTTAGAGACAAGGCTATGATATTTTCAAGGGGAAATATAGAACTACGGAGCAATATTGTCGACGTTTCACTATTACTAGGGAGAAATATGCATACACACGAGGGGAGGATAACATATGATATACATATATACAGGGGGAGTAAAATATGTTTTATATTACATAGTTTGTCATCATCAAAAATGGAGAGAATGTTAGGAACTCCTATCTACAAGTTTTGATGGTGACAAACCATATAACTATAATTATACATATATATCTCGCATCTTATTTTTTGTAGATACTCAAGAATATAAATTGAAGCATGGAGCATGGAGCACAGTAGTAGAGAGATCAAAATTGTATACAAATCTTAGAAATAATATGTTAAATCTCCATAAGTTTTATATATGATAAAATACACACACATTTACACAGAAGAACAAATTTTACATATTCCAGACGTCTGGTACTATGCCCCCAAACGTTTGGTCCCAGCCTTTTGGAATTTTTCCAAATAACACATGACTAGACGTCTGGTCATCAAAATCCAAACATCTGGATTTGGCTCTGAATTTTTTTAAAAATGCACAACTGTCAGATCTGAAAATTTGCTTTTGCATCTCTTCTTTAACCTAGTTCTACTCCAAACAGAAGCAACTCCAAAAATGAAAAAAAATGGTAGCAACACTTCAAATTGATATTTTCACAATTATAAATACATCAGTGATTTTACAATTAAAGTAACGGATTTCTGAATTCTATTATTTATATCTACTTTGCACTCAAATTCAAGTTACTTATATTTGCTATCAATATTTCAACCAAAGATTATTAACTTTGGTTCAGTTTTCTTCCATATTTCCAAAGCACACACATGTCCATATCTATACATATCTAGTGGAGATTATAGAAAGACTTGTACGTATTGCAATATCAGTGTTAATCAGAGCACATTCTTGACGAAAGATTTCCATTGTAACAAGCCTATTCCTCCGGGCGAAGCGAGGGTTATTGATTAGTGAAATTCCGAAGAGGAGCTTTGGGACTGGACGTAGGACGGGAGATCCGAACCAGTAAAATTTCTGGTGTGATCTTTTTATTTTACTATTATCTCATTATCTTAATCTATCACATATATAATAATTACTTGTCATATACAGTATACGATCCTTATAGACTTTCAACCATGTCATACAATCATTCTTCACCCATTCAATCATCACCTAATATCTTATTTTAGGCTTTCATTATTAAGTTATAATTAACCTATTTAATGATTATCTCCCTAAGCCCATCTATCACTATTTCATTTTTTCCAAAAAACACCGCCTGATTAAATGACCACTCACTTCACTAATGGAAACCACCCGACGAGAGCCAGCCTGACTCTCCTAAGATGTTGAATGTAAGCATCATGAATATACTCTAGTAAGCATCCCTACTAAACGTCAATAGCCTCTCTTAGTCCATGAACCGATATAGCTCACGTTTCTGATTTATTCATTTTAGTTAAATATCACCCTGATGTTTTGGCACCCTCCCTTAACTTTGCTTTAGAGTTTATAAATCTTTCAGGATGAAACCTTATCGTGGTACCCTGGCATATACCATTAGACTTTAGATTAATAGTTAAGAGATCCTGCCATCCAATTACTCCATAAGCCCATATATCATTACAATTATAGTTCAACCCATTTCATTCATCCATTAGTGTATACCCTACACATTTAGATATCTTTATCTTTCATTTAAATGATACCCTATTATTTATTAGCTTCACTAAGCTTTCAAACTTTTCAAAATAAGTTAACACCATTTTAACATATAAATATACCGTCCCTATGAAATAGTTCAATAACACTTGGAAACTGTCTTCCAAAGTGCCTTACGCATTTTCTTATTTTACTTAGAAAATATTGCATCACATGCTTTCATGAGTTATGATTAGTCGTCACAAATTAACCATCCCATAGTTTGTGAATGTTTTAGCCTAGCCATCATAGAATGACTATCCCATAACCATCGTAGGTTAATTATCCTAAGTCATCACATAGTGATATTATCTAGTTATCGTGAGTAACATTCTCAAAAGTCGTGGACAGATAGCTTCCCAAACTAACTCGCATTGCACTCCGAAGAGCGATTATGGGTTATCTTCCTCATAACCATCGTGAGTCAACTTACCTAAAGTCATCATGTGTCATATAGGCATCGCATGTTATTCCATTTGAACCTTCGCATGCTATTTCCACCAAAGCCATCACGTGCTACTCCATTCAAGCCACGAGCTATCCCATTTAAAGCCTTCATGCATCATTTCCATCATCGGCAATCATGCATTAATCCATCCATAATCATCGTGTGTTAAGCTCAATTGAGCTAACGTTGGTCAGCTTTCTTATGCCATCATGAGATGACTCAATCAAAGCTTTTGAGCAATGATCGACTTAATGCCATCATGAGCTAATTTACCTATAGCTCTCGTGGGTTATTCAAGAATTGAGTAGGTTAAGTGGTAGTTTTGTAATTATATGGAAAACCAATTCTTTGCCTTATTAAGTATTAACTTTACATCAATCTCATTTGGTGTTGAATGCTCATTGGCTAATATTTATCTTTACAGTTTACTTTTTTAGAAACGACTAACTATAACTTTAATTAGTTAATTAATTAATTCTTTCTTAGCCAATTAATTCATATGAAATCGAAAGTAGATGGAAAAAATCATAAAAATCCACCAAAAATCAACTTTTATCATATTTTATCTTTTTCCAAAATTTCAGGTCAAAATAATCATCTTTTAGTTAAAATAATTTATTTTTTGAAATTAACCCATTTTCCCAACTTAGAAAATTCATGGTAATTCCAAATTAATTCCAAAAATTATGAAATTAAAAATCAATCTCTATTTCATCATTATAAGCTTCGGGTTTAAATTTTCATGATATTTAAATATGATTAATCATGTTTTAGTCTAAAACATGAACAAATTTACTTCATTTCAATTTCTAAACATAATCATATAATGTTTAATCATCCAAACATGTTTAACATCATCAAAGCATTCATATAAGAATAGAGTCCGAACCCAATAGGTTAGGATAGATTTTAGAGAAAGCTTTTACTCACCCTGGTTTAAGAAAACTTGTTTTAATATTCATTTTCCTTAAATTTGACAGCTTCAATCTTTTAGCTTTGAAATCTTATTTTCCTTCCTTGAAAATATGGTCGGTCTTGGTTTTTGAGTTTTAAGGGTTTTGTTTTGTGAAATGAAATGATATGAAAATGGAATGAATAAGGGGTTAGGGCTAAAGAAAGTAGGCTAGTGCTTTTGGATTAAGCTAAAATCTCATTCTAGCCAAAGTCGCACTGTTACATTTCCTGTAACATAAACCCTCCCATCAAAAATTTACATTTATTTTCAATAACAATACCAACCTTAATTGCTCTAATTACTATTGGTTCATTCAATTAAGTTTATAACATGACACATCACTACTATTAATAATGAGAATTTCATGAATATAATTCGATGGTGTCCTTTTTAAATTTTCCAAGGTAACCTTTACATCAATATAGGCGAAATTGAAGCATATTGGATCCTCGATTGTTGGTTGGGATGTAAATTTTAGTCAGTTGTAGTAGATATAATTATTTGAACTAAACCGTTAGTTAAAGCTCACGACATCATCTCAACTCAATTAGATGACTTCCTTCTTCATCCCTTAGCTTACATGCTACATTTAATATATTTTGGAGGATGTGAGACTAATTAAAACAATTAGAATGTGTTTAATGTTGTTGTAGCTCTCATTGTCTATTTAAGGTACAATCTATATAACAAATTTGCTCAAATTTGCTGACAAGGACAAGCTCAGGAGATAAGAAACAGTGAAGATTTAAACTCGCAACATACATCTGAAGGTTCACTATTCAACATGTCACCCCTAAATGATTAATCCACCAAATCCACTAGCAGTTCAGACTTCAGATCGTGGTCCACTATTTCTCAAATTTTATTTATTCCCTCCTCCTTCCTCATCACTAATTTCTCTTTTTCCTCAATTTAATAACTGATTGTTTTCCTAAATAAATCACTTTTGAAATTAAATCTCGGATCACTAGCCAATCTAATTTCATCATGGAGTCAAAATCACAGTGGAAGCTTCATTTCTCATCATCCTTTGTTGATTTTGACGAGTTTTGTCAATCTTTTAAACTTTTGTTTTCTCACTATTTAGTTGGTTTGGTAAATGCTCTAACCATGGTTTACGATCGTGATTCCGTATTTTTGCTCCTTTAATTACTTAATACCGTTATTTGTTCAGCTTAAATGTTTCTATGTAGAGATATACTCACCGTGAAGTTTCCAGTTTGATAAGTACACACTATAAAGGAGATACGGTACAAAATCTACTTCATCAAAATAATTGGTTATATTGTTTTTTCCATTATTCTTTCATTAAGTGCTTTTGATATGAAGGTAAACACTGGGTTGGTTTTGCACCATCAATTGCTTAAATATGCAAAGGAGTATTAGCAGACACCCAAATGATGAAAATTAAGGTTGTCTTTATGGTTTATTTTTTAGACATCTGCATAAACTATTATATGTTTAAAATATGACAGGCAACCAATAACTTGAATGTCTAAAGTTGAATTGATTATTTAGATAATAAGCAATCACTTATGTTTGACACTACTAAAAGAAACCTCTTTTAACCAATCCTTCATTTGTTGCCATGTTATTAGTATTACTTAGTGCAAATAAGAAGTTGATTCATGTTTCTCTCACCTCATTTTCTCCAGTGCAATTCAAATAGAACAAATTTTAAATATTCATTTGAGGTGTCATTTTATGACACAATTCGGTTTATCTACCTAAGAATTGGTTCATTATTGCATTATGCTTATCACTCAGCTGTAACTATATCCTTTTCTTTTAGTTAGATATAGATAATTAAATTGTAGTATATCATTAGTTTTTGGTACTAAATGGTTTAAACAGTTATGATATTGATTTCTTAGGGGTGGAAATATTGTTATATGCTCAACACTGGTAAATTTAGTATTTTTTTGAGAGGAAAATCACTTGCTACTTTATAAGAGAGCTTTCAAGTGATACATTCTTATTGCTACCATAAATGTTACTGTTCTATGTTCATAATAACATGTCCACCGACCAATTGCTTAATATAAGTTAATGTGTTCATAATAACGGGTTAGAGGTACAATGAAAATGAGGGGAGTTGGTAAGGATCCAGGATGTAGTTGGATTGAGATACAAAAAAGGGCTCATGTGTCTGTAGCCGGTGAAGATTTGCACCTAGATATAAGGAAGATATATGTAATGGTTAGTTTTTTGAAAGAACATATTAAAGATGAAGGTTATAATCCTATTTTTGGGGTGCATTCTCCTGGTAATTTAGAGTTGGATAAAGAATCATGCAGTGAAGAGGATACATCAATGCATGAGTTTATTGAATTTTAATTACTTTATAGAAAGAAATTTTATTTATTTTGTTAGTTTTGATATAATTCTTATTACTGAAGTTGTTGCTGTAAAAGAGTAGGAACTGTACTGTTATGTAATAAACTTTGGCATGGAGCATTGAAATTTGGGTTTGGAGGTATTAGATATATAATAGAGAATGAACAAAGATTGCTTTAAAATTTCATGATTTCAAAGGTTTTTTTCCCTTTATAGGCCCATAATAGATACCAATTTCGAATCTCACTAAGTTTGTAATATCAACAGAGCAGATATGCTCAATTCATCACAGATTGAAATGCTCAACCTTGGTATTTAGCAATCCATAGCATGTCATCGCGTATGCAAATGCCTTTTCTCATTATTTACGGAGCAATTTTGTTAACATGCTGATGTTAATCTAAGTTTGTAATGTTATTATTAAGTTTAAAAGATGGATGGGTCTCATTCCAAAATTCCACCCTAGATGAATTTAGAGTTAAGGACGTTAACAAACTTGCACTTCACCGTTTAAAACTTTAAATAATTCGCTCATGTATTTACATAATTTTTTCTCACATTTTACATTAGCTAAAAGAGCATATGCATGTAATGGTACAAGTATTATTTCCATTTCAGTAGTATAAAATAAGCTAAAACAAAAGAAACGAATGATAAAACTATAAATACTTTCTAGTTATTGGTTCTATGAATGTTTGTAAGTTGTCTTGGTCTTCTCGGTCATTTCTTCAGGTTCAATTTATGTTGGAAATGATATTGTCAAATCTACTTTCACGGGTGCAACTATAACTTCATGTTGAGGAGTATGCAGAACCTGAGAGGATTTGGGTTTGAGGCGCGTAATCGCTGCCCATAAAACAATATTTGCCCCCACTCGTTTAGAGTTTGCTAATGGGTTAGATGAAAAATTGCTTCTCAGGATACAACAAAACCTGAATCCAAAGATATAGCAATGTCTGTCGATTCAATGTGATTTTATTAGTGAAGCAAAAGATAAAACAGATGATTATAAAACAGCAACATGGAAGATGCTTATGTAGCGTACGAACAGTTGTTCTGGCAAGGGACGCGGCCTTGGAAAAGAGATGTAACCATTGTCCGAATAATAGTTTATTTTTCAGGAGGTAAAATGTGAAATTTGAAAAAATACGACTATTGGCAGGCAGCAGCCATACCCTTTCCGAACCCCCTCTCGCACACGCGCACGGGCACAGTGCTAAGTGCTTTCCGTGCATGCATATTATGGTAGTGCCCCCTTTCCCTTCTCCTTTAGTCATTTCAATTATTCGAACATGTGATGCTTCACATATATACTCAAATATTGAAACAGTTCTCCCCGATGTGGGACTAATATACTTGCTCCCTCTTCATAAAACAATCTTCCTCAACAATCCCCTACTAGATTGTTTTATTGATGATGTTCAGTTTTATCTTAGTTAGAAGTTACACATCATATATGGTATCTATTCGATTAAACCACGTACTAGTGTAAATATCTCATGACTTTAAAGAAAAGCTGGGTGGTCTTAACTTAAACAGAGTCTTCTTTGATTTATAAAATCGAAAATATTACACATGCAAATTCAGTTTACCAATAAAATTTCCCTTCCTATGAGCACCATTATGGCCATGTGCTCCATCCCGGCATAATGAACTTTTGCAAGAGTAAACCCTGTAAACTCTTGTTTAGAAGCGGCACCACTTCCAAGTTCATAAAGATAAAGTTCTTTTCCTTTTCAATGTCTCTGTCACCAGACTATCTAGAACTTTATTAAGAGTTGCTCATATTCATGTCTAAGGCTTATATGTCTTGACTATCCATTTTATACATTACTGTATGCTCGAAATAGTTGCCTGACTATCGCAACATAAAGATATAGTTGGCATTGGTTTCGGCCATATCTTGATATCCAAATACATATTTCTTTGCCACTCTGCCTCTTTTCCTAATGCAGCAAGTGCTATAAATTCTGATTCCATCATGGAGTGTGAAATGCAATTTTGTTTCTTAGATGCCCAAGAAACAGCACCTCCACCTAATGTAAAAATCCAACCTGAAGTAGATTTATTATCACTAGCTCCAGTTATCCAACTTGCAACAGTGTATCCTTCTCACTTGGAAACCCATTATAAACAAGTCCTAGATTTTTGGTCCTTTTGAGATAACCAAGTAATCTTCCAATTGCTTTACAATTATCTATGCCAGGATTGCTGGTATATCGTGCAAGTTTACATACTGCATATGCTATGTCAGGTCTCGTATAATGCATGGCATACATTATACTTCCAATAGCGCTTGCGTATTCGAGTTGAGCAATGCCCCTACCCTCATTTATATTGAGATTGGTACTTGAGTCTATTGGGGAACCGACACCTTTAATTTTTAGATGCTCAAACTTCTGAAGTACTTTCTGAATATAATTTGATTGGCTCAGTACATAGCCCTCGCTATCTTTACTAACTTTTATACCCAGAATTGTATCAACTTCATTCAAATCTTTCATTTTGAATTTTGAAGTTAGATATCTCTTGGTGTCTTGTATCCCTTTCATGTTAATGCCGAATATTAATAAATCATCTACATATAAACAAATAATTACTCCATATTCCTTAGTAAATTTGGAGTAGATACATTTGTATACACTAACATATGTAAAACCATTTTGAAGTATTATTGAGTCAAATTTTTCATGCCACTGTTTGAGTGCTTGTTTTAATTCGTATAACGATTTTGTTAGTTTGCAAACTTTTATTTCATTTCCAGGAAGAACAAAACCCTCAGGTTGTTCCATGTAAACTTCTTCATTAAATTCACCATTCAGGTAGGCCATTTTAACATCCATTTGGTGGATATGCAATTGATAAATTGATGCTAAGGCTATTAATACTCGAATTGATGTAATTTTTGCAACTGGAGCATATGTATCAAAGAAATCAATTCCTTCCTTTTGTCTGAATCCCTTGGCTACTAATCTAGCCTTGAAAGTTTGCACGACACCATTGTTGTTACTTTTCTTCGAAATACCCATTTGCAACCAATAGGTTTTGACCCTTGAGGTAAGTCTACCAATACCCAGGTATTATTTGATAAAATTGAATCAATTTCATCATTAATTGCTTCCTTCCAAAAAGCGGAATCTCTGAAAGTCATAGCTTCTTTGTATGTTTTTGGGTCGTCTTCTATATTCAACACTATAGAAATTTTGTTTGTAACTTCGCTTCTAGTCCCTTTTACAAGAAACGCTATAGCTTGGGAAGATATAAAATCTAGACCAAAAGATTTTTCTTTCCGAATTCTTTGTGTCCTTATTTATGTTAGTTCTTCTGTCACCTTTCTTTTACTGCTAGTAGAAGGTGTAGAAGCATCTACTGGTGTTTGAATGACACTGGGGCTCAATGATTGATTGTAGTCAAATCGTCCTTGAATTTATATTCCATAAACTCAACATCCCTTGATTCAAAAATCATGTTTGAGGATAAATCCAGTAGTCTGTTGCTTTAGAGTTTTCAGCATATCCTACAAATACACTTTTCAAGGCCCTTGGACAAAGTTTAGTTCGTTTCGGATCAGTCACCCTATAGAAGGCAATACATCCCCACACCTTTAGATATCTTAGATTAGGTTTTCGACCATTCCATAGTTCGTAAGGAGAAACTTTAGTTTTTCTAGAGGTGATTCTATTGTGCAAATGACATGCAGACAGTAATGCTTTACCCTACAAGTTAAGCGGTAATTTAGCATTTAACAACATAGAATTTACCATATCAACCAAAGTTCTATTTTTCCTTTCTGCCAACCCATTTTGTTGTGGCGTATAAGGGGCTGTGTGTTGATGAATAATCCCATGTTCTTTACAGAAGTTAAAAAAATTCAGTGGAGAAATATTCTCTTCCTCTATCACTATGTAGAACCTTTATTTTCCAACATTTTTGATTTTCAACTTCTGTTTTATAATGTTTAAACATGTCAAAGGCTTCATCCTTACTTCTATGCCAATACACACATGTGTACTTAGAAAAATCGTCAATAAAGGTAATAAAATACATTTTTCCACATCTGGTTAAAACTCCATTTAATTCACATATATCAGAGTGAACTAAATCCAAAAGTTCCAAATTTCTTCAGCACTTGGGAATGGTTTCCTCGTAATCTTGGCTTGTATACATATTTCGATTTATCATGCATATTATTTGAAAGGGAAATAAAACAATGTTTTGCCATATACTTTAAAGATTTATAATTTAAATGTCCTAAATGTCATGCCATAAAGGTAAAGAATCAACTGTATAAGCAGAATATTCTTTCATTTCATTAAAACTGAGTTTGAACATTCCATTACATGCATAACTTTTACCTACAAACATCCATTTTGGACAGAATTAAACTATCAGCCTCCAAGACTGTTTTGACACCACTTTTGCATAAGATTGATGTAGAAAACAAATTCTTTTAATATCAAGAATGTGGAGTATGTTATTGAGAGTTATCTTCTTGTTGGAAGTGAAATGAAACTCTACATTTCCTTTTGCCAGAACCTTTGCACCATTTTCGATTCCCATGAGCACCTCTTGTTGATCTGCAACTTCCGTATAGAAGGCCTCTTTTGCTGCAAACATGAACCGTTGCACCGGAATCGAACCACCAATCTAAAGATTTTGTTTTAGCAATAGCCATGTGCAGGTCAGTTATCATGCCGATTTGTAAATTTGAAACCATAGCAACGATTTTCTGTATTTCCTTGGCATTAACCATATTTGCGGAGTTCCCATTTTTTTGTTTCGGAGGAGCCCTGTAGTCACGCTTGTAGTGCCCAAGTTTCCCACAGTTGAAGCATGCTTTATTCTTTTTGTCTTTTGGATTAGAGTTGCTTCCCTGCTTGCTCTTTTTGTTTGGTTTGAGGTTCTGGTTTTGGTTTCCCTTTCTTTTCTTTCCAGAAGTCACGTTATTAACAGTGGAAGAAGGGAAAACACCATCACGAATTCTGTTTTCTTCCTCAATTCGTATGTGCTTTCTGATCTTTTCCAGAGTTCTTCAATCATATGCAAGAGCTTTTTGCGATAGTTGTTCCAACTTGGTGGAAGTTTTCGATTATAGGCCCAACATGGACTGATTCTGAAATCTGCACCTTTAAGTCACCAAATTTGCTAACCAGAACTTGCAACTCATGCATCTGATCCATGATTGAAACATTGTGTTTCATTTGAAATTCAAAATATTGAAGAGTGAGAAACTTATATGTTTCAATTTTCTCGTTCTTGTACTTTGTTTCCAGTCCAAGATTTCTTTAGGAGACTTCATTGGAGTGTAAAAATCATATAAGCAGTCTGATAAGGCGTTGAGAATGTGGCCTCGACATAACAGTTCACCTTCCTCGCGCTTTAGTCATTGTCGCCTTAATTCGTTTGTGCCTTTTTCTGTTGGAGGAGGCAGCGCAGGAAGATTTTTCGAGCACGTAAGAGACCTTTATAGTGGTAAGAAGGAACTTCACTGTGTCCTGCCAGTGCGTGAAGTTAGTTCCATCCAGTCTGTCAAGCCTGACGAAGTCCTAATGCATCAGTTTGAATGAAGATTCTGATCCCTTTTCCATAGCGAATATTGGTTTAAATTTGTTGAGGAGTATGCAGAACCTGAGAGGATTTGGTTTTGAAACGTGTAATCGCCGCCATTAAAGCAATATTTGCCCCCACTCGCTTAGAGTTTGCTAATGGTTTAGATGACAAATTGCTTCTTAGGATACAACAAAACCCGAATCCATAGATATAGCAATGTCTATGGATTCAATGAGATTTTATTAGCGTGGAAAAAGATAAAACAGATGATTATTAAACAACAACAAGGGAGATGCTTATGTAGCATACGAACATTTGCTCTTTCCGAATCCTTTCTGAACCCCTTCTCGCACACGTGCACGAGCACAGTGCTAAGTGCTTTTCGTGCATGTGTGTTATGGCAGTGCCCCCTTTCTCTTATCCTTTAGTCATTTCAATTATTCGAACGTGTGATGCTTCACATATATACTCAAATATTGAAACAACTATTCCCGATGTGGGACTAATATACTTGCTCACTCTTCATAAAACAATCTCCATCAACACTTCATGCATGTCGTGATTAGATGCAGGCCTCCCTGGACGTGCATATATACTCGAGCTTAATTAATCAAATCTTTCTTAGGTAATTCTTGTAATTAAATTATCTTATTTATTTCTTTAATAATATATTATTATTATTGTTATCCCAACTTTTCGCAAAGTTGAGATACCCAAAAATCAGCTGAAAATCAATGATCGCTATTCTTGAATATCAACCATGCATTGCAGGATGACCGTGGATATCGATGAATTTTGTCCGAGTCCGGATCGGGCCGCAATTGACAAGACATGATGAGCAAAGCTGTAGAAGCCAGCGTTTCAAATTTTAAGTCAATCTGAGTTCATACGCTCAAGTTATGATCGATTCAACCTTGATCGATTCGACCCTATCGATTCGACCCTATCGATTCGACCCTGATCGATTCGACCCTATCGATTCTACCTTGATCGATTCGACCCTATCGATTCGACCCTGATCGATTCGACCCTATCGATTCGACCCTATCGATTCGACCTTGATCGATTCGACCCTATCGATTCGACCCTGATCGATTCGACCCTATCGATTCGACCCTGATCGATTCGACCCTATCGATTCGACCCTGATCGATTCGACCCTATCGATTCGACCCTATCGATTTGACCCTATCGATTCGACCCAAGCATGACAACCGGAAATGCAATCTTGAATCGATCATAACTCGAGATCTGCAAGTCCAAATGCCATGAAATTTTTACAGGAGTTTGCCTACATGTTGAAGAATGTCCACACCAAATTTCATCTCGATTGGACACTTTCTTGATCGATGCAAACCAAGGGTCGAATCGATCCTAAAATGGGCCCGGACCTCCAAAATTCGGCCGTATGGGCCCCCTCACGTGCCAGAAGTGGTCTCCTCGGATTTTAGGCGAAATATCAGCCTCCTACGCCTATAAATAGAGCCCCAGGTCATTCAGGAAAGGGGATCGGAATTTGGAAGCGCCAAGACTCTACCAGATTCAATTCTACACCTTATCATCGTTGTTGCATTCGAGTTTCAGAGATATAGTCCATTGTAACTTGCTGTAACCAACTGTAATCATCAAGAGAATATCAATAAAGATAGAAAACTTCAAAGTGGACGTAGGCAAGATCGCCGAACCACTATAAATCCTGTGTTTGTGATTGTGATTGCTGAATTACTCTGATTGTTATTGCTTAGATCTGAGTTTAATATTGATTATTGCTGATTTGTGTTCATAAATGGGTGCTTCCACGATATCGGGTGTTTGTGACCAATTTTGGCGCAAACATTTTGGTGCTTTCACTGAGAATTGAACTCAGAAGTTCTACCAATTAGAAGTTGTTTCAGAAAGTTTAAAAGTTCAGATTTGAGAAATCATGACGAGACAGACAAGTAAGAAACAAAGGCCAGAGAGAAGTGAACACCAAGGAAGCCAAGAGGCTTCTTCAAGAGCGAATCAAGCATCGATCTTCATCACTAGGGACGAGATGGAGACGATGATGAAGAAACAGGAGGAGCTGATCCAAAGTTTGTTCCAACAGATAGGACAACTTGGAGCACAGAATAGAGAAGCAGATGGAGTTCAGAACGAAGCAGGACCATCCGGCGTAGCGCCTAGATTAGGAGGCACACCCATGGAGAATATTGACCCAATTTCAGAGAGAGAGAGAGAGAGAGAGGAACATCTGCGCAACCCGGGAGTAGTATAGGAGCGAACGCTCAGTCGAGGGGGCAGATTCCGGGGTTCCCTCGTGAACTCGAGGGGCAGGTTGAAATTGGTGAACGAAGATTGCATCTCGGAGACAATGACAAGTTGGCAGAGATAGTCAGGCGAGCCATGAGAGGCGGATTAGTGAACAAGGATTTGGAAGATGTTAATAGGAGTCCTTTTACTCCAGCAATCAGACGAGCTAGGAACCCACCGGATTTCAAATTACCATCGTTGGACATGTATGACAGGAGAACGGATCCCATGGTTCATCTAACGAAGTATATGAGGCATATGGAAGTGCTGGGGGCATCAGAGGAGGTTATTGCCCGGTGCTTTCCATTGTACTTGGCGGATATTGCAGCATTGTGGTTTAGACAATTGGAGAATGGATCCATCGGAACGTGGAATGGTTTAGTTGAGAGATTTATGAGGCAATTCAGGGTTCACATTACAAGACCCAAGAATGTGATGACTTTAGCAACCCTAAAGCAAAAAGCCGGAGAGACCTTGAGGAGTTATCTAGCGCGATTCAATGCAGCAGCAGCTTCGGTGGATCGAGCAGATCCATCTGTGGTGGTGATGGCAGCTGTGTCCGGAGTAGCTGACAGCACAGAGTTCAAAAATTCATTGACTAAGGATCCACCCGTGGATCTAGAGGAATTCTACAACGAGGCAGAAAAGTTTTTACGATTAGAGGATGCGAATGTAGAAAGAGAAGAAGGAGAGGGAATAGAAGTTTATGTGCTTAAAGAAAAAAGCCTTTCGAAAAGGACTCGGGCAAGGATAAAGGAAAACGAAAGGATGAAGATTATAATGATAGGTCAAAGCGACAACGAAGGGAGCCACGATTCACTACTTACACCGAGCTGACTGAGAGTTTGGAGCGGATTTATCAGGATACCAAAGAGCAGGTTCCCTATCGTAGACCGATGCGAAAGGATCCAACTTCTGACGAAAGGAGATCAGATAAGTTTTGTGTATTTCATGAATTAAATGGTCATAACACTAATGATTGTAGGCATCTGAAGGACGAGGTGGAAGGGCATATCAGGAACGGTATGCTCCTTCAATATGTGAGGAGGCGAGCTTCAGCGGTGGAGCCAGAACGGCCACCGTCTACATCAGCTAGGGGCAACCCTGAACCAGGACATCGTTTGGTTATCAATTAATTAAAATAACGATGAACAAGTCGCAAGCTTCCACTAACACAATTAAATCATTTACACATGTACGAGATCGCGAACGTTCTCCAGGCATGCTCTGAATGATCATTGACTGTTTCGTATTGGGAACTTACACTTTAACATCTTTGCTTTGCTTTTTGTTTCATGTTGATTTGGACATTTGAACTTAGTTTGTTTGGACATTTCTGTTTTAAAATTCATCTGTTGAATAGATATTTGATCCTGATAATTCTGAAATGGCTAAGCTACTTACACATGTACGGGGTCGCGAACGGTCCTTAGGCATGCTCTGAGATGGCAATAAACCGCCCTGACAAACGTTCCAGGGACCCACGCGAACGTGAGCCTGGTATCGATAATACCAAGCCCTCCCGGGCACACTTTCTCGTCTCGAACGGCACCCGACTTCGAACAGTCACAAAATCGCCACGAACGGCACCCGACCTCGAACGGTCACAAAATCGCCACGAACGGCACACGATCGCTAATGGTCACAACTTGCCTCGAACAAGCACGACTCGCCCCGAACGGCACAACTCATCTCACCTCAAATGGCTCGATCGCGAACGGTCGTCATTTGAGGTCCGCCACTTGACCGCGCACGGTCGCACTTCACCTCGAATGGCTCGATCGCGAACTATCGTCATTTGAAGTCAGGCGCTTGACCATGAATGGTCGCACTTCATCTCAAATATCTTGATCCCGAACAGTCGTTATTTGTGATCACATAAAACTATAACTTTCTTTGCAGGACATCAACAGGATATGAACGTCCAGCTCATGGCATTACAAAACACGCCTTCCTACCGCAAGGCATGTTTTGGGGGGCAAAGTGTTATCCCAACTTTTTGCAAAGTTGAGATACCCAAAAATCAGCTGAAAATCAATGATCGCTATTCTTGAATATCAACCATGCATTGCAGGATGACCGTGGATATCGATGAATTTTGTCTGAGTCCGGATCGGGTCGCAATTGACAAGACATGATGAGCAAAGCTGTAGAAGCTAGCGTTTCAAATTTCAAGTCAATCCGAGTTCATACGCTCAAGTTATGATCGATTCAACCTTGATTGATTCGACCCTATCGATTCGACCCTATCGATTCGACCCTATCGATTCGACCCTTATCGATTCGACCCTATCGATTCAACCCTATCGATTCGACCCTAATCGATTCGAACCAAGCATGACAACCGGAAATGCGATCTAGAATCGATCATAACTCGAGATCTACAAGTCCAAATGCCATGAAATTTTTACAGGAGTTTGCTTACATGTTGAAGAATGTCCACACCAAATTTCATCTCGATTGGACACTTTCTTGATCGATGCGAACCAAGGGTCAAATCGATCCCAAAGTGGGCCCGGACCTCCAGAATTCGGCCGTATGGGCCCCCTCACGTGTCAGAAGTGGTCTCCCCGGATTTTAGGCGAAATATCAGCCTCCTACGTCTATAAATAGAGCCACAGGTCATTCAGGAAAGGGGATCGGAATTCGGAAGCGCCAAGACTCTACCGGATTCAATTCTACACCTTATCATCGTTGTTGCATTCGAGTTTCAGAGATATAGTCCATTGTAACTTGCTGTAACCAACTGTAATCATCAAGAGAATATCAATAAAGATAGAAAACTTAAAAGTGGACGTAGGCAAGATCGCTGAACCACTATGAATCCTGTGTTTGTGATTGTGATTGCTGAATTACTCTGATTGTTATTGCTTAGATCCGAGTTTAATATTGATTATTGCTGATTTGTGTTCATAAATGGGTGCTTCCACGATATCGGGTGTTTGTGACCAATTTTGACGCAAACAATTATTAATTTAATTTAATTTCTCATGTTATGGACCCTTCAAAGAAGGAGACCTTCAAAGCATGAGATGTTCCATTGGTCCTCGAACAAACATGTGGGAGCTACTTGCATTAAATGAAAATTGAAATAGATATGGATTTGGTCCGATTAATGCTCGAGCGGTGTTATGTTCGTTATTGTGATTGATTTCATCACTATTCTCGTTTTCATTTGTATATTTCCACACGACTCACGTTTTGGCTCATGAATGAAAAATGAATGGTAGTAGAAAGCATTGTTCTCCTGATTTTGCAGTATTCCAATTTTGTTAATGCTATTTAATACCGCTCATTTATGTCACGCAGATTAAACAAATGAATCAGAAACCAGGTCCATTTATCACCCACCAGTTAAAATGATGATTATGATAATTGTTATTACAACTTTTAGGGTGCACAAATCGCATTTAACCAGCTAGGCAAGTATAAGACAGAAAAAGAAAGTTCATAGGTCAAAAGACTCGAAACCATTCCGTTTCATCCCTCCACTTTCAGCGTTCCATCCTCTTCTTCTCGAATCAAAATCTTCCAAAATAAAAAAGGAAAAATCCAAGAACATAAAAATCCAAAAATGGGTTCCCTTCCAATACAACCAACAATGGAAATCACCGAAACCGAACTCTCACGCCTCTTCAAACTGCAGCAATCCCATATAAATCACTTTTTCGACAATCTCTCTCATCCCCAAGCCCTTATTTTCACCCAAACCCTCCTATCCATGCCTCCTAACTCCTCCATTTTCTTCACCGGTGTCGGAAAATCCGGTTTCGTTGCCTCCAAGCTCTCCCAGACTTTAACTTCTCTCGGCTTTCTCAGATCTTCTTTTTTGTCTCCTACCGACGCGTTACATGGCGACATTGGCTGCATTTTCCCCAACGATTTGTTAATTTTGATTTCTAAATCTGGATCTTCCGAGGAGTTGCTCAATTTGGTGCCCTGTGCTAAAGCTAAAGGCGCGAGGTCAGTTGCATAATTCCAAAGCGATTTATATTTACATTATCCAATTCAACAGTAAATACCTTTGAGATTAATGGGTGCAATTCGTATTTATTAACTATGCATAATGATGGACTATTATAAAATCAATTACGATTATAAGGTTTATAACAATGTTGTTAAATTAGGTTGATATCGGTGACATCAGTGGAGGGAAATCCATTGGAGAAAGTGTGTGATATGAATGTGCATTTACCATTAAAAGGAGAGCTATGTCCATTTGGGATGGCGCCTGTTACATCAGCTGCGGTGCAGATGGTGTTTGGTGATACTGTTGTTGCTGCAATTATGAGGGCTAGACAGTTAAGTGTTGAGCAGTATGCATCCAATCATCCCGCTGGGAGGATTGGTAAAAGTCTTATTTTTAAGGTATGTGGAATTTGTTCACATTGTGCTACAGTTGAGCTAAAGAGATAAAGCTTGTTATGACATTGAACTTTTGTTCCCTTTATTTTAAAATAGTGATAAAGTAACTCTAGTGTTTGTTATTTATTTCCATAAAACACTACTACTTTCAGTTTAACTTTCTTGAGTTTAATTATGTTGATGACAGATAATTAGAGAAAATGTGACAACATATACTTTGATGTGAAGAAATTTTACTTCATATATCATTATTTTCTAAGGTGTATTACGGGTATAATATCCTCATACACCTGACTGCTTTATTAGTACTGTGACTATAGATAAAATTTGTACTATGCATGCAGCCATGTAACTGAATATACTAATTTATCTTACATTATCTTTAACTATGATTTCTCTATCTTATTTTAATTTTTTTAATTATATCTACACTTCAATTCCATATAGATTTGATTTTAGTAGACCTGTACAATGTAACTTGAACAAGTATCTTCTTCTTATTATTATTATTATTAAAACAGCATTTTTATTGCATGACTTCAAAGAAATTGGTTATCTTGCCACTAACCGTGGAGCATCAACAGCTTCTTTGCTTATGAATTGAGCAAGACTGGTAGAATACGGAAAGAAATGCATATGGTATATCTATCATGACATTCTTGTGTTTAGGTTACCTACATGGGTTAAAGACCGGCGGTTTGAAAAATATAATTGTAATCCAATATTTTAATTTAAAAAGGTAACTTTAAGGAGATATAAGAGGACATACAATTGGATTTTGATAAAAGTGCAGTAGTTTGTGCTGGTGTATTTATTGAAGCCTGAATACATTCCTGCCTATGACCTGTTGGGACTCAGAACACCATCATTATCATGCAGGTGAAAGATGTGATGAAGAAGCAAGAGGAGCTTCCGTTTTGTAAAGAGGGAGATATGATTATGAATCAACTCACAGAGCTCACGAGTAAAGGCTGTGGATGCCTTCTTGTAGTTGATGATAGCTATCGTTTAATAGGAACATTCACAGATGGTGATCTTCGTAGGACTCTTAAGGCCAGTGGTGAAGGCATTTTCAAGCTCACAGTTGGAGAAATGTGCAACAGGTATTATGTTGTGTGGTGTGGAGGGTACCTTAATTTCCTTTTACTAATACCACTCTAATATAACTAATCTACTAAATTTTTACTCTTCCCAATGCCATAAGTATATTATTTATTTCAACAATTAATTGTAATAATAATTAAATATGAGGTATGACTGTGCAAATCAAATACACCAATTAATTTTTGTTGAACAGAAGATTACCACGACGAGGTTCAACATCCTTTGATATAGCAATGTAATTGCTCAACGATTTCCACCTTTTATTCTTTTCCTTTTTTGAAAGTGAAATTTAGAAATGAATTTTACATAAATATTCATCAATACCAACATCTTTTAAAACAACATTTTTTGAAAATTGCAAAATTTTGCAAATATTATTTTTAATTTTTTGAATTTCAGGAACTTTTTGAAAAAAAACGTATTTCCTTTTTATGCATATGATTTGGGAGATTTTCTTAAGCTTTTTATTCATAATTATGCCAACATTGACTTGATTAACATATTAGTAATTGAGTAGACGGATCTTATGGATTTTATTATTAACAAATTAGATATATTTTTTGAACATTTACGAATGTTTGTTGACTTTTTGCAACTAGTGGTGGGTTTGACTCTTTTAAGAGAGTGCATGGTGGTTTTGAATATGGCGATAGGAACCAAGAAGGAGAAAAAATATTGAATTTTGCTATTGCTTATGACCTCATGAGCTAATACCTTCTTTAAAAAGAGACAATCGCACTTAGTTACTTTCACTAGTGACCAACATTCTACCCAGATTGACTTTGTCCTTATTAGAAGAGATGACAAACGAGCTTGTGTAAATTGCAAAGTGATACCTGGAGAATGTGTCGCCTCACGTCAACTTTTAATATTTTAGTTTCGTCTTCGTATACGTGTTCGACAGGATAAAGGAGCCAAGATTAGTCGGACGAAATGGTGGAAACTCAAAGAAGACGCCTCACGGGTGTTTAAGGATAGAGTAATGAGAGAAGGGGCATGGAATATGTGATGAGAGGACAACGCGCATTCGGAAAGTGAATACCGTGGTGTTTGAGATAACGAAATGAAATAAATGTGAACCTAAAGCTTCATGGTGGTGGAATAGTGATGTACAAAAGGTATCAAAGTGAAGGAATGCTATAAGTGCTTAAATCATCATAGGAGCGATGACAACATACAGAAGTACATAGTGGCAAAGAAGAACGCAAAAGGAGCGGTGAGTGAAGTAAGTGGTCGGACGTATGAAGATTTATATTAAAAGCTAAGTACGAATGAGTGCGAAAAAAACGTCTATATGATAGCTAAGCTTAACGAGAGGAAGACGATAGGCTTCAACCACGTTAAATGCATAAAGGATGATAATAACAGGCTTTTGGTGAAGGACAATGAGATAAAAAATAGATGGAGAGGTTATTTCCATAAGCTATTCAATGAAGAAGGTGATAGTACTACGATCGAGCTGTACGACTCTTTTAATGACACCGGTAGACATTTTTTTCCGAAGAATTCAAAAGTCCGAGGTAAAGGAGGCGCTAAAACGGATGGAAGCAGACAATGCATTGGGGCCTGGTGACATCCCCATTGAGGTGTGGAGATGCCTTGAAGATGCAGGGATGACCTGGCTAACTAAGTTGTTTAATAATATTTTCAAATCAAACAAGATGCATAAATGGAGGAGAATCATATTAGTTCAAATTTTAAGAATAAAAGAAGATATTCAAAGTTGCACAAACTATAAAGGAATTAAGCTTATAAGTCGTACAATGAAGTTTTGGGAGAGATTCATTGAACATCGATTAAGAAGAATTACAAGTATTTCGGAAAACCAATTTGGTTTCATGCTTGAAAGGTCGTCCGCAGAGACGATTTTCTTGATAAAACAACTTATGAAGAGGCTTAGGGAGCGAAAGAAGAATCTACACATGGTATTTATTGATTTGGAGAAAGCTTATGACAAAATATCGAGAAAGGTTACGTGGTTGGCTCTGGAAAAAAAAAAAGAGTCCCAACAAAGTACAATATTCTTATCAAAGATATGTACGATGATGTTGTGACAAGTGTCAGGGCATGCGAGGGTGAAACTAGTTGCTTTTTCATTAACATAAGATTACATTAAGGGTCAGTTTTGAGCCTTTACATTTTTGCCATATTGGTGGATGAGATTACGAAGGGTATACAAGATGAGATTTCTTGGTGTATGTTTTTTTGTTAATGACGTGCTAATTGACAAAAGTAGGATAGTTGTTGATAGACAACTGGAGCTGTGGAGACAAACTTTAGAATCAAGGGATTTTTAGGCTTAACAGAACTAAAACATAGTATATGATGTGCGGGTTAAGCGGTGTCAGGGTAGAGGATGGAGATGTCACTCTGGCCGGACAAGTAGTATTCAAGAACGAATCCTTTCAATATTTAGGATAATGTTGCAGTATGATGGTGAGATTGATGAAAATGTTAGTTTTAGAATTCGAGCGTGATGGGTAAAATGGCGATAAGCATCTGACATTTTCTATTACAAGACAGTCCTACAGAAGCTTAAAGGAAAGTTCTACAGAACGACAATCAAGCATGCGATGTTGTATATGCCATATTGAATGGTGCAGAATGTTGGCTTGCTAAAAGCCAACACGTCCAGAAGGTAAGTGCAAAGAGATGCGTATGCTGCAATTAAACTGCGGTCACACAAGAAGAGACCGAATTAGAAATCCTGATATACGTTATAAACTTGGAGTAGCACCAATTAATGAGCTGCTAGTCCAACACTGCTTAAGATGGTTTGGACATCTTCAAATGAGGCTTTTCGAGACAGTTATGCGTGTTGAAATTATAGGTTGCGTCGAATTTTCAAAAAGAGGTAGAGGTCGATCAAGGTTGACATGTGAGAAAGTTGTCAAAATGGTATTGAAGGATTAGAATATATCCGAAGAGCTAGTGTTGGACATGAATGCATGCAAGTTAGCGATCCACGTACCAGAATTATGAGATAAGTTTTTTTTTTGTTTAGGGTTAGTTTAGGAGTGGTGTTATAAGTTTTAAATTATAGGACTAGTGAGTAGAAGTCTAAAACGTAGTTTTGATCTTCGGTCAATATTACTATCGGTACTATTATTATTATCATCGTGGTTTATTTTTTATTTTTTAATCTTTATTTTTATTTTACTTAGTTATTACTATTATTATTATTTGTTTACTTATTTGACTTTATTATTATTATCATGGTTTTTATTATTGTTGTTGTTGTTATGACTTTTAAATTGACTTTGTCATTTAGTTTTGGGTTCCATCTCTAACCGATTCCAACTTGTTTGAAAACAATGACTTAGTTGTTGTTGTACGAATGTTTGTTGAACTTTTGCAAGAATATGTAGTCCCTAGATTATTAATGGTATGATGAAGATGGTAGACAAATTTGCTGGTATTTGTTTTAGAGATGGTATTAATAAAAGAAAATCAAGGTGTCCTTGACAATCAAGACACTATGATGATGCTCTATAATAGCCTATTGTTAGTTCAATAATGTTACACTTGAATATGTACACAAATTTGATGATATATGCATTCTTCATTAGCTTTCTGGCCTAAATAGACAGCATTACACTCGTCATCAATCTGAAAATGTTATTAGATTAGCTCGTGAAACCCACGCATTGCTACCATATTTCAACGACCTAACGATATAGCAGCAATTCAAACTTTTCTGTCATGTTACACTCACAGCATAATTCATGTCTTATGGTTGTATGCTATACATGTTTGGTACAAAACAAGTTTGAAGCTGATTTAGCCGCAATAGCAGTTGATTTTCATTTGTCTTATCAAAACCTGAGGACCAGTGTGAGTTCAAACTTTGAGTTTTTTGTTTTGCGGTTTGAACTTGTACTTCTAAAAGCATAGGAGATGAGAAGCGGAAAACGATCAATTTAGAGAATGGTTTTAATATAAAAGAATTGAAATGATTTTACTTGTTTTCCCCCTTCGAAAATAACAAAAGCTATTTTACTTCTTCCTCTTCTCCCCTTTGATGTGATGGCTAGGATTCCCTCATCCTCTCGCATGCCTTTTGAAGTACATTTTAGAAACGTAACATATAATACTCAAATTTTGAAACCAAACAGATGCAGTAGTCCTTTTTTACCCAGAAATCTGATCCTCGTTCTTCCATTGTACACAACTCTAAGAAGTTATGGGAAGTGGTTATCCAAATATGGAATTTGTTTCTTTATTTGACGTCAACCTTGGCACATTGATATAATTTAGAATTATTTCGACGAAGCAGTGCTCAATAAATTTGTTACCGCATAAGGCCAAATCATACAAGCAGTTTATGAAATTAAATGGCAAGATCTGTTATCCTTGGCTTGTTACTTAAAATATTACAATGATTAATTTGGTTCATCGATGATTTACCCCTTCTTATTTTTAGTTTTTATTTTTGGTGTAAAAAATATAATTTCATCTAAATTTATCCTAAATTTATGATCATGGTTGATATCAGAAACCCAAGAACAATTGGCCCTCAATCAATGGCAGCAGAAGCAATGAAGAAAATGGAGTCTCCTCCATCTCCAGTACAGTTCTTACCGGTGGTTGATGAAAACAACGTTGTCATTGGGATTGTTACATTGCATGGACTAGTTTCAGCTGGCCTTTGATTGTCCAAACAAGTTTGTTCTTCATCTCATCAGTATATTATATATTATATATTATTCTTTGCATAGCAATTGTTTTATTTTTGTATAATAGGCTTGCTATGTGGAGCCCGATTCGTTTGTTATTTTAAAAATTATATCCGTGTCAATGTATTAGTTTGATGTACCTATTGCTAATGATAAAAAATATATTATTATGTTTGTTAAAGGATTTGATCAACTACAAACCATCTACTGCTATTTAGTTATAAAGCAGCACGGATATGAAATTTGGTATCATCTTACAATTATCAAATGCTTGGATACGGTGGACCAGACTACAAAATATTTGATTCGTTGGTGTTACTTTCCACATTGTGCATTCATGGGTCGTCTGTTCTTTTGTTAAACTAAAGGGGTATTTGAGATCAGGTGCATGGAAGGAGGTTATTAATTTTGTCATTAGTAATTATATTTTTAACGCAGGTTTTAAAATAGACTTATTTTGAAAATGAAACTTGGTCTGAAAATTTGATAATTCAATTACAGGAATGTTATAACTATGGTTATGTTGATAGAACAATTTCGAATTGAAGATACAATAACGATTTCGAATTGAAGATACAATAATGATACTAGTGCCACTACAAAATATAAATTACAAATTACTATTGTTATACTAACAGTTCACACATAGATCTGTAAAATTCACACACAGATGTCAGGTCTAGATAACGTAGAGTAAAAGTGAAGAAACAATAAAATTAAAAAGAAGAAAGCAGGAAATAACACAAGTTTTATAGTGGTTCGACAATCTAATCTACGTCCACTTTGAAATTGGTGATTTTATTGATGTTTGTTTACTGATTACAACTGGTTGCAGCAGTTCACAACAGCGGATACCGGGTACAACAGTGATCTTTGAGTACAATAATGATTTCGGTAGAGTGTGTACATATGAGAGCTCATAAGTCCCTTTTCTGTAGATCCTGGGGTGCTATTTATGAGCGTAGATTCGAAAATATCCGTCTCAAAACCTGAAATACCTCTTCTCTTGAGCAAGTGGGTCCACCAGACCGATCCAGAGTGATTTGGGATCGATGCATGTTCAATTCGTATCGATCCAAAAGTGGTCCAATCGAGCCGAGATCGATCATGGAGGTTCTCGAGTGCATCAGGAAGCTCTTCTGAAAATTTCGTGGCATTTGAACTTGTAGATTGTGAGATATAATCGATGCAAGTTTGTGTTTATAAGTCGGCTATTGCGTTCGCATCGATCCCAAGCTCTGCATCCTCCTTCGTATTGATGTAGCTCGCATCGATAACGTGGCGCTAACTTTTTGGATCGGTCCATTTTTCATGCCGAATCGATCGAGTCTTTTCAATGTATATGCCTCGTTCGTATCGACACATCCTGGCCTTGTTCGCATCGATTGGCTGTATCTCACTTTGTGTCGATTTTGTGTATTACACTTCGTATCGATCTCTTGCAATCCATTTCGCATCGATGTCCCGTGTCCCATTTCGTTTCGATAGGAAGCATTGCTTTCGTACCATTCTATGGCGGATCGATATGAAGCCAGTTTGGAGTTTGACCGATACAAAATGGGCTCTCACGTTGCTGTCAATCGATATGAAGTCGATGAATGTCGATCGATATGAAAAAGACTTCCTTTATGGATACGAACAAGGCCAACCATGATGGATGCGAAGTGAAGTAATTTGGATCGATACGAACGTGCTGGATACGAATGAGAATGTTATTTAATTTGCATCGATCATATGTTGAGCATACGAACTTCGATATACTTGAAATTTGGAACGTAGCTTCACCTAGTCTTGTTCATCATTTCCAATCGATCCCGTCTTGATTAGAGCTCGGCCAAATTTTAACAACATCAATCATAACCTTGTTTCCAATCAACCTTCAATCCTGATATCAACCTTTTCCAGCCAATTTGTTGATATCCCGGCTTTGACCAAAAGGTAAGATAACATTTACCCCGCTGAACATGCCTTATGGTAAGAAGGTGTGTTTTGAAAAGCTTTGATTCCGGCATCCGAAGTCCATATTCCATCCATAGCCATACCACCTGATTCATAATCAAATACATTACCAAGCCATCCTATCTAAGTGCCACAGCCATACCCTGATCCAAATCCGCGACTGCTCGATTCGATGTCCAATTCCGAATCCAATAACCACAACCTTAGCCAATTACGTAGCTATCTGAATCCGTCGACCGAGCTTTAATCTATCCATATCCAATGATCAATAACCAAACCCATAACCTTTCTAGGTTGATGTCCAAATCCGAGACCGCACCGGCCTTTTGTCAAATTCAGGACCGTTCTGGGTCCATTTATCCCAAGCCGAAATCTGAATCCATGACCTCTCCGAGTTTAATTTCAAATCCTTAGAACTCGCCGGGTCACATTACTCTATTCCGACCTTGGCTCTCCAGCCAAGAGCTTTTATGTTCTCCGGCCTCGGCTCTCCGGCCAAGGACTTCTTATATTCTCCGGCCTCGGCTCTCCGGCCAAGAACTTTTATATTCTCTGGCCTCGGCTCTCCGGTCAAGGACCTTTATATTCTGTTCGGGTCCATTCCATAGCTCTTCGGCGAAGGGACTCGTAACTTGCGATCACTGTCCCGTCTGCGGTCGGGACCGTGATCGCGAGACCAATATTATTTATTACATTGATCCAAGTCCAATCGTTTAAAATAAGAGTTTTTACAGCCAGGGAAAACCAAATAAATGTCTGTACATCCAAGAAAAAAACCAAAATTTTCAGAAAAAACGAAAAGAAAAACAAGATTCCATATACTTAAGCAACACAGTTTATCATCATCTCAGAGCATGCCTACCGTCCTCGATTCCGTAGATGTGTAAATGACTTACTCGTATTACTTCGAGTTCAATTACTTATTCGAAGTCATAAATAAATCCATTTAGTTGATGACAAGCCGGCAATTCCTAGATCCAGTGCCATCCTCGTTCGTGGTGGGCGGTGGCCGCTCCTGTTCCACTGCTACAGCTCGATTCCTTACGTACTGTTGCAAATGACCATTCCTCACATGCTCTTCAATAATATCCTTCAAATGCCTGCAGTCGTTCGTGTTGTGGCCAGTCAGCTCATGGAATATGCAATGCTTTCCCGATGCCCGCTCTTATTTAGAAGGTTCCCTTCTTGTCGGCTTTTGATACTGGAGGCGCCCTCGAGTAGCCAAGTAATTCCTATCTAGAGTTTCAGTTAGATCTGTGTAAGAAGAAAACTTTGACTCCCTCCGTGACCTTTTCGAAGTGCTACCGTTGTCATTCATTTTCCTTTTCCCTTTATCATCTTTGACCGGATTCTCCCTAGGTGGACCTCCACCTCTTGCTACATAAGCTTCAGCCTCATGGTAGAACTCCCCGAGATCCCTCGGTGGGTCCCATTCCAACGATATTTGGAACTCTGAATTATTTATAATTCTCGAAACTTCCGCCATCAAAACCATCGATGGATTAGGGTGATCCACCGAAGCTACTACCGCATTGGATATGATTAAGGAATCCTTGAGCGGCTCTTCTTTTCATTGTTTCATCGATGTCAGGGTCATCACATTTTTAGGCTTGACTATGTGGACCCGAAACTATCTCATAAACCTTTCAATCAACTCCGTTCATGTGCAAATAGAGCCACTTTCCAGCTGTCTGAACTATAATGCCGCTATATCCATCAGATACAAAGGGAAGAATCACGCCATGACCTCCTCCGATGTCGCCAGTACTTTCATATGCCGCATATACCTCGTTAGATGAACAGCAGGATCTATCCTTCCGTCGTACATCTCTAATGTTAGTAATGTTAACTCTGATGGATTCCTGGCTTGCCTGATCGTAGAAGCAAATGGACTCCTTTTATCATCTTTCAGATCCTTATTCACTAGTCCGCCTCTCATGGCTCGTCTGACCATCTCCGCTAATCTGTCACTATCATCAAGCTGTAGTCCTTGTCCGTTGCCTCCGATCTGCCCTTTTAGTTTGCGAGGGAATCCTGGAATCCACTCTCCTGGGCGGTTATCCGTTCCTCTATCAATGCTATGTTGAACAGCTCCACCTCGTATCCTGCCTGAGGTTGGATCATCATGCTCCTGGGGAGTGCCCCCTAACTCTGGGGCCGCTCTGTTTTGGGTTTTGATTGCTCCATGCTCTTGACCTCTATCTCTAGCATTTCCTACAGTTGTGTTAACTTGATTTTGCACTTCAGCTTGTCCAGCTTGTTGGAGTAGGTTCTGCATCATCTCTTCTTATCTTTTCAACATTCCCTCCTGCATAGCTTCCATCATCATCTCCATCTCGTCTCGGGTGATGAAGACTGAGGCTTGATTCGCTCCTGAGGAAGCCCCTTGACTTTCTTCATGCTGGTTCCTTTCTACACGTGGTCTCCTTGTTGATTGCTTTCCATATCTAAGTCCTTAAGTCTTCAGATCTAAGATCCGAGTTGTAGTGTCACGACCCGTCTTCCATCTACCAGAAAGACGCATCATGATTTAAGAAAGAAAGGGATAGAAGAAGAAAAGGTAGAAAAGAAGAAAAGATAGAAAAGAAGAAACTCAAAAACAATAGATTTTCACAACGGAACGAATGAAATATAATATATCACATAAAATATTACATAGTATCATATACATCAGAGTTACACAACTTATACATCTCAATCTAGACAGTTATAAACACCTATCTATCATACAACTCAAGTTCATCAATACAATACATCATCATAGCGGAAAACTCTATATATCTATACGCTGAAGCCTCCTGCTTCAATCTCCTCCAGAATTCGTCAAAGCTAACCTGAATCCCTCGACTACTCATACATAATATGAGTACCCAAGAGTTTAATAAAACAGAAAATAAACACTTGGCTCAGACATGGATCTGGTGTGAGTAAGCGGTTTAAAATTGTTTAACTTTGAAAACCTTTGAAAAGAAAGGTATCACGTAAGGCTTCCCACACATAAACATAGAAAAGTTTTTACCTTACGCTAACCAAAACATTTGATAGGAAATCCAGTGATATTATAATAATGGCTAGGGTTTTCAAGTAAATAAGAAATAGCTGAAATTGTTACATGATTAAATTCCAGCTACTAGCCACAAAAGTGGATAATACAATCAAAACCGTAAGGGCACGTAGGAAGAATGAGTTTCCATCAATGGCAGGGCTACTGAGGTACTGCCCATCACAGTACGGGCGTAGATCACCGTACCGAGGATCCACCCTAAATCCCCTGCAACATAAGGCCGGAACCATCCCTTACTGGACAGTCCCGAACAAGACAACCCCGCAGTTGGCCGCGACCCAACTGTCCACACAGAATGGACTTCTAGACAGGGAAAAACCTTGTCCTACTTGGGCATGACCCACTTAACCTTGCTGCACCTCCCATGTTTTAGCTATTCCAGGTAGATGAGGCTTGAGGCTACGATTACCTTTATAGAACACATCTATCTTAGAATGCTCATCGTCCACCAGACGATGTTGTGAAAGCTTCAATCCATACAAGTTCGTTTCGGGTTCAAACGAAACCGAAGGCACTACCTCGTTGCACTCATTTTGGAATCACCCTCAGAGTCAACGACCATAGCCCTTGCACTCTGAATCACCATCTCGATCCTGAAAGTACTATCTCCGTCAAACTCATCTCGGAATCAACCTCGGAGTTATACCGACGAATAGTTCTTACACTTTGAGTCTTCACTATGCTTTTCACTTGGATTCACGACCTAACGTTTAATCTGGATCGATGTGGTTTTTGGATATCCAAATATGCAAACCCGATCCCGGTCTCACCGAATCCAAAACGTCATTTTAATGTCCAAGTTGTTTAAGAGTTTAAACAATTAAACTTATATTCAGAATAACATAAAAAGGTATTACAATATCACAGATAGATAATCCATATTATCTAAATCAACCAAACATCTCACATCATAAAGCAGCACATATCACATATCAGAGATATCACATCCAAATCATCCAATATCATTCAATCCTCCAATATCAATCAATCAATCATCCATAAGCAAGTTTGATTCACTCTTAATTAACTTAATTAACCTTTAATTAAATTAATTACTAACCTTTAATCACTTGGATTACTTAATCATGCTTACTTATCATTAATTGATTACCAAGTAATTAATTAATCATCTCTTAATGATCTACCTTAATTAATCTTCCTTGATTAATTATCTTTTAATTACGTTAAGTAATTATCCCTTAATTAATTACACAAATTAATTATCATAATCATATACAGTAATTAACCTTTAATTACTATCATTATTACATTAATTAATGATCCTCCATTTACTTCCATTAATTAATTAACTATAAATAATTACATTAATCCTTAATTAATTACAATTAATCATACTTTAATTAATTACTTTCATTAATCAACCTTGATTAATTTCATTAATTATATTAATTAATGATCCTCATTAATTAATTAAACTTTTAATTAATTAAATAATTAATCCTTAATTAACCACCTTCATTAATTAGTCTTAATTAATCATAAACAATAACTAAACATCTTATAATTACTTACCTTAATTAATGAACTCCTCAATTAATTCTGTTAATCTTTGATTAATTACACTAATTAATTAATCCTTAATTATTTCATTAAGTAATCATTAATTAATTACATTAATCAATAATCCTTAATTAATTACTTAATTAATTAATCACACTTCTAATTAATTACATTTAGTAATTAATCTTAAATTAATCACATTCATTAATTAATTAATCACATTAATTAATTAACCAAATTAACTAAGTAATTAACCTTTAATCACTTCCATTAAGTAATTATCCTCCAATTACTTTCATTAGTTAATTACTCTCTTAATTAATTACCTTAATAAGTAATTAATCACATCCTTAATTAACCTTAATCTTTTAATTAATTAATTAATTACTCTTTAATTAATTAATTAACTCTTTAATCAATTATATTAATTAATCCCTTAATTAATAAACACCCAGTGATTAACCCTTAATCACTTCCATTCAATTACTTCTATAAGTAATTTCCCACTAATTACTTCCATAAGTAATTCTTTTTCTTAATTACATTCAGTAATTATCCATTAATCACTTCACTAAGTAATTATACTCAATTAATTTATCATGAGTGATTATCTTTAATTAATTAGACTAATTAATTAATCTAAAATTAATTACATTAATTAGTCAACTAATTAATCATCACTTAATCTCTAATTAATTCATTAACCATCCACTAATTACTTCATTAAGTAATTATTCTTAATTATAAATAAGTAATTAACCTTTGATTACTTCACTAATTAATTATCCCTAATTAGTCTCAACCTTTAAAGATAAACTCTTCATTTATCTTAAACGCTTATTCCAATTTTATCTTCATTAAAACCAATTTAGAAATCAATTATATATTTGAAATAAAATTTTACTTTAAAACAAAACAATTACAACTCTAAATTTTTAATATACTTAAAAATCTTTGAAAACCCTTTTCAAACATGTTTAATTAAATTAAACAAATATCTATCTTCGAAATCTTAATTACCATATTCTTTAAACTTATCTATTTAAATATATAAATTTGAAATATAGTTTAAACATTACTTTGAATATAACTCAACCACTTGAAACATGCTTATTTAAAACTTGTTTAAATCTCTTAAAACTTTGATCTAATGTTTTAAATTGAAACATCTTTGAATTCAATTCAAAATTTATTTAGCTAATTACTTTTAAAATCAACTATTTTAAACATTACAAATCTTGAAATATATTAATTTTAAACATTCTCAAAATCTTGATTTTTCATTTAATTTGAAAAGAAACTTGTTTTACAATTTAAAACTCGATTTCTTTTTACAAAATTTTGCTTTTACTTTACTTAAACTGGATTTTCTTTTTACAAAACATTGCTTCGCTTAACCCAGACTAACATATCAATATACCCGAGCCAAACACTAACTAAATGCGAGCCTACCCCGAGACAAACACCTCACTCAAATGCCTCGAGACGAACGCGAGGAAAACGAAGAAGCCTCGAGCCAAATCTTTGTTCCAAACCAGTATCTTCAGCTGACACCAAAACGTGCGCGCGCACGTGCACCGGCAACTCCGGCCATCGACGATCGGCGCGACGATCCTTAACAACCCCACGAACCCATGCGAACACGCTCGAACACCCAGACGCACGAAAATTCCACGAGACGAAAACGAGGTATCTCGATCAAACAGGATACCATCATGGTCAGGAAACTTCATCGTTACGACGCCTCCGACCTCGAGATCACCCGCCCCTTCACCGAAGCTTCATCACACCTTCCAGCAACCATCCCCACCATCGCGATCGACTATGATGCACCACCGTCGTCCCATTCGCCTCGACAACACAGACGAACCAAACCCACAGCAAAACCCTACTTCCACGCTGTCTTGCCACCACGGCCGATGATAAAATCCACAACCATTTTTCCCGTGACCGTCAACACTTCAGCCACCTTCAACCCAAAAATCATCAGACATTACCATGCCGATCGCCAGAATTCGATCGAAACCTAATTCCCGTTCATCCCAGAATATCTCACCATTTACAAATCTAAAAATTGTGATTTTAATTTCTAAATTCATCATTTTCTATTACTAATCTGGATGTATAATTCAAACTTCAAATTACCATGATCGATTTTTAACCCACATTTGATTTTCACTGTCATTAACAAATATTTTTTTTGAGGTGAATACTTAATAAAATTTCCTATTATCATTTTTAAATTAATATTATCATGTTGCAATACTTTTCTTTTTAAACAACATGGCCCCTTTTCTTTTTAAACAACATGGCCCAACAACAAATCATTTGGAAGAAAGGAATTTTTGTTCTATTGCTTGGAACAGAAATCATCACATGTTCAAGCTATATACATACAGACATATACATTCATATGCACAGACATTCATATATATATATATACACACACACACACACACACACACACACACACACACACACACACACACACACACACACACACACACATGCATTCACATCATAAACATCTTCAATCATATCCTATAGCAATTTATCACAAACATTTAAGCATTTTCACAGGTTTTAAAAACTGTTTTTAAACTCAAATGTTTACTCACCTATTTTTAAGAATAGAGAACTCTGCAGGCTTTTAAGTTGAAATCTGGAACTTGCTTTTTGAATTGGTCTTTAAATTTTTGAAATCTTGTTGCCGAGTTGAATTTGTACTTTGCATGTTGAAGGCTGAAAACCAAGCCGTTGAATTTGAGATAGTTGCATATTTAAATTTCAGGCTTGATTTTGCTTTTGGTTTCAGTTTTCAGGTTTGTAATAGTTTCTGGTTTGTGTAAAATTTTAGTTTTAAGAAAGGATGAAGAAAAGAAGTTGAAGAAAATTTTGAACTGAGAGATGAAAAACCAGCTTTTTATGTTACCTTATTTATAAATTAAATTTTTAAAGAACAAAATAATGTTGCCACTTGTTAATTAATTTAGACAAATGTCATCACAAATTCACTTTAGCCTACAAGCGTTTAAAAATGGATTATTATGTTTAAATCCCTATTATAAAAGTGTTTATGTTTTCCTTTAAATTGTGTAATATGAATTTGTATTTATATTTGAATTTAGTAATTTATTTATATATTATTTATGTTTACAAACTATTCTAGTTTAAGAGATATTTTAAAAAGAAAGCTTATTTAAAACTATATATATATTTATAACCATTTTAGTTTAGTACTTTTTTTTAAAGAAAACAAAATAAAATAAATCTTATTTAAACTATCACATTTTGAAAATAAATAATTATCTTATACTTTGAAAATATAGAATTAACCTTAAATTGGCTTTTGAAAAATATTAAATTTAAAACAAAGCTTCAAATCACAATATATATTATAATTTGAAAATATATCTTCTTATTTGATTTAAACCAAAGACTTCCTATTACAATGTATATACATATATATACACACATTATAATAGAATATATTTTTATTAGCTTGAAGATAAATTTTACCAATTTAAATACTATTAAATATTGAAAAGAATAAGCTTGCCAATTTAAAATAATTATAAAAGAAAATTATCAAACCAATTTAAATTATTAATAAAGATTATTAAATTGATACTGTCCAAAATTCCGGGTCGTCACATGTAGAATGCCTGAATGTTAGCCTTCTCAGTGAAAGCACCAAAATGTTTGCACCAAAAATGGTCACAAACAACCAATTGTTGATGAAAGCACCAGTGTTTACACACAGATCCACAAAATTGACACACGGATCTCAGGTCTAGATAATATAGAGAGTAAAAGTGAAGAAACAATAAAATAGAAAAGAAGAAAGTAGGAAATAACATAAGTTTTATAGTGGTTCGGCAATCCAGCCTACGTCCACTTTGAAATTGGTGATTTTATTTGATGTTTGTTTGCTGATTACAACTGGTTGCAGCGGATTCCGAGTACAATAGTGATCTTTGAGTACAAAAATGGTTTCGGCAGAGTGTGGATGCAGAAGAGCTCAAAGTCCCTTTTCTGTAGGTCTTGGGATGTTATTTATAGACGTGATTTTGAAAATATCCATCTCAAAACCTGCAATACCTCTTCTCTTGTGCAAGTGGGCCCACCAGACTTATCTAGAGCGATTTGGGATCGAGGCGTGTTTAATTCGTATCGATTCGAAAGTGGTTCAATCGGGCCGAGATCGATCATGGAGGTTCTCGAGTGCATCAGGAAGCTCTTTTGAAAATTTCGTAGCGTTTGGACTTGTAGATTGTGAGACATGATCGATGCAAGTTTGTGTTTATAAGTCCGCTGTCGCGTTCGCATCGATCCCAAGCTCCGCATCCTCCATTCTTCGTATCGATGTAGCTCACATCGATGACGTGGCGCCAACATTCCGGATCGGTCCATTTTTCATGCCGAGTCGATCGAGTTTTTCCGATGTATACGCCTCGTTCGTATCGACACACCCTGGCCTTGTTCACATCGATTGGCTGTATCTCACTTCGTGTCGATTTTGTGTATTGCACTTGGTGTTGATCTCTTGCAGTCCATTTCGCGTTGATGTCCCGTGTCCCATTTCGTATCGATGGGAAGCGTTGCTTACATGCCGATCTGTGGCCGATCGATACGAAGCCTGTTTGTAGTATGACCAATACGAAATGGGCTCTCACGTTGCTGTCGATTGATACGAAGTGGATGGATGTCGATCGATGCGAAGTGGATGGATGTCGATCGATACAAAGTCGATGGATGTCGATCGATAGAAAAGGACTTCCTTTATGGATACGAACAAGGCCAACCCTGATGGATACGAAGTAAAGTTATTTGGATCGATACGAACGTGATGGATATGAATGAGAATGTTGTTTAATTTGCATCGATCATATCTTGAGCATACGAACTCCGATCGACTTGAAATTTGAAAAGTGACCTCACCTAGTCTTGTTCATTATTTCCAATCGATCCCGTCTTAATTGGAGCTGGGCCAAATTTTAACAACATCGATCATAACTTTATTGTCAATCGATCTCCAATCCTAATATCAATTCTTTTCAGCCAATTTGTTGATATCCCGGCCTTGACCAAAAGGTGGGATAACAGGAACACCAATGTTGATGGACCCACTGACGGGTCAGATAGTCGGACGGCAACATGACTAGACAAAAAAAGGATGTACACGCTACTATTATGTATTTTATGTCCTGTAAGACAACATTCATAACCAAGTAAAGTACATATTTACGAATACAATTTTGTGCACACTTTTTTTTGAAGTGTGAATAAAACACTTTCCTCCTATTGGAAAAATTTGATGGGTCACGTATGTGACCCTCTGAATTCCTCCAATGCGAACCGAGTGTTTTGTTCACACTTATTATCAAATTACTGTTTTGTCCTTGTAATTACCCGAGAACACATCACAGAGACAAAAAATGATGCTTATCCGTAGGAGTTCTTCTGCAAAGGACTGAAGTTGTCTGGGAACAACGTGCCGATTTTCACGTTAAAGAATTATTTAACAAATCGGTGCGAACCGAATTTTTCATGCTGCCGACATAAATTGAATAACATATATTATTAACGTTAAATCAATGCTTTAATTGTGGAGACAAATAATGAAATCCCAGTTAAAGCTCCAACTCACACTATAGGTGTCCATCGGTGTTGGGATGCCAAATCATGCTTCTTGTTGTGGCCTTTTATTAAATTACGTTCACGTGGATTTCCAGTCTAAAGATAAAAGGGCCCTTGCCAAATGGACAAATCAGTCATTCATTCACCGACACTCTCTTTCCCAAAGCACAAAGAACAAAGCACTTCTCACCCTTTCGCTTGAGCTGTGTTTCTGGTCCTTTATCAACATATGCTTAAAGGGTTTTTTTTTTTTCCCTAGTAACTATCCGATTTCATTAAAAAACACGGCACATTAAAAATGGCCAATATGCACTCTCTCCACTAATTCTTATCCTCACCAACCCTCAATCCTCTTTCTCTATAGTCCAAAGAAGTCATCATATATAGACAATGAGAGATTCCAACCAATAAAAATCCGTCGGAGAAGAATAAATCTCCATCACCAATCAAATCATACTCAATATTTCATAAAGATTCAAACATAATACAACAAAAACGGTCAAAGAGATCCAAGAAATACAGGAAACAAACCAATCAACTTCAACTCAAATCAGGTTGCTCGGAATACATCAGATCGCATACAAATCAGGCTACACAGAATCAAAACAATAATTGTTATTTTCTTCTTGGACTAATTTGATAAATGATGGCTTAAACCATAACTTTGATCTGGAATATGTAGCACCGATAAATATCAGCAACAGGAAAATGGTTATTGTGAAAAAAGGTGTAAGTAGGAGGACTAACTCCAAGTGGAACAGTTTAGTTATTTCATATGTGTTCAACAATAGAATGTATTATCATCACTTCAAAGCCTTTGTCCAAAGAACATGGAATCCCACTAGTAATTTTGAAATTTACACTAGAAATAATAGTTTCTTTATAATTAAATTTGCAAATGCTGGTTGTTGTGATAAGGCAATTAATGGCGGATCTTGCTTTATCAATGTAAAACTTATTATCTTGAAAAAATGAAGTAACAAACTAGCATTTAATAAAGATCTTTTATCTACTCTTCCTATTTGGATTCGACTTTCTGAATTAAATTTAAACTATGGGATAAAGAGGCACAGTGCCATTGGAAGTGTTGTTGGAATTCCTTTAAAATTAGATGAACCAACAGCAAAAGAAACATGTTTAGGTTTTGCATGAATTCTTGTTGAAATCAAAACAAATGCATACTTTCTTGATGATGCATATATTATTGTGCATGATGGGGACAATCTTGTTTAGAAAATAAAATATGAGTTGGTTCCACCAAGTGGTATGATCTGTGCTTGTTTTGGGCATCCCATAGAAAGTTGCTCGACAAATAAGGTTTGGAGAGGAAAAACCGATGAAAACATGGTTAATAAGAAACTAAACCTCTTTCTCGTCAGAATAATGGCTATGGTTCGAGTGAGGAAAACATATCAAAAGGTAATTCTAAGCAAAACAGGGATATTTCAAATGGTTCGGAAAATAATGTAATATTTGAAAAAATACAGTTCTTTGAAAGCACGAGGAATGAAGCAATCACAAAAGGTATAGATGAAAATTTACAAAATTTCAACGAACTCAAGCATACGGAGATAACTCGGATCTAAACAGAATTAGAAATTAATAGTCAAGCAAATAATATACTTGAAGTTCGCGGGTGTGGCGCAGTGGAAAGGAGGCTTGGGTTCTAGTAAAAAGACCCAAGTTCGATTTCTACCATGCGCTTCCTTGTCCTATATAAATTTATCCGGGGGTATGGGGGTTTGGATTAGCGGACGGTTTTACTGTACCCTCCTCGGGAGTTTACCGGCCTGCCGGGTTCTCCTGGGTTTTCAAAAAAATAAAAATAAATAATATACTTGAAAATTCTCACAAAGCTCAACAAAATTCTTTACAAAACCCTGCTGAGGAGAATGAAATAGGCAACTCAATCAGAAAACAAGCAGCAAACTTGGTTTATGGTATTCAGATTACTGAACACTCCTCCTTGGGAGATAATACGAAATTAAACGTTGAAGCAAGCAATTCAAATATGGAACTATGCACAAATTCAGAAAACACAAATAATGCTGCTTCGGAAGCATTCAATACTCATACCGTTGAAATATCTCCTTCTCAATGCATTTTGGAAAATCTTGTGTAGGAGGCAATAAAACTTCTACCAACCTCTTCCTCTCCTATTAATAGAAACAGAAGAAAAAAGAGCACGATAAAGAATTTGCAGGAGATTATAAAAACAGCAAAGAGAATTTAGAGCAAAATGAATTTAAAGAAAAGTATATTATCAAAAACCCAAAGTGGGAGGAACATCTCGGAGTTCAAGCTAAAAAGCCATTTAAAAGAAATGGAATAAAGGACTCTAAATATATGGAAGTGAGCAAGAATTCTGAGATTTCGGATGACAGCAACACTAGATTTTCTATGTAGCTGTTAGAGATATCCTTTTAGTACTCCGTATAGTCTTACTTTATATATAATGTCAATTACTACTTGGAATGTTAGGCGATTAAACTCTCCAGAAAGAAAATTATATCTAGCTAACTTATTGTTTACTAACAAACCAAACATAATAGTTATTCTTGAGCATAAACTTGATAACTCTAAAATAGAAGAATATCGGTCCAGATCCTTAAATGGTTGGAGTATTATTAATAACAATATTGTAGGAGGTAATGGAAGAATCATGGTTTTGAGGGACTCCAATATTTGGGATTTAAATCAACATTTTATTAATTTGCAATTTATTCATTGTAAATTTATAAATAAAGTGGACTTCATTCGGAAATCACATTTGTTTATGCTTCTAACATTGAAAAAGAAAGAAGTCTGCTTTGGAATCGTTTGGAACAACTAAATAAAAATATGTCTAAACCTTGGATAATTATTAGTAATTTCAATAGTTTCACACTCCTTTGAAAAAAGGGAGCACCAATACCTTTTAAAAAATTGAAAATCCTCAATAATTTTATTCTAAAAGTAGGGTTGATCGAACCCATTATAATGGAAAATAAATTCACTTGGAAATTGGCGAATATAGAAATATTCATGAAAAATTAGATAGAGTATTAACTAATAAAATTTTTGCAAATAGTTTTGTTGATTTTTGATGTTTAACGTTACCACAAGCTTATAGTTATCATACCCCCATTCAGGTTCTTGTTCTCCCATAGAAATACAATCTTAGGAAAATACTCCATTTTGATTTGTAAATGCTTGGACTTATAGCACTAGCAAATCATGGTACTGTTCCATATAAATTTAGCAAAATTCTTAAGAATACAAAGGAATAAATGAGAATCTGGAATAAAAACAAAAATAAAAGTGATATTAAATAGATAAGAAATGAATGTGATATTCTACAAAACAAAATAGATTTTGATAGCTCAGACAAATCTCTGGTTAATGATTTTTTTCAATTGCAAGATAAATTCAGTAAAGAATTGCATGTGCAAGCAATCAACATGAAACAAAAAGCCAAAATTGATTGGCTTACTAATGGAGATGAAACTAGCAATTTTTTCTATGCCAAAATACCAAAGAGAAAATCTAAAGATGACATACGAAAATTGCTAGATTATAAAGGGGCTATGATTAATGATGTTTCTCAAATAAAGAGAAATGCTATCAACTACTTTATTGCTCTATATAATTCAGATTCATACAAGAGGGATTTTCCAAACGTTGCCACCAATTTACTTAATGGAAACAGTGAAGAAATTTTTCTTGCTCCTATTTATTTGGAAGGAATAAAAAATATAGTATTTAATTCCAATACAGATAAAAGCTTAGGTCCATATGAGTTTGAGGCTAAGTTTTATAAAACATATTGGAAGGACATAAAATTAAATTTACATGAAGTAGTAAATGAATTTTTCATGACTGGAAAATTGCCGAAAAGTTTAAATCATACTTTTATTACTATTATTCCAAAAGCTAAAATTCCCAATGACTTAGGAGATTACAGGCCCACAGCCTATTGTAAATTTTTTTACAAAATTATAGCTAATATGTAATAGAATAAAACTCTTTCTAAAATACATGATTTTTGAAAATCAAAGTGCCTTATACTAGGAAGATTTATAATTGAAAACACTTTATTAGCTCATGAAATAATTAAGAACATTAACAAAGGTTGCAAAAATAAAGCGTGCATCAAAATCGATTTGCATAAAGTCTTTGGTAAAATAAATAGACACTTTACAATACATAAGATGACACAAAGGAGTTTTCATGAATTTTTTTGTACTTTAGCAAAGAAATGCATTAATACTGCTACTTTTTCAATTATCATAGATGGATCCCCTTGTGGTTTTTTTATACATGGTAATAGGGGAATAAGACAAGGATATCCACTCTCTCATTATCTATTCACAATTGTAATGGAATATTTTTCTTTACAAATGGAAATAGAGCAGATTAATGGGAATCTAAAACCAAAAATAGAACCAATCCTAGTGTTTCTCATTTATTATATACCGATGATCTGCTGTTATTTATAAATGCTGCCATTTATTGTGCAACTTCTATCGCAAAAACTTTTGAACATTTAAAAGATTTTGCAAGGTTGAAAATTAAAGAAAGAAAAAGTAAATCATATTTCAACAAAAACTATCCAAGGAAAGCGGAAATTCTTAAGATTTTGAAGTTTCATGAGGCTAAACTAACAGTCAAGTATTTGAGATTCTCTCTAAGCATGAATCTGATTACAAACAAGAAATGTACTATATTATTTGACATCATTTAAGGCAAATTAAAGAGCTGGTCAAGTAATTTACTATCTATTGCTGGTAACCTAGTGCTTGCCCACGCTGTCATCACAGCTATCATTCTGTATTAGATTCAAACTCATAATATACCAACAAAAAAAATACACAAAATAGAAAAACTGTGTGCAAATTTCATTTGGAGAGGAAAAGTGCATAAAATTTCATGGGATACAATTTGTAAAACAAAGAAGACAAATAGTCTAGGCTTTATAAATTTCAAAGACATAAGTGAAGCATGCAATCTCAAGCTATTTTGGAAATTTATTGAAGGTGATTCTTTATGGTCAAAGCGGATGAAATAAAAATATGTCAAAAAATAAAAACTTTTGGACAATGGCTACAAAAAATCATTATTCTCACACTTTAAAAAACATTTTAAACAGTATAGAAATTGCATCAAATTGATTGAAAGGAAATTCAAAGATAGAAAACAAACCAAACGTTGGTTTGATCCTTGGATCAATGGAAATTTATTGGTCAATTTATTAGGCTAGTTTAATATACTGCAATTTGATGGAATAAATGCAAAAATGGAAAGCATCATACAAAATCACAAATGAAATACAAATTTACAAACAGCAACTTCTATATTCAGAGAAGTCATAAAAAACATTGAAATAGATCCCAGCTTACACAAAGATATTTGGAGTTGGAAACTATCTTCTAAAGGAAAATTTTCTTTTGAAATACATGAGAATACATCAAAGATGCAGAACTTGAAGTTGATTGGTGTAAAACAATTTGAAATAGGGTGAACTGCACAAAAATCACACATTGTGCTTACTTTGTGTTGCTAAATATATTGCCTACAAGAGGCAAATGTAACAAATGGAATAAAAATGGTGAATTAAATGCCTTCTTTGCAAAAAAGAGCGGGAAATAGTAGAGCACTTCAATTGCATTTTCTTAAGGCATTTATGAAGCTTAAACTAAATTAATTCGTATCATTGCAAAACATAAAAATAAGCATTCAACACATCCAATAAAAAGTACAAAATCAAAACTACAGAGTTTGACAAAGCATGTATTTTATTAATAACAGTCATATATCATATCTGGAAAGAGAGAAATGCTATACTGCACATAAAAGAAGAAACAGAAAGCATTTTGCTGTGAAAAATTATTAAAGGAGATTACCAAATACTGAACCAAAAGGCCAGAAAAAGTCAACTGAATCACAAAGTCAAAACCCAAGCATTTATGATCTAGATAAGTATGAAGAAAGTATGGAGGCATACTTGCAAAGTGAGAAAGTCAATTCACATATTTTTCAAGGCAAAATAATACAACACAACGCTAATCACTTGATGAAAGAGTTAGGAGGTTGGCGTGGAAACAATCTCGATGGCATAACCATTGGAGGTGGCCGATCCAATGCCCAAATCAGAAGAAGCTTCAACAAGTGAAATAAAAACTCAATTAGTAAATATAATTCGACTTATAAATAAATGAAATTTTTAATCACAATTCTTCCTCACTGAATTTGAACGAGACCCACCGCGCACCCAATTTCATGCCTAAGGAGATACAATTCCTACAATGAGACAAAATTTTGCAACTTGACATTAATAATCATAAATCAAGCGAAAGCTACTATAAAAGCAAGCTCAACAACCAAATTTATCACTTATATGTATGAAATAAGGGAGAAAGTAGCAAACTTCTAGGAGAAGAGAAGTAAATTACAAACGAACATGAAATCCCAGACAATTCCAGAGGAAAAATCTCAGATTCAAAGCTTTTGCTAAAAATAACAAGGAGATGATCTGAAAACCCCCTAAGGAAGCTCTAGACATATAAATCGAGGATTTGAATGAATCGCCCCAATTCATATAAGCCCTAATTTTCTAAGGTTAGAGAATTTTCTTTTTCCTTTTGAAAAGGAAAGAGAGATTATGACAAATAAGAGCGACTAGGGTTTGAGATGGAGTTGTAATATGTGATGTGCTGTTTAAATGGAAATCGAACTTTGTACCCAGTTTTGTTGGGCCTTAAGCTAATTTAAAATTTAAAAAAAAAGGGAATGGGTTTTTGCAAAACATATGTGCGAATTGTATTTTAATAATGCCTTAAATTTTAAAATCATATATTGTTAGAGTTGTTACAAGAAGAAACAATAGCTTAGAATTGGAATAGTCAAACAAGAAAATCTGCTATTGGCAGCACCGTAGCGCAGCGTTTATAGTGAATATGCTGCCTTTCCTGAATTAAAATAGAAAGTAAAAGAGTAAAACGTTGCTTAAATAAACAGGCGGGACTTCTTCTTTTCGTCCTTGTCTTTCCCTCTCTTTTTCCAAGTTTTTTATTTTACTTTATTCGACTTCTTCGTAATCTCCCTATAGTATTCACCTCTACCCTTCTACAAACTCTTCCTCCTTTAGACTCCACATTCATGTAGACTCCACTCTCGTCTAGAGTTTGTGCCTACCATCCCACCATCTACTATCTTCACCATCACCCCAAATCAAAATTAATCTCTAACCCTAACTCCAAAGTGTACTAATATTCCAATCGGGTGGCTGTAGAAGAAGCTAAGGAGTTCAAATTCTATTAATAACATGAAAATTAGGAGATTCCAAAGTGGCTAATTCACCAGCAAAAGGGTAAAAGAGAATAAATGAAAAAGACGAAAAAAGAAGGTTGGTGAGATTTCTCCATATTCTTTTCATTTATGATGTATATTTGTTTTACCACTTTTCATTCTTTTTTGGGTTTACTGGCAAGATTCGGATCTTATTACCCTTGGCAAATATGATGTTGGCTTACCTATTATGTTAATTTATAGGTACTTTGCATAGTAACAATGGTTTATATATTGATTTAGTGAATAGACTATTGTTTAGTAGGACTGAACATGAGTATTTTGCTATTTACTTCTTAATTTCGGCATGATTTTGTTTCATTGTATGATGTAGAATTATCTTTTTTAGCATGGCATATTTATTTTGTATGAATAAATTAGGTTTGTTTTGTGTTCAACTTGTAATAGTTGTGAATTTGTCCGATCCTTCTTAATTTCGGCATAAATTGGGTTTCATTGTTAAGGTAATCTATACTCATTTATGTTTCACTCTACTTGTAACAGCCCTAGTTTTTAGCTATTTATTTCTTTTAATTTTTTTGTTTTTAGGAATATAATTTATATAAATTGTGTTTACCAATATTGTTTAAATATTTAATTTAGAGAATTAAACTCGTTAATTTAATATGATTTTTGTAACTAAATTTAAGAAGAAGAAAAAAAAAAGGAAATTTTTATAATGTATAATGAAGTGAGTGGTAACTAAATGTTTTGGATATTATCATAATATCTGTTGTTATACCCATTCCCTAAAAATAATGAAAAGGAGAAAATTTGTAACATATTAAAGTAGTTAATTAATTATGTTAATTTGGTAGGTTATGACATGCAAATCATGTTGGTGGAATATTCTCAATTTTGACATATTAATTATGTTAGCAGTGAACATTGTTAAGCAATTTAAAACAATGAAACTTACAATCAATTTATTTGATAAATCTACCTTATTCCTAGTTAGCAATTCAAAACTTGAATAAAGGCACATACGGATATTTTAAAATGGAGTTAATGACAATTAATAGATATTTCAAAAAGAAATTTATGACAATTAATAGAGAAATTAATTGTAAAATTTCAGTAGTTGACCAGAATTAATTTATTGAATAATTAATGCAAATTAATAAAATTGATGAAAGATAAATAAGTTAATTCTTTTGGTTAATGGCATGAGGACACGAGGTTAATCCCCATTTTGTAGGAGAAATCTGCCCGTGTAACCAGTCCGGCTACCAGTGCCTACAAAGCGGACGGATTAATGTGAGACGTCGCAGGATTGATAATTAACAAAAAGGGTTAATTAACTAATTAAGTTAGTAACCAAATTTGAGTATGTAATTAAAGGAGGATAATTAATTGGTAATATGGTAATTAATTGAAATCAATTAAGGAGGGTAATTAAAAGGGATAAGGTAATCAATTGAAATCAATTAAAGGCAATTAAAGGGGAATTAATTGATTAGAAGAATATGGAAATCAAATTTGCCTTCCTTTGCGCGTGACACAAAATTTTATTCTTTTAACATTTTGACATTTGCCTCTTACCATTTGTTTCTTGAGCATGTCACTGTATTCATTTATTCACGCAGCCTTATCCACAAAAATATCAACTCTTCCAATTGCCATTTTTCCTCTCACCTAAATTAAATGCATTCAAAATTTAATCTTGCCTATCTTTGCAAATTTTCGCATACCCATTATATCTCTCTGTTTCCACTGCGTTTGTTTTGCAATAAATAAATTTTTCGAACCATTGATCAAGTAAATATTTATGTAAGCATTTATTACTTTTGCCTTTTCAGTTAAAAGCTTTTTCATTGCTTACCATAAATCACGCAAGAGCTCAAGTTTTGCTTCCTCAATCAAATCTGTTCAAATTTGCAGTAACGCATGCTTTAAATTTAGATTATAACTGGTATAAATCACGCAAGCTATCTAAAAAAAAAAAATCCAAAAGAGTGATATCGTTCAAACATAAAACTGGAAAGAGAAATCAACGCATGCATTTATCACAATTTTCGTGTAGCGTTCAAACAAGAAGAACTGGAAATAAATCTCTTGCCTAAACGCATGCACTCAAAAATCAACGCTTGCATTTATTTCTTACGTTTTCAAACCTGCCTATTTATCTCCCCTTTTTATTTCGCAAGTTTATCTATAAATACTTTGCCTCATTCACATAAGTTTTCATATCTCCTTGTTTGTCCCTCTCTGGTACAAGCTTCTATCAGGTAAATAATTTGCATTGTTTATTTCTTTGCTTCTTCAAATTTTCCTTCCTCCTTCTTGTGTTCTCTGATTTCCTTGCTCGGCTACTTCCCCATCATGCCGTGCCATTTATAAATACATATAGAACTTTGTTAGTAGTAGGCTGGAAGAAATGATATAAATTGATTGTAGGAAGCTAGACTATGGAATTAGTGTAGTTATGATGTAGTTAGTGGTATTGTGGATTTGGATAAGTGCAGTTTGAAGAGGAAGGCATAGAAAGAAAAAAAAAAAAGAATTACAATTTAATAATGGAGAAGATAAATTGATAAGGAGAAAATGATATGAAATGTTGTTTAATTCAAATAAACAATATTGTATGAATAAATCTTGGGTGAATATAATAAAATGACATTTATTTCAATTTTTAATGGTTGAAATAAATTTAAGATGGTTAAAAATAAATTTAACTACTTATTTGAGAATTTGGGTGGATAAATATCAATGGATTGTATTTATTATGGTTAATAAAAGGATATTGGTGATGTATACCAATAATCACCTTTTAATGTTTAATAATAAAAGTAAAAGAAGAAATAATTTGCCTAAACATGATGAACATGTATGTGAAATAAAGTATTATTTAATGAATTCGAATGTAGTTAGTGGCTACATTTGATTAAATCGAATAATTTGAACAGTATTGTGTTTGTTGCCAATATTGTCATTTTATTTAAATAAATATATATGAGAATGAAAATAATTGATCATGATAAATATGATTAAAAATGTGAGAAATAATTTAATAATGTCTAAACATGTATTTGTTTTGTTTGGGTGCATAACATCTTTTTATTCAATCAATTGTATTAAATTTGCAATTTATTTTGCAATTTATTCAATTTATTTTATGCATGCGTACGGTTGAAGTATGGGCCTAGGATATGTTGAGACGGTTAGCGGGTTGTAGTAGTCGAGCAAGTTGAACTAAATTTCTTTTATTCTATTCGTTCCAGTTGTTCTGAAATTTTGCTTTGACCGTAATTTTTAAATTCGCATACTTGGTATTTGGATCTTATAGATTTAAGTCAAGGCTTTGCATCCGCCGAAGTTTGATCGTGCTTTCCGTTTTTTTTTCCGAAGTAGATACCGTGTTTGATTTAGATCCACTGCAGCGTTTAAGGTGAGTATTTCTCACCAGACATATGTACATATATTTTGTGAATTATCGCAAGTGTATGTGTAAAAATTTTATTTAAATATTATCTGTCTGTAGTATAACGTAGAATGATGAATCCCATTTAAATTGACACCTCATCAGTTATTATCTGTTGTATTATTTCTGCAGTTATATTATATTATTGTTTATTTACTGCTTAAATCACCACTGCAAGTTCCCTGTTAAATTTAGATTGTTGTGGGCTGAAATGATAGGCCTAAATGATGATTACTGTGCTATTATTATGTTAACTGTTTAACTGTTAACTTGGGATTGCGGGTTTGAAATGATAGAACCCGGGGTTTGTAAATTACGGATTGAAATGATATAAATCCGTATCACTTGACCTAGGCTAGAAAACTATATACAGGCCCATGGTCCTTATAATATTTTCTGAAATATTTAAAATTATTTTGGAAGTTAAATATTTGATTTAATATCTTTAAAGGATTTTATATTGATTTTGAATGAGTTATAAATGTTAATAAATAAATAAATAAATATTTGAATAAAATTTTGGAATATAACTTATTTTGGAAATTCTGGATTTTTGAAAGGATAAGATTTCAGTTAAGAAATATATATATAAGTAAATAAATAAATATTTGAATAAAATTTTGGAATATAACTTATTTTGGAAATTCTGGATTTTTGAAAGGATAAGATTTCAGTTAAGAAATATATATATAAGTTATATTTGGAAATATTTATTAAGTTAAACAATCTACTAAAGCATTTAAATGCTGTCTTTTGAAATTGGACTAGTTTTACCCGTAACTTTAGGTAGCATTTCCTAAGTGCTATAGAATCTGGAATTTGATTGTTTTGAAATTTAAGGAATTTGATAAATTATATTTATGTTTAAGTTTTGGAGACCTTTAAGATATGAGATTTATAACTGGATTTTTCTTAATAAATTTAAGATGAACATTCTAGTGTTAAGTAAATTTTGAAATTATTTAATGGCATAATTTTGGAGTTTTATCTATGGAATTTATGGGAATATTCAAGACGAAATAATAAACACTAATTTGTTGAAAGAAAAAATATCCAACCTTAGTTTTGAATATTAATACTCCAATTGGATATATATATAGGAATTGAAATGGTCTTGGGAACATGAAGTGATATTTAAATTATGGTTTAAAATAAAGAAATATATTTGTAAAGCTATGTAAATTATCTTCTTTACAAAGTAACCATAAAGTTAAACCATTTATATCCAAACCATTTGTGTTTTGGGAGTTATGTTTTTTTTAAAGAAAAATTTCCAATATATTATGGTTTAAAGGTATAATTCAAATATTTGGTTTCCAGATATTATAAATTTTAAGCAGTATGGTTTTGGAAAAGAATTATATTTGAATATAACGATATCATGTTGTTTTGGGTTTTAAATGATATCGTATTTATAGTTTTGAAATGGAAATGTTTATACTGGTTTTAAAGTATAAATTGTTTTTAAATGACCACGGGTTATAATAACGATGGGTTGGCAAAGAGACCGGGATCGGATATGGACATACTCTCTGTCGATACCGAAAACCACTTTGACCAACCGTGTACGCGGTGGAGATTCCAGAATGAAGTAGGTCGGTGGTGGCGTTTCCTGTAAGGTAAATACGTGGACCCGACTCCCGTGAGTTGGCATAAGGTGGCTAAAACAGGAGCAATTCCAGGCCAATGAGGTCATTCCTCTGATCGGACGCTCCTCTTCGATATTATACTATGATCTTGGATTGATTCAGTGGCCACTTCTATACTTTGATTTTGGGGGAGTTAGTTCGAGGTGGGCGGCAGCTGCGCGCTGCGCGTTACCATCAGCCTGGATAGCAATTGGTATATCTACCCTGGCATTGCCTAGTTGTGCCGTGTCACCTACCCTATCGCGCCTTGTACGAGTTTGGTTTTCTCCCGTAGCCCGTGTGGTATCCTCTAGTGGCTTCCCGATCAGGAGGGACTATGATATTGGATGGACTACTGGGACTATTACGTGTTAAGGGCTATATGGGTAACCCCTTAACGCTATTAAAAAGTAAGTTTATTTTATAAATAGACACTAGTATAATAGCGCAATATACTACATAGTAAATAGTTTGACGGATCCTTAGAGGATGGGCGGTCCCAAGCATCCTTTAAGTTACTTGCTCTATATTACAGTACACTTGAATTAGCTTACATTATATAAGTATGTATGTCCTGACTCGAGTGTTATGTTTTATTTTTACGCTCGGGTCAGCCTGAGTTGCAGCTTCAATTTCTTCTCCGTAGCTAGGACACTCAGTAGATCATTCGCGCTGCTGGAAGTTGTTTCAGCCTTTATCTTTTCTGGAATTCAAGACTTTGAAGACTCTATCTCTATTTATGTCTTAAAATTTGTATTGAGGATTATAGACAATGTAAGTTCTGTTTTGTTGAAGTTATATCAGTGGCTTCATGAACCACTAAATTTTTAATTTCCGCTGCGAGATTCTGATATCTGTGTATGTGATTCTGTGATCTATTTATTGTATATTCTGAGTTTTGCCAAATTTATTCTACAACGCAGTATTTTGAACAATTCAAGTCCGACAATGTGCGGATGCGAATGGTTGAAAATATTGGGACGTTACATTTGGTATCGGAGCTTTGGTTCTAGGCAAAACTTAGAATGTATGGTAAATTTGATTTACAGAATCACGTTCATTCGAGATTGAACCACTCTCTTTTCGAATTTTGGAACATTCCCTACGGTTCCAAAGCTCATTCGTATCCCTCACTTTTTCATCTGCTTTAGATTCTGGAGTATCTCATAACTCCACTTCGGATGATCTTTATTGTAAATTGGCGGTCTCGCCATTATTCTAATAAAGGGGTGAAACTCCTTTACCATTAGCATTGATTCACCGGAGATTTATATTTATCCTCGGTTTATATGCTAGTATCTTTGGTTATTCCAAATTCTATCTCTTCGGATCAAATGTAGATTTACCCCAACCACATCGATATGGCTCTTTAAGTCACGGATGACTAGGTCAAGGTTGTCCGCGACTTATATAGACTTACCCAGTTTCCTTATTCTGATCTTCTGATTTCAATTTATCTTGAATTCTATTTGATTTGAGTTCATCAAATTTGAGTCTCTATCCTGGTTTGAGAAGTTTATTCCTATATTTGAAATTAAAATCTAATATTATATATATGAGTATAATTTTCAAAATTTTATAATTAATTTAACTAGTTGTCAAGAGATAATAGTTTTGATTTTATTTATGGTGTTGTAAGCCATGTGTTTGTCTAATAAATAAGTGAATATAAAACAATGGTTATAAATTAATTTGGAAACAGAAATGAATTTAAAACTAAAACTTGAGAATTAAATTTCTGATGATTTCAAACCTTGTGTTTAAATTTTAAAAGGATGTAATAAGTATTTTTGTATAGAAATTTGTTTCCAAAGAAATTTTAAAATTAGTGCTTTTCTCTTTGTCACTGGAAAATAATTTCGATGATGACTGCAGCATCATCGACATTCATTTTCGAGTTTCGAAGTGAAAAGACCATTCTGTAGTCTGGCTACAGTGTTTCCTTGAGATTTTAATTGATTTGAATTTCTAAAGTATGACTTAATATATATAGATATATAATTTAAATTTGATTTGACATATTAGGTATATATATTTAGTTATCTCTAAATGGTTTGAAGGGAATCAGGAATTTAATTCTTAAAGTTATCTTGAGGAAGGAAAATAAATATAATAACAAAAATTTGAATAAAAAGGTTCCAATTGGAGATAATTAAATTGAAAGTTTTATTTGTATAACACCCAATTTCATTTAATATAACTTACCTTGATTTTCAAAAGTTAACATGTAATTGGATAATATACAATATAAAAGGATTTTATGAGTGGTTATAATAAATATTATACACTTAAATTTTAGTTATAAAAGATTAATGGGGATAAATAAGGAAAAGGAATTTAAGGAATTTTATTCAAATGTCTTAATAATCAAATTAATTTAATATGGAGCCGTAAATCTAACCAAGAGATTTTAATAAAAGGTTATTTCCTGAAATGAATATGTTTGTGTAATAAACAAGGTATCTTTGAATAAGGAAAATATATTTGAAAGGGATATTTTTGGAGTAAGGATTATATATCTTCAAATCATAGTTTAATTGATGTCTAAATAAATAGTTAAGACGTATTCTAATATCACTAAATTTTGATAATTGAGAATTGGTTTTCAAATGGAAATTCAAGGGTAACTTATTGAAGGAATATCTTATTTATAAGATAAGTATTTTTAATAAAGTGTTAGGTTATTTGTTAAAATTCAGAGTTAAGTACATAATAAACTGATTAGGAATACTATTATATCTACTATAGCATATTATGAGTGCTGCTGTTTCTAAAAATAAAATGTTTTGGAAATTTTTTTATAAATGAACTTAGGAATATTTCAACCTTGAAATGAATATTATTTGGCATTGAATTTAAAAGGTATAAATGAAGATTATTTTAAAGGTATTATGATTTTAGTAGCATGATTTCCAAATGATAATATTTATAAATTTAATGATTTCAAAGCATTATGATTGCAAATTTATTATCTTATTTGTTTTCAAACTATCTTTAAGTGTCCTTGGTTTCCCTATCTGCTACAGAATGAGGAGGCTATTGCTTATACCAGTCTATTTAGAAATCTTTTCTATAATCTTTAAAAATCTTTGTTACTCATCGGGGCCTGAGCACCGCTTACCACCCATAGACCGACGGTCGAACTGAAAAGAGTAAAACCGATTCTAGAAGATCTTCTTCGTGCTTCAAATCCGGAACTATTCGTTTAAAGTTCTTGTTTATCTAGCTTATCTTCCTTTGTTTCTTTTCTTTTGTTCCTTTTCGAGGACGAAAAGTTCTTAAGTGGGGGAGAGTGTAACAGCCCTAGTTTTTAGCTATTTATTTCTTTTAATTTTTTTGTTTTTAGGAATATAATTTATATAAATTGTGTTTACCAATATTGTTTAAATATTTAATTTAGAGAATTAAACTCGTTAATTTAATATGATTTTTGTAACTAAATTTAAGAAGAAGAAAAAAAAAAGGAAATTTTTATAATGTATAATGAAGTGAGTGGTAACTAAATGTTTTGGATATTATCATAATATCTGTTGTTATACCCATTCCCTAAAAATAATGAAAAGGAGAAAATTTGTAACATATTAAAGTAGTTAATTAATTATGTTAATTTGGTAGGTTAGGACATGCAAATCATGTTGGTGGAATATTCTCAATTTTGACATATTAATTATGTTAGCAGTGAACATTGTTAAGCAATTTAAAACAATGAAACTTACAATCAATTTATTTGATAAATCTACCTTATTCCTAGTTAGCAATTCAAAACTTGAATAAAGGCACATACGGATATTTTAAAATGGAGTTAATGACAATTAATAGATATTTCAAAAAGAAATTTATGACAATTAATAGAGAAATTAATTGTAAAATTTCAGTAGTTGACCAGAATTAATTTATTGAATAATTAATGCAAATTAATAAAATTGATGAAAGATAAATAAGTTAATTCTTTTGGTTAATGGCATGAGGACACGAGGTTAATCCCCATTTTGTAGGAGAAATCTGCCCGTGTAACCAGTCCGGCTACCAGTGCCTACAAAGCGGACGGATTAATGTGAGACGTCGCAGGATTGATAATTAACAAAAAGGGTTAATTAACTAATTAAGTTAGTAACCAAATTTGAGTATGTAATTAAAGGAGGATAATTAATTGGTAATATGGTAATTAATTGAAATCAATTAAGGAGGGTAATTAAAAGGGATAAGGTAATCAATTGAAATCAATTAAAGGCAATTAAAGGGGAATTAATTGATTAGAAGAATATGGAAATCAAATTTGCCTTCCTTTGCGCGTGACACAAAATTTTATTCTTTTAACATTTTGACATTTGCCTCTTACCATTTGTTTCTTGAGCATGTCACTGTATTCATTTATTCACGCAGCCTTATCCACAAAAATATCAACTCTTCCAATTGCCATTTTTCCTCTCACCTAAATTAAATGCATTCAAAATTTAATCTTGCCTATCTTTGCAAATTTTCGCATACCCATTATATCTCTCTGTTTCCACTGCGTTTGTTTTGCAATAAATAAATTTTTCGAACCATTGATCAAGTAAATATTTATGTAAGCATTTATTACTTTTGCCTTTTCAGTTAAAAGCTTTTTCATTGCTTACCATAAATCACGCAAGAGCTCAAGTTTTGCTTCCTCAATCAAATCTGTTCAAATTTGCAGTAACGCATGCTTTAAATTTAGATTATAACTGGTATAAATCACGCAAGCTATCTAAAAAAAAAAAATCCAAAAGAGTGATATCGTTCAAACATAAAACTGGAAAGAGAAATCAACGCATGCATTTATCACAATTTTCGTGTAGCGTTCAAACAAGAAGAACTGGAAATAAATCTCTTGCCTAAACGCATGCACTCAAAAATCAACGCTTGCATTTATTTCTTACGTTTTCAAACCTGCCTATTTATCTCCCCTTTTTATTTCGCAAGTTTATCTATAAATACTTTGCCTCATTCACATAAGTTTTCATATCTCCTTGTTTGTCCCTCTCTGGTACAAGCTTCTATCAGGTAAATAATTTGCATTGTTTATTTCTTTGCTTCTTCCAATTTTCCTTCCTCCTTCTTGTGTTCTCTGATTTCCTTGCTCGGCTACTTCCCCATCATGCCGTGCCATTTATAAATACATATAGAACTTTGTTAGTAGTAGGCTGGAAGAAATGATATAAATTGATTGTAGGAAGCTAGACTATGGAATTAGTGTAGTTATGATGTAGTTAGTGGTATTGTGGATTTGGATAAGTGCAGTTTGAAGAGGAAGGCATAGAAAGAAAAAAAAAAAAAGAATTACAATTTAATAATGGAGAAGATAAATTGATAAGGAGAAAATGATATGAAATGTTGTTTAATTCAAATAAACAATATTGTATGAATAAATCTTGGGTGAATATAATAAAATGACATTTATTTCAATTTTTAATGGTTGAAATAAATTTAAGATGGTTAAAAATAAATTTAACTACTTATTTGAGAATTTGGGTGGATAAATATCAATGGATTGTATTTATTATGGTTAATAAAAGGATATTGGTGATGTATACCAATAATCACCTTTTAATGTTTAATAATAAAAGTAAAAGAAGAAATAATTTGCCTAAACATGATGAACATGTATGTGAAATAAAGTATTATTTAATGAATTCGAATGTAGTTAGTGGCTACATTTGATTAAATCGAATAATTTGAACAGTATTGTGTTTGTTGCCAATATTGTCATTTTATTTAAATAAATATATATGAGAATGAAAATAATTGATCATGATAAATATGATTAAAAATGTGAGAAATAATTTAATAATGTCTAAACATGTATTTGTTTTGTTTGGGTGCATAACATCTTTTTATTCAATCAATTGTATTAAATTTGCAATTTATTTTGCAATTTATTCAATTTATTTTATGCATGCGTACGGTTGAAGTATGGGCCTAGGATATGTTGAGACGGTTAGCGGGTTGTAGTAGTCGAGCAAGTTGAACTAAATTTCTTTTATTCTATTCGTTCCAGTTGTTCTGAAATTTTGCTTTGACCGTAATTTTTAAATTCGCATACTTGGTATTTGGATCTTATAGATTTAAGTCAAGGCTTTGCATCCGCCGAAGTTTGATCGTGCTTTCCGTTTTTTTTTTCCGAAGTAGATACCGTGTTTGATTTAGATCCACTGCAGCGTTTAAGGTGAGTATTTCTCACCAGACATATGTACATATATTTTGTGAATTATCGCAAGTGTATGTGTAAAAATTTTATTTAAATATTATCTGTCTGTAGTATAACGTAGAATGATGAATCCCATTTAAATTGACACCTCATCAGTTATTATCTGTTGTATTATTTCTGCAGTTATATTATATTATTGTTTATTTACTGCTTAAATCACCACTGCAAGTTCCCTGTTAAATTTAGATTGTTGTGGGCTGAAATGATGGGCCTAAATGATGATTACTGTGCTATTATTATGTTAACTGTTTAACTGTTAACTTGGGATTGCGGGTTTGAAATGATAGAACCCGGGGTTTGTAAATTACGGATTGAAATGATATAAATCCGTATCACTTGACCTAGGCTAGAAAACTATATACAGGCCCGTGGTCCTTATAATATTTTCTGAAATATTTAAAATTATTTTGGAAGTTAAATATTTGATTTAATATCTTTAAAGGATTTTATATTGATTTTGAATGAGTTATAAATGTTAATAAATAAATAAATAAATATTTGAATAAAATTTTGGAATATAACTTATTTTGGAAATTCTGGATTTTTGAAAGGATAAGATTTCAGTTAAGAAATATATATATAAGTAAATAAATAAATATTTGAATAAAATTTTGGAATATAACTTATTTTGGAAATTCTGGATTTTTGAAAGGATAAGATTTCAGTTAAGAAATATATATATAAGTTATATTTGGAAATATTTATTAAGTTAAACAATCTACTAAAGCATTTAAATGCTGTCTTTTGAAATTGGACTAGTTTTACCCGTAACTTTAGGTAGCATTTCCTAAGTGCTATAGAATCTGGAATTTGATTGTTTTGAAATTTAAGGAATTTGATAAATTATATTTATGTTTAAGTTTTGGAGACCTTTAAGATATGAGATTTATAACTGGATTTTTCTTAATAAATTTAAGATGAACATTCTAGTGTTAAGTAAATTTTGAAATTATTTAATGGCATAATTTTGGAGTTTTATCTATGGAATTTATGGGAATATTCAAGACGAAATAATAAACACTAATTTGTTGAAAGAAAAAATATCCAACCTTAGTTTTGAATATTAATACTCCAATTGGATATATATATAGGAATTGAAATGGTCTTGGGAACATGAAGTGATATTTAAATTATGGTTTAAAATAAAGAAATATATTTGTAAAGCTATGTAAATTATCTTCTTTACAAAGTAACCATAAAGTTAAACCATTTATATCCAAACCATTTGTGTTTTGGGAGTTATGTTTTTTTTAAAGAAAAATTTCCAATATATTATGGTTTAAAGGTATAATTCAAATATTTGGTTTCCAGATATTATAAATTTTAAGCAGTATGGTTTTGGAAAAGAATTATATTTGAATATAACGATATCATGTTGTTTTGGGTTTTAAATGATATCGTATTTATAGTTTTGAAATGGAAATGTTTATACTGGTTTTAAAGTATAAATTGTTTTTAAATGACCACGGGTTATAATAACGATGGGTTGGCAAAGAGACCGGGATCGGATATGGACATACTCTCTGTCGATACCGAAAACCACTTTGACCAACCGTGTACGCGGTGGAGATTCCAGAATGAAGTAGGTCGGTGGTGGCGTTTCCTGTAAGGTAAATACGTGGACCCGACTCCCGTGAGTTGGCATAAGGTGGCTAAAACAGGAGCAATTCCAGGCCAATGAGGTCATTCCTCTGATCGGACGCTCCTCTTCGATATTATACTATGATCTTGGATTGATTCAGTGGCCACTTCTATACTTTGATTTTGGGGGAGTTAGTTCGAGGTGGGCGGCAGCTGCGCGCTGCGCGTTACCATCAGCCTGGATAGCAATTGGTATATCTACCCTGGCATTGCCTAGTTGTGCCGTGTCACCTACCCTATCGCGCCTTGTACGAGTTTGGTTTTCTCCCGTAGCCCGTGTGGTATCCTCTAGTGGCTTCCCGATCAGGAGGGACTATGATATTGGATGGACTACTGGGACTATTACGTGTTAAGGGCTATATGGGTAACCCCTTAACGCTATTAAAAAGTAAGTTTATTTTATAAATAGACACTAGTATAATAGCGCAATATACTACATAGTAAATAGTTTGACGGATCCTTAGAGGATGGGCGGTCCCAAGCATCCTTTAAGTTACTTGCTCTATATTACAGTACACTTGAATTAGCTTACATTATATAAGTATGTATGTCCTGACTCGAGTGTTATGTTTTATTTTTACGCTCGGGTCAGCCTGAGTTGCAGCTTCAATTTCTTCTCCGTAGCTAGGACACTCAGTAGATCATTCGCGCTGCTGGAAGTTGTTTCAGCCTTTATCTTTTCTGGAATTCAAGACTTTGAAGACTCTATCTCTATTTATGTCTTAAAATTTGTATTGAGGATTATAGACAATGTAAGTTCTGTTTTGTTGAAGTTATATCAGTGGCTTCATGAACCACTAAATTTTTAATTTCCGCTGCGAGATTCTGATATCTGTGTATGTGATTCTGTGATCTATTTATTGTATATTCTGAGTTTTGCCAAATTTATTCTACAACGCAGTATTTTGAACAATTCAAGTCCGACAATGTGCGGATGCGAATGGTTGAAAATATTGGGACGTTACACTACTAAATATTGGTATTCTTTAATCTTTTATATTTTTAGATGAAGTATTTTCTTACGTTTAACTTCCTCCTTATTTCTTCTTTAATTGCAGACTGTTTTGAAAAATTAAGAGTACTTTCATATTTTTTTTCTCTATCAGTTTCAGTATTTCTTTAGTTTAAACCATGCATACAAACTATTTTTGTAAATGTCAAGTATTCTTTCAGGCCGTCCTCCATGTATTGAAATTATTAGTGCCTATATTTTGCTTAGACATTGTCTACAAATTAGATTGCGATTGAAATAGTTTTTCTGTATAAGTTATAGGTTCTTAAAATGATTTATATCATTCATTGATGATTTTTAGTAGATGTTGCATTTTTTCTAATGTTTATATTGAGTACTAAATTTGACATGTTTGACATGCAACAATCCTTATATTATTTTTACTTTGCAAAAAATAATTATATTCACTTTGCAAATATTTTGCTTTTATTTGTTGTATGATTGGCTAAGATTATTGAAGTAGAATAATGCTCTTAAACAAGTTAGGGGTAGAAAAATCATTGGAAAAATTATTCGACTAAGGCATTGAATACCATAGGACTGGAACTGTTTGCATGGAGCAGAATTTTAGAATGAAATGGAACATAAAATATGAATAGGTTCCATATAAGTATATGATATTTTGGTCCATCCAAATCTGTAACCTGCACTTTATATGTATGCGACACATTAGTTCCATATTTGAAGCACATTACTCATTGTATATTATTTATTAAAATAGGTCTATTTTCAAAACAATATGCATTTATATGCTTGTGCCTTTATAGTGTTCCAGTGTATTCACTTTAATGATTGTATCACTTTTGATGACATAATGCAATAAAATTATATGTAGACTTGTTTGTTATGCGTCGATGCATAGAAGTCGCCGATGCATCGGTGAATAAGTTATCCGATCCTTCTCTCATTCGATTGGTTAATGGTATTGCTACAGAAACCGCTGATATCATAAAATATGAAACACCCTGCAAAATTTCAAAATATTTACCAATTATCTCACCGCTCCCGAATAGTACCGAAACCTTAACAATTGATTAACCACTATGCATCATTTCAATTAAGCTTGTAGATTTTTTCTTGGATTTGTACGTTTGTATGAATGCTTATGTGAAATCAATATATAATGTTAATGAATACAGACAATCAAACAAAATTGGGAGATGTCATTGTCGATAGGTGTTGATACTTTTACATTTTGCATAAATATGAGCCTCTAAATCAGTTGAAACATCAGTCTCTCTACGTTTGGCCACCGGATTAGCTGGAAAATCAATCTCCAGATTTACAAGTCACGACAACAAGGGGTGATTCTCGGATTCAGTGGGAGTTGCTAGTAATTATATTGGCAGGCCATTCATCTTATTATCTATTCAGTATTTCATGCACTGAGCTCATCTTGACGTAGCCATATCCAAATAAATCTATGTTCATAATTTATATGGTGAAGCAGAAACATCTTCCAACCTCTACTTAATTCTTATTTATTATTTTTTCATTTAGGCTTCAACATCTAAAAAATTGTATTACTTTCATTTTCTCATCGATACTTTGATATAAAATTTTCATATCCTTAAATTTTTGATGTATTCTCTTTGATACGGTCATTAACATTTTTACTTAAATCCATCACATCTTTAAAATTATCATTCCTTAAGTAAAAAAATTTCAATTTTGGTACAATTAATCATTGATGTCAACAAATCTGTTATATATCAAATAACAAACTCAAAAATTATATAGATACATATCCATCTCATTGAAAATTAACAATTTTGAATCCATGTTAATCTAGTGGATATATTTAACTGATATCGATTTATTCACATAACAAATGTTAAATGAAGGAAAAAAATTCAATCTATGTTGTTGATGTAAATGAAATTAAAAAAAAATTAGTTTGATTTTTTACCTGAAAATGCACATTTGATATTAAAAAAATAAAATAGTGATGAAATATTTGTACATTTTAACATTATATTCTATAAATATTATTATGTGATACATATAGTTACAAACCATGAAGTAAACATATAAATGTTAGTATAATCTACTCAAAACTCTAAGTGATTAATTAATCCAAATCTATAAGGAGCATAGCAATCAATTGTTTTATAACGCAAAAAGGTATTAATTTTTTGTAACATTTTTCACAGGTTATACTTTCAATTAAATAAAAACCATATGCATCTAAGAATCATGCCATTTGTTGGGAAATAGACGGTCAAATTCTAACATAAAGCAAATAGGCCGACTTGACTCCTATTATCAGTTTCAATACCAAGATATTCCATCATGGAAATGTCCATTCAGTAAGAACTGAAATTTGTTTATGATTATATGATCATTGTCTTCGACGTTTCCAATCTCTAGGAGTGATTTAATTCTGAAACGGAGTAAATTAATGTGCTTAAACATATAAATTTACATGGCTGTTTTAATATAATACTTCCTCTATGCAGTCAGATGCGAGGTACTTTATAACAATGGAAGTATTTCTTTTCGGTACTACATTGAAAGCATACGTGTATATTACATAAGTTTCGTAGAATCGTAAGCAATCATATTTGAACATAATAATTAGCACGCTGAAGATGCCCTACACTCTTCTATCCTTCGACAATTAAATAAGTTCCATTTCCCTCTTATCTTATAGCTAAGTTGTATGTTCTACCAATCATTTTCAGGCTTGTACATTTCAATTTAGGAACTTGCAGCATGCTAAGGATGATTCATGTGTGTTAATCATTTAAGTTTCAAACAATTTTATCATCTTGTATCAGGTAAAACAATGGATCCTCCAGGATCTGGAGTTGTCAAGACGTACTTGGACAAAAGGTAGAAATTAACATCAGTAACCCAATCAACCGGGTTTCCACAACGTTGGATACGGTTGCACAACTTGCACCAGCAACTCCGGAGACCAAGATGATCAGTATTAGCTGCCATTTCTAAGAATTGTAAATGATTGCATATAAAATGTTTAAATTTTTAAATGTATATAAACTCACTTACATGTGTGTATGGTCAGATATCATTGCAGCAACTATGATATTTGGGAGTAGAAATTTTGAAGGTTGTGTGCATTCTTTGACGAGCAGATTATCTCGCATCTCCTTCCCTTGTTGTCGCTTATACTCTTGCTAAAACTGTAAGTAATTTTATCAAATATTTTTTCCACATCTCTACCTTTTTCCAGAATTGACTTGGATGATGATGTAAATAGTTTTAAATGCTATTCAATTTTTATTTTTTGGCAGTTGAGGCATGAACTGTCTACTTTAACTATTGAGGGCATTGTATCTATACATGGAGAAAACGTGAAGGGGTTGTGATGCAATTTGCTAGATGTAGTGTTGAAAGTATATGTAGTGATGTTAACAATAATCTCTGCATATTTGAAGGTACCGTTACTCTTTTTACTTTATTTTGAGAATAGTTTGTCAGGAGTTTGTATCATATCAGATTATTCTTTATTCTGTGTCAATGCAAAGAGTTAACCAACAAAACTTAATCCTTGCATTTGCAAAGTTAAATATAAATTTTGGATTTATGGTTTTATTTTTGGTTTATATGCATCGCGTTACAGGTTTTCATGGTTAAATGTGCATGTCGGTGGTGTAACAAGGTTTTAATCCATGTCACATTTATGTAATATAACTTCAATAAGATTGGCTTATTAAATGGCCAAGTTTCTCATATGAAATTTCCATATGCATGTTCTACTTTATTCTAATGCTTGTTTTAGTTCTTACGTCAGGTATACATAGAAGATCAAAATGATTTACTATTTTTTTTGTTAAGCACAATAGCTTTCTTCTCTTCTGATTTTGCACTAAGTAGCACTTCTATAGTGGGTTGGCAGTCCCGATCACCTATATCTCAACCTTTATTTTTTTCTCATTTGTACACTAGTTGGTATAATGACAATAAGTGATGTTAGCATGAGATAATGAAAGGGTCCCAATGTCAAAGAGATGAATATTTCTGGATGATAGGCATTATGTTTTCTACTGACACAAGGAATCATGATTTAGTCCCTTTTTTAGTGAAACATGAATCAGATATTTTCTTTCTAACTATTTTATCTCAAATTATAACGATAAATGAATGGAATGCACTTTTATTGTATATAACTTATCCTTTGATTGATGGTAGAATATTCTGGTTGTCTGCTACTTTTATGGTGGATTTCACTTTTGTGGTGAATGTCAATTAACTTTGTACCAGTTCAGTTAATTTGTTGATTATATCCTATTAAGAAAAATGAAAATCCTTCACTGATTCTTCTATTTTAACTAAGAATCATGATTTTTTCTGTGATGCAGGGGCTTAGAATCACTTGATCATTAACAACAATGTTCTTACCATGCATCATTGATGAAAATATCTGGTGCTATCACATTCTGCTCTGTTTCTACCATATATTTATGCAAAATATCAAAACACATGTTGTGCATGTTGCCGTAACAAAATAGCCTGTTGTGCTAGTTTTTTGTGAACAAATAATGATAAATCCTATTTTCTGTTAATATACATATTGTTGTCTCTTCGAGGAAAGTGAGATTTAGAGATCATTTAGCAATTCATTGTTTAAATAAACACTCTTTACTTAATTGGGTGCTGTTTTTAGGATTTAGTCATGCTTTAAAATTTGTAGCGTGTCAAGTGAGGCAAAATTCTCACATATACAATAGCTATCTATGCTAAAAACAAAATATATAGGTTCTTGCATACAGTGCATGGGTCATTGACAACAGAAACTACACACGATAAGGACAAGTCATTTTGGCATGTAAAAATGACAGACCAAATATTGCTTGGACGGTCTACTTGATAATATCAAGTTCCATAAAATGCTTATTTACATTTAGACCATAATATTAGTAAGAGAATTTATGATAAGTAGCCATAGAAAATCATATTCTTGCAACCTCTCACTTTTTTTGGATAATTCCTCAAGCAGTATTTAACACATTTAAGAGATAATTCCATTAAGTTTTTTTTTTTGAACTGGTACTTTATATACAACAAATCATTGGGACAACATATCCCATGTCAAAATAAATGTTCGAAAGCAAGTTTCGAACTTGTGACATCCTGCACCAAAGCCGAATCAATTAACCACTTGGACAAAGGTGCTTGTCTATAATTCCATTAAGTTCACCTCTAAAGAATAAAGCAAACACCAAATATTTATTGACCGTGCATGTGTAGATTCTGCATCTTATATTAGGAAATCCAAATATTAGTTTATGACAGAAGTATGTGTCCATGTAAGAGATTCATATTGTTAATCGTACAGTTGAAATTTTGAATCGAGACTACATTCAAATCCTCCATCCTGGAATTAAGAGATTTATTTTGGCACCCGTGGTCTACTATTTTTTACTTTAAACTAAATATTTTTAAATTGTCTACGGAAGCCATCAGATTATATTTCAGGCAACCAATTTAGGTTTTAGTAAGAATAACTTTTAGACTTTCGAATATATATTCTAGGAAGTACATATTACTGTGTTTTAACAAGTACAACCTTCAAGTTTTATGATCTGGAAATACAATAACAAATGCATTTTTTTAATCTCTTCTCAGTAGTAGTGGTTATTTGTTGCAGAATACCCTATCCTAGCTAGATGATTTACAAAGCCAATCCCAACCAAAATTTCAATTGGTATCTCTACAATCATTTCTTTCTTGAGCACAAGTATCATATTCGTGTTTTTTCTTATTTGATTAAAATAAATATGTTTTCAAGGTGCCTAACCAACACCAGATGTAGTATAATCAACTAATATCACAACAGTAGTTTCAAACAGACAGTTACAATCTTCAACGCAGCTCAACATGGCCCAGAATCAGCTTAATGAAGAAAATCAATTGAGGAATATGGATTTGTTCACTAACTCTGCTGCCAACAGTACATTTCAATGCTGCACAATCTTCGACTAGTCCTCAAATGGTTAGATAATTTACATTATAACCGATTCTGACATTTCTGATTTACACCTTTGTGTTTGATTCATCATTCATTATCCATTATCCAGTGCATTAGGCCCCCGCTTGAGTGGCGTTTTAGGGTGGGCTAGTTGTACGTAGTCCTACCCCTTTACATGAGATATTATTTCCAATACTTGATCATTAAACCAAGCGTCCACAAAATCCAAATCAGACAATGCATGAAAATGAAGCGCACTATTATCATTGTTGTTGATGTATTTTTTTCATGCCCCCTTGATCATGGCAGTTCTTTGCCTGCACCCTCAGTCATTTAGGTTGTATAAATGATGTAGCCAGTATACTACCAAAAAAAACCTTGGAAAATACACATTATCATATATGTCTTCTGAGCATACTCGTTATCAAAAATACCTTTAATGTAATCTATAAGGGACATTAGATAAAAAAGTCAATTGTCGCAAAAAATTCATACAATAAGCAAGGATATATTATGAAAGAGTTTTGAAGTGAAGGATCAGAAATGGAGATTTTTTGTGTCCAACTAAAATTTAAAGTTCTAAATATTAGCAAACAACTTTTAGATTCATATGAAGATATCAAATATAGAGATGTAGTTAAAATTGTACAACCATGTCTCTATTGCATCATCTTTAAATTATAGTTAGATACCATCTATCAATATCAAAGTATCCAACTTCAGTTTATATTTTAAACTTCTCTTCATTTGAGGTCATTCAAACTTTGTCCCTGTTTCTATTATTTGTCCAATTTTTTTGTTCTTAGAGCCTCTCACTAGTCCAATATTCTCATCTTTAACGTTGACTGAGATAAATAAAAGATGATAATAGTTGATTGCATTGCAATAGAGCGAAACTTTCCATATAGCTCTAAATGTTACTTTCAGTATGCTTGAGATTTATAGGGAAATGGATACTTTGCTATATTAATAAAGCTTAGTGCTGGGAGGTAGGAAAGCTGAACGCACACAAAGCCTATAGAAGATTGCTCGGTAGCATTTGCTATTAAAAGGTATGTTTTTATGCTTTAAAATATGTGTGTATATAATACCTTGGAGTATATATTGTGATATACGATATGAATCCGATCTTGTTTTGATAACGCATATATATTGAATTGGGGTGTGCGGTAAAGCATTAACCGTGCAAAGAAGGTGCTGTCAGATTTTGAATAATAATAATAATAATAAATTATAAAATATTACAGAAGTTAACTAAGTTTTCTAAAAATTAACTAAACTTATAATAATGATAACAATAATTTAACTATGTAAATTAAGTTTTATAAATAATAATAATAAATTAACTAAGTTAATAATAATAATAAATTGTAGAACATTAACAAAGTTAACTAAGTTTTATAAAAATAACTAAATTTATAATATCGATAATAATAATTTAACTATGTCAGTTAAGTGTTATAAATTAGAATAATAAAAAATTAACTATGTTGTTAATAATAATAAATTATAAAATATCAATAAAGTTAATTAAGTTTTTCAAAATTAACTAAACTTATAATAAAGATAATAATAATTTAACTAAGTTAATTAAGTTTTATAAATAATAATAATAAATTAACTATGTTATTAATAAAAATAATAAATTATAATATATTAGCCATGTTAACTAAGTTTTATAGAAACTTACTTTATAATAATGATGATAATAAGTCAATTAAGTTTTATAAATGATAATAATAGTAGGTAAGCAAAGTTAAAAATAATAATAACAACAACAATAAATCATAAAACATAAACAAGGTTAACTAAGTTTTATGAAAATTAACTAAATTTATTTTAATAATAATAATAATAATAATAATAATAATAAATAGTTAAACTAAGTTAACTAAGTTTTTGAAAATAAGTTTATAATGATAATAAATTATAAAATATTAGCCAAGCTTAGGAAGTTTTATAAAAAATAACTAAATTTATAATAATAAGAATAATAAATTTAACTAAGTTAACTGAGTTTTATAAATAATAGTAATAAATTAACTAAATTTTATAAAAATTATCTAAGTTTATAACAAGAATAACAACAATTACAAGTTTATGACAAATAATTTCAATTTGGTTAAAGCATCTGAACATTTTTTTCTTGATATAAGAATTAGTTTACTTGACGTAGAACTATTTTCTTATGAAGATACTAAATTGTATATTTCATTGTTACATGATAAAATATATTTCATTCATGATCGTATATAATATGTTAAAGATAATTATTAGATGCAATCTTAACTATATTCCATGAAAATATATAATTTAATCTATAGATAAGCCACGACACATACAAATTAGACAATTGATGGTATAAATTTCCACGCTATCTGAGACTATGTCTCAGGATGATAATTTCACACTTTTTGAGACCATTTTGACCATCAGATTATTCGATCTCCAAATATAGAGATCCATATACTTATTTGAATTTGCAACATCGATACGAACTCAATGGAAGTGATCTCAACAACAGTTACTGAAAGTGATCACAATAAAGGGAATAGACTCAAAATCTGTTGGAGTCATCATCTTCATCCCTGAGTACAATCACAATCGAACCCAAAATCAATGTGGCGAAGCCTTCTATGTTATGAACTTATTTCTAATGAAATGGATAGTGGAAAAGAAAAGTGCTAACTCAGTAATCGAAATATAAGTCAACTAAATCTCATACAATACTGAATCTCTCAACTATCGAAAATGTCTAATATCCTATACGTTGACTTTTCTCTTAATTTTGGCTTATGTCACAGAAATTTTTTGCAGCACCTCCTTTGCGCGCTAGGCTTGGGAAAATCCTAACACAACAATAAACATATATACATCTCATATCTGAGGCATCTTATATCCGTGGCATCTCGTTTCCGAGGATAATCAAATATATATAGCCAAATCTACTCAACAAGTGTTATGTACCTCTTTTATAGCAAGACCACTTCATTTAGATGTGAATTGTTATCCTGCCTTTTGGTGAGGCTAAGATACCACGAATTAGGCTAAAATGGATGGTTATCAGGATTGGAGATTGGTTGTATTTAAAACTGTGGACGATAGGTTAATAGAGTCGGATGAACAACACTCAAAAAATGGCTATATATGGAATTGGCACTTCACTCAGGCAACAGATTCGATCGGATCCCTTATTTCTAACCCAATCAAGGTGCAATTAGTATGGAGTGACAAGGAATCCCCCATAAGGCTACATTTCGAATTTCAAATATATCGGAGTTTATATGTTCGAGTTATGAATAAAAGAAGATGGATCGGTATCGACGGATCGGTGGTAATTTTCTCCGAGTCGAACCAGGGAAAATTTACTACTTGCTTGGAGTTGACACATGGTTCGCTTAGAGTCACAGAAATTTGAAGTGCTAGATCGCGCTTCGGAGTCGGATGCATGTTTGCTTTGAGATTGCTTGGAGAAAAACGATCGGCACCGATTGTGTTTCGTTCTTGGAGTCAGAATCACACATACTAGGGGAAAATTTGGATTTTACCCAAGTCTAACCCTGGGTAAGAATTTTATCACCTGCTTTGAGTCAAAAATGTGACTACTTCGGGTCTCGCTTCCGGTCAACATTGAAGTGGGGTTTTCAACGATCGTTTTGGTGATTTTCGACGATGATCCATCTATCACTCAAAATCTACAAAGGCGATCGATACGAAACTTTAAGAATAGTAAAATATTATGTAAAGGAACCTACCATATCAGTCACACATTATTTGGAGAAACCTGAACGATCGGCCTACATCATTCTTAAATGATCGTGTCATTTCAGCCAAAAGAATCCCAACTTCACGAAAAACGCGATATCTCACAAATGGTAAGCCAGAATGGTACAAAATTTGGAAAGCAAGTAGCTAACATCATAGAGGACCCACAAAAATGATCGCACCTCCACTGGAGCTAATATGAATGATCGACCCTGATCGTTCATATGGTATGCGATCGGTCTGAAAATGGGTGGACTGGGTCGTACGGATCTAGAGGTTATTCTGGTGAAATTTTAGCTCGATCCATGCACATCTTCACCTATAAATACCATGGACTTGTCTTATTGCAGAGGACTATACTTGTAATCTTACAGTATAAATAAAAGATTATTGGAATGAACGTAGGCCGGAGTTTGCCGAGCAACTTTAAAACTTGCATGTTCATTTACTTTTCTACAATCAACTCTGTGACCTGTGAATCTATATTTCTCTTTTTGGATCTAATATTGGATACTGGTGCTTTCACTTGCAACAGGTTGTTTGTGACCATTTTTGATGCTAATATTTTGGTGCCTTCATTGAAAAAGCAGCCCTCGCGAATTTGGAGTTCAAATTTGAAATCAACTAGAGAACTTAGAATTAGAGCAATGGTGAAACCATCAACAAGGAGATAGATGGCGGATAGGAGCCATAATGGGGGAAGCCAAAAGGCTTACTCAAGAGCTAATCAAACCTCAGTCTACATTACCAGAGATGAGGTGGAAATGATGATAGATGTTATGCAGGAAAGGATGCTAAAGAGACAAAAGGAAATGATCCAGAATCTCCTCAGGCAGATGGAACAAAATGGAGCACAAAACCCAGGAAATGGAGTAGCAGGAAATGCTGGAAATATGGACCATGGTGTAGGAGTAGTAGGCATCGAGGAAAACTAGAATCGAGACCAAGGAAATGAAGCTAATAGACAGTAAGATGAACTAGCACAGCCGGAAGCAGTCCTCATTCGACACATAATGAACGATATCGATCATTCCAGAACAATCAGCGCCAACCGATCTAGACTCGTGGACATGCCCTCGAGTTATGCTGGATTGATCCCAGGTGGGGAACTGGACAATGCTGACCCATTTGGTGTCGATCGAAACTTGGATGCACATCTGGAAGATGATAATCTGGGACACCCTCACTGACTCGGGGGCATGATGGAAATGTTGATCGGAGACCACTTATGGATGCTGGAATAGTTGGAAATTGGAATTTAGGACTTGAAGCAGAAACTAGCAGACTTGGATATAGATTGGAGCAACCGTGGGCAAACCTCGACCAAGGAGAGTGAATCAGCACTGCCCCCCATGGAACTAGGGTAACAGATCTAATCGACTCTTGAAGGAATCATGTAACAGCGATGGAATAGGAGCAGCCATTATCCACCATAAATCGAAATGAGCCTGGCTTAAGGGCACTGGTCATCATATCTTGTTTAGGATGGCATGAACTAAAAATAAATTCTACACCAAAATGGCCAAGTCACTTACATTTGTACGAGATTAACGATGGACCCTAAGCATGCTCTGAGATGGCGATGAACCACCATAACAAATGATCTTAAAACACTTGGATCCATAGCAATGCGATGAACAAAACAGGTCTTTAGGTATGGACTATGCCTGGCAAAGGGTAGGTCGCCTTGCTCAAACACGATGGATCGACCTACTCGGGTCATGGAGTATGGATTTCTCTCGACAAGGTTCCGAAGAGATCAAGGTCATCAGGTATGGACTATACCTAGGAAGGGTTAGGCCGCTTGGCTCAAATGCGATGGATTGACAACTTAGGTCGTCAACTACAGATTGTGCTCAGCAAGGATCCAGTGAGTTCGATGATTTGTATTAGGATAACAACCCGGAGAGGTCATGGAATTGGATATCAGCTTCAAGAAGCAATGTATTTGACTTTGGATGGATGCAGATTCGGATAAAATGATCTGAAGATACCGTGGATTTGGAATGTATTCTGGGTTGGAAAATACGGCTACCAATGGATTATCGATTTTGGATTTATAACAATTCAAAACATACCTTTCAACTACAAGACATATATTGGGGGGCAAATGTTGTCCCGCCTTTTGGTCAGGCCAGGATACCACTATTTAGACTAAACCGGATGGATATCAGGATAGAAGATCGGTTGTATTTGAAACTATGGATGTTGATTCAACAGATTCGGATGAACAACACTCGGAAAATGGCTAAGTATGGAATTGGCGCTCCACCTAGACAACAGATCGGACTGGATTCTCAATTTTCGATCCAATCAAGGTGCGATTAGTATGGAGAGACAAGGAAAGCCCCACAAGGTTACATTTCAAATTTCAAGTTGATTAGAGTTTTTATACTCGAGTTATGGACAAAAGAAGATGAATCGGTATCGATGGATCATTGGTAATTTGCTTGGAGTTGGACCTGGGAAAATTTACTACTTGCTTAGAGTCAGCACATGCTTCACTTGTAGTCCTAGAAAATTAAAGTTTTGTATCATGCTTGGAGTCAGATTCATGTTTGCTTGGATAAAAACGATCGGCGCCAATCGATTTTCGTGCTTAGAGTCAGAATCATATTTGCTTGGAGAAAAATTGGATTTAACCCGAGTCTTACCCTGGGTCCGAATTTTCTGCACCCGCTTCGAGTCAGAAAGGTGATTACTTCAAGTCTCTCTTTGGGTCAACCTTAAACTAGGTTTTCGATGATCGTTTTGGTGATTTTCGATGATCGTTTTGGTGATTTTCGATGATGATTGATCTATAACTCAAAATCTAAAAAGGCAATCAATACGAGACTTTGGGAATAGTAAAATATTATGTAAAGGAACCTACCAAATCGATCGCACATCATTTGGAGAAACTTGAATGAGCGGCCTACATCGTTCTTGAACGATCATATCATTTCAGTCAGAACAATCCCAACTTCATGAAAAACGAGATATCTCACAAACAATAAGTCGAAATGGCATAAAAATTGGAAAGTAAGTAGCTAATGACATGGATGACCTATAAAAGCAATCATACCCCCATTGGAGCTAATACGAATGATCGACATCGATTGTTCATATGGTGTGTGATTGATCTGAAAATTGGTGGATCGGATCGTACGGATCTAGAGGTTCTTCTGGCGAAATTTCATCTTGATTCTTGCATATCTTCACCAATAAATATAGAAAACTTGGCTCATTACAAAAGATTTTTTAGATGGCTCTCCTTCATCACTTTTTATCTCTTTCTCCGTTATTTTTCGAAGGTAAAAACAACTGTACTCGTTATCTTACAGTATAACTAAAAGAATATTGGAGTGGACGTAGGCCGAGTTTGCCGAATTATTATAAAACTTGCATGTTCATGTACTTTTCTGCAATCTATTCTATGATCTATGAATCTATATTTCTCTATTTGGATCTAAATATTGGATATTGGTGCTTTTACATACAATAGGGTGTTTGTGACCATTTTTGGCGCCAACATGAATATAAGCGGATAAGCATCCAAAAAGCCAAAACTTAATTCCATGTACCTGACCAAGTACTCAATAAAGAGGATCAAACACAATAGTAACATCATGATATAAATAGCATACTAGATCATATATATGGTAATGATCACAAATAAATGTGATATATGAAACCATAACTATCCTACATGCCTAACAACCATATAAGCAAAAGTAATCATGTCTAATACCAATAATGAAACATCAATATGCACACATAAGATCAAGCATCAAAAGTAACATCCATTCCTATCCTGGCATGCGAGATACTAAACCATCTAGTATAAAACATCAAATGTGATATCTAGAAGGAAGGCTGATGGAAAAATGGAAATCGCCTTCACTCCGTTGAACCTTTACTATGCCACTACCTTCCTTCGAACGTATTTCATATCACGTCTATCGGTACGAATGGGCCTACGTGGTCTCGGAGTCCCTGGTTCAGATTTGATATTATCTAATCAATTTGGTATCAAATTTTCAAATGCTTGTTGTAAGTTCTCCTAAAACCCAATAGTGAATAGCGGATCTCAACCACTTACAATGCTCTTGACACTCGACGGAATTTCACTATTCATTCCATATGTAACTCGACTTATTTGGATGCCATTCTTCCAGGCTTAATGAATATAAATCAAACACTCTTCGTCAATCTATCGATTCTAACTCAAATGTCATTATACTCTCTTCTAGATCTTGGCATTCCATAGATGAAATCCATCTTCCTATATCCCTATTACCCTTTTGGAACCATAAGCGGTTGTAATGACCACTTGGCTTCTTCTATTTAGCATTTACTAGTTGACAAATCATTCATCTCAAAATAAGTGTCCGACGTCTTTCTCGCCGTTCCTAATAAAATGTCTACCATGTATCTTGGTGCATTTTATTGTCATTGGGATATGTAGTCCATCTCGAATGTGAGCATTCTCATGGTGCCTCATCCCTTGACCCATCGACATCGAAAAAATAAACAACGTCTCATCCTTACGGAGCCAACTATCTCAGTCGAGTTCATACTGCATCAGTATCGCACCTGATCAAGTACCATAAGCATGTGTGTACTATCAACTTCTCATTCTCGATCGGAATGAGAAACATTGGTGCACTCATCAACCCCTTTATCAGACTTACTAATGTGTGTCTACATCTTGTGTCTCAAATAAAAATCCGACACTCTCTCATCAAATAGGTCAATGATGCTGCTACTTTGGGCCTATCCAAATTCTATACTGCCGTAACTACAGGATCTGTGGCGATGTCCAACTCTAAAACAACGTGGCTCAAACATATCACTTCCCTCCTCTCGGAGTGATACTGCTAAAATCTCATCATCAATCAGTGTCTTCTCAACACCTATAATACAATCACCAATTGTGTCTTGTGCTTCTCTTTCGTCCATGGGCAGACGAAAGTATCATCAACAAGCACAAGCACGAACCCACTCAAGTGATCTCTTAAAACACGTTTCATAAGATCTATTATATATGCCGACACGTTGGTTAGCCCAAATAGCATGACCAACTATAACAACCCATATTTTTGGTCACATTATTTAAGATATTTAATTAGTTAAATAATAAAATAATATTAATTAGGAATTGAGATTTGATTTAGTTAAAGGGATAGCCGTGCCATTTAACCTATGAATTAAAATAAGGATAGGAAATAGGCCATTCCTAAATCCCTTAAACTCGGTCGTGTATTCTCCTATACATGTTCATTTCATTTTCAAAATTTTAAAAGCTAAGGCCGGTAACCATTAACAAGAGAAAGGGGAAAAGGATAGAGAAAAGCTAGGAAGAAGCTTAAGCAAATCAAATCCATTCACATCTCAATCTCTTTAATCTCTAAAGCTAAAGTGAATAACGTTTATGTCTCAAATTTTTATCATTTTGGTTTTAAGATGAATTTTCAATATTTTGCATTGACTTGCGATGTTTTTGAATGGTGGAATGATTATATATATACTAATTGATGATATATGTTGTTTATATAGATTTTATGACATGTTTTGATATGAAAACCCTATTAAATGGCATCCAAATGCCTTATGAATTTTTATATAGACCATAAATATTATTTTGATTTTTGAATTTTTGTGGAATTTATATGAATTTTCTAGTAAAGAAAATGTTAACTTGGGTTAATAAATACTTACGGTTAAATAAGAAAAGGTTACGGTTTGAAATTTTTATATGTTGGAAAACATATTAAAAGAGATTTTCTGAAATTTTTATAAAATTTGCCTAAGTATTTTAATGGGTATATAAAATTATTAATGTATGAGACTTAAATGTTTCATATGTTTATGAAAGAAGAAAGGGCTTTTCGTAAATAAAATGAAATTTGTTATTTTTGGAAATTGGCAGCACTTTCGAAAAAGTACAATACCAATCAAATTTAGATAAACAAGGCAAGTTAAGTACAAAAAAAGTTTAAATAGACTAATCTGCATGTTTTTCACTTTTTCGATGCTTTCAGCACCAATTCCGCCTCCTTAGCTTCGCTTTCGACATAGTCGAAACCAATGCACATGGTATCAGGGAATTGGTACGTACTAAATTGGATGTAGGCAGAAGGTATGGTTTCGAAACCAGGGGATCTGAAGGGGTTGAGGCATTACTTTGCTTTTAAAAGAAAATATGCCTGCTTGCTTTCGACTTGGTTAGCTTTTGACTTGGTCTAATGGATTTAAGGAAATGATTTCGATTAGGTTGCGCTTTTGTTTTAAATAACTGCTTTTGACTAATTCGAAATCATATGCTGCCGTGTAACGACCCGTTCTCGGATTGTTACGCTTTGGACTAAGTCGAAACCTTATGCTGCCGTGTAACGCTTATGTTTTTGCAATTGAATATTGTTATGTTTTGTTTGTTATTAATGAAGCTACATAAATATTTCACTTATATAATTATTAACCCTTCTGGATTATATAAATGAAATGCAGGTTATGGAAGTAATTGTTACTACTTTTGATTTCATAAATAAGCGTTGTTTGCCCGACAAATAGGTATGTTCTCGGATTATGGTCTTATAGCGATATTATATTGTTTTTCCCGTGTTGGGATATATTATTTTGAAAATGTTTGGTATATATTGTTAATTTTGATATTTTTATTTCTCCCAGACCTCTCCATACAAAGGAGACTGCTGAAATTTTTCATGAATTTTGGGCTTAGAGAAATTTTGTAAAATATTTTCCAAACTTTTGTTAACTTGATATGAAAGGATTTAATTATTATAAATTGATATATTTAATTTAAATTATTTAATTGTGCAAATTAATTGTTTACAAATTAATATTTTGAATAAGATATATTGATTACTTAATTCCTTATTTTTCCCTTCTTTTTCCTTTTCGACGACGAAAAGTTTTAAGTGGGGAAGAGTGTAACGACCCATAATTTTCGATAATTAGAAATAGAGAATTCAGTTAAATTCAATGATTTTATTATTGAAAGAAATATAAATTTGTAATTTAATAATGAAATAATAACTAAAATGAAATGTAACAATGTTAATTAAAGCAAATCATTAACAATTGAAATAATGTAAAGATTATACTTGGTTATAAATTGAATATATGAAAACAAATGTAAGTATGAAATTGATTAATGAAATACTATAATAAATGGTAATTGAATAAAAATCAATAATATGTAAGTAATTATATAGTTGATTGTAAATAATAAACCCTTACAAGTGTGATTAATAGTTAAAGGGTAACAATTATTATGTGTTACCTGTTTATTTAGTCTATTAAATTGAAATCGGAAATCAATTAAAATTCAATGGAATTTAATGTTACATTAATGAGATTAAGACAATAACTAAAATTTGTAAACAAAATGAATAGAAATGTTAATTTTATTCATAGGATAACAATTGATTAATAAAAGAATGAAACCAAGATAAATAAGAATTGAGATTTTAATTATAATTATTGTGTGAAATTGGAAAATTTTCAATAGGATGGAAAGATAATTGTTAACACAAATAGAATGGAAACTAGGGTATATTAATGTAATGAATGTAAACCAAATGTTAACTATGTTTATAGAGTAAAATGAATTTACAAAAACATTGAAATTGAATCAAATCAATTTATTGAAATTAATTGTAAATAATTGGATAGAATCACATTGGAAATGAAACATTGTAATTGGTAAAATAATCAACATTGAATTGATATAAATTTTTTTTGCAAAGGATTATAAATTACTAAGTAAGCCAAAATGATAGAAATTATGATTTATTAAATTAGAATTGAAAAAGTAATTTGATTAATTTAATATTAATTTTTTTTAATTAACTGAAATATAACCATTTTAGCCACTGACTCGGATTTCGACGAAACTAGTTCCATCAGATCTTTAATATTGAATTATTGTAGGATTTCAAGTTTCGTAACGATCAGACTTGACATTTGATTGTACGGGCTCGAAACGCCTAGAAATCAATTTAATTGAAATCAATTTGAAATAAGCTAATTTTAACATAACTTCTTCATAGGATGGAATTAGGACCTGAAACCTGTTCCATTGAGTTAAAAAATATTGAAAATAATTATTTTGATATATGGGATGACACATTTTCGTTTCGGAGGCAGAATGGGCTTTTCGGACCGCTAATCGTTCAACTTCCAAATCAAATCTGGTCCATTCACTCTATTTTTCTGATCTGCCCACAAATACCTCGTTATAAACCCTAATTGTTTCTCATTCCTCATTTCAGTACGTACAATTCCCTGTGGCTCCTTCTTTCCAATGGCGAATTATATATCGATTTGAACTCCTCAATACATATCAAATTATATATCGAAGTATAAAACCAAATCAAAAATTTTAACTCCTCAATACATATCAAATTATATATTGATTTGAAGCTCGGGACGAGCACAAGTCAATTTTGCTGTTTGTTTGTCGATCTGGGTTGCTGTGTGGCCGGGAATGGGTGAATTAGCCTCGGTCGTTCATTTCGTTGTGATCAACTGCGATGGATCGGCGATTCAAGGGTACAGAAGGGGGGAGATCGATGAGCGTGGCTCATCGGTGAGGTTTGTTTAGCAAGTTGACGGTCGGGTTGGGCCAGAAAATTCAACCTAGGGCTTAGATTCTCGTGGCGACTGTGGGGTTTTGTGGCATCGATCGGTGTTTCACGAGGTCATGGGGATGTCAGTGATCTGTGGCGATATCAGGCGAGCCACGACGAGCCTAGGAGCGACTTTCGTTGCTGGCACAGGGCAGTGTTCATGCACGCCTATGTTCGATCAAGGTAACAGGTTGGATTCTCACGCCCGAGTAGTGGACTTGATGTGTCTGTTCGTGGATGGGTAGGATAACATCAACTTTATTTATTTTAAATTTAAAAAGAGTTTAACTTCTAATCATTATAACTTCTTCGTACGAGGTTCCATTCACGCGCGATTTCTTGCATTGGGATGGTATTGAAATTCCTCACACTTGGACGCTAGTTTGGACATATTCTGAGACTGTTTGAATTTGGTCCCTAAATTGGATTTAAATTTGATTTAAATTTAAAGGTGAGTGTTTTAACCCACTTACAACTTCTAAAATTTCTTATGTTGGTTGAATTAATTTTTGATGTGATTGGGAATTTATTAACGGCAGTTTGGTATATTTTAAATCGTCATCCCAATTAATTTGAATTTATTTGAATTAAACTGTTATTTAATTTATTATTGAATTTAAATTGCCAGTTAGATCCCTGTTATTGATTATCAATTTTCTATTGATTTTTATTGATTGATTTGGACTAAGATTGTAATGGATGCCTAATTTTTTATATTGGATGAATGGATGTTGTAATTTATATCGTTATAAACTGCAAGTTCATTACGGGTTGAAATGATACACACCCGAATGATCTACAGATTAGGGAAAAATCGTTATAGGTTGAAATGATAGAATCGAGCGATTTTATGGATTTTTATTTAATTCGGGATTGTGGTTTTAAATGATATATAACCGTAAATTTTAAAATGTGATTGAAATGATAAATATTCGTATCACTTGACCCTAGGGTAGAGAATTATATACGGACACTGTATTGGTTAAATTAAATTATTTTAAAATCTTTAATTTTTGAATTTGGTTAAATGATATTTTGAAATAAGAACTCAATTTGTATAAATTGGATTATTATTGAAAATCAAGTTTATGTTGAAATTTGAATTGGTTTAAAGAAATTGTTTATTAAAATTTAATTAAAATTTTGCAGTTGAATTTGGAGTATAAGTAAAGTTTGTCGAAATTGAGTTATTAAAATTGTTCAAAATATAACTTTGAAATATATTGAAACAATTTAAATTGATATTATAAGCAGGGTTTTGGGAGCGATATTGAATTTAATTTTATTGAGAAATTGAATTGAAAGATATGAAATTGGGTTTTAGAAATTGAAATGGCCCATATGTGTTAGAAGGAAATAAATAGTTTAAATTGATAATAAATTCAAATTCATATTTTTCGTATAAACTATTTTATAAAAAAAATTATATTATTGTAAAGATGCTAAATTTTAAGATTTTTAAATGATTAAATTACTTTAACCCATTTTAACTATATTAAATCAATTTAACCTATTTTATTTAAATTGATTTTTAAACTAATTAACCCATTTTAACTTATTTTAAATCTAATTGATCTATTTTAAAGATACTTCTATTTTAATTATATTTAATCTATTTAACTATCTTAAATCAATTTAACAGTATCTTTAATCTATAATTAAACCACTATAGAGTATTTAACTATATATAACCATTTTAACTATTTATAACCATTTAACCTATTTCCTAAGGTTTTAGACCAAGTGAAGGGAAAGTGTTTATATTCAAATTCATTGATTTAAAATAAAATATGATGAAATGATGTAATAACTTAAGTTGGGATTTATGTAAAACATTTTGTGTAAATACGATGATTTGAAACGAGGGTTTAACCTATTTTTAAAATATGATTTCGAAAGTGAATATGATTTCGAAAGTGATATGGTTTGAATTGAATACGATATTTTGATATCAACTATGAATTGATTTTGGAAATTTAAAAGAGCCATTCAGTGTGTAATAAGCGATTGGTTGTTAAAGAGACCGGGATCGGACATTGTCATATTCTCCGTGGATACCGAAAACCACTTTAACAACTGCGAACGTGGTGGAGATTCCAGAAATGAAGTAGGATAGTTTGGTAAATGATTTCTGCATAAGGTATGACGTGACCCTGACTCTTGTAAGTCAGCATAGATGTGACTAAAACAGGAGCAATCGACGGGCCAAGTGAGGTCATTCCTCCGATCAGGCACATTCCTTCGATACTACATTCTGACTTTGTAATTTATTTGGTGGCCACCATTGATTTTGATTTGGGAGTGTGTTCCAAGGTGGGCGGTAGTTGCGGCTATGCATTACCACCAGCCCGGAAGTGTGATTGGTATATCTACCCTGGTATCGCCTAGTTGTGAATCGTGTTCACATGCCCTAGCACGGCTTCTACGAGTTTGTTTTGTGTCGTAACTACAGAGTGCCTTCTGGTAGCCACCCGATCAGGAGGTATTACAGTACTGTATAGACTATGGCACTATAAATTGTGTTAAGGGGGATATGGGTAATGCTTTAACGCTATTTTAATAGTTTACTTTACCATAGACGTATTATAACAGCGTATTGCACTACATAGTAGTTAGTTTAACGGATCCTTAGGAAATGTGAATACCGAACATCTCTTGAGTTACTTTACTCACGTTAGACACATGATAGGAGATGTCAAACCCCGTAACAGCACTGCCACTGTCACACGCATATTTACCGTTGATTTAACTTACATTAAATCTTTTGTTCTGACTCAGGTGTTTTGTCTTTTCAATTCGTTTGGGTTAGCCTGAGCATTTTAGGATTTGAAAACTTGTTTCTAGAGGACGAAGACGAAGATTTTATTATTATTTACTATATTAGTCCACCGCATCATATTGTTCTGCTGCATTATCATTTATTTATCTCTGATATATGTAACTCTGATTCTGTATTGTATAAGTACAATCGAATGTTTTGTAAACATCTTCATGAACTGTTATTTGATTATTACATTTTGTCATTCCGCTGCAAAATTTTGTATTTGTTTTATCTCTTTCTCCTTTTTTTATTTACCCCATAATAATCTGCCCTTTTGAATGGTTTGAGTTTGGCGTGTGTGTCTGCTTAAAACGTCCAAAAAGGCAGGCTGTTACAGTTGGCATCAGAGCTTTGTTTTAGCTATAACCTTAGCTTTGTAGGGTCTGACTCAAACAAAATAGGGTAGTAATACCTAGAATGAGTCGCTGAGAATATATAATTATATATACGAGAGAAAGCGTATTTGTTAGTGTTATAAAAGGCTTTTATATTGTGTTAATTTTTTCCGCTTTGTATTTATAAATTCTGATTGGTGCATAGGACGCTATGACATCGACAGGGATTTTTAAACGCTTAATAGGGCAGACCGACACAATATTTGTTTTGAAATATAGGAAAATGAAATAATTGTTCCTATTATATATTTTTGTATATAAAATTATTTTTTTATAAATGATGTATTTTGGTTGTAATATATTTGTTTGTTAAGTATAATATTTGTAAATAAAATGAATGTAAATTGGAAATTTAGGACTTAAGTTCTGGGGGTTTTTGAAAATTTCTTTCAAATGACTTTGGAATATAATATTTATATTATTTGGAAGTATTTTATGATATAAATATTTCAATGTGATTTGTAAGAAATGTTTTAGAAGGAATTTTGGAATGAAATAAGTTATATACTCCTCTCGCTGTCACTGGAAAATAATTCGGCGATGAGTGCACGCATCATCGACGTTCATTTTCGAGTTTCAAAGTGGGATGGTCATTGTAGTAGTTTACTACATATTTGTTTTGATAAATAAATATTGATTTTCAAATATGATTTGATATATATAAAAAGATATGATATATATATTATTTTAAATGATTTAAAATGGAACCCAACATTTAGTTCTTAAATTTATGTAAATTAGAGATTTCAATTATTGTAATGAAATGAAAATTTTAACTATTTAATAATTGAAACTTCTAAATGAAAATAAGGAATTAAATGCTAAGTTATAAATGAAATATGTAGGAAATTTGGAATTTTTAACCTGTAAATAAAAAAGAATATAAAAATGAGAAATGATAACTATTGAACATTAAGTTAATATAAAATAAATAAGATAATCTTGAGTAACTTTCAATTGCATTTTTAAAGACACATATATATAACTTACCAGAATATTAAAAGTTGTAAGGTTTGATAAGAAAATGTAATGGAATATTATACAAGTAAAACTTAAATAATGGAAGTGTTCAATGGAATTTCTTTTATAAATAAGAAATTTTTTATTTTAATAATTATAAACTTAAGTTAATGAATGGATATGCTAAGTAATGGAATTGAACATGAATACCATAAATAAATTAGTATAAACTTAATTTAATGTTTGAAGCTATTATAATTAAAGAAATGACAAATGAATATTAGATTAAATTTAATGAATCCTATACTTCAGAAAGTGTCGAAATGATTTAGGAACTAGATTTGATATTCAATGACCTTATATAAGGGAATGGAGGTAAATTAAAAAGTAAAAACTTAAATATGAACTTCCACATTAATGAATATTAATATCTAATGGAAACCATGTATAAGATTATAAATGTAAACTAAACTGCAATAAAATGTATGTAGAACCTAAATAACGAATTCATTGATTATTATAAACAATTGAATGAAAATAACTTATGTAAGAAATGATTGTAGAGCAATAAAAAGAAATTTTCATTATGAAAAGAAAAGAAGAATTTTGTAAGTAATGAATGAAAACAAATGAAAATGAACACTGAATGAATGAATCTGAATTCATTTACAAGGAAACCTATATAGTATTTTAAGAATTGATTTACATATGCTTAAACAATTGTATATGAGTCACATATGTAAGAAAATGCAAATAACATATATAAATAAATGAATGGAAATTTAACTTTATAAGAAATAAAGGTAAACTAAAGAAATAATCATGGTATGAATGAAAATGACAAACAACAAATGATATAAAAAGAAAATTAGTTAGAGTGAACTTAAATAATGTTTGAAAATTTTTGTTTGTTTTGGTTTATGGATTGGTTAGGCAAGGATACTTTAAATTGTTTGGATGTATGAATAATCTGTTGAGTTTTATCTAAGACTTTTGAAGATGGTATACTTAATAGTTTATTTGTCATTATATATGATTTAAGGTGTCCAAACCCCAAAAAAATCATTTGTTTGGATTGCTATGGATAGATGGTTGTGTGGTTCTATTTCAAGTGCTTGTTGTATGTTTTTGCAATTAAATATTGTTATGTTTTGTTTGTCATAAATCGAAGCAATATAAATATTTCACTTATATAATTATTAACCCTTCTGGATTATATAAGTGAAATGTATGTTATGGAAGCAATTGCTACTGCTTTGGTCTCATGAATAAGCGTTGTTTGCCCGATAAATAGGTACGTTTTCAGATTATGGTTTTATAGCGATATTATATTGTTTTTCGCACGTCGGGATATATTATTTTGAAAATATATGGTATATATTGTTAATTTTGATATTTTTATTTCTCTCAGACCTCTCCGTACAAAGGAGACTGTCGAAATTTTTTATGAACTTTGGGCTTAGAAAATTTTTGTGAAATATTTTCCAAACTTTTGTTAACTTGATATGAAAGGAATTAATTATTAGAATTTGATACATTTTATTTAACTTATTTAACTTTGTAAACTAATTGTTTATAAATTGAAATTTTGAATAAGATATATTGATCACTTAATTCCTTATTTTCCCTTCTTTTTTCTTTTCGATGACGAAAAGTTTTGAGTGGGGGAGAGTGTAATGACCCATAATTTTTGATAATTAGAAATAGTCAATTTAATTAAATTTTGTAATTTAATATCGGAAGAAATAAAAATTTGTAATTCAATAATGAAATAATAAATGAAATGTAACAATGTTAATTAAAGTTAATCATTAACAATTGAAATAATGTAAAGGTTATGCTTGGTTATAAATTGAATATATGAAAACAAATGTAAATATGGAATTAATTAACGAAATAGTATAATAAATATCAATTGAATAAAAATCAATAATATGTAAGTAATTATAACAACTGATTGTAAATAATGAACCCTTACAAGTGTGATTAAAAGTTAAAGGGTAACAATTATGAGTTACTCGTTTGTTTATTCTATTAAATTGAAATGGAAAATCAATTAAAATTCAATGAAATTTAGTGTTACATTAATGACATTAAGACAATAACTGAAAGTTGCGAACGCAACAAAATGAATAAAAATGTTAAATTTGTTCATAAGGTAACAACTGATTAATAAAAGAATGAAACCAAGATAAATAAGTAATTGAGAATTATAACTAATGTGTGAAATCGGCAATATTTCAATAAAATAGGGATATAATTGTTAACACAAATAGACTATGGAAACTAGAGTATATTAATGTAATGAATGTAAACCAAATATTAACTATATTTATAGAGTAAAAATGGATTTACAAAAAGATTGAAATTGAATCAAGTCAATTTATTGAAATTAATTGTAAATAAATGGATTTAAACACATTGGAAATGAGACATTGTAATTGGTAAAATAATCAACTTTGAATTGGTATAAAAATTTGTTCTAAAGGATTATAAATGACTAAATAAGCCAAAATGATAGAAATTGTGATTTATTAAATTAGAATTGAAAAAGCGATATAATTAATTTAGTATTAATTTATTTAATTAACTGAAATATAACCGTTTTGGCCACTAACTCGGATTTTGATGAAATTAATTCCATCGGATCTGTAATATTGAATTATTGTATGATTTCAAGTTTCATAACGATCAGAATTGCCGTTTGACCATACGAGCTCAAAACACCTAGAAATCAATTTAATTGAAATCAATTTGAAATAAGCTAATTTTAACATAACTTTTTCATATGATAGAATTAGGACCATAAACCTGTTCCATTGAGTTTAAAATTATTGAAAACATTTATTTTGATTATGGGATGACCCATTTTCGTTCCGGAGGCAGAACGGGATTTTCGGATCATTAATAGTTCAACTTCCAAATCAAATCTAATCCATTCACTCTTTTTTTCCGATATGCCTATAAAATACCTTGTTATACACCCTATTTGTTTCTCATTCCTCACTCGAGTATGTAAAATTCTCTATGGCTCCTTCTTTCTAATGGCAGAAACAAACTCAAATCCCCAAACCCTCAAATTCGATTTCAAAACGAAATCAAAAATTTAAACTCCTCAATACATATCAGATTATATATCGATTTGAAGCTCACGACGAGCGCAAGTTAATTTTGCTATTTTTTTTTCGATCTGGGTTATTTTGTAGCTGAAACTGGGCAAATTAGCCTCGGCCGTTCATTTCGTTGTGATCAACTGCGATGGATCGGCGATTCAAGCGTATGGATGGGTGGAGATCGATGAGCGCGGCTCATCGTTGAGGTTCATTTAGCAAGTTGACGGTCAGATTGGGATAGAAAATTCAACCTAAGGCTTGAATTCTTACGGCGGCCGTGGGGATTTGTGGCATCAGCCGGTGTTTCGCGAGGTCGTGGGGGATGTCAGTGATCGGCGACGTTGTCAGGCAAGCCACATCGAGCCTAGGAGTGGTGTTCATTGCTGGCGTAGGGCGGTGTTCATGCGTGCTTGAGTTTGATCGAGGTAGCAGGTTGGATTCGCGTGCTTGAGTAGTTGAATTGGCGTGTCTATTTGTAGATGGGTAGGATAACATCAATTTTATTTATTTTAAATTTATAAAGATTTTAACTTCTAATCATCTTAACTTCTTCGTACGAGGTCCGATTCACGTGCCACTTCTTGCGTTGGAATCGTATTGAAATTCCCGACATTGTTACACTGGTTTGGATGAATTCTGAGACTGTTTGAATTCGGGCCCTAAATTGGATTTAAATTCGATTTAAATTCAAAGGTGAGTGTTTTAACCCACTCACAACTTCTAAAATTTCTTATGTTGGTTAAATTAATTTTTGATGTGATTAGGAATTTATTTATGGCAGTTTGGTATATTTTAAATCGTCATCCCGGTTAGTTTGAATTTATTTGAATTAAACTATTATTTAATTTATTATTGAATTTAAAATGACAGTTAAACACCAGTTTTTGATTATCAATTTTCTATTGATGTTTATTGATTGATTTGGATGACGATTATGATGGATGCCTAATTTTTTATATTGGATGAATGGATGTTGTATTTTATATCGTTATAAACTACAAGTTCGCTATGGGTTGAAATGATACTGACCCGAATGATCTATAGATTAGGGAAAAATCATTAAGGGTTGAAATGATGGACTCGAGTGATTTTGTGGATTTTTATTTAATTCGGGATTGCGTTTTGAATGATATATAACCGTAAATTTTAAATTGTAGATTGAATGTATCACTTGACCTTAAGGTAGAGAATTATACACGGACACTGGATTGGTTAAGTTAAATGACTTTAACATTTTTAATTTTTGAATTTGGTTAAATGATATTTTGAAATAATAATTCGATTTGTAAAAATTGAATTATTATTGAAAATGTAGTTTATGTTGAAATTTGAATTGGTTTAAAGGAATTTTTTAAAGAAATTTAATTGAAATTTTAAAGTTGAATTTGGAGTATAAGTAAAGTTTGTCGAAATTGAGTTATTAAAATTATTCGAAATATAACTTCGAAATATTTTGAAATTGAAATTATTTAAATTGATATTTCAAATAGGGTTTTGGGAGCGATATTGAATTTAATGTTTATTTGAGAAATTGAATTGAAAGATATGAAATTGGGTTTTGAAAATTGAAATAGCCCATATGTGTTGGAAGGAAATGAATAGTTTTAATTGATGATAAATTCAAGTTTATATTTTTTGTATAAACTGTTTTATAAAAAAAGGGTATTATTGTAAAGATCCTAAATTTTAAGGTCTTCAAATGATTAAACTATTTTAACCCATTTTAACTATATTAAATCAATTTAACCTATTTTAAACCATTTAAATTGATTTTTAAACTAATTAACCCATTTTACCTTATTTTAAATCTAATTAATCTGTTTTAAAGATACTTAATCTATTTTAATTATATTTAATCTATTTAACTATCTTAAATCAATTTAGCAGTGTAACGACCCATAAATTTTCGATAATTAAATTTATTAATTTAATAAGATTTGTTAATCAAATTTGGAAGAGATAAAAATTTGTAATTGGTTAATTAAATAATAAATAGGATGAAAGGTAACCATGTTAATTTAAGTCAATTATTAACAACTTTAATGGAACTCCAAATCAATGGAAATAATGAAAATGTTATACTTGGTTATAAAATTTAATATAAGAAACAAATGTAAATAATTAATTATTTTATAAAATAGATAGCTAATGGTAATTGAATAAATTCAGTAGTATATAAGAATTGTTACATTTGTTTGTGAATAGTGAATTCAAAAGTGTAATTAAAAGCTGGTAATGATTGTTATAAGTTACCTGTTTATTTGGTCTATTAATTGAAATGAGAAATTAATTAGAACTAAACGAACTTTAATGTTACATTAATAAGATTAAGGCAATAACTAAGGCTGTGAATGTAACAAAATGAATAAGAAATGCTAATTTTATTCATAAAGTAACAATCGATGTAATAAAAGAATGGAACTAAGATAAAATAATTAATTGGATTTAAAATCTTAATTAATGTGTAATACTGACAAAATTCAAAATAATTGAAATATAGTGATTAATACAAATAAAAGTGGGAATTGGAATATATTAATGTAATGGAGTATAAAAACAATGTAAACCATGTCTATAGAATAATAACTGATTTAAGTATAAAGACTGAAACCAAATAAAAACTATTTATTGGAATTAAATTATAATTAATAGGATTTATGGCAGTTGTAAATCAAACACTGTAAATTTTGAAATTGCAATAATGAATTGATATAGAGATTTTTTTAGAGGATTATAAATTACTAAGTGATTTAAGGTGATAGAAATTGTGAATTAAATTTTTTATTTAATTAATTTAATATTAATTTATTCAATTAACTGAAATATAGCCATTTTGGCCACTGACTTAGATTTAACGAAACCAGCCTCATCAGATCCGTAATAGTAAATTATTACAGGATTTCCAATTTCGTAACGAATGGGCTTGGCGTTTGATCGTATGGGCTCGAAACGCCTAGAAATCAATTTAATTGAAATCAATTTGAAATAAGCTGATTTTAGCATAACTTCCTCATACGATGGGATTCGGACTTGAAACCCGTTCCATTGAGTTCAAAATATTTGAAAACGTCTATTTTGATATATGGGTTGATCCATTTTCGTTCCGGAGTCGAAACGGGATTTTCAGAACTCAATCAATCTTGTCCATTCATCCTATTTCTGACCTACCTATAAATAATTCATTATAAACCCTAGCCACTCTATATTCTTATTTGTCTGTGCGCACATCTCCTTCTCAACTCGTCATTCCAATGGCAGACAAACAAATTCCAGTTCAATTTCAAATCAAATACCAAATCAAAAAAAAATTAAAACTCCTCAAACAGTATTGAATTATATATCGATCTGAAGCTCGCGACGAGTGCAAGTCAGAAATGTGATTCGTTTTTCGATCTGGGTCTCTGTGTGGCCAAAACTGGGTGAGCTATTCTCGTTCGTTCATTGATCATCGATCAACTTCGACTGATCGTCGAATCAATGATGCATTTTGGTAGAGTGGAAGAAGGGGTGTTCATCGGCATAGTTTATTCGTCGAGTCAATGGTCGGATTTGGCTCAACAATTTGACTAGGGTTAGAATAGTTTGGCTGCTACGTGACTCGGGGTGGAGGCAGCTTGGCCTAGGAAAGTCGTTTGCGGTGCTCAAACTGGTGGAAGGAGGACATGGGGCGCGGTATGCTCGATCCTAGATGGTGGCACGTGAACGATTGCGATTGCGTGGGCTAGGGCTCGAGGCGATATCTTGAACGATCATTAAGGAGAGTGACAAGGCGGTATGTGGTTGGTCCGTAGCTTTTATTTTATTTCATTTAATTTTAGATTTTTAATCGTTCTAATGATCATGACTTTTTCGTACGAGGTCCATTTCACGCACGGTTTATTTTTTGAGGATCGTATCGAAATTTCGGACATTTTGACGCTGGTATGGTTGGATTCTGAGGCTGTTTGAATTTTGGGTTTAAAATGGATTTAAATTAAATTTAAATTCAAAGGTGAATGTTTAATCCATTCACAACTTCTAAAATTTCTTATGTTTGTTAAATTTAATTTATGATGTGATTATAAATTTATTTATGACTGTTTGGTGTATTTTAAATCATTATCTCCATTACTTTGAATTTATTTGAATTAAACCATTATTTAATTTATTACTGAATATAAATTGCCAGTATAATACCTATAATCGATTACCAGTTTTATATTGATATTTATTGATTGATTTGGATGATGATTGCATTGAATGTTGATTGTTGATATTGGATGAATGGATGTTGTATTTATATCATTATAAACTGCAAGTTCATTATGGGTTGAAATGGTACATACCCGAATGATCTATAAATTAAGGAAAAATCGTTATGGGTTGAAATGATAGACTCGAGCGATTTTATGGATTTTGTTTAATTCTGGATTGCGGTTTGAAATGATATATAACCGTAAAATTTTATTATGCGGATTGAAATGATAAATATCCGTATCACTTAACCCTAGAGTAGATAATTATATAAGGACACCGGATTGGTTAAACTAAATGATTTTGAAATCCTTAATGTTTGAATAGAAAAGTACGATCTTTTGAAGAAAATTTTGATTTATATAAATTGAAGTATTTTTGGAAAATCAAGTTTTGTGTTGAAATGTGAATTGGCTTAAAAGGAATTATTTTAAGAAATTAAAAGGAAATGGTCTGATTTTGTTGAAATGAAATCAATAGTTTTAAATTGATATAAATTCCAAATTCATGCTTTCAAATATAAACTGTTTAAATTATATTATTTTTAAGATCTAAGTTTTAAGATTTTCAGATTTATAAACTATTTTAACCTATATTAACTATATTAAATCAATTTAATTTATTTTTAAACCATTTGATTTATCTTAAAACTAATTAAACCATTTTAACTTATATTAAATCTAATTAATCTATTTTAAGGCTATATAATCTATTTTAATTTTATTTAATCTATTTTAAATCTATTTAACTATTTTAAATCTATATTTACTATTCTAGAGTATTTTGACTATTGAAAATTTATTCAAACTATTTATAACTATTTTAACTATTTACAACCATTTAAACTATTTTCTAGATTTTCAGACAAAGTAAAAGGGAAGTGTTTATATTTAAAATTCAATGGTTTAAAAACAAATATGATGAAATGACCTAAGTTGGGTTTTAAATGTATAATAAATTGAAAACGATGATTTTGAAGTAAGGATATAACTTGTTTTGGAAATATAGTTTTGTAAGAAATTATGATTTGAAAGTGAATATGATTTCAAAGTGAATATGATTCCGAAGGTATTATGAATTTGAGAAGATGATATTTTGATACAAATTGCGAATTGACTTTTGAATATAAAAGAACCACTCGGTGTGTAATAAGCGATTGGTTGTTAAAGAGACCGGGCTCAGATATGGTCATACTCTCTGCCAATACCGAAAACCACTTTGAAACTGTGTAAGTGGTGGAGATTCTATAATGAAATAGGATGGTGGAGACGATCCTATATGAGGTATAGACGTGGACCCGACTCCCATGAGTTGGCTTAAGGTGACTAAACCGGGAGCAATTGATGGGCCAAGTGAGATCATTCCTCCGATCGGGCACACTCCATCGATGCTATATTCTAACTTTTGATTTATTTGGTGGCCCCCCGTGATTTTTTCTTGGGAGTGTGTTTCGTGGTGGGCGGTAGTAGCTGTTATGCGTTATCACCAGTCCGAAAGTGTAATTGGTATATCTACGCTGGCATTGCCTAGTTGTGCCATGTCACCTACCCTAGCGCCCCTTTTACGAGTTTGTTTTGTACCATACCTATGGAGTTCCCTCTGACGGCGTCCAGCACGGGCGGGATTACGGTATTGTATAGACTAAGGGAATATATAAAATGTGTTGAGGGAGAAAATGTAACGCCTTAACACTATTTTAATAGTCTACTTTACTATAAAGATTATTATAATAGCGTATATTACTACATAGTAGATAGTTTAACGGATCCTTAGGGGATGTGAATGCCGAACATCTCTTAAGTTACAACACTCACGTTAGACACTGGATAGAAGATGTCAAATACCGTGAACATCTCCGATGCCGTTCCACTCATATTTATTTATCGATGATCTAACTTACATAAGAGATTTTAGTTCTGACTCGGGTTTCGTCTTTTCAATTCGCTTGGGTCAGCCTGAGCATTTCAGGATTTGAAGACCTAATTTCTAGAGGATGAAGATGAAGATTTTATTATTATTATTTACTATATTATTCCACTGCATCAAACTGTTCCGCTGCATTGTTTTTTATTTATCTCTGATATGTGTAACTCTTATTCTGTGTTGTATAAGTATAATCAAATGTTTTGTAAAAAGCATCATGAACTGTTATTTGAATATTATATTTTGTCATTCTACTGCAAGATTCTGTTTTGTTTTTTTCTCTCTGCTTTTTCTTATTTACCCCAATTACAATCCACCTTTATGTATGGTTTGAGTTGGCACGTGTGTCTGCTTAAACTGTCCAAAAAGGCGAGATGTTACAAACAGTATCTATAATCTATAATTAAACCACTTTAGAGTATTTAACTAATTATAACTATTTTGGCTATTTATAACCATTTAAACTTTTTTCTAAGGTTTCGGACTAAGTAAAGGGGAAGTATTTATATTCAAATTCATTGATTTAAAAGCAAATATGATGAAATGATGTAATAACCTAAGTTGAGATTTATATAATATATTTTGTGTCAATACATTGATTTGAAATGAGGGTTTAACCTATTTTGAAAATATGATTTCGAAATCGAATATGATTTCGAAAGTGATATGATTTGAATTGAATATGATATTTTGATATCAACTATGAATTGATTTTGAAAATTTAAAAGAGCCATGCGTGTGCAATAAGCAATTGGCTGTTAAAGAGACAGGGATCAGATATTGTCATATTCTCTGCCAATATCAAAAACCGCTTTAACAACTGTGTACGTGGTGGAGTTTCTGGAAATGAAGTAGGATGTTTTGGTGAACGATTTTTATATAAGGTATGACTTGACCCTGACACCCGTAAGTCAACATAGATGTGACTAAAACAGGAGCAATCGACAGGCTAAGTGAGGTTATTCCTCCGATTGGGCATATTCCTTCGATACTATATTCTGACTTTGTGATTTATTTGGTGCCACCATTGATTTTGATTTGGCAGTGTGTTGAGAGGTGGGCGGTAGTTGCGGCTACGCATTACCACCACCCCGAAAATGTAATTGGTATATCTACCCTAGCATTGCCTAGTCATGCCATGTTCACATGCCCTAGCTCACCTTCTACGAGTTTGTTTTGTGTTGTACGTATGGAGTTCCCTCTGATAGCCGCCCGATCAGGAGGTATTACGGTACTGTATAGACTATGGCACTATGAATGTGTTAAGGGGAATACGGGTAATTCCTTAATTCTATTTTAATTGTTTACTTTACTATAGACATATTATAATAGCATATTGTACTACATAATAGATAGTTTAACAGATCCTTAGATGTGAATCCCGAATATCTCTTGAGTTTCTATACTCATGTAAGACACGGGATAGGAGATGTCAACCCCCGTAACATCTCTGCCACCCTCACACTCATATTTACCGTTGATTTAACTTACATAAGATCTTTAGTTCTGGCTCGAGTGTTTTGTCTTTTCAATTCGCTCGGGTCAGCATGAGCATTTCAGGATTTGAAGACTTGTTTCTGGAGGACGAAGACGACGATTTTATGATTATTTAATACATTATTCCACTGCATCATATTGTTCCGCTGCAGTATCATTTATTTATCTCTGATATGTGTAACTCATATTCTATGTTGTATAAGTATAATCAAATGTTTTGAAAACAGCTTCATAAACTATTATTTGATTATTATATTTTGTCATTCCGCTGTGAGATTCTATATTTGTTTTATCTCTTCCTCCTTTTCTTATTTACCCTATAACAATTTGCCCTTTTGAATGGTTTGAGTTTGACGTGTGTGTCTGCTTAAAGCATCCAAAAAGGCAGCTTGTTACATGCCACTTCCTACCTTTCGATCCAGATGGTTTCAAAAGACTTGTTTTGTTTTCTAAAATCTAGCCACTTCTCTAATGCTTTCGAAGGGATGGTTTCGACACCGTCGCTTCTTTACTTAGGAAATAGTTTTGAAATAGATGCTTTCGACTTAAAATGTTTTAAAGACCCTTTTTCTATGACTGAAGTAAAACCCAAATGGTTTCGAAAGAGACAATTTTAAATGGTTTCGAAACAGATGCTTTTGACTTTAATGGGTTTCTAATCCTTTTGCCCTACTTGAAGACATAATCCAAATGGTTTCAACCGAGATGATTTTCGAAGGTTTCATAGGGGTGAATTTTTGAATGGTTTCGAAAGGTTCCACATATTTTAAATCCATCCTAAGTGTTTTTGAAAGGTTTAGGTTTAATGCTTTCGAAAGGTTTTAAAGAACGGTTTCAAAGGGGTGGTTTCCCAATGGTTTCGAAGAAGTCGAAAGGTATAGTTTTTTGGGTATTTCGAAAGGATTGAAAGGAAACGTTTTTCCTATGGTTTCAAAAGGCAATATTTAAAGGTTCTAAAAGAAGGATGTCTAGGATTTTAAAGCTTTAAAAGGGAAGGCTTTTTATGCTTACAAAAGGTAGGATTTGAATGTTTCGAAAGGAAAGATTTGGCCTTTCGACCTAGGTTAAGTAAAGGGTTTTACTTGGTTTCGTGTAACAACCCGCATAATTTACAATTGTATATTTAAATGTTTTATTCAAATATAGCATTGTTAGTCGGATTAAAGTCCGAAATCTACTATTTGTAAACAGTCGAATTAGGACTCGAGACCACTTCCATTGAGTTCAAAATGACGTTTACAACCTTTTTGAGTATAAAAATTGATATGTTTGGAATTGATTAGTATTTTCATTTGGGCTTTGGATGTGGTTCTATCCCACTAACTCAATAAGAGAACCCATTCCCCTTAATATACATCCCATCCCACTCCTCTTCTCTTCATTCATTTCATTTCTAAAATTCCTAACGCTCTCAAAGGAAATGGGAGAAAAGAAATCAAAATTCCTAAGCCCTAGATCCTTAGGAAATTCAAGTTCTAGAAATGAAGGTGAAGCTTAGGTAAGCATCCTCTTCATCTTCTCCATCTCAATTCCTCTTCAATTTTCAGAAATTTCTTATAACCTAATTTAGGAGATATTTGTCTACGATCATAGATTGGAGCTTCTAGATTTGAAGTTGAGGAGAGGTTGATCTTTGCTTTGTTTCGAGCTTCTCATTCGTTGTTTTTTTGGTTTAAATGTGAGTTCTTGAACTCACATCTATTTCTATACCTTTGATAGTTGTTTGGTATAAATTCCTAACATCTATTTCATGTCAATTTGCTTTTGAATTAAATTGGTTTAGCGAATTTTCTGATTTTTGAAGTCAAAATCTATAAGAATCCTATTTTGGATGTTTGGACATGTTGTTTGGAATGTATTGATGAGTTTATAGGGCTGGGTGGTTGCTTGACATAAATCCCTAGCCATTATCTCTCATTCGATCGCCTCCGAGATGATTTGGCCATCATTTGCCTAGGCTTATTTTTGCCTAAGCGATCTGGAAGAAAATTCCAGACATTCAGGTTAGACGTTCGGGAAACCACTAGACGTCTGATGCTGTTAATTTCAGCCGAATTGCCTATTTTTGAGTGGATTTCCATTTTATCGATTTTTGTTGATACGGTTGGTTGTTTTCATTTATTATCGACTTTGATGACTTCTTTTCTGGATTTTTGGGAATAACCATTTGATGGATTCAATATCGATTTTCATGGTTTTAATTCACGTTTTCGTATGTGAATTTTTTGTGATTGATTGTTTTTACAATCATTTCTGTGATTTGTCACTTTAAAATATAAAGGTTTCTATACTAGTAGTAAATACTCAAACTCTTTTGCAAACATGATTTCAACAATTACTTTCAACACAAAGCTCGCTTTTGAAACTGTTTTCCGATCTATTGGTATATACAATCCTTGACCTCATTCGTATGGGAAATCTAATTAAACAAATTAGCAAAATAAGTGGTATGAAATGCTTGCGTTTACTTCGTCGATTAATTCTTAGACTCGTTCGATCGAAATCATGTGACAATTTTCGAGTGGAAATCTATAATTTTTTCATAAATATTTTAGTTAAGCTAGTGGTTATGGGACATGAAGCTAAACTCATTTATTTACTAGCTTAGTGTAATTTACGCTTCTTATTGATTGATGGTGATCATTTTATGGTTTAGACTTGCGATATGCGATGTATTTTTGTCCACGTTGGGGACCATACCCAGTTTTATGAGGCTTTATCTCATTTTTAAGAGCTAGCGACCCCTGGTTTTTTTGACCGTTTGTGGAGCAATCGGCTCAATAAGTTCGGTATATGGGGCGTATCTTTTTAGGTGTGTCGATGTTCGGCTCAATAGGTATGTGCATGGGGTGTATCTTTTCAGGTGCATCGATATTCGACTATGCATGGGGCGTATCTTTTTAGGTGTGTCGATGTTCAGCTTATCGGTCCCCAAGGGGGGACAGTACCCCGTATTTTCATGGGATAGCGTCCGGTTTGTGATGCACGTGTTGGTGAGTTTTCATACTTTCATTTGTGATAGGCCTCCCCCATTTGTGTTTTCTAGATTTCTACTTATTGATATCTAGAATTTGTGATTCATCATTTATTGCAAATTGGCATTGATATGTTTTGCCAATATTTGAGGTTTGGTGAATAAGCTAAAGAATATGACATTCTTTTTTATGCCTGAGAAGATTTGAGATATTCTATGATTTTCATTGTCATCGTGTATTTCTGTTATATCTCTTATCCTATCTCATTTTATATGATATTTATAGCTAGACTGATCCGTTTATTATTTTTCTTCTTAAATAATACTAAGGTCAGACTGAGGTGTTTCAGGTGCTTCGATTTGACTTCTTATTAGGGATCGTCACTTGACTTTTGGCTAACTACTTTAGCTTGGTAGTTTTTGCTTTTATACATTCGAGATAGAGACTCCTTGATTTATACATATTCTTTTGTCTAGCACTTGTAGTTATTCTTTTGTGATGTAGCGGATCTTATATGACCACTACTTTGATGTGCACTTCTATGTGTTCTGTTCATATCTGTTTCCGCCTTAGTGATATGAATATTTGTGATTGATTTGTGTTATGCTTATTTTATATTTGTTTCCGAAGACCAATAGCCACTATGTAGTAGTTTTGAGTTTGTATTTGATATGTCAATTTTATGTATGACCTTCTATCTGGCATATCCGTACTCGCTCAAATCTATTATACAGATGATCGCTCCTCAACAGCCTTATTCTTTGTGCTAGTCGACGACATTACTCTATGATATTCTTGGCTAGTGTGAGTATAGAGGTAGGGCGTCAAACTTCAAAAGGGTTATTTTCAAGGGTTTCGTAGGGCTTGTTTAAAGGTTTAAAACAAATAATTTGAATGTATTAACTAGGCAATGTAGCCTAAGTGTTTTCAAATTAAAAAGGGTTTTAACTTGTTTTGAAAGGATAACTATTCCTTATTAAAATTTATCAACATTATTTTGAGTACATTATAATAACATGGAAAAATAACTTAATGTAAAGCTAAGAATATATTTTCCTTGCATAAGTATGATTTAAGGTCAAATCATTTTAAAAAGGTTTTCAAGGAAAAATGTGAAGGGTAGTTAACTCTAAGAAAATGATCTGGACAGATAGTCCATTTTGATTCGGATAGTTAGTCTGGTTTAACGGCAGTTAGTCCAGTTTGTGGGCAGCTAGCCTAGTTTTAGGACAGATGGTCCATTAGTTTCCTAATTATAGCTTAATGGACTTAGCTATTATTATCATTATTATATCAGTTTGATTCACCAGTTTGCTTACAAGAAAGGATTTGCAAAATATAAGTTTTAAAGAGGATATTAGTGAGGGGAAACCCATTCTGCTAAGCGATGTGTTCTCACTTAATATTAGTAAACAGATATATAACAGTATTATTCATAATAGGATTTATTTCCGACTTGAAGTTTTTGTTTCCCCTTAAATTCTCGAGTGCTTAAAATTGATTTGAGTAGGCTGAGAGTTGAGGGTTTTATATTTTTGAAACTTTGGCGTATAAAGATTTCAAAGACGAGTAGGTGGCTTACGGATAACTAATTAGGAGTTACATTTTTATTTTGTTTTGATTCCGCTATGTATATTATGTCAGATATGACTATATTAACTCTGATCAATCAAGGGGGCATCGTTATATGTCACTCTTGGCGTATTTTTGTAATGATTATATTTGATCTTTACCTAGGAAACGATATGGGATTATGTAACTTGGATATGAATTTGTTTTGAAATGTAATCCATAAAATGTTGTTTTTGAATTCTGTGATTTTGTTCATATTCAAGTGCTTCTGATATTATGCATATCATTAGCATTACAGTATTGTTTCACCAGATGTAACATTTCCAAGTTGGAGGCTCAAAAATAATGGCTACGGATGTTACAGTCATCCATAGTTATTAATCCTCGGTAACCAAATATGACAATATTAGATACATTGTTACACAGAAACACAAGAATATGGAAAAAAATTAAACAGCAAAACAAATTCCATATTCCATTTCGAAATATTCCAAATCTATTATGTAATCCCAATTTGCAAACCACATTCAAATAACTTATAATTATTACAAAATACGCCAAAAGCGACATATTAAGATTCCTCTTAGTTGATCTGAGTATATATAGGCAATAAAACAATCTGCCTTTGCAAACAAAATACACAGCGGAAAATAAAAGACCTTTAATAACAATCATGCCTCGTGCACGTCCTCAGAAGCTTTATTTGTCTAAAAGAACATCTCAAAACCTTAACTCTTAACCTACTCAAAATCAATTGAGTACCCGAGAGTTTAAAGGAAAGGCAAAAACTTCGAGTCAGACATAAAGCCTGGTATGAATAATAATTTACCATCTCAAACCATTTAGATATCTAGTGAGACCACGCTGCTTAGCGGAACGAGTTTTCCCCTCACTAATATCCTAAAATATTTATAAAAACGTATGCTGTGCTCCTGCATCCACAATGGTTAAAACGTTGTATTTCAAAACATTACAATGATATGCAAAATAACTAAATCAATTTTGGATTACCCATCCTTATTCAATCCAACAATCTATCTCAATTATAGTTTCTAGGGTTACTATTAACCTTTTAGATGTTAAGGACTATCTGTCCAATTACTTAGTTTTCTTGGGATAACTAAGAACTTGTTGGTAACTTCTAATCCTAGTTTTCATAGGCTAACTAGGAAACAATCGGCTAACTGTCAATATCTTAATCCAGATATTATTTTCATGGGCTACCTACAAACCTGCTGACTCTTGCTAGTATCAAATCATAGTTTTCATGGGCTGATTATGAACCTATTGGCCCCTACCAATATCCTACAGTTTTCATGGGCTTACTGTAAACCTATTAGCCTCTGCCAATATCTTCAATTAAAATTTTAACATCTGTTAAATTTATTCACCACTAGATCAACCTAACTGATTATTCTGACCTTTCTCCAAAATACAGTTATGGGTCAACAACAATGTGAATAACATTTCCAAATCTCTATTTATGCTATGGCTATTACTTTAATTTAAGATTGGGTTTATGTATTGAAATCATAAAACATCTTTTTCGAAACCTCTACACAGCCTCCTTTGAAAGCAAAGACCTCTTTTCAAAACATTGTATACATACCTTTTGAAGCCCTTAGTAAACATTCTCTTTTGAAACCTATTATACCTTTCGATGGTATCAAATCATCGTTTTAAAATATAGAGCTTCGAAACAAATGAAGTACACCTTCCGAAAGTATCGGGTTTACTCTTTTAAAAACATCATTTGGGTCAAAATGGTTACATATGAAAGTATCTCTTTCAAAACCAGCAAAAATTAGTTCGGGAAAAAATTGATGGTGTCGGAACCATCTTAGTCGAAAGGAAAAACCTTTAAAATCAAAACCTCAAAGGATAGAGTCGAAACCCCCTTTCGACTCCATCACCTTCAAAACTCGCATCCCCTTCGAATGCATTCAGGAAAATGACTTAAGTTAAAACAGAAGTAACCCTTTCGACAACATAGATGGTTTATACGCAGTCGAAAGGGGAATTAGCGGCTTGGTTTCGTTTGGGACGAAACCAATCCTTTCGAAAGCTCTTATTTAAGGAAAAAGGTACCCCTTCAAAAGCTAGTACTTTAACATAATATGACAACCTTCTTCGAAAGCTAATTAAAGAACCCTTTTGAAAATATATGTTTCGACTATATCGAAAGCTTTAAGTAAAACAGGGTAAGACTTTAACTTTTGAAACAAAGTAGGGTTTCAACTCCATTAGAAGCTACCCTTTCGACAATAAGGCCTCTGCCTTCCTTCCAATCCACTGCATACAATCTAAGTGATATCTTGTGCATTGGTTTCGACTATGGTGGTTTCGAATATGTTGATTTCGACTAGGACAAGGCGAAAACAAAGGAGTCGAAAGATACTTACCAATAGAGGCGGAACGCCTTTTTCTGATTTAAAGGCTGAACTATAGCAACTTTTAGTAATTGCTTTCTAACAACTTGCCTATTTGTAAACTATTAATTGGTTGTCATAATTTTTTTTTCAAATATTTTAACTTTAAAACTGCCACATTTATATCAGATAAAACCATTAAAGTGCAACGTTTTACCTTTCCATACACTAAAGACAATTATTTCAGAAAAGTCATTCTTTTAAAATAATTTATTTTCCTTGGTAAATCAATTAGGAAAAAGCCCCAAAAATTACAGAAATTCAATTTCATCATTTAATCAAACATTAAAATTTTAGACCCAATTTCTTCCTGAAATTCTTGAAGTAAATTTTAAACTTAATTATATCTTATTTTTCAATAAAATTCATAATAAAATTTCCATAGCTTTGAAGATTCTGAAAATTAAAACGCATCTCCGAAATCATGTTTTACTTAACACAAATTTTTTCCATGGCAATCTGAAATCATAGATTCTCGGTTTCATGTCAAAACCATGCGAATTCATATGCTTATGAATTAAAACAAATCATCATAATATAACTCAGGCATATCATCATCTATTTTATCAAAAAAAAACAAATTGAAATCATATGTCTGAAACCATTAATCATAGAATAAAAATAGAGACGGTAGAAGATTATTATTCACCTTAAACCTGATAAGGAATTTGAGATTTGTTGTTTATTAATCTTCCCTGCCTTTTGATCCTTAGCTTTAGACTAAAATTCCTATTTTCCCCTCGTTAATGGCCGACTCTCCTAAGTTTGTTTTATTTTTATTTTTGAGTTGAGAAAATGAAGGTGAATTGACAAAAATGAGAACTTATAGCCGTGTATAATAGATTGGCTAATTTACCAGTATGCCCATGTGTAGTTTAATTAACCAATAAACCAATTTAAAGCCCATTTGTCTTATTAATAAGAACGACCCTATATATAATTTATTCAAATCTCAATCTCTTTATCATTATTATTATATTTAAATTATCTAATTAAATCTTCTAAATTATGATATCAAAAATTAGGGATGTTACACCAGAATTTAATATTATGGATGATTGCAGCATCTGTAGCGCTTAGCTTTTAGCCTCTAGATACAGGATGTTACAACTTGGTATTAGAGCATAGGTTTATGGAAAACATTAAACTAAAAATGATTTTTAAAACATAATCCTAAGGAATTAGAGTAAGATTTGGGGTATGGGATAACACTATAGTAACGTACTTGTATTTTCTATATATAAGTATACGCTTTATCTCTAGTCTTCTATCTTTATTAGGTTATTTTTCTTTATCTCATGAGGTTTGAATGCAGATATGGAAGGTAGAAGAGGAAGAGTTAACCCAGAACGGGAAGGCACTGATGGGAATGCTAGGCCTAATGTGAGAAGAGGTCAAGGTCAGGCACAGGCAAAAAATGTGGGTTCTTAAATCCCGCAAGTTGGAATGGAAGCTATGTATCAACTCTTCGTGAACATGGTGAAAGCGGATGTTGCTGCTGGAGTAGCGGAAGGAGGAGTTTCGGGAGCTCTAGTTGTCAACGACTATGCTAAGTTGAGTGGAGACTACGCTAAGCTCGGAGGAAAGTCATTTATTGGAACAGAGGATTCCATTGAGGTGGAAAATTTATTATTGCACTATGAAAGGATTTTTGCAGATTTGGAGCTCAACGATGAGTAGAAGAGGAGGCTGGTATCCATACAGCTTCACGGAGCATCTTTGTTCTGGTGGAATAGTGTGACTATGGCAGCGGATAAGGAGACTATGACCTGGGAAGATTTTAAGGGAAGGTTCCAAGAGAGGTTCATGTTTGCAATTGCATAGTCATCTTTGATTAGAAAGTTTGCTAAATAAAAGCAGGGAGAGATGTCCGTTCTGGAGTATGTTAGGAGGTTTGAGGAATTGGCCAGATATAGGTATGCTTCAGTGGATACAGTAATAAAGAGGAATGTGATGTTCAACCGGGGGTTGAAGCCTGAGTTAGCAAGGGCTACATTACTTTATATTAGATATCCTTATGATTTTGTAATAGAGATGGCCTTAAAGCATGAGGAGATGCTTTATTCTCAAGAGAAGAGTAAGGATAAAGAAGTATAAGTTGGGCAGACTCAGGAGAGGAAGTTATTTCCTAAGAAAGGTGCTCAGAAGGGTGGAGCAGCTAAAAAAGGGAAGTCAAAGATTGTTTGCTTAAAGTGCGAAAAAGGGGCACTTTGCTAATGAGTGTTGTACTAGAAAAGAAAAGGAAATGGATGGAAAGAAGAATGTCAGGTGCTTCAACTCTGACCAAATTGGCCACTATAAGAACTAGTGCAAGAAGACCGCTAAGGATGGAAATGTCATTTAGGACCAGATATAGGTCGTACGAATGGTTAGTTATGCCGTTCGGGCTGGCTAATGCATCAAATTTCTTTGTGGATTTGATGAACTGAGTTTTCTGAGAGCATTTGGATTGGTTCATACTGGTTTTTAAGGATGATATCTTGATATACTTTAAGGATGAAAGAGAACATGAAGTTCATCATAGAGTAGTGCTTGAGACGCTAAGCCGGCATCAACTGAAGGAGAAGTTTTCGAAGTGTCATTTTGGAAGAAGGAAGTGAAGTTGCTGGGTCATGTAGTCTTAGAGAAAGGGTTGTCAATAGATCCAACTAAGATTGAAGCATTGAATAAGTGGAAGAGACCCGAGACAGTGACCGAGATAAAGAGTTTCTTTGGGTTGGCTGGTTATTATCATAGGTTCATTAAAGATTTTTCGTGAATAGTAGCACCATTGACCAAGCTAATGAGAAAGGATGTGAAGATTGTGTGGATCGATAAGTGCGAGGAAGAATTCCAGAGTTTGAAACACTTATTGACCCATGCATTTGTGTTGGTCGTTCCAAAAGGGAATCAGGATTTGGTGTTTATACTGATGCGTGTGGAACAGGATTAGGACCTGTGCTGATGCAGAGATGTAAAGTCATTGCCTATGCTTCTAGACAGCTTATACCGCATGAGGTCAGGTATTCAACACATGATTTGCAATTGGTAGCAGTAATTTTTGCGTTGAAGGTGTGGAGACATAACCTTATTGAAGAAAGGTTTGAGTTATATACAGATCATAAGTCGCTGAAGTATTTGTTCTCTCAGAAGGAGTTGAACATGAGACAGTAGAGGTGGTTAGAATTCATCGCTGCTTATGATGTTGGGATTGAGCACACACCGAGGAAAGGAAACAATGTCACAGATGCACTTAGAAGAAAACATCAGAATGCTGTATCGACGATGATTGTTGAGTGGAAATATTTGGTAGCATTGGTAGATTACAAGGTGCAGTGGAGATCTTAGGCTGGACCTAGCGGAGAAACCGTAGTGTTAGCTTGTTTGGAAATTCGAGCGGTGATGATCGAAAGTATTAGCTGAATGGATCAGGAACTTAAGTGGTGGAACCGAGAGTGATGACTTGAAAGATTTCAGTCTTAACCATAATGGGAGGTTGAAAAAGAAAGGAAGATTATGTGTACCATGTGTAGGAAACATAAGGAAAGAAGTCTTGGAGGAATTCCGTCATTTGAAGTTATCTATTCATCCAGAAGGTACTAAGATGTATCAGGATATATAGAGAAGTTTCTTCTGGGAAGGTATAAAGCAGGATATTGGCTTATGGGTAAAGCTGTGCTTGATTTGCCAACAGGCAAAGGCTGAACACCAGAAGCCAAGCGGGTTGCTTCAGCCATTAGATATCATGGTATGGAAATGAGATTCTGTTTCTATGGATTTCATTGACGGGTTGCCAAGGTCGAATAGAGGAAATGAAAGTATATGGGTCATAGTGGACGGAATAACCAAGAGTTCCCATTTCATTCCAGTTAGGTCAACCAGAATGGCACCTGTTTTGGCAAAGTTGTTTATGAAGAATGTATTTAGACTGCATGGAATTCCCAATGGCACAGTTAGTGATAGAGATTCCTTATTCACTAGAGAGTTGCGGAAGAGTCTACAGGAAGTTTTGGAAACCAAGCTCAAGATGAGTACCACTTACCATTAGCAGACAGATAGGCAAATGGAAAGAGTTAACAAAGTCTTGGAAGATTTGTTAAGAGCTTGTATTCTAGATTTTGAGGGAGCATGGGAAGTCCATCTGCATTTAGTCGAATTTCTGTAATAATAGTTTTTAGACTAGTATTGGGATGGCACCGTTTGAAGCTTTGTAAGGAAGGCCATGCAAATCTTCCATATGTTGGTTTCACATCGAGGACAGGTTGGTTCTTGGTCCAGATTTGGTTTGAGAAGCTACAGAAAAGATTGAGGTCATTCGGGCTAGAATGAAGGAGACTCAGTCTAGGCAAAAAGAGTTATGCAGATAAGAGATGGGAATATCTAGAGTGCGCGGTTGGAGATTAGGTTTTCGTAAAGGTGCCACCGATGAAGGGTGTGATCTGATTTGGAAGATCAGGAAAGTTGGCACCGAGATTCGTTGGACCTTTTCCTATTGTTGAGAGGATCGAGAAACTCGCATACAGAGTTGAGTTACCGAGCAATTTTGAAGGAGTCCACAATTTTTCCATGTTTCTTATCTCAGAAAGTGTGTTAGAGACCTGGAGACTACCATTGTACCGGCTGTGCTAGATGATTTAGTGGTAGAACTGGATTTGACAATAATGGGGAAGCCTATTCGTATTGTAGTAAGAGATGAGAAAAGGCTTCGAACCAAGAATGGTCAGATTAGTCAAAATTCGGTTGAGTGATGATGACAGGGACTGTACTTAGAAGATTGAAGAAGGATTAGAGATATTTATCCTGACTCGTTTGATGGTATGTTTACCTCTTTGATTTATATGTTGTGTACCTTATCGTAGTTTTGAGGATGAAAATTCTTTTTAAGGAGGGGAGTTTGTAATACTCCATATTTTTGGTAACGTTATTTTGGATATTTAGTTAGTTAAATTAAATAAATCAATGTGTAAATTCAAGGATTGAGATTTGATTTAATTAAAGGGGTAGGCGTGCCATTTAACCTATGAATTAAAATAAGAGTTAAATTGAAATAGAGGAGGGTAAAATAGGAAAGAGGCCATTCCTATATCCCTTAAACTTGGCCGTGTATTCTCCTATACACATTCGTTTCATATTCAAAATTTTAAGAGCTAAGGCCGCCCACCATTAACAAGAGAAATGGGAAAAAGTTCTAGAAAAGCTAGGAAGAAGCTTAAGCAAATCAAACTCATTCACATCTCAATCTCTTTAATCTCTAAAGCTAAAGTGAATAGTTTTACATCTCAATTTCTTATTGTTTTGGTTTAAGATGAATTCCAAATATTTTGCATTTATTTGCCACGTTTTTGAATGATGGAATGATTATATAAACTTGTTGACTATATATGGTTGTTCGTATAGGTTTTATGACATGTTTTGATATGAAACCCTATTAAATGACATCCAAATGCCTTTCGAATTTTTATATAGACCAGAAATATTATTTTGGAGATGGATTTCAATTTTCATAATCTAAATAATTTTTGGGGATTTACATGAATTTTCCAGTGAAGAAAATGTTAATTTGGGTTAATAATTATTTACGATTAAATAATTAAAGGTTTGGCTCTGTAATTTTTATATGTTGGAAAACATATTAAAAGAGGTTTTCTGGAATTTTTGTAAAATTTTTCTATGTGTTTTAATGGATATGTAAAATTATTTAAGGTATGGAACTTAAATGTTTTATATATTTATGAAAGGAGAAAGGGTTTTTGTAAATAAAATCAAATTTTTATTTCTAAAAATTGACAGCCTTTTGAAAAAGTACAACAGTAACCAATCAGATTTAGACAAACAAGGCATGTGAGGTACAAAAGAAATAATTTAAAAGGACTAATCTACATGTTTTTCACTGTTTCGATGCTTACGGCACCAGGTTCCGCCTACTTAGCTTCGCTTCCGACACAATCGGTACCAATGCACATGGTGTCAGTGAACTGGTATGTAGTGAATTGGATGTAAAAACCAGGGGTTTCAAAGGGGTTGAGGCATTACTTTGGTTTTGAAAGAAAATGCACCTGTTTGCTTTCGACTAAGTAGCTTTCGACCAAGTAGCATCCGACTTGATTAGTTTTTGACTAGTCTAATGGATTTAAAGAAATTGTTTCGATTGGGTTGTGCTTTTGTTTTAAATGACGGCTTTCTAATAAGTCGAAACCTTATGCGACCACTTCCTACATTCCGATCCAGATGGTTTCGAAAGGTTTGTTTTGTTTTCTAAAAACATGGTCACTTCTCCCATGCTCTCGAAGGAATGGTTTTGACACCATCACTTCTTTACTTAAGAAATGGTTTCGAAATAGATGCTTTCGACTTAAATATTTGAAAGACCCTTTTTCTATGATTGAAGTAAAACCCAAATGGTTTCGAAAGATATCGTTTTAAATGGTTTCGAAGCAAATGTTTTCGACTTTAATGGATTTTTAATCCTTTTGCTCTACTTGAAGGCGTAATCCAAATGGTTTCGACCGCGGCGATTTTAGAAGGCTTCAAAGAGGTGAATTTTGAATGGTTTCCAAAGGTTCCACATATTTTAAATTGAACCCAAGTGTTTTCAAAAGGTTTAGGTTTAATGCTTTCGAAAGCTTTTAAAGAATGGTTTCGAAGGGTTGGCTCCACAATGGTTTAGAAGGAGTCGAAAGGTATGGTTTTCTGGATGTTTCGAAAGGACTGAAAGAAAAAATTTTTCCTATGTTTTGAAAGGCAAGATACAAAGGTTTTATAAGAAGGATATCTAGGATACTAAAGCATTCAAGGGAAAGGTTTTTTATGGTTTCGAAAGGAAGGCTTTGAATGGTTTCAAAAAGAAAGTTTGGTCTTTCAACCTAGGTTAAGTAAAGGGTTTTACTTGGCTTCGAAAGAGTTACTTTCAAGGGTTTCAAAGGGTTTTTTTTAAAGGGTTTTAACTTGTTTTGAAAGGATTGTTAATCCTTATTAAAATTCATCAACATTATTTTAAGTTAAGTATATATAACATGCCAAAATAGCTTAGAATAAAGCTAAGAATATATTTTTCCGTATAAGTTGATTTAAAAGGTTAAATCATTTTGAAAAGGTTTTTAAGGAAAAAGATGAAGGGTAGTTAACCCTAAGAAAATGATTTGGACAGATAGTCCATTTTGATTCGGAAAAGTAGTCCAGTTTGTGGATAGTTAGTCCAGTTTGCAGGTAGTCTGCCCATTTTTCGGATAGACAGCCCATTTACTACTTATGGAAAGTTAGTCCATTAGTTACCTGATTATAGCTCAACGGACTTAGCTATTATTATCATTATTATATCAATTTGATTAATTGGTTTGGTTATAGGAAAGAATTTGCAAAATATATGTTTTAAGGAGGATATTTGAGAGCAAACCCATTCCGCTAAGCGGCATGGTCGTACTTAATATCAGTAAATAGAGATGTAACAGTATTATTCACACCGGGCTTTATGTCTGACTTGAATTTTTTGTTTTCCCTTAAAATCTTCGGTGCTCAAAATTGATTTGGGTAGGCCGAGGGTTGAAGTTTTCAGGTTTTAGAAACTTTGGCGAATAAAGCTTTCGAAGACGAGCAGGTGGCTGACAGATAGCTAATTAGGAGCTACACTTTTATTTTGTTTTGATTCTGCTGTGTATATAATGTCAGATATGACTATACTGACTCTGATCAACCAAGGAGGTATTATCATATATCGCTCTTGGCATATTTTTGTAATGATTATATTTGATCTTTACATGGGAAATGATAATGGAATTGTGTAACTTGGATATGAATTTGTTTTGAAATGTAATAAGTAAAATGTTGTTTTTGAAATGTGTGATTTTGTTCATATTCAATTGCTTTTGATATTATGGATTACCATTAGCGTTACCGTATTTTGTTACTAGAAGTTTATACTATGGATGATTGCAGCATCTGTGGTGCTTAGCTTTTGGGCTCTGGATACAGGATGTTACACCAGCTAATCAGAAATCAAGGTAACATACGAAACGCTATAATATGCAAATTCTCTCAAAATACTCTCGGATGGTGGAACCTCACCGTAATATCCAACTAAGAGAACATATCTCATACTATAATGTCGATTGAATAAGTCATCAACAAACGGAAGAAGAAACTTGTTCGTCGTCTCACTCAGCTCATGGTAGTCAACAAGCATCTCCAAAGAGACATCCGCCCGACAAACACTTTAGATGCATCCCACTCAAATATAGTCTTATGGATAAACATTATCATCAATAGGTCATCTGCTCGCACCAGTGGTCTCCTCTGCTCTTTGGACATCATGTGATTAAAGGCCTAACTACTAGTCAAGTACATCTAACCAGATCGATATGGAATCAATCTCTTTATGGCGGAAATCTGGTCACTGCATCGAAAATGTCCGGGCACTCTCTAGCTATAGGCATAGATGACAATCCACCTTGTGGAGTCTTAAGGTAATACAGAAAGCTAACCATAACCTTATCCTCCATTAGGTAGCCAACCACTACCTCCCGCCCCTCCATAGCCTCGGTCGTCACCAATAGCCTCTCACAATCCACCAGTATTCTGTACCCCTTCAGCCACTCGATTTCTAGACCCATAATGTCGAACCCAATTAAACCCAAAATAATCGATAACAAACAAACATCCATGACTCAATAAGAATAGGTCTAGACAAACGATGTATAGGCCAAGTTGTCAAACCATGTGTATGCCATGCGTAAAAAACCCGTGTTGTTACACTCCCCCATTTTGAGGCCTGAAACAAAGTGCTACGGATGTTGAAGTCATCTACAGCATCAATTTTCTATGACAAAATATGGGATGTTGCACATGTATAATGTGACTGAGCCCTCAACAAAGTTTGTCATAATCTAGAGGTCGGTCAACAATTTCGGAGCTCAATCTCAATCTGCCAACAAATCACTAGGTGTGAAGGAATATGAAACCTCGATGTCTAATAAAACACGTATGGAAAGCCATAAATAGAAAGCATACCCTGGGTGGTGGTGCCCTTTCATGTCTCTTTCATCCATGGAGCAATCAACGAAATCGGAATTGCATCCAACGCATATGCTTCCATTACTTCCCCCTACTTAACTAGTTTGGGATAGTCCTTCTACACTGGGTACAGGCACCTACATCATAAAGCCTTCTCGATCAACTTTCCAAATCTCTAGTCAATATAACTAGTTAGCCGCTTCCTATATATAATGAGCACTCAACCCAATGATAATTAATTCATATTTTCTATGTAGAGCATCAATGGGAAATAGACCGTACTTTGACATCGCATCCAATTTGTCCACACACTCCAACATAGACAAGTCGCCTTAATTCTATTCACTGAACTTCCCAAACATTATCGACTTTTTAGAAGTTGAGATAAACTTCATCGATTCATACTATGAACTATTCCTAAGTGAAATGGTCCTTAGGAATCAGAGCTATAAGGACGTTCCACCAGTTTATTGTATATCCCTGGAGTCATCTAGAGGTTAACTTCTACCCCCACAGTGTTATCTAATTCCAAGTCATCAAAGATCCTTTCTCAAATATCATCCTATCTTTCCCCTTAATAGCCGACTCTGTTTCAAGGAATGGTATGTCCCCTAGACTAATGAAGACTTCATATAGCCCAACAAAGTCAACTCTATGTGTTTGCGCATGAGCACTATAATCATTTAGAGTAATTAAAGCATTCCAAAATAATTATTTTGCACCATCTCTACGAACATATTGGTAAATCAAGGTAAGTGGTCCCCAGTCTTGCCCACTCCTCAATTTGGGAGATGAAGTCAATATTCACTTTTCACATATGCCAAATCATTCTTAATCTATGATGAGAATGATCAGTCTCTCGTAGAGAAAGCGATATCAATAGTGCTCGTGTGTGTGCAGTATACTCAAATACTATATATATAGACACACACACTACTACTATGTAGTTTTGAAAATCAAAATATATAACAACTACATGCTCTATCCTATATAAGTATACCTTGATCTAGTATAGAATGAGAACTCCTACCCTAACTGTACTAAATCACGGAAACTCTGGTAATCACATAACCTAAGCTCTGATACCAAATGTGACGACAGCCCTACACCTACAATGCAAAATGGTTGTCAAAGGAAAGAAATAGAAATAAAAATGAGGAATAGAAAAGAAGAGAATAAAAGAAAAGGGGAGGGAATAAAACGCCACATAATTAGATAAACTGTCGTATATCTCACATCCCATCGGATAAAATATAATTGCCAACATAGATATAAAGCATACGAGACAGTAAATAACTAAATGAACCACTGAATTAGAGTATATAGACTCGTCCAGATATACAAAACAGTAATATAGTTTATGCAATTGTTAAATAAACTCAACTGATACACTATCTCTAATAATAGTAAATTAACATTGTCAAGGCTCCACAGTATCGCATAGTGGAATAAACAATAATAAGCCTGAAATATAAATAGAAAAAAGTATCCCTTGCTAGTCCGTCTGTATAGTTCCAAGTGTTGTTTACACCTGCTATCTAGTCTACTCATTTAAGAGCACCCGAGAAAATAAGAAGCAAAGCATAAAACCACGAGTCAGACAACAGTCTGGTGTGAGCAATAAACAATCTCAAAATAGTATAAAAAAGTCGATATAGCATATGGAACATAGGGTATGCTAATAATACCCGACCTATCACTGCAACAAAAGAGTTAGCACATAACATCGATAATATGCTACTTTATAAGTGTCATAAATGTACTATATATATACAGGGGTGTCTATGTATCTCCATCCACAATACCTCCATACTAGGTCACAGTCCGGTCGTCTAGGTAACCGTATGCTCAATACCTACTTCGTGTGACATCCCTAGATCGACAGGTGGGTAGTGAAACCAAAACAAACATAGCATTCATCAAACAATACTAATTGTCACACATTGTGCTTTATATTTATGATCACTCATATGACCATTATTATGCCAAGTATTGATGAATAAGAATCCCGATTTTTAGATGTAATCTCGTATCTTGCACCCGAAGTTGGATACGTGGCCTAAATCTACCGGCCTAGGGTATAAAGATCAAATCTACCAAACAATGGGCATCCCTACAAATACCCTATTTGAGTACAAAAGAAAACACTTCGAGTATCGAAGACCCCTAGCATGCATCTCCATTCTCTTTCTTGGCTTTATCCATTTCCATGATAGAACCATTATACATTCTATCCACGAATCACCTCCAAGAACCCGCCCATGTGGAATTCATCACAACATCAGTCAATCGACACCAAGCCTTAAACATCAGAATCTAACTCCATATCAACGAGCTACTCATCCGAAGAACTAGACCATCATGTCAAAAACGTCGAGTCATCGTGATCATTGAAAGCACTCGTCGAAGAGCAAGACACAGAGTTAGCCGCATGAACTACACTATCACGCTTCTCGAAGCCTCCTCAATGTCAATGTCAAAGGTCAACCAAATCGACCATCATAAACAATGATGGTACCAACAAATCCACTGTGGCCGATACCAACCACTCTGCTCTTGTACTTAGCTAAAAATAGATAAGTACTAACAAACTGAAAACGTCTAACGTCCACACTGAAGTTTGAATCCTATCTAAATCCATCGTCTTCCTTCCTTAGATCCGTCGATACACATTCCAGAGTTCTTGTAACACCATATTTTTTGGTAATATTATTTAGGATATTTAATTAGCAAAATTAAATAAAACAATGTAAGATGTTTAATAGATTGGGAATTGGTTTAACCAAGGGCATCCATGCCATGTTAAATGTAAATCAAAACAAGATAACATGAATAAAAGTGTTAGGAAATAAGGGAGGGAAAAATAGGAAAATGATAGAAATTATACCCTAAACCCTAAGGAATTGAAACACATGTTCATTTCATTTTTCTCAAGCAAAAAATATTCTAAGGCCGGACAACATTTTCAATCTCAAGAGAATATAAAGCTAGGATTTCAAGAAGAAGAAGTAAATCAACTTGTTCAACATTAAATCTCATATCTTTAATCACAAAGCTAAGGTAAATGATTAATACATCCCATTTTTCTTATAGTATTCGGATTTAATGGTAAAGCGAAATGATTTTGCATGATAATGTCATATTTTAGCTGATTGGAAGTTTATATATACTTATTGATAATTTGTACATGTTCACATTAGTTTTTATGATATGTTTGATATGAAAACCCAATACATCCAATTGCCTTGCAAATTTTAGATATAGACCAGAAATTTTATTTTAGAGATGGGTTTCAATTTTCATAAGTTTTTGAATTATGGTGGATTTTATAATAATTTTCTAGTGAAGAAAATAATATATTGGGTTATAAATTATATACGACAAATAAATAATTACTTGGATCCGAAATTTATATATGTTAGAAAACAAAATGAAAAGAACTTTTTGAAATTTTTATGGAATTTTCCTTGGTGTTTTGATAAATATATATAATTACTTAAGGTATGCAACTTAAATGTTTTATATATTTAATTAAGGAGAAGGGGTATTTTGTAAATGATTTAAATTAATTAGCTGGCTCTGAAATGTGCAGCACTTTTAGTGGTAAAGAAAAGAGGTGGCCAATCAAAATTTTACATGTAAAGTAGGTTAGGTGAAAGGAATTTTTATTTCACGCTTTTTAACCGTTTGATTGCTTTCGACACCTGCTTTCGCCTTGGTTGGATTTCGACCAAGTCCCTCCACCCTCAACTCCATCGAAACCAATGGGCTTGGCATCAAGTAATTGGTACGTAGCAAATTGGATAGAAGGCGAAAGGTAAGAGGTCGAAACCATAGGTTCCAAAGGGGAAGCGTCACTTTATTTTTAAATTAAAGTGCGCCTGCTTGTGATGCAGCGGATATAACGGATGACAACGAAATGAAGATTTCGCGTCAAACTAATCGAAGAACGATTAGATGAAACAAGATAAATCGATGGATTGAAAGTACCGAACGCCCAAATTCGTTGATCTCGAGAGATACCGAATTCTAGCTATCTCCAACACGTTGATCGCGCACGATACCGTGTTAAAAGATTTACGACTCTTCTACGTTGATCTCGCGCACGAGATTCCGTGAATCGGCTTCAAATCCGTTGATTCGAGTGCACTCGAATAACCGAAAATGGTGAAAGGTGACAACGCTCAATTTTCAATTTTAAAGAGGTACAAAGCACTCAAACAAAGTTTTATTCAAAAATCAACCACCTTTTACAACGACAACACACACCTATTTATAGGGAAAGTTACAACACACACACGACTTAACAAGTTCCCACATCATATGACTCAATAATACACGAGTTACAACAGACGACTTAACATACAGTTTAACCTAAGCAAGCAACACACGCGACTTAAAACAAAACAAACAATGCGACCTACATGTAACAACCTAACCAAGCACGACAGCGAGTTACAGTTGTTCGCGACCCACGGCTTCGCCTTATTCGCGATTTAAGGTATTCTGCTTGCGACTTAAGCTTCTCGACCTATCTTCGTTCGCGACCTTCTGGAGGCGACTCAACTGGAGCGACATAAGGATGGAATTCGCGACACAAGGAAGCGGTTTTGGAAATCTGGATCGACCTTCGTCCCCGCGACTTAAAGAGGAGGAGCGACCTAGGGCTGGAGAAAATTGCATGCGACTTAAAGAGGAGGAGCGACCTAGGGCTGGAGCGAATTGCGACCTAGCGACTTCATCGCGACTCAAGGCGGAGCGAGATAAGAAGTGACCTGAATTTGCTCGTCACTTAGGAAGCTCGCAACCTAGGAATTTCGTTCTCGAATCCAGGTATGCCGCTGCATCATCCTACCCTAGTTGGAAAGAATTCGACCTCGAATTCACGCTCTTCTCTTCTTCCACAAGTTTCTCCCCACAATACGGAATTAAGTGTTTGACATTGAAAACATCAGAAGTATGAACATTTTCTGACAACCTTGACTGATACGCATTATCATTGATCTTCTTCAAGATTTCTACTGGACCAATCTTTCGAGCTTTCAACTTGCTGTAAGTTCCAACTCGAAATCGATCTTTCATCAATACTGCGTAAACAAAATCACCTTCTTTGAAGCCTACACTCCTTCGCTTCTTATCTGCCAGTTGTTTATATTTCTCATTTGATGCAAGTAATCGTTCATGAACAGTTCCGTGACACTCCTGCAATTCATTCACAAAATCACAAGCTCTCTTAACAACTCCCTTCTGATATGGCACGGTCGTCAAATCTAACGGTCCCTTCGGAATTGCTGAATATACAACTTGAAACGGACTGAATCCAGTACTTCGATTAACAGCGTGATTATGTGCAAATTCCGCCTGACATAATTTCATATCCCAGCTCTTCAAATTATCTTTCACAAGATATCTCAACAAGTTTCCCAATGATCTATTCACCACTTCCGTTTGCCCATCTGTTTGCGGATGACAGGCACTACTAAAATTCAGCTTTGTTCCAACCATCTTCCACAAACTCAACCAAAAATGACTTAGAAATCGAGTATCCCTGTCAGAAATTATGGTCTCAGGTAACCCATGTAATCGATAAATCTCTTTAAAGAATAACTGAGCAACACGGACTGCATTAGCGGTCTTCTTTCAAGCTAGGAAATGTACCATTTTCAAAAATCTGTCTACACCACACATATGGTATCATTTCCACGTTGACTTCTTGGCAAACTCAAAACGAAATCCATGCTGATATCAACCCATGGTCTGGTAGGCACAGGCAATGGCATATACAATCTTGCATTCGTAGCTGTCCCTTTGGAAACTTGACATATGTGACATCTCTCCATAAATCTTTCAACTTCTTTTCTCATCAAAGGCCAAAAATAAGATTGAGAAATCAACTGTAACGTACGGTCTCTACCCATATGTCCTTCTTCGTGTAATTCCTTCACAATCTTCATTCGCAAGCTACACTATGGTATGCACAATCGATTCCCCTTGAATAGAAACCCATCTATCATCACATATTCATCCGTCTTCCCTTTATTGACTTCATCTACCATCTTCGCAAAGTAAGGATCTTCAGCAAACAATTCTGGAAGTACTTCAAACCCTGTCACTTCAACCTTTATTGTAGTCAACAAATGATTCCTTCTACTCAATGCATCTGCAACATGGTTTGTGACTCCCGATTTGTGTTTCGCAACAAATGTAAACTGTTGTAAGTATGCAAGCCACGAAGCATGTCTGGCTGCAATTTTGTCATGTCCTTGCAAATATTTCAATGCTTCATGATCAGTATACATAATAAATTCTTTATGGAAAAATAGTGTCTCCAATGCTTCACGGCTTGCACAACAGCATAAAATTCTACATCATAAGTATTATATCTCATCTTGGCTCCCGAAAGCTTCTCACTGAAATAAGCAATAGGACGGCCCCTCTGACTTAACACTCCTCCAATTCCAACCTTAGATGCATCAGTATGTAGTTCAAACAATAACTGAAAGTCTGGTAATACTAGAACGGGCGCTGACGTCAAAAGTTCCTTGATCCGCTCAAAAGCAAATCCTGCTTCCTCTGACCATGAAAATTGCTTTCCCTTCATACAATCAGTAACTGGTGCCATTACGCTACTGAAGTGTGGAATGAATCTTCGGTAGAATGATGCCAAACCATGAAAACTTCTAACTTCTGTTATCATCCAGGGTTGTGGCCAATTTTTGATTGCTTCAACTTTATTCTGATCCACCGGTATACCTCCTTCTGATATAACATATCCCAAAAATAAAACACTATGCGTCATGAATACGCATTTCTTCGTTGCAGCATAAAATTGTTCCTGTCGCAGTATCCTCAACACTTCTCTCAGATGATGCAAGTGTTCTTCTGGGCTTCCAATTTATATCAGTATATCATCAAAATACACCACCACCAACTTCCCAATAAATGGTCTAAAGATCCGATTCATCACCCGCATAAACGTACTAGGTGCATTCGAAAGACCAAACGGCATAACTAGCCATTCATACAACCCCTCACGTGTCTTGAATGTTGTCTTCCATTCGTCCCCTGGTCAAATTTGAATTTGATGATATCCACTTTTCAGATCAACCTTCGAAAAGATAATAGCTCCATTCAACTGGTCTAATAAATCATCCAATCTTGGCGTTGGAAATCTATACCTTACGGTAATCTTGTTCAGTGCCTGACTATCGGTACACATCCTTCATGTTCCATACTTTTTCGGCACTAACAAAGCTGGAACTGCACAAGGGCTTAAACTTTCCTGTACATGCTCTTGTTCAAGCAAATCTTCCACCTGTCTTCTCAACTCCTCATGTTCTTTTGGACTCATCCTGTAATGTGGTCTATGTGGTAACACAGATCCTGGAACAAGATCTATTTGGTGTTGTATGTCTCTCAACGGTGGTAACTCTTTTGGCAGCTCTTCAGGAAATACATCTTCAAATTCTTCCATCATTGGCTTTACTTCTTCAGGAATTTCAACCACTTCATTACTCTCACGTCCGATCAACAAAAATACTTCAGGTTCATCTTCGACTTCTTTAACAAACTCTTTCAAAGATAGCAAAGTTTTCAGCTCTTCAATCTCCTCCAACTTGCTTTCCTTCTGTTGTTGCTTTTTAGGAATTAAAGTGATTTTAGTACATTCAAACATGAAACTGTAGCTGTTGGTACGTCCATCATGTTGTACAGCTCTATCATACTGCCACGGTCTCCCCAACAACAGATGGCATACATCCATATCAACCACATCACACCAAATTTCATCTTTGTATTTCTTCCCTATCGAAAAAATTACACAAGCTCTTCGACTAACCTTCACCTCCCCACCTTTCCTCAACCAAGCTAACTTGTAGGGCTTAGGATGCTTCTCAGTCTTCAATGCCAACTTATTTACAGCTTCTGAAGAGATAATGTTATTACAACTTCCAGCATCAATAAAAAACTTGCAAACTTTTTCCAGAATAGTGAATGTTGACTGAAAAATGTTGCTCCTCAACCAAATAGAATCATGCTCTTATTTTGGTGTTAAACAAGACCTCCTCATCATTAAATTACAACCCTCATCTTCCGACAATTCTTCTTCCTCCTCAACTTGCGGTGAATTGGAACATTCTGCTTCTGCATTCTCATCCTCAGCCTCAGCAATCATTGCTCGCTTCTTAGGTTTTGGACATTCATTGCTCTTGTGACCAAATTCCTGACAGTTATAGCACTTGAAATTGTTGTTGACCTTGGTCTTAACAGCTTCATTAGCAACCGGTTTATTGACTGTTTTGGAAACATTAGCATTGCTACTAGCCCCTTTCACTTGATTGTTGGAATTTGTAAACACACCACCTCCTCGTCTCCCTTGTTTCTCCCAAGCAAGTGCTTTCTGATATGCTTCAGCGATAGATCTCGGATCAAACATATTCACCATATCTTGAATCTGCGTTCTCAACCCTCCAACAAATCTAGTGGTCAATTGTTCCTCTGTCTCCATGATATCATTCCACGCAATCAGTTGATAAAATTCATCCGCATAATCATTCACAGATTTTGTTCCCTGTCTCAAGTTTTGCAATCGCTGATACATAAGAGATTGATAATTATAAGGCAAGAAAGTAGTCTTCATCAATTTCTTCATCTTCTCCCCTGAGACAATCTTCGATTTGCCCGTTCTCTCCCGTGTAAATTTTGTTTGCTGCCACCATGCCATAGCTCTTCCTCTCAACCGAGTAGCAACCAACTTAACCCTATGAGACTCGGGAACTTCTTTGAAATCAAAAATATCTTCAACATTAGATAACCAATCGAGTAATTCTTCAGTTTGCATACCACCCTTGAATTCTGAATTTCAGTTTTCATCCCCGACTCTCATCGATGATCATCTTCTACATCCCGATTTTGACGTCGTACTTGGTCTCGATCTCGATAATGAATACTTCCTCTGTCACTCTCTTTATCATAATCAAATGTACTTCGATATCGATCTCGACCATCAACACCTCTATGATCACGCATATCTCTTCGACTATGTCTTTCAACATCACGATATGGCTCACGTTCATACTCCCTGGAGTTCTCCTTTCTTCATCTCTATACTCATGATGTTCTCGCCTTGTTGAAACTGATGACTCTCTTCTATCTCAAACAGATTGTGGCGACACCCTCCTCGCTTCCGCAACCGATGGTGAAACTCTGTTTCCGCCATGGTTCGAGATTGGCGACCTTCTCCTTTGACTTTGATTCATATCTACCATTAATTTCTCCAACTTCCCAATACCTTCATCGAATTTTTCATGGAAACGTTGTTCCATTTGCTCAGCTTCTTCTCTTCTATACACATCTCCAATATTTTGAAATCGGTTAGCACGTCTCGGAGGCATGATCTCTCTAACAAGCTCGGTTCCTTCTCTACTTAGCTCAAACAAAAAGTGATGCACAACTCCAATAATTCTTCTCTGCTGCGAACAGGCTCGGCTTAACTATGATTGGCTAAGTTCAAGCTCTGATACCAAACTGATGCAGCGGATATAACAGATGACAACGAAATGAAGATTTCGCGTCAAACTAATCGAAGAAGATTAGATGAAACAAGATAAATCGATGGATTTAAAGTACCGAACGCCCAAATTCGTTAATCTCGAGAGATACCGAATTCTAGCTATCTCCAACACGTTGATCGCGCACGATACCGTGTTGAAAGATCTACGACTCTTCTACGTTGATCTCGCGCACGAGATTCCGTCAATCGGCTTCAAATCCGTTGATTCAAGCGCACTCGAATAACCGAAAATGGAGAAAGGAGACAACGCTCAACTTCCAATTTTAAAGAGGCACAAAGCACTCAAATAAAGTTTTATTCAAAAATCAATCACCTTTTACAACGACAACACACGCCTATTTATAGGGAAAGTTACAACACACACACGACTTAACGAGTTCCCACATCATATGACTCGACAATACACGAGTTACAACAGACGACTTAACATACAGTTCGACCTAAGCAAGGCAACTTAAAACAAAACAAACAATGTGACCTACAAGTAACGATCTAACCAAGCACGGCAGTGAGTTACAGTTGTTCGCAACCCACGGCTTCATCTTGTTCGTGATTTAAGGTATTCTGCTTGCGACTTAAGCTTCATGACCTATCTTCGTTCGCGACCTTCTGTAGGCGACTCAACTGGAGCGACATAAGGATGGAATTCGCGACACAAGGAAGCGGCTTTGGAAATCTGGATCAACCTTCATCCTCGCGACTTAAAGAGTAGGAGCGACCGAGGGCTGGAGTGAATTGTACGCGACTTAAAGAGGAGGAGCGACCTAGGGGTGGAGCGAATTGCGACCTAGCGACTTCGTCGCGACCCAAGGCGGAGCAAGATAGGAAGTGACCTGAATTTGCTCGTGACTTAGGAATCTTGCGACCTAGGAAATTCGTTCTCGAATCCAGGTATGCCGCTGCATCAGTTTGCTTCCAACTAAATGGCTTTCGACTCAGTTAGCCTTTGACTGGGTCAATGTACATAAAAGAGATGGTTTCAAATGGGTTGCGCTTTAGTTTTAAATGGTTGCTTTTGACTAAGCTGAAACCGCTAGTTGTCGCCTTTCAACCTTTCGAGGTCAATGGTTTCGGAAGTACACTTAGTTTTTCAAAATCAGCCACTTCTCCAATGCTTTCGAAGGGATGGTTTCGACGCTATCACTTCTTTACTTGGAAAATGGTTTCGAAATAGATGTTTTCGACTTAAATGTTATAAAGATCATTTTTCTATAAGTGAAGTTTAACCGAAATGGTTTTGAAAGAGATAGTTTTTATGGTTTCGAAAGAAGTGCTTTCGTATTCAATGGGCATCTTATCCTTTTACTGTACTTGAAGGCATAATTCAAAAGGTTTCAACCGAGGTGGTTTTTAAAGGTTTTGAAGCAGTAAACTTTGGATGGTTTTGAAAAGTTTCCACATGTTTTAAGTTGAACACAAGTGCCTTTGAAAGGTCTAAAGTTTTAATGTTTTCAAAAGAGTTTTAATGAATGGTTTCAAAGGTGTAGTTCCACAGGGTTTCCAAAGGGTCAAAGGGGAAGGTTTTCTCTTTGTTTTCGAAGCTTTTGATGAAAATAATGGAAGGGTTATTCCAATGTTTTCGAAAGGCAATGTTTAAAAGTTTTGAAGAGGGATGTCTATTATTTTGAAGCTTTCGGAGAAAAGAATGGAAAGGATTTTCCAATGTTTTCGGAGGACAAAGTTTATTGGTTTCGAAAAGGGTAAATGTTTTAATTAACAAGGGGTTGAGTAAAATATACATATGTATAACATGGCAAGGTGATTTTAAGTAAAGCATGGAGAATATGTGTTTTCCTTGTGTAAGTATGATTTAAAGATTTAAATCAATTTGAAAGAGTTTTTCAAGGAAAATTTATGGGAAGTTATCCCTAAGTAAGATGACTCGGATGTTAGAATACCATATGGGCTTCGCATAGGGTCGCATCCTATACATTAGCTATTGGCCCCAGCTAATTTAGTCCAAAATTTCAATCTGTAGGGCTTTGTTATAGGTAAGACTATAATTATGATTACACAAGGAATGGAATATATGTTTGCATACAGTTTGGTTATTGGTGAGCCCGCAAAACCATTAGGATTAGGTGACCTTAGGAGATGTTAAGTTAATAACAGACCGTCTAGAAGAGAAGTATTTAACAGATAGTTAAGGAAAGACTGTGTAGAAGAGGCGAGTATAACAAATGTTAAATAAATTTTGCTACTTTGTCTGGTGGGCCCGAGTCAGCCAAAGGTCAATAGTAAGCCAAACAAAACTATAATGTTCGGATAGATAATCCATTTGTTATCTGATATATATGTTTACATAATAATGCTTTATAGTTTTAACCTGTTTTGGTTGTAGGATAAAAGCTTGCAAAAAATATGTTTTAGTAGAATGTTAGTGTGGAGAAACCCATTCTGCTAAGCAGCGTGGTCTCACTTAACATTTATAACCGGGATTTCACACCAGGCTTTATGTCTAACTCAAAGTTTATGTTTTCCCCTTAAACTTTCGGGTACTCAAAATCGATTTGAGTAGGCCGAGGGTTTAGGTTCTTTCAGATTTTAATGGGACGATGAATAAAGCTACTGGAGGAGAGAAGGAGGCTAAGGGATAGCTATTTAGGAGTTGTAATCTAAATATGGAACATCTGTTTTGAAATGTAATGGAAAATTATTTTTTGAAATATGTGATTTTTTTAATATTTGAGTGCTTCTTATATTACAGATACCATTAACATAGCCATATTTAGTCGTCGGAAGTTAATACTATAGATGACTGTAGCATCTGCAGCACTTAGCTTTGGCCTCTAGATAGAAGACGTTACAACTTGGTATCAGAGCATAAGTTTATGAAAAACTTTAACTAAATAAGATTTTTGAAACCATAATTCTTAGGAATTAGAGATAGGATCGGGGTATGGGATAGCACTATAGTAACGTACTTGTATTTGCTACATGTAAGTATACACTTTATCTCTAGACTCCTATCTTTGACAGGCTATTTTTCTACATCTCATGAGGCTTGAATACAGATATGGATGGAAGAAGAGGCAGATTCAATGTAGGAGGAGACATCACCACCACAAATAGAAATGCCCGATGAATTGCTAGAAAAGGTCAGGCTCAGACTGAGAATGTTGATGTTGGGGTTCCCCAAGTGGACATGGGAGCCATGTATCAGTTTTTCATAAACATGATGCAATGTGGAATCACGGTAGGAGTTATTGGAGTTAATGCTGCTAGAGGAAGAGTTCAGGAAGCTCTAATGGTCATTCAGTATGCTAACTTGAGCAGAGACTATGCTAGGCTTGGAGGAGAACCATTTATCGGAACGAAGGATGCTACTGAAGTAGAAAACTGACTGCTACATTGTGAGAGGATTTTTGCTAACCTAAGGCGTAATGACGAGCAGAAAAGAAGACTTGCTTCAAGACAGCTTCAAGTAGCTACTTTGTTTTGGTGGAATACTCTAACTACTGACGTGGATGAAGAGATCATGACGTGGGAGGAGTTCATGAGGAGGTTTCAAAAAAGGTTCATGTCACTAATGGCACAGTCTGTCTTGGTCAGGAAGTTTGCAGACCTGGAACAAGGAGAAATGTTAGTTTTGGAATATGCTAGTAGATTCGAAGAGTTAGCCCGGTATGGGTATGCCATTGTTTACACGGTGTTGAAAAGAAATGAAAAGTTTATTAGAGGTTTGAAGCCAAAGTTGGCTAGGACTACTTTATCGCACATTAGAGATCTGTGAGATGTGGTAGTAGGAATGACATTGAGACATGAAGAGATGTTAGCCTACTTGGGTAAGAAGAAGTAGAAAGAGGCCCAGGTCGGACAGGGCCAAAAGAGAAAGTTTTTCCACAAAAAGAATGCTCAAAAAGGAGGTGCAACATAGAAAGGAACGTCTGAGTTGGTATAATGGCCCATTTTTTCGTACTCTTTGAATCGACAATAAACCACATATGTCCAACTCAAATTGCGCAAATAAGCGGATCATTAAGGATAGAAAGAAAATAAAGACAGAACAGAATCTCACACGAATGGAATAACATATATTATTTCAATAATAATCTTTATAGTGGAATTTTTTTAAAATATATATCAGAGTCAAACCTAGATTCAGCTTGGATAATTATAACACCCGCCCTTACAATTGCTGACAAACAACAAAACAAATACAATAGATGTAGCGGATAATAGAATATGTCATACGATGATGAAGATCTCCAGCTCTTCTCTGGAAACTCCAATAGTCTTCAACTCAACCTGAAACACTCGAATCTGACCCGCGTATTAAAAATATACTTGAATCAGACTTGATAAACCAGCATGAGATACTCGAATTTTAAAATGACTAAGTTATCATAAACCTTTAAAAAGAAGGCTATCTCATAAGACCACGCCCACACATAAATACGGATGGGTTTTTACCTTTTGATAACCAAAACACTTTATATATCAAAACGTTTGATATTATTTCTAATGAAATTCTTTTGAAAAAACTTGTCAATTAAACTTATTCAAATAAGGTATCAATACCAGGAATAATTCTAAGGTAATATATCCAGACTAGGTCAACGGAATATACTGAACGGAGTATATGATACCAAAAGGGGTAGCTGAAATGTTTGCAAGTCATTACAGCAATTTTGAGAATATAATCAAAACCGTAAATCTCATATTAGGAATGGATTTCCAACATGATAGGGAACTTGTGACCTTTTCTACGATCCACGCATAACAAACATTGTTCCCATGGTGCCTTAATCGCTTTTCTCAAACTAGTCATTTGGAATTATACTTGCTATACTACAAATGATAACCAGTAGTTCCCAGCTTTTCTCAAGCTAACCACTTTATCCAAATGGGGCAATAAATGCGTTAAGGGACGTATCCTCCAAAGGGCAAAACGTATTTGACACCACTATACACACTCACTTATTTCGAATTTGCATCTGTCAGACCACATAGTATCCCATCATAACAGGGGTATGAGGCTCGTGAGGCTACGTCAATTTCGTCAAAGCCACGCTTTTCATACAAAACCACGCTTTTCGTACAAAACCACGCTTTTTAATAAACGATTCCCCTTTGAATGCCACACTGCTATTCCTTTGATCACTATTTACCTTCCATAAAAATACAACCCTTGAGCTCGTACATCTCAAGGAGGGTGTTAAGCTAAGAGAAGTTTCCTTCTCCGCCACCATTGATGTACATTTGTAAAAGTAAACGTTGTGTCTCAAAAATGCAATGTTAGACGTTCGTCCATACAAGTTCGTTCTAGGACTGAACGAAACCGAAGACACTCTCCTACTACCACTAGTAACGAGTAGTCCTTGCAATCTGAAAAATCTCCACAATGGAGAGACCACTTCTATAAATAAATCTATAATGGGAGCGACCCAGAGCATGTTCAACAAGCAGTCTTCGTGCTATGAAGATCCATATTCTTCAATAATCATCATCTTCAACAAATCTTCACTTTCGAATGTATACATTGGTTTGAAGTGGTTTTTGAATAGGAATCATCCAAATCCGACTTTGGTTCCTTCAAAGCCAATCTCACTTTAAAATATGTTAAGTTCATATGTGGATATCAATCATCAATCAATTACCTCATCTTTTATAAAATCAAATATCTTTCTTAGATATATTCTTTTCAAGTTATTCCATTTTCTTTTTAAATGTATATGGAATCATTAAGCCTCGTTTGTCAAATCATGTGATTTATTTAGACCTTTCTTAATTTTGGAAATAATTCCAAATCATTTTCTCTTTTACTGGGAAAAACTTTTCCAAATCATTCATTAAATCTTAATCAAATATTTCATATATACAAGGTATAACTTTTAACTTAGGGAAAATATTCGCAAATCATTCATTAAATTTTAATCAAAGATTTTCTTTCTTAACTTCAAATCATATTTTTGCAAATCGAAGATTTTCATAACAAAGCACTACTGCCACCTTAATATGGTAAATTTCATCTACAGGGACTAATGGCAAGTTTCACCTCCAGGGACTAATGGCAAGTTTCACCTCCAGAGACTAATGGCAAGTAATACTACATCATGAATATCTTTGTCTTTAACGATCTTTGTCTTCAATATATTTTATTTAGAATATTTGTTTGAAGGGATTTTCGGATAGGAATTACCCAAATTCGATCTCGGTTCCTTCGTGCTAATCATCGATAAAAAGATGTTAAATGTGGAAAAACTTAAGTATGATCTTTTGGAGCATCCGAGGTTTCCTTTCGATCTATTCCACCCCTCGCCTAAAAAGAGAAAACATAGGCTAGGTAAGTTCAGCGTACTGGTTGCTTCATCCCTAACCTTAGTTAAACAGCTTGTTTCATCTTCTTAGATCTCAGAGACGGGACAAATGTACTAGTCGTTTCCGCATACTCGATTATTAATCTTCATTTTAGAAATGATTTATTAAACTTATAAATCAACATTTAAAGCACTTAATTATTATTTTAAAAACATTCACAATTGATTTCAGGAAAAACCGTTAAGTTTAAACCTTCTTTTAAAAAGTCGTAGCAACGGAAGTAGAAAAGTGCTGCGGAAAGTGCTTTATAAGCTTATTGATTTAAACAACTTTTTAATATTCGAAAATTCATATTTTTCATTCCAAATCTCTTGTTAACCATTTTAATAGGTTTATCAAATTTATTTCATATTTTTAATCATTTAAAAATATTATTTATAAATAAATCACTTTTTGGATTACGAACTGCAAAACCGCGATGTTTTTAGAAAATTGTTTTGGACATATTTCAAAATCTACTTGATGAAATCTTGATTTTCTTTCTTCGTTGGAAAACTATTATCATTATGAACCAAGTAATTTTTATTTCAAAGAAATGCGACTTATAAATCATTTTCCACATTAATTTGAAGTTACGGGTCGAAATTTATGGACTGCTGCTATGCGACAAGCTCGATTTTGACCAATTTTGTGAATTGCTTCGGAACTTGTCCAAAACACTTCAAATTTGTTTTAAACTATATTTAAACTATTTTAATTCATTTAAAATCGTTAAGATGCTAATTACCTTCCATACACACATTTGTATGGATTTATTTCTATTGAATTAACTATACTTACTAACCATTTCTTTTACCATTTATCAAACAAAATTATCATCCATATCACAAATATATAATCAATCATAATATCAACCACTTTATCAATCATTTAATCATCCAACATATACCAAACATTTTATGTAATTAACTTGAAATAGTTTTAGGAATTAGTAACTTAACATATGAGTGCTCATCTTTTACAAAAGATCAACTTCCTACCAATATTCTTAATAATCCAACATTTATTATTATTATTTTTCAATTTCAGCCAACTTTGAAAAATTCGGCAGAGCTTCTGTAATACTTCAAACTTTCTTCTACTTCCTTGGAATGAAATGGGCGGCATTTCTTTCTCTTTTCCTTGCTCCGGAGCTTTACGACTTGCTCCTCTTCCTCCATAGATTCGGCCATGCCCTATTCTTCCTCTTCCTCCATAGTTTCTTCACTTCTTAGATGCTAAATCATGTTTAAATGGTATTCTAAGGTCTTTGGCAAAGTTTGGTGCTATTTGGAGTTGATTTGATATGGTTTTGAAAAAGTTAGTAAGAATTTGGAAGAGAAGAAGAAGCCATTAAGAGAGCTTCAAGGAGGAAGAAGAAGATGTAAAAATGTGTGAAAGAAAGTGGAAGAATGATGGCATTATTTACGGAAAAGTTTTGGATTAAAATAATATTTTATAAAAAAGACCAAAATACCCTTACATATAAAGTATTCTTATTTTTTTTCAACACTTAACATCACATTTCAAATCATTACTTTATGTCATTTTCACTTAAGTATTAAGTAAAGAAAGTAATAATTATGTTTCTTTGATTTGATGTTTGACTTTTTGCTTTGAAATGACATTTTTGTCTTTTTGTGCTTACTTTTTCTTAATTATAGTCTAGAATTTTCTAAGTATGTTTAGTAAAAATAAACTTGATTAGTGAATTAATTTATACTTATACTATTTGAATATATGTTCCTATATAAGAAAATAAATGTGCGATGACGCTGCGACAACTTTTAATCGACAAACGTTGACTTTCGACAAAATGTTTTACGGTCATATTTTGAAGTTTTACTTAAACTATTTATCTATGTAAATCAAATTTAAAAATGAACCTTTCGCTTCTTTAAATAAATTAAAACATTTATCTTTATATTTTAAAATCATATTTAAATAGTATCAAAATCTCTAATTTTACAGTATATGTAAAACTGACAAAATGCGACAAAATTTGGTTATTTTTATAAAATGATTATTAATATACTTTTAAATATTTTAATATACATTTATTATCTTTATTAAATGTTTTCAATAAGTTTTATCATTTTAAATAAATATTCAAACATATTTATTTAAACATTTATTTATTTTTAACAAAGCTTGACTTTTGTTGATTTGTTCTAAAATCCAAATTTATACTTTTTAAATTATCAACTATAAGAATAAATAATTTCTCTATTATTATCTTTTATACATAACTTATTATTTAAGTTTTAATCCTTTTTTAGTTTAAAACAAATGAAATCTCTCATTTTCGAAGTAGCGAAATTACTGGTCATTACATTCTCCCCTACTTAAAAGAATTTCGTCCTCGAAATTACTCAAACAAAAGTTTGTCCAAAATATTTATCTTCAAACTTAATTCTACATAATATACACAGATCATCCATATGAAATATCTTATTCGATTTCTTATTCGAATACATAATTTTATTTCCGAACTAGTATCGATCCCCCGATTCTTTAGTGCGGACTTTAATCAGGCTCTTTGCTCATTTGCATTCCTTGCATAGCTCCCAACTATGATAGAAAACTCAAGTATCCAACCATAAACCCTAATCAATGTTCGTCGTCAAGAATAGAGTGATAAATCCTTTTTCGGACCAGTGTAAACATCTCAAAGTTCCGTACTCGAATATTAGATCAACATTGTGATGAGATATACATATAAAATTTGTATTTATTGATTTTCATAAACTTTTATCTTAAATTTAAATATTTTATAAAGATGCTTCTTATATAATCCCTTTAATTATTTATTTTCAAACATTTTTGTTTAAGGAAAATATTCTAAAGAAACCATTTTTCACTCAAAAGATAATTTATCTGTATTATATTATTTTTCCACCATCCTTCAACTTAGTATGTTTTCTTTAACACTACTATTATTTACGAATCATTTCGTAAAACTATTGCTTAAGTTTATTACCTCTTATAACTTATGCAAATCAATCATATTTTAAAGACTTAAGTCCAAATTCTTAATTAATGCTAGAATACATTAATAAAATATTTTCTAGGTGATAATTATCTTTTTTGAAGAGTCATTAATTTGCCTAACTGTATAAATAGTCCATGGCTTAAATCTATATTTGTATGATATACCTTTACATCCTAAGAGTATGTACAAATCACAAATTTCAAATTGGTTTTACTTAAATCTGTCCGTCTAACAAATTTAGACTTTGTTTTAATTTACTATTATCTCAAATTCATAAGTGATAAATCTTATTTCTTATTTAATACTATTATTAATTTTCTAGCTTTGAAAATAAATTTTAAAACCACCCACATTTAAAAAATCATACTCTTAACTCTTTAATCTGTTTTTTTCTTTATAAATTAGATTTATAAATTATCCATATCTTATTTAATTTACTCAAAGTATTTCACAATCTTTTACCAAAAGTTTTCACAATTTTCTTAGCCTTGAGTTAGGAATGATTCGAAAATTTTCGACTGTCCAAAATCGTCGAGAATCCTGCTTTATCTTATCAATTAGCAATCCCAATTTATCTATAGTTTAAATAATTTTATAAAGATTACTAATCGATGGTTCACATTATTATTATTACTTAAGAAAATTATATAGATCGAGTAACTCCAAAATAATCCAAGGAACTATGTACTACCAATAGTATCATATATCCTCTTACAAGAAGAGTAATACTTAAGAGAAGTGTTTACCATCCGAACATATCTCTTGCCCATTTTTAGTTTATTTTCGAGCCAATTGAACTTTTATCATAAAATACCTCTTTTATTTGAAATAATACCATTTTCAAAATCCTTTAGAGATTACTTTTGATTATAAAATCTATTTTATAAATTTATCCTATATTAATTAAATTTATTTAAATTCCCACAACTCTTTAAATTACTCGAATTTTAAATTCTCATTCCATTTGTATTTATCTTTTTACACAATCATTTTCTATTATTTAAATAAACTTTCATCTTATATGTTCATTCCTTAAACAAATGTTATTATCATACGCCTTATAGTCAAATTGTGAAACTTAATTCACAATGTATTTGTACTTAAATTTTTCAATTAAACAATTGATCAATTTATGATTTTACATTATCGTTTCTTGATTTATTATTTTGGAATAAGTATTAAAGATTTTAACTTCCTTATCAAATTTCTTACTTACTAATCACAAGATGTCCATATTTAAATTTCACTAATCCTGATTTCTAATCGTATACTTTTAAAAAAATATAATTTATAAACAAAATATAATCCTAGGTAAAATTATTTCATTTTCCAATCTTTTCAAAATCAATGTGTCGGTTTGCCTTGTTTAAACGTTTAGGAAACCTCATCGATAACGGTGATCGGGCGCATCGATCAGAATCCATGAATCACTCAACAGATAAATCAACACAAAACATTTTTATTAGTCATAAACAAATATGTGCTCTTATATAATACACTCAAACTCATTCTAGGGTGTTACTAATCCTATCTCTAATGATTTACTCATCTTAGGTATTACAAACCCTATCTCTAATGTGTCTTTACCCTAACAAAATCAAGGTTCTTGCTTAACCTTCAGCCATGATACCAACTGTAGTAACCTGTTTTTCCATACCATTTGAATCAACAATAAATCATACATGTCCACTCAAATTACGCGAATAAGTGGATCATTAAGGGTAGAAAGAAAATAAAGACAGAACAGAATCTCACACGAATGGAATAACATATATTATTTCAATAATAATCTTTACAGCGAAAATCTTTTAAAAACAATATCAGAGTCTAACATAGATTCGGCTTGGACAGTCATAACACATGTCCTTACAAATGCTGACAAACAACAAAGCAAATACAATAGATGTAGCGGATAATAGAATACGTCCATATGATGATGAAGATCTCTATCTATTCTCTAGAAACTCTAACCATCTTCAACTCAACCTGAAACTACTCGAATCTGACCCGAGTATTAAAAATATCCGGATCAGGCTTGATAAACCAGCGTGAGATACTCGAAATTTAAAATGATTATGTTATAAAAAAAAACCTTTAAAAAGAAGGGTATCTTATAAGACCACGCCCACATATAAATACAGACGGGTGTTTACCTTATAATAACCAAAACATTTTTAAATATCAAAACATTTGATATTATTTCTAATTACATTCTTTTGAAAACACTTTTCAAATAAACTTATTCAAATAAGGTATCAATACCCAGACTAAGTCTAAGGTAATATATCCGGACTAGGTCAATGGAATATACCAAATGGAATATATGATACTAAAAGGGGTAGCTGAAATGTTTGCAAGTCATTACAGCTATTTTGGGAATACAATCAAACCCGTAAATCTCGTATTGGGATTGGATTTCCAACATGATAGGGAACTTACGACCTTTTCTCCAATCCACGTATACCAAACATAGTTCCTACGGTGCCTTAATCACTTTTCTCAAACTAGTCACTTGGAACTATACTTGCTATATTGAAAATGATAACGGTAGTTCCCTAGTTTTCTCAAGCTATCCACTTTATCCACATGGGGCAATAAATGCCTTGAGGAACGTATCCCCCCAAATGGCCAGCGTATTTGACACCATCATACACACTCACTTATTCTGAATTTTTCAGACCACACAGTATCCCATCATAACCGGGGTGTGAGGCTCGTGAGCTACGCTTAATTTCATCAAAGCCATGCTTTTCATACAAAACCACGCTTTGATAACAACAGGTTCCACTTTGAATGCCACACTGTCATTCCTTTGATCATTATTTGCCTTCCATAAAAATACAACCTTTGAGTTCGTACGTCTCATAGAGGGTGTTAAGCTAAGAGAAGTTGCCTTCTCCGCCACCACTAATGTACATTTTTTAAAGTCAAACGGTGTGTCTCAGAAATGCAATGTTAGACAGTGGTCCACACAAGTTCGTTTTGGGACTGAACGAAACCGAAGGCACTCTCTTACTACCATTAGCAGAGAGTAGTCCTTGCAGTCCTAAAAATCTCCACAACGGGGAGACCACAGCTATCAATAACCCTATAATGGTGCAACCCAAAGCATATTCAACAAGCAGTATTCATGCTATAAAGATCCACAATCTTCAATAATCATCATCTTCAACAAGTCTTCACTTTCGAATGTATACATTGGTTTGAAGTGGTTTTCGGATAAGAATCATCCAAATCCGACTCTGGTTCCTTCGAAGCCAATCATCGCTTTAAAAGATGTAAAGTTCATATGTGGATATCAATCATCAATCAATTACTTCATCTTCTATAAAATCAAACATCTTTCTTAGATATATTCTTTTCAAGTTATTCCATTTTCTTTTCAAATATATATGGAATCATTAAGCCTCATTTATCAAATCATTTGATTTATTTAAACCTTTCTTAATTCCTAGAATAATCCCAAATCATTTTCTTTTTTACTGAGGAAAACGTTTCCAAATCATTCATTAAATCTTAATCAAAGATTTCTTATATTCAAGGTATAACTTTTAATTTAGGGAAAATATTCCCAAATCATTCATTAAATATTAATCAAAGATTTTCTTTCTTAACTTCAAATCATATTCTTGCAAATCGAAGATTTTCATAACAAAGCACTACTACCACCTTATATATGGTAAATTTCACCTCCAGGGACTAATGGCAAGTTTCACCTCCAGGGACTAATGGCTAGTTTCACCTCTAGGAACAATGGCACGTTCCACCTCCAGGGACTAATGGTAAGTTATCCTACATCGTGAATATATTTGTCTTTAACGATCTTTGTCTTCAATATATTTTATTTCGAAATTTTTTTAAAAGGAATTTTCAGTTAGGAATCACCCAAATCCGATCACAGTTCCTTCTTACTAATCATCGATAAAAAGATGTTAAGTGGTTAATTAACATTAAAAGAATTTGTTTCTTTGCTTTAATCCTGAAAAAACTTAATATGATCTTTTGGAGCATCCGGACATTCCTTTCAATCTATTCCACCCCTCGCCTAAAAAGAAGAAACATAGGCCAGGTAAGTTTAGGACACTAGTTGCTCCATCCCTAACCTTAGTTAAACACCTTATTTTGTCTTTCCATATCTCATGGGCGAAACAAATGTACTAGTCATTTTCGCATGCTCGGTTATTAATCTTCATTTTAGAAATGATTTATTAAACTTCTAAATCATCATTTAAAACACTAATTATTCTTTTAAAAACATTCACAATTGATTCTAGGAAAAACCGTTATGTTTAAACCTTCTTTTAAAAAGTCGTAGCAACGGTAGCAGAAAAGTGTTGCGGAAAGTGCTTTATAAGCTTATTTAATTTAAAAAACTTTTTAATATTTGAAAAATCATATTTTCCATTTCAAATCTCTTTTAAACCATCTAAATAGGTTTATCAAATTTATTTCATATTTTTAATAATTTAAAAATATCATTTATATATAAATTTCGTTTTGGATTACGAACTGCAAAACGCGATGTTTTTAGAAAATTGTTTTTGACATATTTCAAAATCTACTTTATGAAATCCATATTTTCTTTCTTCGTTGGAAAACTATTATCATTGTAAACCAAAGAATTTTTATTTCGAAGAAATCTGACTTATACATCATTCTTCACGTTAATTTGAAGTTACGAGTCGAAATTAATGAACCGCCGATACGCGACAAGCTCGATTTTGACCAATTTTATGAATTGCTTCGGAACTTGTCCGAAATACTTCAAATTTGTTTAAAGCATATTTAAACTATTTTAATTCATTTAAAATCATTAAGAGGCTAAATAACTTCCATACACACATTTATATGGATTTAATTTCTATTGAATTAATTATACTTACTAACCATTTCTTTTACCATTTATCACACAAAGTTATCATCCATATCACAAACATATAATCAACCATAATATCAACCAAGTTATCAATCATTTAATCATCCAGCATATACCCAACTTTTTATGTAATTAACTTGAAATAGTTTTAGGAGTTAGTAGCGTAACATATGAGTACTCGCCTTTTACCAAAAGATCAACTTCCTACCAACATTAATTTTAATCCAACACTTCATTATTATAATTTTTCTACTTCAACCAACTTAGAAAAATTTGGTAAAGCTTCTTTAGTACTTCAAACTTTCTTCAACTTTCTTGGAATGAAACGGCCAGCACTTCTTTCTCTTTTCCTTACTCCGGAACTTTATGACTTTCTCCTCTTCCTCCTAGATTTGGTCATGCCCTATTCTTCCTCTTCTTCCATCATTTCTTCAATTTTTAGATGCTAAACCATGTTTAAATGGTATTCTAAGGTCTTTGGTAAAGTTTGATGCTGTTTGGAGTTGATTTGATATGGTTTTAAAAAGGTTAGTAAGGATTTGAAAGAGAAGAAGAAGTCATTAAAGAGAACTTCAAGGAGGAAGAAGAAGATGTAAAAATGTGTGAAAGAAAATGCAAGAATGGTGGTCTTATTTATAGAAAAGTTTTGGATTAAAATAATATTTTATAAAAAGGACCAAAATACCCTTACTTACTTATAAAGCAATCTTATTTTTTTTAACACTTAACATCACATTTCAAATCATTACTTTATGTCATTTTCACTTAAGTATTAAGTAAAGAAAATAATAATTATGTTTCTTTGATTTGATGTTTTACCTTTTGCTTTGAAATGACATTTTTGTCTTTTTATACTTATATTTTCTTAAGTATATTCTAGAATTTTCTAAGTATGTTTAGTAAAAGTAAACTTGATTAGTGAATTAATTTATACTTATACTATTTGAATATATGTTTCTATATAAAAAATAAAGGTGCGACGACGTTGCGATAACTTTTAATCGACAAAGCGTTGATTTTCGAAAAAATGTTTTACGGTCACATTTTGACGTTTTAGTTAAACTATTTACTTATGTAAACCAAATTTAAAAATAAACTTTTCACTTCTTTAAATAAATTGAAACATATCTTTTTATATTTTAAAACCATATTTAACTAATATCAAAATATCTAATTTTACAATGTATGTAAAACTGACAAAATACGATAAAATTTGGTTATTTTTATAAAATGATTATTAAAATATTTTTAAATATTTTAATATACTTTTATTATCTTTATTAAATGTTTTCAATAAGTTTTATCTTTTTAAATAAATATTTAAACCTATTTATTTAAGCATTTGCTTATTTTTAACAAAGCTTGACTTTTGTTGATTTGTTCTAAAATCCAAGTTTATACTTTTTAAATTATCAACTATAAGAATAAATATTTTCTATTATTATCTTTTATATATAATTATTATTTAAGTTTTAAACCTTTTTAAATCTAAAACTAATGAAATCTCTCATTTTCGAAGTAGCAAAATTACGGGTCGTTACAGTTGGTTTGCTACAAGTGTGATAAGAAAGGCCGTTATGCCCGTGAGTGCCCAACAAGCAAAAGAAAGAAGGCTATTGAGAAGAAAGGGATCGGATGTTCTAACTGCGATCAAATTGGGCACTATAATAACCAGTGCGAAGAGCTACCAAAAGGGGATAAAGGCCAAGTGTTTGCATTGGAGCATGCTACATCAGAGCCGACAGCGAAGGAGAAGGGTAATGCTGTGTTAGGAGGTACGCTTCAGATGCAAGATACATCTGTTAGTATTTTTTTTATACCAGTGCATGACATCCTTTTATATCTCGAGGTTTGGTAGATAAACTTAACCCATAACCCATATATTTAGTTACTTTCTTAAGTGTTACAAATCCAATATGAGGGTATGCGACGCTAGGGATGAAGTGTGACCACTTAAAGTTTGACCTGCTAGGTTACACATTTGTTTGTAGTTTTCATGTATTTGATTTTTTTTGGGTTCGGAATTATATTGGGTATGGATTGGTTAAGCAACTATGATGCTAGGATATTTTATCTAGATAGGAAAATATCACTTAGACACCTGGATTTTAATAAATGGATAGTTAATACTGTAGAAAACCCCATTTGTGAGGTGAATGCTTTACTGGGTGTTATGAAATTGGAAGATGAGTTGGATCAAGTTTTCGTAGTCAGAGAATTTGCGGATATGTTTTAGCCTGTAGTTGGATTACCATCGAAATGAGCCATTGAGTTTTGGATTGATTTAGTACCTGACGCAGAACCGGTGAGTAGACAGCCAAGTAGGATGACACCAATAGAGATGAGGGAGTTGAAAGCTCAGTTGGAAGATTTGGAAGGAAAGATTTTTATTAGACCAAGTAATTCATCTTGGGGAGCAGCCACTGTATTTGCTAAGAAGACGGACGGATCGTTAAGGCTATGTATCGATTGTCATAAGTTGAATGAGAAGACGATAAAGAACCGATATCCACTGCCAAGAATTGATGATTTGTTCGATCATTTGAGTGGGGCCAAGGTATTCTCTCAGTTCGATTTAGAAAAAGGATTTCATCAGCATAGAGAAGCGAGAGATAATATACCTTTAACGGCGTTAAGGACGAGATATGGATCATACGAATGGTTAGTTATGTCGTTCGAACTCACTAATGCGATGATATTCTTTGTAGATTTGATGAATCGAATCTTCCGGGAGCACTTGGATAAATTCGTGTTGGTTTTTATAGATGATATTTTTATATACTCTAAGGATGAGAAGGAGCATGAAGTTCATCTTAGAGTTCTGCTGGAGACGCTGAGGCAGCATTAGCTAAAGGCAAAGTTTTCGGAGTGCCATTTTTGGAAGAAGAAAGTGAAATTTCTTGGTCACATAGTTTCGAAGAAAGGATTGTCAGTTGATCCATAAAAGATCGAAGCAGTTAATAATTGGAAAAGACTAGAAACGATGACCGAGATAAGAAGTTTTCTTGGATTAGTAGGATATTATCGGAGGTTTATAAAGGATTTCTCGTGGATTGCAGTGCCGATGACTAAGCTACCATGAAAGGATGTAAAGTTTGTATGGATCGATAAATGCGAGGAAGCATTTAAGAGCTTGAAACACTTGTTGAACCATGTACATGTGTTAGTGGTTCTAGAGGGGAATCAAGATTTATTATACTGATGCATATGGAACATGATTGAAAGCTGTATTAATGCAGAAAGGTAAAGTGATGGCCACGCTTCTAGACAGCTTAGACCACATGAGGTTCGATATCCAACACATGATTTAGAGTTAGTTGCGGTTATATTTGCGCTGAAGGTGAGGAGGCATTACCTTTTGGGAAAGTGATTTGAGCTTTATACAAATCATAAGTCGTTGCAGTACTTGTTTTGTCAGAAGGAGTTGAACATGGGACAACAAAGATGGTTGGAATTTCTAGCCGCTTATGATTTTGGAATAGAGTACACACCTAGAAAAGGAAATAAGGATGCAGATATACTTAGTAGGAAGCATCAAAATGTAATGTTGGCTATGATGGAAGAATGGAAAGACTTGGAATCATTATCAGCTTGTAGAATAATGTGAAGATCTGAAGCTGAGTCTGGTGTAGAGTCTGCTAGGTTGTCTTTTTTTGAGGTCCAACTGGTAATGATTGAGAAGATAACTTCTAAACAGGAGGAGGATCCAACTTTGGATGAACGGATCAGAAAGTTAAAGAAAGGAACGGAGAGTAGTGACTTAAAGGATTTCCGTCTCGACCAAAATGGATGGTTGAGAAGGAAAGGCAGATTATGTGTTCCAAATATTGGAGATACAAGGAAAGAGATTTTAGAGGAATGTCATCGCTCAAAGTTCACTATCCATCCAGAAGGAATGAATATGTACCAAGATATGAAGAGAAGCTTCCTCTAGGAAGGAATGAAAAAGGATGTTGGCTTATGGGTGAAACGGTGTTTGAACTGTCAGCAGATAAAAGCCGAACATCAGAAGCTGAGTGGATTACTTCAGCCATTGGATGTTCTGGTTTGAAAATGGGATTCTATTCCTATGGATTTCATAGACGGGTTGCCCAAATCTAACAGAGGGAATAAAAGTATACGGATCATAGTAGACATATTTACCAAGAGCGCCCGTTTCATTCTGGTTAAGGAAAACTGGACGACACCTGTATTGGCTAAGTTCTTCATGAAGAATGTGGCTACATGGAATTCCTAGTGATATTGTTTGTGATAGAGATTCTTTGTTTGCTAGAAAAATATGGAAAAGTCTTTTGGAGAGCCTAGGAACGAAGCTCAAGATGAGTATCACTTACCATCCATAGACTGATGGGAAGACGGAAAAAGCTAACAAGATCCTGGAGGACTTGTTACAAGCTTGTGTATTAGACTTTGGGGGATCATGGAAAGACCACCTACACCTAGTCGAGTTTTCATATAAAAATAGTTATCAGATTAGTATAGGAATGACACCATTTGAGGCTTTGTATGGAAGATCATGCAAATCCTCTACATGTTGGTTAGAGACCAGTGATAGATTGATTCCTGGTCCTGATTTAGCAAAAGAAGCAGCGAAAAAGATTGAGATGATAATCAGTAGAAAATATTAAGATGATAAGCAGCAGAAAAGATTCTTGGTCCTGATTCTCGATCCAGGCAGAAAAGCTATGTAGATAAAAGACGAAAAGATTTAGAGTTCTTGATTGGAATCATGTTTTCATCAAAGTATCATCGACGAAAGGTGTTATCAGGTTCAGGAAGATGGGGAAATTAGCACCAAGGTTCACTGAACCATTTCCTATTTTAGAAAGGATCGGAAAAATCGCATATAGAGTAGAGTTACCGAGTTTTTTAACAGGAGTCCACGATGTTTTTCATGTATCTCATCTGACGAAATGTGTTAGGGATCCGGACATTACTATAGCACCGACTGTGTTAGAGGACTTAGTAGTAGAACTAGATATGACTATAGTTAGGAAGCCTATCCAGATAGTCACAAATGATGAGAAGAAGTTGAGGAACAAGACAGTCAGATTAGTGAAAGTCTAGTGGAGTGATGATGCTAGAGACTATACTTAGGAGATTGAGAGCATGATTAAAGACACTTATCCTAAATTTTTTGATGGTATGTTTTACATTTGATTTTTTGATGTGTTCCTCATCATAATTTCAAGGATGAAATTCCTTAAGGAGGGGAGATTGTATCACTACACCAAAACAGAGGATTCCTAATGATCAGAACCATTGCTAGTAATTCTAGTAATACTTGTATGCATTTTAACAGAGGCATGAGAATTTATTTGTAACGGTTATAAGCGATGACAAATGTTCTCTGCTAACGGTTATAAGCACTGGAAAGTGTTCTCTGCTAACGGTCATAAGCGTTGGAAAATGTTCTCTTCCAATGGTTGTATGCGTTGGCAAATGTTCTCTATTAACCGTGAACATTGACAATATCATATTTGCAACACTTATATCTGTTACTGAGTTCTATAATATGTGTTCGTAATATTCATCTAGGAACACGTATATCAATTGAAAAATTCATTGTATCAACATTAAAACCAAAATAGTGACATAACTAGATATTGGAAATTTCTATTTCCTAATATTAATAGTCATTGCACAATTCATACGTACAAATTTTCATAAAGAGGTCAATGTAAATTTAATGAAAAGTTCAAAGCACTACAATTTGACTCTAAAGTCTCTGGTTGAAAAATACAACCATCATATCAAATAACATTACAATTTCATCTCCAAATTTTCTTGCTCCAAAATACAATAATATCTTATTCAAATCACAAAATGAAAAATAAATAAAATATTACAATAAAATAGATGCATACTCGTACATTTTGAAGGTTTTCAAAGTTTTTTCCATCTTTACTTTCTTTCATCGCTTCCTTTTATCGAGCCCAAAAACTCTAGCAATATGATCGTTATCAAGATTGCACAAGATTGCCATGTCATCATCATCAACTTCCAACTTTTTCTTTTACATCTCTTTCACCAAAAGAGCCTGCATCTAGAAAATGAGACTTAGTTTTGTTTAAACATGGTTAGGCTATAGCAAAATCAAATTTGGAAAATTAAACTGTTGGTTCTAAAAGTGAGAGTTTTAAAATTAAGTTAAAGTTCTCTTTTTGAAACTGACTTTTGCAACTCAGTTTTAAAACTGAGTTCGCAACTCCATTTTGAAACAGAGTTACAAAATTCTCTTTTGAACACACCAAAACAAGTCGCATGATATATTTTTTGTACCAAAGGAAGCAACGCAATTCAATTTTTTTAATTAACTCAAATTCTTCAAATATATATCATTTTATTAATAATGCCTAAACAGAATTTCCCTAAACAGAAGCATATTAGAAGACCCGGATTATATTTGTTGGTTTGATCAACTTACATCTAAAGTCTTATCATTAAAGCAAACCAAATGTTTATTTGCTCAATTACATAGTCGTAATATATATTAATTAGCCTAAACTCTAAAGGAAGAATACAAATAATAAATTGCAAAAGTGTAGATATCTTGAAATCAAAATTGCAAAATAACATCATATATATTAATGCAATATGCTAATGCTATAACGACCTGATATTTCTAACCATTCCCATCCGCACATGTCGGGCTTGAATTGCTCGAAACAACCGGTTAATTTATATTTGACAAAACTCAGCATATACAGTAAATAAATCAATCACTAAATCATAAACACTGAGTAATATAACAATAAGCAGTGGAATAGATAAATAGTACTCCATGAAGCTACTATGAAACATCATAGTCTGAAACAAAATACAACAGAGTCTCAAATACAAAGTAGTCTCAAATACAAAGGTAGCTGACAAGACTGAACATAAATAACTAGAACAACTGAAAGCTGACTAGATGTCAGATAGATCTTCAAGCAAAAATCCAAACTCCAAACGCGAGTCTCAAATGCTGTGTCACTGACCGAGCATAAAGCAAAGCACAAAACACTCGAGTCAGGATTAACATTCTTATATTAATAAATTCAAATCAAGTGGAATGTCAACTGAAATAAAAGTAACTTAAATGATGTTTTAGATTTACATCCTCTAAGGATCCGTGGAACTATCTACTATGTAGTAATATACGCTATTATAATATGTCTATAGTAAAGTAAACTATTAAAATAGCGTTAAGGCGTTACCTTTATCCCCCTTAACACATTTTATATATTCCCATAGTCTATATAGGACCGTAAGCTCCTCCATGAGGTTTACTCTGAGGGCACTCCATAGGAAAGGTACAAATCAAACTCGTAGAAGGCACGATAGGGCATGTGACAAAGCACACGAGGCAATGTCAGGGTAGATATACCATGTGCACTCGTGGACTGGTGGTAACGCATAACAGCTACTACCTCCCACCTCATACACACTCCCAAATCAAAGGTGCATCCAAATCAAATCACGAAAGCAATATAATGGTATCAAAGAAATGTGCTCGAGCGGAGGTGTGACCTCACTTGGCCCGGTATAGCTCTTGTTTTAACCACATCGAGCTGACTCACGGGAGTCAGAGCTACGTAAATACCATACTGAATCTCCATCCTACTTCATTCTGGAATCTCCACCACGTACACAGTTGTTAAAGTGGCTTTCGGTATTGGAAGGGAGTATAACAATATCTGATCCCGGTCTCCTTAACAATCAAACGTTTATTTCACACTTTGATCATTTTGTTTCAAATAGTTCATAATTTATATCAAAATATCATATTCATTTCACAACCATATTACTTTCGAAATTATTATTTACTTTAAATAATATTCATTTTCAAAATCGTAACACTTTCAAATTTGTAACACTTTCAAATTCATAACACTTTCGAAATTATAACAGTTCCAACTTAAACAGTTTAGATATAAAAATAGTATATATATACTAAAATATATATATATATATATTAAAATAGTTTATATATATTGAAAATAGTTTATGTATATTAAAAATACTTAATATAATAAAAAATAGTTTCTTTCAATTTTGCATACCGATTCAAATCATCTTAAATTCCAAAATTCAACTTAAATCAATTCCAGTGTAACCATATTAATTTAAAGTTCAAAGATTCAAGTTTAAGTATTGAAACATTTGCAATAAAAAATTCATTTTATATTTCAACATTTAACTTTAATTTTTTTTTCAAATTGGAAAATATTCACTTAATCATTTTAATAACAATTAAATAAAATCTCAATTTATATATTTTGATCAATATTAAATATTCAGTCTTAATTTTATTTAAAGTTAAGAATATTCGTTTAATCACTTTTTATCAAATTAAGTTATAAATCATATCTTTCAAAATCTCAAAACTAACAAGTTCAATTCAATTCTTATTTAAATTCGGTTATTAACCAATTTTAATTCCAAATCAACATTAATTTATCTTCCAAACCTCCATTATTAAAGTTATAAAATTAATTTTTAAAATATTAATATAAATTTAAATAAATACTTAAACATATTATGAACCAATTAAATTCAATTTTATTAAATTAAATCTTATTATTAAATGTATTTTGTATTAAATCTTATTTTATATATTTTTCAAATAATAAAATTATAGGAAAATCTTAAAAGTTCTATTTTCAAATCTAACTTATAAATTTAAAATTTTCAAAACATATAATTTTTAGAGGTAATTAGTTTAAAGGAAAAACTTTTAAACCAAAGACGCAACATTTAGAATTTAGGCAGAAGGACAGTAGCATTTTTTTTTCAGTTTTCCAACTTCAACTGTTTCATTCGCTTTCATCCAAGCTTACTCCAACCGCCGCCTACCTTCAGCTACTGCTTACCCTAACCGCCACCGTCCAAGCAATCATCATCTGAAGCCGCCATCGTCCAAGCCTCTCTCTTGCCGATGTTCAAATCAAATTGAATCTTCCGTTGTCGACGTCGATTACTCCAAAATCGAGAAAACTTAACTTGACGCCTCAACCCAAACCTATGTCAAAAATTATTCGACCTTTGAATTCAAGAACTGCAAATTCAAGATCTAAGAAACGAATGGAAAAGTAGAATCTAGAAGAAGAAAAAAAAAGTCTAAAAAGTACCACGAATTTCGAATGATATTTAGATATAGAATTTCTATATTTGAGACACGGTAAATTGTGTTCAATATGCTAAATGATAGACTAATATAGCATTTGTACTTTTAAATATAATATTATTATCTGACTATGCAAAATGATAGTTGGATATAGCATAAGCATATTTCAACTGAACAATGACGAAAAAACATGCAAAATGATATTTGAATGTAGCATAAGTATATTTAAAGCAAACTAGCATGAATAGAATATACAAAATGAAATAAATATTTCTAAAGAGAACTACCATGAATAGAATATGCAAAATGATAACTACATATAGCATCTGTGTTTTTTAATGTAACATTTTAATCACAAAGTTCACTACCATGTTTAGGATATACAAAATGATAGTTTAATATAACATTTGAGTTATGTAGTCTACTATCATGTTTAAAATAGACAAAATGATACTTTAATGTAGCATTTCAATTATGAAGTCCAATATTATGATTACAATATGCAAATTGGGATTTAGGTAACATTTTAATCACGAAATCCATTACCATGTTTATGATATGCAAAATGATAGTTTAATATAGCATTCAAGTTATGAAGTCAACTATCTTGTTTAAAATATGCAAAGTGATATTTTGATATAGCATTTTACGTACGAAGTCCAATATCAAAGTTACAGTATGCAAAATGATATTTAATATAGCATTTTAATCACAAAGTCCACTAGCATATTTAAGGCATACAAAATGATAGTCTAACATAGCATTTGAGTTATGAAGTCCAATGTCATGTTTACAATATGCAAAATGATAGTTTAATATAGCATTATAGTTATGAACAACAGCATGAAGCTTACCAGAAATACAATCAACATCAAATACACCATCTGAAACTAACAAGAGCAACATTCCACATCAAATACAAAATAATAAAATAATAAAAGACAAAATTGCATAATATACACAGAAATGCCAGTTTCATATATCATAATAATATGAAAGATACAGTAATCACATGCAGAAACAAAAAACTGATCAAAAACATTACCAGTCATCAATAATTCCAGTACATGTCAAACATCCAGTTAAGATCAAAATCGTATTAGAACTCCATAGCATTCACGAGCAGGCGGCGATGCACTCAAACTCAAAGCACTCACAGCATCTTCTTCTATTCTCGACATCATAAAGCACAACGAGAATGGCGAACTCGACTCAAGCATTCTAGAATGGAGGAGTGACGATCTCGATCTTCATCTGAGAGAAATGGTGAAGTGAGATGCATCTTCGAATCGGCATCTTCAGGCGAAAAACAACAGTGAGTTTGGAAAGATGGAGCGGGGAATTTTATTCAACGAGAAGCAATATCAATTTAAATTTTTGTAGTCGGCATGGTTTGAGGTCGAGATTGAAGAGGAACGAGATTGAAGAAGACACACGATTTAATTTTTGTTAAGAATTTTCCTTCAGCTGAAATTATAAAACCCGCGTCAAAGAAAAAAATCTGTGCGTCTCTCAAGCAAAAGAACATGATATGTTTTTCCTTCAGCCCATTTTCCTGCAATTTTCAAAAATAATTTTTTTTAGACATATATTAAAATAGCATTTATGTATTATATTTTAAAAAAAAAATCAATATTCAATAAAATCCATACATTTTCTTTCAAACTTTGGAAATCACTTTCAAAGTATAGACCAACGATGTCCGTATATAAAATTTTCTATCCTATGGTCAAGTGATATGGATATTGATCATTTCAATCTGCATATTAAATATTTACGGGTATATATCATTTCAACCCGCAATTCCAAATTTTAAATTCAATGAAAATCGCTTGGCTTTATCATTTCAACCCGTAACAATTTTTCCCTAGTCTATAATATCATTCGTGTATGTATCATTTCAACCCATAGAGAATTCTGAATTAATAGAAAACTTGCAGAGTGAGAACAATAATGATAAAAAAATAACATATAAACAACAGATATATATCATCAATAACAAATTTAATTATAATATAAATAACAGATGATGGTGTCAGCTGTCATAGTTGAACAGATTTCAGATAATGGCATATCACATATAGCAATAAAATAATAAGCTGTTCAAATTTAACATCATATTTCAATTGTCATTTCAATGTGAATTAAATTTATTAAATATAAGAATGCCAATCATAAGTGATTGCTCACCTTTCGAGGCTAGAGAGATACAAGAACAAGATGCGACGAATCCAAACATAAATTTCAAAGCCAAGCACGATGGACCCGAATTCGACGAACAAAGTTGATAGTTTAGAATCGCGGGAAACAAATCAAACAAGCTTGATATGAACTGAACAAAATATATGTTATATATGTAAAATTCTTCTCTTAATCAATTTAAATAAATTATATATATGTGTGTGTGTGTGTGTGTGTGTGTGTGTGTGTGTGTGTGTGTGTGTGTGTGTGTGTGTGTGTATATATATATATATAATTTCAGATTGATTTTTTTATTTAAACACATAATAAAAATAAAATCTCTATATATATATTCAAAAACCAAACTCATGTATATATAAACTAATATATATACTTTCATACATATTATATTATAAAATCAATATAAATATTATAATATATACATAACTCAACAACTCACATATAACTTATGTGACTTATATATATGAACAAAGAATAACTTATGTAAGTTTATATATGGACAACAGTTCTAATACCTTATAAATAACCCCATACACACACACACACACACACATATATATATATATATATAGACACACGTATAACGAAACACATAGACATACATATATTTCCTTTCAACCATCTCAAATAAATATACAAACATTATATATTATTACAAAACCGCTTCAAAATATAACAAAAACTTAGATGGAATATTTGAACGAGTTATACATACATAACCTTCCTTTGAAAACATGATAACGCATTATATGTATAGAATTACCTGATACATAAATTCAACTGAAATAACATATATAAATGCCTAAACCCACAAACAGAAATACTTTAAATAATATACATATATTATTGTATAGGTGTGTAGTAAATATATATATGGCAAATCCGATGCTATTTATGAGTCAAAAGTTGTTGTTTTAGAGAACATAGAACAGAACCTGATGCTATATATACATGCGAAGGCGCAATACGCTAATATATATAGGTGTATAGTAAATATATAAGTAAATAACTTCATAGTTTAATGAAAACACACCACACTACATAACATATATAGATTTATAAGAGAAGGAAGAGAATTGGAGGGGTGAGCTGCTCGACGAGGCCTGGGAACCAAGCAATGATTTGGGTTTGAGGTGGCCGAGCTAATGGTGAGAGAGGAAGGCTGGTGCTTAGGCAAACTGTGTGGGTGGGTCAGTGAGAGGGTGGAGAAATGAGGTTGCGTGTGGTTGTGGCCAGAGGGAAAAGGAGGTGGGTCGTATGTGTGACAAGGGGGATAGGTCAGGATGGGGTGGTGTTGTTGGAGCTATGCGGAGGAGGTGGAGTAGTTTTGTGGTGGTCGGTCTGCTGTGAGAGGCTGCCACCTAAGAGAATGTCGAGGAAAGGATCTCGGCTATGGGTTAGAGGCACATGCATGGATCATTCATGATGGCGGTGATGGAATGAAGTTCGGCCACAAAGGAAGGATGCACATCTCTTGGGTGAGGAGGAACTAAGGCGGGAAAGGAGCATGGAGATGGAGGTTTGGCCATGGGGTGGTTATCGTATTGGTGGGCGGATCTAGATGGTGGAGCCGATCTCTTGCATGGTGATCGGAAGAGAACAGTTTCGAATATATATATTTATGTTTATACAGAGGAGGCAGGCAAGCTTTGATGATGGAGTGGAAGGTGCCGCATGGTGGAAGAGAGAGGTGATGTGAAGGACAAGGGAGGAGTCGATGCATGGAGGAGAAATTGCGAGTGGAGAAAGCAAGCAGAAAGAATTATACGAAAAATATATTTCATATGTTGTGAGATAGATGAAGGTAGAGGAGATAAAATAAGGAGTAAGGCAGAGCAAATGGAGGTGAATGACCGTCCAAGCATAAATACATAAATCATGGAATAGTAAAAGTCCAACACGTGAATTCAGAATTTATTAATAGTTGGCTGCTATTCAATTTCTCACGTTGATACACGAAAGGAGAAAAGGAACGACAAAGAAAAAACTTGTACCGATATGGCTGACTGTTTCACGGTTTCCACCGCGTACCGAACATCGAAACACGTAAATGAATATACTATAAAGATAAGAATGACGAGATGAACAAAATGGTATACAAATATCAATGATATGATTAAGTTATAAAAACTCGATTTTTTGTTGCCGAAAATGTTGTTAAAATGTCGAAAATAAGATAAACGGAGATAAACAGGTCCAAATTTGGTAAAACGAACTATGACGCCTCACTTAGAAAGTGATGTACATTTTTATCATATAAAAATATTCAGATTTCAAAAAACATTTTATTTTCATCTATTCAACTGATTTAAATGTAGAAAAAGTTACACAACAAAATCAACTTTCATATTCTCTGATGGAAATTTACCAGTTGCTATGTTAAATTAGACGTATTTCAAAATATCAAGTTTTCAATTCAAAATTTAATTTTATACTTTCAAGCAAAATTTCAACTAATTATGTTATAGAACCATTAAAATTTATGGGTCGTTACAAATGCCTTCTTAAAATAGTTTACATATACATACATATGTTGTGTTTGCATATATTGTCTTCTATCACCAGAATGCTTCCATTCAACTTTAGAACCACGAAACTTCTTTCTTCCTTCAGTTCAAGGAAAAACAACAATTGCTTTTAAACACCCTTACAACACACAATTGCTTAATGTCAAAAAGAAAGTTAATGAGTGTGTAATTATCACTTACTTTCATGATTGGCTTCATTTTGAAAGTAAGTGTACATAGCATTATCATTTTACTATAGAACTGTCAATTTTTCAACGTGGTAAACCTTATTGAAAAGTGGAAACCCTGTTTGGTACTGACACGATTTAGACTACCTAAACCTCACACGACTAGATATGATGAGATCAAAAAAATTTACAATTTTCACTTAATGCCACATCCTTTGCTTTATTACCAAGATAGAAACTTATTGTATCATGTATGCATCCATGCATGCGTATATGCATGCGTATATTTGTATTCGTGCGTGTGTATTTGTATGTGTGTATTTGTATGTGTATAGACACATAACTAGACAGTATTTGTCACTGAAATCTAAAAGCTTACAGTTTATATGACTCTTTCGGTTAGCCTATTTTAACCTACTTAAAACCATCGAAAAAAATTATGTATGAAATCCCGACGCCATGGACATAAATATAAACTAGAGCCATGTAAATTCGAAGGGAAAAAGGAGAAATAAAATTAAAATATTAATTACCTTAAACATATCTTTATGGTGCTACTCCCATTAAAGCATTAAAATACACTTAGAGCCTATTTGTCTATGTAATATTATGAGGCATCTACAAATAACAGAAGTTTCATTAGTGATCACTATGATCAAATAAAAGTCAATATCTTAAGCAAATCAAGAGGAAAAAGGACTAATTTTCATGCAATTTTAGAAAATCACTTTAAGGAAAAGGAATTAGAACTAAAATGTAGATTAAAGCCAAAAATAAAGATTAAAAACTAAAATTATGTTTAGGAAAAGGAATTAGAACTACAATATAGATTAAAACCATAGATAAGTATTTTTTAAAAATACGTTTCAAGAACTGTAATTACAACTAAAATTTAGATTAAAATAACGATTACTTACAAATGAAGCTCAAATCATTATAAGACGCAATAATTTTAAATAAGAACTCAAAACCTAATCAAGGATGGTAAAAATAGCAAGTAAGAATCTGAATCAAAACTTAGAAGTCGTCCTTTAAAAAATAAGTGAAAGTACAATACCGGAATAGAAATTGGGAAGAAGAGACATGCCAACCTGAGGCGTCATTAGCATGATAGCAAAGTAAATTAGTGAGATCCTCAAGAACATAAATTGATAATTGTACGTTAAGTTTCTCTAGAATATACAATGTAAGTTTATAAATTTCACTTTAACAATAATAGGAAAACATGGAGAAATCAATGAGTTGCTCTAGCATATGCAATGATGATCATATAAAAACATGGGTGATGTTACTACATGATTATATTATCTCATGTAAATTTATACCTTGTTCAATACAAGCTTTGTACTATGAAATATATAAATGACAATTCAAGAGTTTAAACATGGTTAAACATTTGCATACAACAATCATAAGGTGTAAATACAAACATGCCTGAAAATATGAATGCATATGCGAATATGCATGTAAGTATATATGTACATATAGCTACTCCCATAGGAATTATAACAATTCAAGAAAAACTAAAGCATTACTTCTTACATCCTTATAATAGAAATCATCCCTTTTTATGTTCGGATTCAAAATAAAACAAGCAATTCATCATATTGATAATCAAAAATAAAATTAGGTTCATGGCTGAATAGATTTGAATCATATATTACCTTGTGGCATTTCTTAATAAATTAGGTTCACACTGCAATCTACTAACTAACCTAACTTTATTTTGTTTGGTAATAACAGAAAATAGTATTTCTGATCATTGGATTTTTTAAGCCGCATAATGAAGTTAACATATCATTATGTCCAGTTTCATTTAGCTGTCTCCATTTGTTCTTTAAAGGTCAGCTATTCCTCTAATGTGCCAATTTCGAACAAGCTAAATATGACAAATAGCATATAATACTTTCCTTTTATTTTTATCACATTTTTGTTAAAATGCATTACAAGAAATTTTGATACTCGTAATTGTAACATGCTTTTAATGTAGTTCAGCGTAGCTTTTTTACATGCGTATTGCAAGGTTATTGTCAAAATATTGTAGATAAAATCATAGTAAACATTTTTTATCTTATAGTACACAAGTAAAAAATTGAGTGGAGTTGCATTCAACTACACATATCAAAATTTTGACTTGATGCCCACGAGAAATGGGGCCACAATGATAGAGGCACATATTGATTTTCCTCGGGTTTCTCTTTATATGGTTGCCGAGGCAAACTATTTGATTATCAATAGGCCACATGTGAAAATTTATAACTTGAAAGATGAGTTGAGATGTATGTTTACTTATACACAAATAATATAAAAATATGCACTTCCATTTACACATGTGAAAATTACTATCAAAGAAATATTAGATATTTTGGTTGAGATAAATTTATCTTAGATTCTAATATGCTTCTTTTAATATATCCAAAGTCATATCATTTTACTTATATTCTCTTATTTACTTACAATATTTTTTTCTCTGAATAATTAAAATTTACCATACTAAACAACTAAAAGTCATTGAACTTTTCATTAGCACTGAAAATTATTTTGGCTGACATTTTCATTCAAGTACATATATTTTGTATTTGTGCTACAGTTAAGTTTGAGAATATTATATTAAATTTTGTATCCATGTTCCATGTTCCATGATTAAGATTATTTTGAATTGTTTAGTCCAAGCTAAACAAAAATTATCACGAATTTATATCCATTTTGTAATTTTTGCAATGAACTAGAAAGCTTAGATTCTTTATGTTGCTCATAGGTCATTTCTATCTCTTGGATCATATAACTAAAAAAAGAATTTGCTTTTTCCTTTTGGGCTTGACTATCATAACTTGATTTTATTTCACATTGTTGACTTTGAGTTGTTTATTTGGACCATTTCATTATTTCCCCAAATCGAAGTAAAAACAGTTTTTATATACTGACCAGGTAGTAGCAATAACCTACTTTTGTTTCCCATTGCTGATTTTGTGTTGTAGATTTTGACTACTTCATTATTTTCTCATATCTAAGTGAACAATATTTCTTATGTACCGACAAGGTAGCAGTATAAAAATGTAATTGAGAAGAAAAGTGTACTTATCCAAGTGAACAATATTTCTCATATCCAAGTGAACATTATTTTCTCATATCCAAGTGAACAATATTTCTCATAAGAACATCAATTGAGATGAAGTCGAATCGAACCAGATGTTGGTTGGAGAGATGGTGTATGGAACATGAAGATGTGAGAGTCGTTGGTGCCTGAAGATGTCACCTAGAGAGGTGACGCATCGCTTGTTGAGCTGTCCATGTCTGGTGATGTCCGCCTGGAGAGATGATGCATCGCGTGTTAATCCATCACTTGATGTTGTCTTGAGGAACGTCGAGAGAAGCTGCTGCCGATGTCGTTGGAAGCCTGAGCATTGTTGATATGTGAAGAGTAGAAACCCTAATTTTGGAAATAACGAATATGCGGCCGAAATGGGGGATTGGAATGGATAAGCGTTAGAAAATAAGAATATAAAAAATTACAAGGGTCACTTTTTGTGAATTATTTACTAGCTTACCAAGTGATGTAATACATCTATTTTGTAAGCAAACACTCATAAGTGTTGTCAAAAAAACAAGGTATTGAAATCGCTTAAAGAGTAAACATATTATTTTGCTAATGTTTTTTGAGTTTGCCAACACATTCCATCCGTGGGTAACTAATAACACAAAAAAGTGTTAGGAATTGAAAAAAATATGTTGGGAAATCAATGTTTTGGTGCAGTGGTAACATCCCATATTGTTAGTAACATTATTTAGGATATTTAATTGGCTAAATAAAATAAAATAATGTAAGATGATTAACAGATTGTGATTTGGTTTAACCAAGGGTAGCCGTGCCTTGTTAACTGTAAATCAAAACAAGATAACATGAATAAAAGTGTTAGGAAACAAGGGAATGTAAAATAGGAAAATGATAGAACTTATACCCTAAACCCTTAGGAATTCAAATATACGTTCATTTGATTTTTCTCAAGCAAAAAAATATTCTGAGGTCGACCATCATTTTCAATCTCAAGAGAAGACAAAGCTAGGATTTCAAGAAGAAGAAGTAAATCAACTTGTTCAACATCAAATCTCATATCTTAAATCACAAAGCTAAGGTGAACGATTACTACATCCCATTTTTCTTATAGTTTTTGGATTTAAGGGTAAACCAAATGATTTTGCATGATAGTGCCTTGTTTTGGATGATTGAAAGTTTATATACACTTATTGATGATTTATACATGCTCATATTAGTTTTTATGATATGTTTGATATGAAAACCCTATTAAATAACCTCTAAATGCCTTGAAAATTTTAGATATAGACTAGAAATGTTATTTTAGAGATGGGTCTCAATTTTCATAATTTTATGAATTATGGTGGATTTTATATTAATTTTCTGGTGAAGAAAATAATTTGTTGGGTTATAAATTATTTACGGCAAAATAAATAATTATTTGGGTCCATAATTTATATATGCTAGAAAACATAATGAAAAGGATTTTCTGAAATTTTTATAGAATTTTTCTAAGTGTTTTGATGAATATATAAAATTGCGTATTAGACTTAAATGTTTTATATATCTAATTAAGGAGAATGGGTGTTTTGCAAATGATTTAAACTAATTGGCTTTGAATTGTGCATCACTTTTTAGTGGTAAAGAAAAGAGGCAACCAATCAAAATTTTGCACGTAAAGCAGATTAGGTGAAAAGAACAATTTATTTCGAGCTTTTTAACTGTTTTATTGCTTTCAGCACTTCCTTCGCTGTAACAACCCTGTATTTTGTAATTATTTTAATTGTATATTTTAATTATTTTAATTTAAATTTTGATAAAAAAAAACTTATTTTACTTATTGAAATGATTAAATTTTATTATTTAAATATAAATCTTGATTTTTATATGAATTATAATTCCAAAACTTGTGTAAGTTGAATATTTTCAGAAAAAGTGAATTTTTGGTCAAATAGTCAAACTTTGACTTTTAACTTAAAATTTAAAAGTTTGAAATTTTATCTTTTATTATGAAAATAGATTTAATTACTTGAACACTGCTTTTTTGTTTCGTTGGAAACGGAGTTAAATTGTGAAAGTTATGAACATTTCAATTTTAGTATAATTGGTGTTTTTGTGCAATTTTGCCTATTTTAAATTTTATAAATCATATTTTCTTTCTTATATTTTTTTTATATGTGTAAATATGTTAATTTATGTATATTTTCATCTTTGAATATTTTAAAAATAATAATAGAATTTTTCTAAAATTTACTATGATGGTTTCCTATTTTAAAAGGCTGTTTTCCTATTTTCTGCTATTTTCTTCATAAAAAATTATATGTAAATTAAATTTTAAATATTTATTTTGTGAATGTATTTTTATTTTATGTTATTATTTATGTTTAAAAATATATTACAAGATCATATGAATTTTCTAAAATTTATTCTATTAAATTTCAAATTTTCCAGACTAGTTTACTATTTTTAGCTATTTTCTTAATTTAACTTTATATTATTGATAAATGTTTATATAAATTATTATATTTTGATAAATTTCGAAAATTTATCTGGTATTAGTATTATTACCAGAAATATAAAGTTATAAAAAAATTAAATAAAGAAATATGAAAGGTTTCTTAAACCCTTTACATTCCTAAGTCTTTTAATCTTCTGCCTTTTCATTTCTTAACCTACATCTTTATTGTTTTTTTCTTTGGTCGTACCTTTTCTGGCTTTATCCATGAATTTTCATCACTCAATCACGTGAATGAAGCTTTCTCATCTCCTCAAAAAGAAAAAAAACATGGCTATCTTCTTCAAAAATAAAATAAAAACAATGGCTTCTTTTGCTTCACTTTCTCTTCTTCTTTCCTTGATTTTGCCATGCTCTTCACATGTTTGCTCGGCTAGCCTCTACCTCCATCAGCTCCACCGTCATCTCCACCATCTTCAGTAGCAAACACACCTATCCACTGACCATGACCAAGCCGTGCCCATCCATTGAAGCTACACCACAAAAACTTGCACAAAACTCCTTAAAACATTGCCTAGACCACACATATCATCACCTACCCTCCACATCTTGCTTTGGCCACCCCCTTAGCCACCACCACCACTTGCTACATGACCTTTGGCTGCTGCTGCACCATCACCCTCCACTGTCCAGAACTGTACCATACATGGCCGAGCCAAGCAATGACCAAGTCGAGCCTTGTTGTGACCAAAACTTCACCTATTTGCCTTTTCCATTGATATTCTTCATGTTGCATCTCCTACCCTTCACATCACTTCATGTTGATGTGCTTAGGTGTGCTAAACCTGACCTATATGATGCTAATCTGAGCTCAAACACATCATGGCTAAGCACTTGATCCCCTATGGTCAAGCATTTGAATGGTGAAGGCAAAGTCTTGTCTTTATTGCTTTGTATTTCAATTTGTTCGATATTGTTTTGGTTAATATTCATATGTTATATTGTCTTGCTTATTGTTATTGCAAAATCATATCTTGGTTCTCTCAACTCAAATCAAAAGTCATGCAATTGTGTTTGTCGTGCCTTTGGAGTCGTGCTTGTATGTTGTTTTAGTCTCTAGCTTTGAAAAGGTGAGTCTTTCTCACTCTGACATTTATACTTATGAAAAAGTGAATTGATGACAAGTGTTTAGTAATATAAAATGTTTATGCAAGTTAGTGATGATCATATGATATGGTATGCCATGTTATTACCATGTTAAAACTGTTAATTTTCACCTGACATCTGATATATGACATTATATTGTGACATTGACATTGTTTATATTGTTTACGCATATATTCACACTGCAAGTTCCCTGTTAGAATAGAATCACTATGTGTTGAAATGATACATACCCGAACGGACTTTAGATTAGGGAAAAATCGTTATGGGCTGAAATGATAGGCCTGAGCGATTTTTTTATTGTATTTTATTTGACTTGGGATTGCGGGTTTGAAATGATAGAACCCGGGTTTTCTTTGTAAACTACGGATTGAAATGATATATATCTGTATCACTTGACCTAGGTGAGAAAATTATATACAGACCCCGTGGTATATTTTTAAATGATTTTTTTTAAATATGTATTTTCAAAAGTATGAAATTTTGATTTAAAATATATATATTATGGTTTTAAGAAAGTTAAATATTAAATCTTGAAATTGTGAATTTAAGTGAATTCAAGTATGTAAATTTGGAGTAAATGTGACGTTTGACTTTAAATTTTATTCTAAGATGTAAATAAATAATGGAAACTAAATTTAAAGTTTTGAAATGATATTTGAAGTAAAATTTTAAGTTTGTTAAATTTATAAATTAATAAACAGTGAATTTTGACTTAATAAATGAATGGAGTTTGCAAAATTGAATATTTGATCTTAAAATTTTATTGTGTTAAATCATATGTTAAAATGATTTTAAATGTGAAATTTTGAAGTCTAGAAATATGATTTTTAAGTTGTAATAATAAAAATTTGGAGTTTTATTATTATTTTGAAAAGCTAAAATGAAACTGGAATTTTAAAGCATTTTCAAAATGCTTTAGTCTTTTGACAGCATTTTAATGCTATTGTTTTCAATCTAACAATGTTTGAAATAACTAAATATCTATTAAGACATTTTATAAATGTCGCTATTCTTGAAATAAACCATTTTGGAAAATATAAGCTACGATAGCACTTTATAAATGCTGTCGTTGCTATAGTTTGACAATGTTTTGAAATGTTATAGATTTTAACACTGTTTGGGCTATATTTTAAAGTGTTAAATAATTTAACTTTTGAAATGGATTATCTGTGAAATTTTAGAAGTTTTGAATATTTAAATTTGAATTTTTAAGGAATTTAAATTGAATTTGAATTTAAATAAAGTTTACTTTGTTATGTGTTAAACGGAATGAAATGTAATATAATAAATGAATTTTTGAATGGAATTTTGGAATGTATTTTTGGTAATGATGTTTGAAATAATAAATGAATGACATATTTGATTTTTAAATGATATTTAACTTTGAATATTTGGATTTGAGTTCAAATAATGATTTGATTATGAAGTTTTGAAAGGATGTAATATTTTAATGATTTTGAAATGGTTTGGAAATGATTTGATCTTTATTTTAGTAAAGAATGTGAATGTTGAATGATATTTGATTTTGCTTTATTTGATAAAGGAATATTTGGAGTTTATATTTGTATGAAAAGTTATTTGGTTTAATTGTAATTTAAGTTTATTTTAATAATATTGGATTTATGAATTGAATATTTCAAAACTACATAATAATGAAATTAGATTTGAGATATGAATATATGGAATTATAAAGTTTAGTTTTGAAATGTGGGATATTAAAGTTTGGAAACATATTAAAATTGGATAGCTTATTTGGTAGATCAAATCTATATTTGAAATTTATAAGATTTGAAATGTTTTGTTAGAAAACTGAATTGAATTGAAATTGATGGTTTGATTTGAATTAAATTGGAAATTTGAAATTTTGAATTAAATTGGAAATAAATTTGTAAAATGTAAAGAATTAAATGAATGTTTCATGATTTCAAATGTATGATTTCAGAATGTTATGATTTTCAAAGTGTAATGATTTCAAGTATTTTGGTTTCGAAAGAGTTATAACTTTGAAAGTATTATGATTTTTGGAAGTGAATATAGGTTTGAGATGGAAATGATAAAGTATAAACTATTTTGATTTGAATATAGTTTTGAAATAAAAATGATTTTGGTTTCGAAGTATAAACTATTTTGATTGAATAAATAGTTTTGAAATAAAAATGGTTTTGGTTTCGAGGCGTAAACTATTTTGAAAGGAATATAGTTTTGAAATGAAATGATTTGATCCTTTTGAAATATAAACTATTTTGAAATGACCACGGCGTTATAATAACGTTTAGTTGTTGAAGAGACTGGGATCGAAAGTTGTCATACTCTCTGCCAACTCCGAAAACCACTTTAACAACCGTGTACGCGGTGGAGATTCCAGAATGAAGTAGGATGGTGGCGACGTTTTTGAGGTATATTACGTGGACCCAACTCCCGTGAGTTGGCATAAGGTGGCTAAAACAGGAGCGAACTCGGGCCAAAGGAGGTAGCACCTCTGGTCGGACACATTCCTTCGATACTATACTCTTACTGGTGATTGATTAGATGGCCATCCTCCGATTTTGATTGGGAGTGTGTTCCGAGATGGGTGTATGTGGTTGCTGCGTTACCACCAGCCCGTGTGCGTAATTGGTATATCTACCCTGGCATTCCCTTGTGTGCCGTGTCACCTACCATACCGAGCCTTTACTACGAGTTTGTTTTTCTCCCGTAGCCCGTGTGGTATCCTCTGACAGTCACCCAGAGTGGAGATGGCATGATATTGGATGGACTACTGCGACTATTATGTGTGAAGGGTGATATGGGTAGCCCGGAACGCTATTTAAAAGTATGTTTATTTTACTGTAGACATTATTATAGTAGCGCAATATTACTATATAGTAAATAGTTTAACGGATCCTTAAAGGATGGGCGATCCCAAGCATCCTTTAAGTTACTGATGCATTTTTGTTACTGTTCACTTGAGTTGATTTACAGTTCATAAGTATTTATGGCCTGACTCAAGTGTTTCGTATTTTGCTTTACGCTCGAGTCAGATTGAGTGAGTTAGCATTCAAGATTCACCTTCGGAGTTGGAGCTTTCCTTGAAAATCCAGCCATCTATTTTGCTTTCTGTATCTAGTGATTTCACTGATGTATTCTGATTTGTACCTGATGTATCTTGTTACTTTTTGTTGTATCATGTTTAACTCTGATGTATCTTATTTTATATAGTAGCTTCATGAACTACTATTTCTTTTAAATTCCGCTGCATTATTAAATACTCTGTGATCTGTGATTATGTATTTACTGTATATTCTGAGATTTGCCAAATTTTATTTACAACGCGGTATTTTGAGCAATTCAAGTCCGACATGTGCGGATGCGAATGGTTGAAAATATCGGGTCGTTGCAGTTGGTATCAGAGCTTTGGTAGCTCTAGGAAAAACTCAGCATATAGAGTAGATGTATTTACAGAATCACTTTCATAAGAGTTGAATCTCTTTCTTTTGACTCGATTCCTTGGAATTTTGGAACGTTCCCTGCGGTTCCAAAATCCATTCTTATTCCCCACTATTCATCTTCATTTGATTTCGGAGTATCTCATAACTCCACTTCGAATGATCTTTATAGTGAATTGGCGGTCTCACGAGTATTCTAATTTTCTTGTAAAGGGGTGAAACTCCTTTACAATTAGCATCGATTCACCAGAGATTTATATTTATCACCGGTTTAGATGCTAGAATCTCCTATTATCCCAAACATTATCTCTTGAGGTCGAATGTAGATTTACCCAGAAAATCCACATCGATCTTATTCTTTAAGTCACGGTTGACCCGGTTAAGGTTGCCCGCGATTTATTTCAGCTTATCCACCTCCCTACTCTGTATTTTATCATCCTGTCTTTTGTTTCCAATCTATTCTTCCAAACATTTTGAATTGTACTTGTAAATCTATATTTTGTTTTATATATTGTGTTGTTTGAGTTGTTGATGTTGGATTGGGTTTCTGATCGATTCGTCTGATCAACGCTATCGATAAGATTTCCAAAACACTTTGACAGAACAAACTGCCACAATATTATTTTAAAAAATTTGGGAAATGAAATAAATCTGGATATATAAGTAAATTTATGGAACTTAATAAATTGATTTAAATTGATAATTTGAAATGATAATACTTGATTTATCATTTATTGTTCTACAAATGAATTTATAAATAGTTGTTTATAAATTGATTTGGGAACTGGCATTAATTTAAATCAAGAATTTAAGAATTTAATTTCCGATGGATTTCAAACCTTATGTTTAAAATTTTAAAAGGATATATTATTTAAATATTTTCAAGTAGAAATTTGTTTCCAAAGAATTTTAAAGTTTAAAATTAGTGCTCTTCTCTTGGTCGCTGAAAAATAACTTCGGTAATGACTGCAGCATCATCGACATTCATTTTCGAGTTTCGAAGTGAAGAGACAGTTCTGTAGTCTTACTATAGCTTTGTTTTGGGAATCTAATTGATTTGAATTTCTAAAATATGACTTGATTTTAATATATATAGATATATGATTGAAATTTGATTTGACATATTATGTATATATTATTAGTTATCTCTAAATGGTTTGAATGGAATCGGAAATTTAATTCTTAATTTCTATCTTAAAGAATAATTTCAATTATGAAAGAAAAAAATTATTTAAAAATTTGGATAAATGATTCAAACTTGAGATAATTGAATTTGAAAGTTTTATTTGTATAACACACAATTGCATTTCAATATAACTTACCTTAAGTTTTTTAAAAAAGTTAACAATGTAATTAGATAATATACAATATAAAAGGATTTTATAAATAAAATTTGAGTGGTTATAATAAATGTTATACACTTAAATTTTGGTTATAAAAGATTAACAGAGGTAAATAAAGAAAAAGAAAATTTAAAGAGATTTTATTTAAATAACTTAATAATCAAATTTGATTTAATATGGAACCTTAAGTCTAACCCAGAAATTTTAATAAAAGTTATTTCCTGAAATGAATATGTTTGTATACTAAACAATGTATCTTTGAATAGAAAATAAAATTATTTGAATGGGATATTTTGTAATAAGATTTATTTAACTTGAAATCATAGTTTAATTGATGTATAAATGAATAAAGGTGTAAGGAAATTTGATTGCTTTATTTGCTATGATATCTATTTTATAAATAAAATATTTTATTTATAAAATAGATATGTATTGTAAAATGAATAATTTTGATTTAAATAGTTAAGATGTATTTTTAGTGTCACTAAAATTTGATTATTGAGAATTTGGTTTTCAAATGGAAATTTAAAGTGTAACTTATTAAAGGAATATCTTATTTATGAAATGGGTATTTTAAATAAAGTGTTAGATTATTTGTTAAATTAAGAGTTAGGTAAAATAATGAACTTTTGACTTATTAAATGAAGTATAGTTTGATTTGGATATTCCATTCATAAAAGTTGTTTTGATAAATATAAGTAAATGATATCCAAATGAATATTTCTAAAATTGAACTGATTTGAAATACTAATATGTCTACTGTAACATATTATAAGTGCTGCAGTTTCTAAAATAAAATGTTTTGGAAATTTTATAATTGAATAAATGAACTTAGAAATGTTACAACTTAGAAATGAGTATTATTTGACATTGAATTTAAATGGTTTAAAGGAAGGTTATTTTAAAGGTGTTATGATTTCAAAGTATTATGATTTCAAAGCATGATGATTTCAAATTTATTATCTTATTTTGTTTTTCAAACTATCTTTTAGTTGTCCTTATTTTCCTTATCTTTCTATAGAATGGGGAGGTTATTGCTTATACCAGTCTGTTTAGAAATCTTTCTATAATCTTTGAAAATCTTTGGTACTCATCTGGATCTGAACACTGCTTACCATCCACAGACTATCAGTCAAACGGGAAGGGTGAATCAGATTTTAGAGGATCTTTTTGTGCTTGTATTTTTTATTCTGGAGGATCTTGGAAGATCATCTACACCTTGTTAAACTTACCTATAACAATAGTTATCAGGTATGATTCGAATATGCTTGTCATCTTATCTAAATCTTGTCACATTCTATTTTTTTCTGTGCTTTCCCGTACCTCGTTCCTTTTCGGGGACAAAAGTTTTGAGTGGGGAAGAGTGTAACAACCCTGTATTTTGTAATTATTTTAATTGTATATTTTAATTATTTTAATTTAAATTTTGATAAAAAAACTTATTTTACTTATTGAAATGATTAAATTTTATTATTTAAATATAAATCTTGATTTTTATATGAATTATAATTCCAAAACTTGTGTAAGTTGAATATTTCCAGAAAAAGTGAATTTTTGGTCAAATAGTCAAATTTTGACTTTTAACTCAAAATTTAAAAGTTTGAAATTTTATCTTTTATTATGAAAATAAATTTAATAACTTGAACACTGCTTTTTGTTTCGTTGGAAACGGAGTTAAATTGTGAAAGTTATGAACATTTCAATTTTAGTATAATTGGTTTTTTAGTGCAATTTTGCCTATTTAAAATTTTATAAATCATATTTTCTTTCTTATATTTTTTTATATGTGTAAATATGTTAATTTATGTATATTTTCATCTCTAAATATTTTAAAAATAATAATATAATTTTTCTAAAATTTACTATGATGATTTCCTATTTTAAAAGGCTGTTTTCCTATTTTCTGCTATTTTCTTCATAAAAAATTATACGTAAATTAAATTTTAAACATTTATTTTGTGAATGTGTTTTTATTTTATGTTATTATTTATGTTTAAAAATATATTACAAGATCATATGAATTTTCTAAAATTTATTCTATTAAATTTCAAATTTTCCAGACTAGTTTAGTATTTTTAGCTATTTTCTTAATTTAACTTTATATTATTGATAAATGTTTATATAAATTATTATATTTTGATAAATTTATAAAATTTATATGGTATTAGTATTATTACCAGAAATATAAAGTTATAAAAAAATTAAATAAAGAAATATGAAAGGTTTCTGAAACCCTTTACATTTCTAAGTCTTTTAATCTTCTGCCTTTTCATTTCTTAACCTACATCTTTATTGTTTTTTTCTTTGGCCGTACCTTTTCTGGCTTTATCCATGAATTTTCATCACTCAATCACGTGAATGAAGCTTTCTCATCTCCTCAAAAAGAAAAAGAAAACATGGCTATCTTCTTCAAAAATAAAATAAAAATAATGGCTTCTTTTGCTTCACTTTCTCTTCTTCTTTCCTTGATTTTGCCATGCTCTTCACATGTTTGCTCGGCTAGCCTCTACCTCCATCAGCTCCACCATCATCTCCACCATCTTCAGCAGCAAACACACCTCCTCCACTGACCATGACCAAGCCATGCCCATCCATTGAAGCTACACCACAAAAACTTGCACAAAACTCCTTAAAACATTGCCTAGACCACACATATCATCACCTACCCTCCACATCTTGCTTTGGCCACCCCCTTAGCCGCCACCACCACTTGTTACATGACCTTTCGCTGCTGCTGCACCATCACCCTCCACTGTCCAGACCTGTACCATACATGGCTGAGCCAAGCAATGACCAAGTCGAGCCTTGTTGTGACCAAAACTTCACCTATTTGCCTTTTTCATTGATATTCTTCATGTTGCATCTCCTACCCTTCACATCACTTCATGTTGATGTGCTTAGGTGTGCTAAACCTAACCTATATGATGCTAACCTGAGCCCAAACACATCATGGCTAAGCACCTGATCCCCTATGGTCAAGCATTTGAATGGTGAAGGCAAAGTCTTGTCTTTATTGCATTGTATTTCAATTTGTTCGATATTGTTTTGGTTAATATTCATATGTTATATTGTCTTGCTTATTGTTATTGCAAGATCATATCTTGGTTCTCTCAACTCAAATCAAAAGTCATGCAATTGTGCTTGTCGTGCCTTTGGAATCGTGCTTGTATGTTGTTTTGGTCAGCTTTGAAAAGGTGAGTCTTTCTCACTCTGACATTTATACTTATGAAAAAGTGAATTGATGACAAGTGTTTAGTAATATAAAATATTTATGCAAGTTAGTGATGATCATATGATATGCTATGCCATGTTATTACCATGTTAAAACTGTTAATCTTCACCTGACATCTGATATATGACATTATATTGTGACATTGACATTGTTTATATTGTTTACGCATATATTCACACTGCAAGTTCCTTGTTAGAATAGAATCACTATGGGTTGAAATGATACATACCCGAACGGACTTTAGATTAGGGAAAAATCGTTATGGGCTGAAATGATAGGCCTGAGCGATTTTTTTATTGTATTTTATTTGACTTGGAATTGCGGGTTTGAAATGATAGAACCCCAGTTTTCTTTGTAAACTACGGATTGAAATGATATATATCCGTATCACTTGACCTAGGTTAGAAAATTATATACATACCCCGTGGTATATTTTTAAATGATTTTTTTTTAAATATGTATTTTCAAAAGTATGAAATTTTGATTTAAAATACATATATTATGGTTTTAAGAAAGTTAAATATTAAATCTTGAAATTGTGAATTTAAGTGAATTCAAGTATGTAAATTTGGAGTAAATGTGACGTTTGACTTTAAATTTTATTTTAAGATGTAAATAAATAATGGAAATTAAATTTAAAGTTTTGAAATGATATTTGAAGTAAAATTTTAAGTTTATTAAATTTATAAATTAATAAACAGTGAATTTTGACTTAATAAATTAATGGAGTTTGCAAAATTGAATATTTGATCTTAAAATTTGATTGTGTTAAATCATATGTTAAAACGATTTTAAATGTGAAATTTTGAAGTCTAGAAATAGGATTTTTAAGTTGTAATAATAAAAATTTGGAGTTTTATTATTATTTTGAAAAGCTAAAATGAAACTTGGAATTTTAAAGCATTTTCAAAATGCTTTAGTCTTTTGACAGCATTTTAATGCTATTGTTTTGAATCTAACAATGTTTGAAATAACTAAATATCTATTACGACATTTTATAAATGTCGCTATTCTTGAAATAAACCATTTTGGAAAATATAAGCTACGATAGCACTTTATAAATGCTGTCGTTGCTATAATTTAACAATGTTTTGAAATGTTATAGATTTTAACACTGTTTGGGCTATATTTTAAAGTGTTAAATAATTTAACTTTTGAAATGGATTATCTGTGAAATTTTAGAAGTTTTGAATATTTAAATTTGAATTTTTAAGGAATTTAAATTGAATTTGAATTTAAATAAAGTTTACTTGGTTATGTGTTAAACGAAATGAAATGTAATATAATAAATGAATTTTTGAACGGAATTTTGGAATGTCTTTTTTGGTAATGATGTTTGAAATAATAAATGAATGACATATTTGATTTTTAAATGATATTTAACTTTGAATATTTGGATATGAGTTCAAATAATGATTTGATTGTGAAGTTTTGAAAGGATGTAATATTTTAATGATTTTGAAATGGTTTGGAAATGATTTGATCTTTATTTTAATAAAGAATGTGAATGTTGAATGATATTTGATTTTGCTTTATTTGATAAAGGAATATTTGGAGTTTATATTTGTATGAAAAGATATTTGGTTTAATTGTAATTTAAGTTTATTTTAATAATATTGGATTTATGAAATGAATATTTTAAAACTACATAATAATGAAATTAGATTTGAGATATGAATATATGGAATTATAAAGTTTAGTTTTGAAATGTGGGATATTAAAGTTTGGAAACATATTAAAATTGGATAGCTTATTTAGTAGATCAAATCTATATTTGAAATTTATAAGATTTGAAATGTTTTGTTAGAAAACTGAATTGAATTGAAATTGATGGTTTGATTTGAATTAAATTGGAAATTTGAAATTTTGAATTAAATTGGAAATAAATTTGTAAAATGTAAAGAATTAAATGAATGTTTCATGATTTCAAATGTATGATTTCAGAATGTTATGATTTTCAAAGTGTAATGATTTCAAGTATTTTGGTTTCGAAAGAGTTATAACTTTGAAAGTATTATGATTTTTGGAAGTGAATATAGGTTTGAGATGGAAATGATAAAGTATAAACTATTTTGATTTGAATATAGTTTTGAAATAAAAATAATTTTGGTTTCGAAGTATAAACTATTTTGATTGAATAAATAGTTTTGAAATAAAAATGGTTTTGGTTTCGAGGCGTAAACTATTTTGAAAGGAATATAGTTTTGAAATGAAATGATTTGATCCTTTTGAAATATAAACTATTTTGAAATGACCATGACGTTATAATAACGTTTTGTTGTTGAAGAGACCGGGATCGGAAGTTGTCATACTCTCTGCCAACTCCGAAAACCACTTTAACAACCGTGTACGCGGTGGAGATTCCAGAATGAAGTAGGATGGTGGCGACGTTCTTGAGGTATATTACGTGGACCCAACTCCCGTGAGTTGGCATAAGGTGGCTAAAACAGGAGCGATCTCGGGCCAAAGGAGGTAGCACCTCTGGTCGGACACATTCCTTCGATATTATACTCTTACTAGTGATTGATTAGATGGCCATCTTCCGATTTTGATTGGGAGTGTGTTCCGAGGTGGGCGTATGTGGTTGCTGCGTTACCACCAGCCCGTGTGCGTAATTGGTATATCTACCCTGGCATTGCCTTGTGTGCCGTGTCACCTACCATACCGAGCCTTTACTACGAGTTTGTTTTTCTCCCGTAGCCCGTGTGGTATCCTCTGACAGTCATCCAGAGTGGAGATGGCATGATATTGGATGGACTATTGGGACTATTATGTGTGAAGGGTGATATGGGTAGCCCGGAACGCTATCTAAAAGTATGTTTATTTTACTGTAGACATTATTATAGTAGCGCAATATTACTACATAGTAAATAGTTCAACGGATCCTTAAAGGATGGGCGATCCCAAGCATCCTTTAAGTTACTGATGCATTTTTGTTACTGTTCACTTGAGTTGATTTACAGTTCATAAGTATTTATGTCCTGACTCGAGTGTTTCGTATTTTGCTTTACGCTCAAGTCAGATTGAGTGAGTTAGCATTCAAGATTCACCTTCGGAGTTGGAGCTTTCCTTGAAGATCCAGCCATCTATTTTGCTTTCTGTATCTAGTGATTTCAGTGATGTATTCTGATTTGTACCTGATGTATCTTGTTACTTTTTTTTGTATCATGTTTAACTCTGATGTATCTTATTTTATATAGTAGCTTCATGAACTACTATTTCTTTTAAATTCTGCTGCATTATTAAATACTCCGTGTCTGTGATTATGTATTTACTGTATATTCTGAGATTTGCCAAATTTTATTTACAACGCGGTATTTTGAGCAATTCAAGTCCGACATGTGCGGATGCGAATGGTTGAAAATATCGGGTCGTTACATTCGCCTTGGTTGGCTTTCGACCAAATCCCTCCGCCCTCAACTCTATCGAAACCAATGTGCCTCGTACCAAGAAATTGGTACGTAGCAAATTGGATAGAAGGCAAAAGTTATGCGGTCGAAACCATAGGTTGTAAAGGGGTCGAAGCATTACTTTGTTTTTAAAACTAAAATATGCCTGGTTGCTTTCGACTAAATGGCTTTCGACTCAGTTAGCTTTCGACTGGGCCAATGGATTTAAAAGAGATGGTTATGAATGGGTTGCACTTTGGTTTTAATTGGTTGCTTTCAACAAAGCTGAAACCCTTAGCTTCCGCCTTTCGACCTTTCAAATTCAATGGTTCCGGAAGTTACACTTCGTTTTTAAAAATCAGCCACTTCTTCAATGCTTTCAAAGGAGTGGTTTCGACACCATCACTTCTTTACTTAGGAAATTGTTTCCAAATAGATGTTTTCTCCTTAAATGTTATAAATATCCTTTTTCAGCAATTGAAGTATAACCCAAATGGTTTCAAAAGAAGTGCTTTCGACTTCAATGGGATTCTGATCCTTTTGATCTACTTGAAGGCATAATTCAAAGGGTTTCAGCCATGATGATTTTTAAAGGTTTCGAAGAAGTAAACTTTGAATGGTTTTGAAAAGTTTCCACATGTTTTAAACTGAACCCAAAGGCGTTTGAAAGGTTTAGTATTTTAATATTTTCGAAAGAGTCTTAATGAATGGTTTCGAAGGAGTGGTTCCCCGGGGTTTCGAAGGGGTCAAAGGGGAAGGTTTTCCCCTTATTTTCGAAGATTTTGATGAAAAGAAAGGAAGGGTTATTCCAATGTTTTCGAAAGGCAGTGTTTAAGGGTTTTAAAGAGGGATGTCTATTATTTTGAAGCTTTCAGAGAAAAGAATGGAAAGGATTTTCCAATGTTTTCGAAAAACAAGGTTTACTGGTTTCGAAAGGGGTAAATGTTTTAATCAACAAGGGGTTGATTAAAATATACATATATATAACATGGCAAGGTGATTTTGAGTAAAGCATGGGGAATATGTAGTTTTCATGTGTTAAGTATAATTTAGAGATTTAAATAAATTTGAAAGAGTTTTTCAACGAAAATTTAAGGGAAGTTATCCCTAAGTAAAATGACTCGGATATTAGAATACCAGATGAGACTGGTATAGGGTTGCGCCTATATATTAGCCATTGGCCCGAGCTAATTTAGCAAAAAATTCCAGTGTGTAGGGTATTGTCACAGATAAGACTAAAATTATGATTACACATGGAGGGGAATATATGTTTGTATACATATAGGTTATTGGTGAGCCTGCAAAAACATTAGGATCAGGTGACCCTGGGAGATGTTAAGTTAGGGACAGATCGTCCAGAAGAGAAGTATTTAACAGATAATTAAGGGCAGACCGTCCAGAAGGTGAGCCTAGCAGATGTTAGATAAAAAAATTTACTTTGTCTGATAGGCCTGAGTCAACCAAAAGTTAATGGTAAGCCAAAGAAAACTATAATGTTTGGACAGATAGTCCATTTGTTACTTGATATGTATGTTTACATAATAATGATTGCAGTTTTAACCAGTTTTGGTTGTAGGATAAAGGTTTGCAAAAGATATGTTTTAAATGAATGTTTGTGAGGGGAAACCCATTCTACTAAGTGGCATGGTCCCAATTAACATTAATAACCAAAATGTATAGTATCGTTCACACAAGGCTTTATGTCTGACTCGAACTTTATGTTTTCTCCTTAAAATCTCGAGCGCTCATAATTGATTTGAGTAGGCTGAGGATTGAGGTGCTTTCATGTTTTAGTAGAATGACGAATAAAGCTACCAGAGGAGATCATGAGGCTAGCTAATAGCTATTTAGGAGTTGCTGCTCTTTGTTTTGTTGTTTATTTCCGTTGTGTATGTATTAAGTAAATTATGATTATATGACTCTGATCATTCAAGGGGGCATCTTCATATGTCACACTTGGCGTATTTTGTAATAAGTATATTTTATCACTGCCAGGGAAACATTTGGGATTATGTAATCTGAATATGGAATACTTTTATTGAAACGTAATGGAAAATTCTATTTTGAAATCCGTGATTTGTTTCATATTCAAGTGCTTCTGATATTATTGATTGAATTAACAGAGCCGTATTTAGTCACCGGGAGTTAATAATATAGATGACTCAGCATTTCTAGTGCTTAGCTTATAACCTATAGATATGGGATGTTACGGTTCTCTTACAACTTATCCCATTTGTTTGTGTTTTTGATCAAGGGAACGAAAACCTAACACATGAAATGTTCTCTAATGCTGGATCGCCAATAAATTGGCTTTTTCAACCTAACAACCAAACTAACACACATGCATCCAACAAGCATATAAATGTCCATAGTAGTATATGTATAATATGTTCAATCCATCAATATCCATCAATGTGGGAAATTATATCAGTAATAGCTTATATCCAATAATTCCCTTATTATGGCACGTCGATGGAAAATATGTGATATTCTTTATATATCATTTCAAAATAATTTTATTTTCTTTTATAAAAATCTAGTGGATGTATAAGTATAGGAAAATCACAATTTAAAATCAGAAATCATCCCTAAACGTCAATCTAGTACTATACAACCACCATAGTATAGTGAGAGACGATGTTACTCAACCCATCCAAATCTACCTAAACTAATGCCAAATTGAAGTGTTCCCCATCACGAGCGCAATGCAAGAAACAGTGTCCAAAACTGAACTCGTATGCAAAAGATATGCATAACACAAGATAACTGATTATTTAAACGATTAATTAATTTAACTATCAATTAAATTAAACTAATTACCTGGCCAGCCTATCTTCAGTAAACGCCAATCCTTTCCTATATGGGCACAAAATTAACCCAACTACCGTGCACTAATATGAGTGATACGGAGCTATACTCGATGAAAACAACCGACATCTGCATCGTTGAACTCTTGTCGAATGCTCAACTATCCAATGTCAAAAATCCCATGCCCGCTGCCCTAAATCAGAATGCAACCTGACCATTCCGCACCCATCCTCTAAGATATGTGTTTCGCCCCACTCCGCCGGATCTCTCCAATTTGTGAATAGGTGCCATTTCCGAAGAGCAGTCCAATCCCACAAACGAATCCACCTATAGTCGATCATACCTCCGGCGAGTCTAAACCCTAGTTTCGGCCATGAGGAGGTTAACATCACAAAACACAACTGATTAAAATTCCGCTATGGTCATCGCGAAGATCTCGCCGATATTGATTTAATGAAACTGATCTCGAGATTTTTAATTGAGTGGATTGACAAAACTCATCTTCATGTGTTACCTCATTTTTCCGATCCCCATGGTACAAATTTTGTCGCTATCTGAGATTGCACCTCGGGATGACAATTTCATGGTTTTTGAAACTGTTTTGACCATTAGATCATCGGATCTCTAATTATAGTGATCCATATACTTATTTTAATTTGCAACATCGATGCGAAATCAACGAAAGTAGTCTCGTGTCCTGATTCAATCGTATGCAAAAATCACATTTTTGGGATCGTTAATGAATTAACAATTCAATATTTAAATAAATTATTTAAATATCTGATCATTGAAAATCAAGTAGTTACACTGCCTTTTTGATCCTTAGAATTCAATACTAATACATCTATGTTATTCACATGCCGAACATCCAAGTGTCGAAAGCACAGATCGTAAGGGTGAAAGAAAGGAAAGATAGAACATAATCTCATAAAAACGCGACAAGTAACATATAATATAAAGATGATCTTTATAATGGTCAAAACAATAATACATAAAACAATAATAATGCAATGGAAAAAAAGAAATACGAAAACACGTCTTAAAGGATCCAGATCGTCTCCTAAAGCTCTAAGCTTTCCAGCTAAACCTATAAAATATGCTCAGGCGGACCGAGCACTATAGGAAAACAAAGCCCGAGTCACTCTAGTAAAACCAGCGTGAGAAACATAATCAAATGGATTGCTTAATGTTATAAACCTTTTAAAATAATGATATCTTAAAAGACCACGCGGCACATAAACACGGACGGGTTTACCTTTCAGTAACCAAACCATTTTTATCAAAAATCCAGTGATATTATAAAAATGTCTAGGGTAAAAAATATTAACCATAGCCAAAATTGTTACGTTAATTAAATTCCAACATAATAGGTTTATAACTAAATTTGCAAAGGCACATTTCAGAGATTGAATTCCAACATGGCAAGGTAAGGGACTACCTTCCGCACAATACAGCTCTATATAAAATGTACCCGAGGGCCAACCTATGGCCCCGCTAGCACAGTGCCAGTGGCCCTTTTAACATTACAACCGGATTAAATCATTCCCCAGGACCAAGGCACAAAACAATGTACACCCTCGTTTTCCCCATTTCTCGTGCGCACACCAAATCCAAGAATTCTGCTCTAGATCCGAGGAATGATGCTACTAATGGTAGCGGACCATATAGCTCTGTTGCATCTACCTATTATAGCTATTTACCAAGTTGTGAGTCTTGTGAGGTCATGTTTTACCTTTTTCCTCTCTAAGTAATCCCCACTTGGAATGCTAAAACTACCCCCCAGGCAGAAATGCAATGCTAGCATTCATCCATACAAATTGTTTAGGATATGAACAAACCGAAGGCACTACCTTTACTGCATCCATTTTGGAATCACCCTCGGGATTAGTACCAAGTAGCCCTTGCACTTTAGATAGCTCCATCTTCGATTCCATCATCTCAAACCAAATTTGAACCTCTTCCCACGCATCGAATACGTATATGGTTTTGGAGTGGTTATGGTTTCGAGTCATCTCATATAAGCACACTCCCCCGCTTACTGGTCGCTCCAAGAAACGATCGACGATTTTTTGGTTACCTCAACTATGATTCTTTTTGAAATAATCAAATAATACATAAGAGTGTACATCACCTCCTAACCGTCTAAGTGGACGGATCTCCCTATCATTTATACTGCGAGAACAGATCGAGATTTATATGTACAGTACAGCAGCATCAGTGATGATGACTATACCATAACTCATGCGGTTCCCTTAGATATTTCCAGGGTTATGTCCTTTGGCGTTAAGTATGGAGAGTTACCATACCACAAGAGTTAAGAAGGATTGTCTAGGCCAAGATTTGGTACTTGGTTATTTAACTATCAAATAAACAACAACCAATCACATATTTAATTTCATAGGAAACTAAACTCACTTAAGCCCATAAACAACTACTAAGCCTTTTTTATTAATTAACACACTTTGTAAATATTTGAAAACCATTTCTGTATACTCATCTCGACGGAATAAGTATATTCGTAAAACACTGTATTTTCAATACTTAGAAAACATAACTATATAGTTATCTTAATGGGATAGGTATATTCACAAAACTAAGGGAGATGCCATATTTTCCAAACCATATTAGATTGGGTCAAAAACAATTGTTATTTCAAACATTGTTTGCTATAAACCCAAAACACTTCTCCTTTACATAAATCTCCTTAATATTTACAAACTCCCTTCCATTATCCGAAACAATTCTTTAAAACAATTACCAAATAGTCATTAACATATTAATAATTCCAAATCCTTCTTAAATTGATTTTATAAATTTCAAAATCGTACTTGGAAGGAGTTCCCAAATGTCTAAGATAGATAACTTTTCAATGAAAAGAAATCATAGAGTTTCAAAATAACATCCATGGCGACTATCGTTATATGAACCATAACCTTTAAACTTGTTTATAATTAAACAGCATTTAACTCCATTTCCTTTATTTATAATTATCGTTTATAAATCCTTTTCAGTGTATTTACAAAGTATCCTTTATAAATCATCTCCTTTATTTATGAAATATTATTTATAAACACTTTTACTAAATCACCTTATTAACTTAAATATAATTAATTACACCATTTAATTAACTTTTATGCATTATTAATCACACTAACAACTAACTTTCAATACCATTAATTAAATAACTAGCTAACTGAAATATCATTAGTAAATAAATAATTAATTTTAACCTCATAAATCAAAATAATCAACTTAAACCTCATTAATTAATTAACTTAAACCACTTTGGTTAATGTAAATAAATCAACCTTAAACACTTTTAATAAAATAATTAATCTGTTAAAACATTTTAATAGAATAATTAAATAATATTAAAACATCTTTAATTAATAATTAAACTTTAAACAACATTATTATTATAATTAATTTACTTAAATCTTATTAATCAAAATAATTTAATAAACTTAAAAACATCCTTAATTAAATATAATTAACACTAAAATATCATTAATAAAATAACAGTCATTATTAAATAAAATATAATTAACTTTAAAACATTGTTAAATAAAATATAATTTACTTTGAAACAATTCCAACTAAGATAATTAGCAAACATAAAACATTATGTGGTTTGAGACTTAACAATCACAATGATACTTAAACAAGCTACTTTTTTTCATATCTCAAAAGGGTTCATATGTCAATGTCATATTCAATGCGGCCAGACTACTAAGTTTCCGAAACTCAACAATTGACAATCAATAGTTAATTACCCATTCAATCCATGTTAATTGATCAATATATTTATTAATTACATAAATTAACATTTTACTTGGTAAGCATAGAACGAGGATTTGTTCTACTCAATAGGTGTCCATAATAATCTATATAACTCAATATAACTTAATAGTGTTTTTATTTGGCCAAATAAATGTCATCAATTAAGGTATATAAATTTGACGACGTTATTATTATGAACAACATAGTTAAATTCTATTCGTTTTAACGTACCATCTATCAAAAAGTTCCATTAAAACGTTGTACTCTTCAGTACAAGTTTAACGCAAAAACTCGTATGTCAATCGGGTTTTATATGAGCAACTTATCAGATTTTCAAGTTAACATACACTAATTATAATTAAATAAATTAACATATATAATATTTTCTCACCCCAACTCTATATGGGATCGGCCCAATTAGATCACGCCCAAACCTGCAAACTCTATTCCTTCTTTTTCGTTCCCTCTCTCTGCTTTCAAATTCTTGAAGCAAGCATGCACAGTGGTGCATGTGCACCATCAAACTACGCACCGAGACGACCATCCAACCCCACCGACACACTCCTCAGGACAAGATCATCATGTTCGAGCCCGCAACCTACCCCTCGACCACCCAAGCTTAAAAAAAGACACCTAGGCCGAACACTCTCCCTATAAATGTCGCACTCCGCATACCACGATCGAGCTCTGCCATGTTCTGGCCACACATGCACCTCGACATCAGGAACACATCCCTAAGCTCAAATTGACCCAACAGTGCTCGAGATTTAATTAAACCCTAGCCCTAGCTCACAAGGGTTCGACCATGGCCATCCAACCTTCCTAAATCAAGTGCGAACAACTCCAAACCCATCTCAAAAGTCAGGTCTTACAAAAAGAGGCCAAATTCCATTAATTTCATGAATTATAATGGTGCACAAAATTGATTTTGATTTTTGATATGGTTTTTACTGTTTTTTGTTTGCCTGCTGGAAATAAAAGGATGTAGGTAAAGTTGAACATGAAAGCAAATGAAAGTGAGGTCCTATTTTTCCTTAAGTGTTGACATATTTAAATAAAAAATTCTATTACTTCCCTTCCAAGTTAAGCAACAAGCTTAAGCAACCAAAAATCACAATTTCAACCTACCTATCACTTCACAAGTCTCCATGGTACCACCATTGGAAATTATAGTGGATATTAGCTAGGGAGATTTCATGTACCCTTGTTAAGTTTTCACTTAAGCTTTCCAATCCATCTTTTCCTAATTTTAATTTTAAGTATCTTTTATTTTTATTCTTTTCTACCTTTTCAAAATATGTTTCTTAACATAATTTAACATAAAAAGTTGTTTTAAATATATAACTAAAAGTATTACAGCCTTTAATAAATTTTTAGTTTGATAAAAGGTTGAACTTCAAGAAACGGTCTTCGGTCACAATTTCGGTCTTTCGTCGAACTATATTTTTGTAAATAAAGTTCAAAACTAAATTTTTTATTACAAATTATAAATTTAAAGGTCTATTTAATTATTAAATCCATTATCTGAATATTTAAAATAAATTAAATATTCCTAAATTAAATCAATAAAATTCCGAATCGTTACATCTATGAATTTAAATTGAATAAAAAGTAGGGTAATATTGCAACGGTTGTATTGCTATAAATTGAAAGTTAAGGTTCACTGTCGAAGTCCCAGAACTAACGGAACTAATAACAGATTTAATATCGGATAAACTACAAGCAAAAAACCTAAAATTTACTCTATGACAAGTCGATCATTTAACCCGAGCGGTCGACTACAAGCGGTCGACCAGTAGGCTATATCGATCAATCTTAGATGGCCTAGATGCATAATCTGAACCTCGGCCTATGGCCCACATTAGAAATAAAAATATTAATAGTATGCAACGTGATACTGTGTTGTACATGGATCTCAATGTATGCAATAAGAGCCGTAAACTACCACTGAGAGGTGGACATGAACGTATAGGATGAGGCATACTGACGAGTCGGCATTTTGGGTTATCCCCTCAATGTGTAGTTGGGGTATGTATAGTCGTAGTTGTGGGAAATTTATTCCCATATGGAAATAGTAGAGAAACCTATGCAAGATAGTTGCAGTAGTCGTAATATGAGATGTAGACCCATACGGGAAAGTTGTAGGATGACCCTATGTCGAGTAACCCTAGTGGCGGTGGTCGATCGTTTGTTATTGAGGCTCGATCCGTAGTTCGATCCATGTAGATGCCTGCACTAGTAGTTAGTGCAGGTGTGTATTAAATAAAAATTCTTAAGTGAATGACCTTAGGAATACATAGATACTCGTAGAGCACCCTAGGTCACATACAGTAGAATTAATGTCATCTGCACTTGATCATTATACATTAAACATGTACCCATTCACTAGACTTTTCACTGACTCACCCTTTTCCATTCTTTTCCTTACGACGTAAGGATAGAGCTGCAGTTAATTGACCCGATTTCAATATGTGGATAGACGAGCTCATCACAAGAGTTACTTATCCTTTTATTTACTCTCCATGTGACTGTCTATCTTATCAGTACTTAGTATTTTATAAGACTATGGGTTGTATTTCTATGTACCCTCTAACTGACTTTAGTTGTTTTTCTAAGACTGCGTTTTGAAATATTTTATGAGATTGTTATTTTCTATATTTATATTTTGTTCCATCCGCTGTGAGTTCTAAAACTGTAGTACATATGATCATATTTGTTTATTCTTTTTCTCTTTTATGTTATAAAAACTAGATAGTTCGTACTTCTTCTAACTGACGCGGGTCCAAAGGTCATCCTAAGCTGTGGATCGAAGTGTCGAGGGATGAGGGTTGTCACACATGTTGTTTAGTTGTTTTGAAACCTGAATTTGTCTATAATCACTTTGTCATGGATCGCTAGAAAACCATCCTACATGGCATGCTTTGACTAACAAACACTCTAACCTTATATGGCACGAATCATGTAATGAATTTGAGAAAATATTAGGAGTAGTTACCAATCCATGGCTATGGATCGGTACCTATCCAAGACTTAATCTTGGACCTTGGATTTTTGGCCTTGGCTCTTTGAGTTGACTTAGCATGTAGGAAATTTTGAAGATTTTTGGCAAGTTAAAGGCTTTATCCATTGAAGGCATTTGGCAAGTTCTGGATTTTTACTCGGTTGTCCTATTGTTCGATCAATCTGACCCCTCCAAACATGGCTTGGCCGTAAAGCTGGAAAACACGTAGGAAATGATGTTGGCTGCTGGAACACCTAAATAAGGTGGCTATTACCAAAATGGGTAATGCGCCTTAGTTAATTATCGTCAATTGCTGATTACTGTAGATTGAAACTTAAACTAATCATAACTTTCAAACGACTAAGCCAAATCGTTACTATGGTCACTTAAGGATAAAAGGTCAATGAGGTCTTTCATTTGGGATAAGAGTTGGCTTCTGAGCCGTCTCTTAAAAGTTGTGCTCAAATGGTGTTTCGGTCCCATAAAGTTATACGAATTTACTTTAAGTTAGTGTAATTTATATTTCTACATATTTTTAGTTGAAAACAAGGTTGTTAAGATATACTAATTATATTTTCTCCGTGCTTTATGTTTTAATGTAGGTCATTATAATAAGGTTGTCATAGCACCATTAGAAGATTATCAATGGGTTGATCAGTGGTTATGCACAAATGTGAATTTCGAGACATTTTCCAGACCAATTGACCTGCAAGGGAACATGGGTCGATTGTTCAATGATAAACTGAGGTTGAATGGTCGTTTTCAAATTTCAAGACTAGGTTTCAATTTGATTTTCGTTAATTGACCTATTTGACTTCTAATCAAATCGTTGAGGTTAATTCCGACAATTATAAATTAACCTGGCATACATTTCGTTATTTGATTGGAGATTCAACTAATCAATTCTCTTAGGGAATAAATCTAATAGACTAATATCGTAAGCAAAAACAAATTGGAGTTTTTGAGTGTAGTAAGCCAATTTATGAGCTTGTTCATCCTACTCGTGATTGCTAACAGGTATCCCTGTCGTTGTTACCTTTAATCTTTGTATTTCTACATAACTTCGTATACTCTTGTTCATTGGAGAAATAAGGAATAGTTGTTGGATCCATGAATGTGGATCGTTATACTATACCATGTTAAATGTATAGATTTTACTGTTGTTATCGTTTAGTTTCGATGATTAATTTGTTTGAATTTCTCTTTGTTAGTTTTATTTGTAATTAATTTGAATATTAGATTCTGTATACTCCATGACATTTTGATCAACTATTCTATTAAATTCTTATAAATTTGTCAAATTTAGAAAATAAGTTCGTTTTGTTTACTAAACTAACAATGAAAAAAAATGTTAGTTACAATTGAGAACCTTCAACGCAAATGTCATGTGTCTCTTGTCTGCTCTTCACATACATTTTATAGATAATGTGAACTGAAATTCTAGTTAATAATATTTATATTCAACATATTGGGCAAATCATAAAAAACAGGAATTTTTGGTCTTTGAGGCAAGCTAAATACTGTACTCGTTTTACACTACAACAAAATACTTTTTTTACAACGGACAATACACGTTGTAATAGGGGTTTCGCAATGGACCAACATCCATCTTATTATGCAATATTGTAATAGATGCAAAAGAATTTACAACGGTTTAAAACCATTGTAAAATCCCGTTGTAATAAATATTTTTACAACGGTTCGCAACCGTTGCAATATAGTCTTTTACAACATGCATTGACTGTTGCAATGTGCAACAACTACAACAGGCACTGACCATTGTAATATATGTTTTTTACAACTATTTTTGTCCATTATTAAAATGCTGAAGAAAAAAATAGAGCATTAATGAAGCATGTATACATATCGTACTCATAATTTAAAAAAAGCCAAAATGAATTATAAATTCACGTCACTTATAAAGTCAATTACGAATCATTATCGTTCAAGGCAAAACTAATATAAAAGAAGCTGAATACAAACAATACAAATGATAATTAAAATGGTGTCATTGTTTTTATCTTAAAAGTAAGTGAATAGAACAACACATTAATTCTCTTATCCAGATATTGATTACCAAATCAATGTTCAACAATGAATCCCATTCAATATCTCTATTTTTCTTTGCCTACAAATACAACCTTTTGATATACCTCAAAACCTCTAAACATTAAATAAGAAAATTCCTACATCAATGTCTAGAAATAAGATCAATCAATTAATTATCACTGATAATGTTAAGAGGCGTGCTACCTTCAAAAAAGAAAGAAAGAGGTTATTCAAGAAAGTCTATGCAGTTGTTTATGGACTTTGCGATGCAGAACCTGAAGTATAGCCAAATATGCATGCAGCCACAATGATGGTTCGGTATTTCCTTGAATTACCTGAAATGCTACAATACAAGAAAATGGTGCGTTAAGAAACTTACCTTGAATCGAAATTTAATAAAATGAGTGGTCAGTATCAGAAGCTCATACGTGATACTCATAAGCTAGAGAAGTGTGCTTTGATATATGAAGTTTTATGCGGATGTGGCTTGAATGAGCTTGGTCAAGAAGTATGTATTCCTAATTACAGTCCAAAATAATATAAGAATAAATAAATTATTCTAATATTCTTCTGCATTTTGCTATAGGAATAGGATGCTATAAATAAAATAACCGGCATCATTGCTACCCTTTACCACATCTAGCGTAACATTGCTCTATTGAATGCTCCCATTATTCGCATCCACCCCAACTTTTAGAGGGTCCATTTTCAATCAACGTATAAATAAGTTATTTCCTAAAATTAATGCAATGGCTAGTTGCCCCTACTCTAGAGATCATAAGCAAATTATCATCATTTTTCAGAAATGCAATAAGAAACAGTAAGAAAAAAAACAAAAAAAAAACCTTTTAGATTTCCAAATTCATGGAATTCTCTGGTAGGACATGAGCAGCTATCTCGGGTTGAAGTATGCCCCTTGTGGTTCCAAAATAGATTCAATTGTTGAAACCCTAAAAAGTATAAAGCACAAAATCGAAAGTAGAATAAATCAAGAACTGAAGAACATGATGCAGTGGACAAGCTTAAGCATAAACCAGAGATATAACAAGATATTCACGTTGATGGTTCAAAGATTTCATTATAATTTGATTCACTTTAAACATGATGAAAAAAAATTGATTGTATTGTGATGTGTTCATTTTCCGATTTGCGTTTGAGGGATGAAGTTTTGGAAAACAAATATGGACACGTGTATAAGCTAACAAATACTCACATGTATAAGCTTTGTCTGATTTTGTCGCCAAAGAGCAGATGCAAGAAGCTACCTTAAGTTCATTTTTATCTTGCTGAGTCGCATGGTTAAACCTTTAGATAAAACATCAGAATTAAAACACAAAATATTCTATATTACACACTATCTATACAAATGAACAATAATCAAATTAAGACAATTTTCTGATTACAGAGTAATTTAAAATTCTGAAAAAAGAACGCCTATGCTCCTAGCACATACAAACGAGTACTTAAGCGTAATTAGTCCAAATGTACTCAATTCTTGAACTCTATGCTAACTAAACTGTTTGAGTGGTTACAAAACAAAAACAAAAAAAAACAAAAACAACTGATTATTATAAATACAACGATTTAAATTCCATGCATTTCTTTTTCTTTATTCCCATTAAAATTTTGGCAATGTATTAATGCAAATGGTAATCTCACATTGTTAATAATGCAACTTTGAAGACAAATTGCATTGTATTCTTAACTTTAAACAGCTACATGACCAAACCAAATATATCCCAAACTAGTTGCGTGTCCATCTTACGTAGAAATGAAAGACTTATGAATAGACTCGAGGAACCTATGTAACTGTCCTCACATTCTCCTTGTAATTTTTAGAATTTGGTGTCTAACCATCTGACCACCCCTTACGACATCATTAAAGTTTTTTCATACAATTTTAAACACTAAGGGCATCTCCTGTCGTTGCATTCAACGCTGAATTGGCGAAAAAAACTCTCTAGTTGTTGCATTAAGTGCAAATATTAAGCTTAATGTTCGGGATTCGATTCAGAATCTTGAACTGGGCTTGGGCGCCCATTTAATGGGCGCCCAACCCCTCCCCCCCTCTCTATCCGCTCGCCCGTCTTCCAACGGCTATAACCAGGCCATATATTTGAATTCCAACAGCTAAAAACGGTCATATTTTGATCCTAACGGCTATAAACGGTCATATTTAAAATTACAACGGCTATAAACGGTCATATTTATGATTTCATTACATATATCGAAATATTATTCAGATTGTAGTGCACACATCTCTTCTTCTATTACAATTTTATTCTCAATTCCATAATATTGAAAGTATATCTCATCTGTTTCAATCATATACCGAAGCGATGAATATGGATAGCTGGGATTTTGATTCTCAACCCTTTCAAAATGTTCATCCCAAAACCGTCCCCCTCTATCGTTCCATTCTTCTGCTTCATGATCTGGCGATGAAGATAAGGATTTGTATTATATTTACTATCATTTTTCTAACGACTCGGTAAAGGGAACGACCAAAGTGGAGAGACGTTTTGGGCAAAAGTCATGACTGCGTACAATAAAAAACATGTTGAAAAGACGAGGTCAACGTCTGCAATCACGGGTCGTTTTGGAAAGATTAATCGACAAACACAATTCTACGAGTCACAGATCCACAAAATAAGAACAACAAATTCAAGTGGAATGGGTGGCGAAGCTGAATTGGTAGCGTTTTGAAAAATATGATTTTTAATTTACATTCATTTCTGATCACTTTGTTAATATATCATTTTGTGTGTCTGTTTTTGTAGAAGAGAATGGCGAACGATCAATTCTTAAAATTATTTCCAAGAGAAAATGGTACAAAGAAACCCCGCTACTATCACTACAAGATAATACGGCTATTCCAACGGCTCCTAACCGTTGGCGGCCGTTGGAAGCCGTTGGAATAGCCGTTGGAATAAATCACATACCTTCCAATGCTTTCCAACGGATCCAACGGACTATTTCCAACGGCCGCTAACGGCTTGGAGCCGTTGGAATCCGTTAGAAACCGTTACAATAAAATGGCCAATAAGCCGTTGGAAATACTGGGTTTATTTTGCTGTAGAACATCAAGCCTATTTACCTTCCACCCACACCATTTCCAATCCATTCCATTTCCAATCAATTTCACACACACACACACACACACACACACACACACATATATATATATATATATATATATCAATATCAATACAAACAACACACATAAATCAATAAAACACCAATATAAACAAACCAAACCGATCAAACATCACAAAATATACCATCAACGTACATACCATCAACAAATGTCAATAAACCATGTACATACCATCAAAATATTTCTCACCCACTCCGTACCAATATATACAACATCGCCATCAACATCAAAACATCTCCAAGTCAATATATACACTGTTCAAACACAAATACTCAAAAACATACCTTCTCAAGGATCCTCGTCGCCTCCAGAAGCACTAGACGACGAAGGAAGGGTACCATGATTCTGCAAATACTGCGCAAGCTTTTGATCCAGCTGCTGTACCTGCATGGCTCGTAGACGATTCTCCTCCCGTGGCTGCTCAACCATAGCTCTAAGCTCCTTGATTTCTTCTTTGTCTTGGTCTTTTTGAGCTTGTCGAGCCTGTCGAGCCTGCAAATAGAAATAATAGCAAAAGGGTTGTCTCAGCATATAAAATATTATAACATTATATATCTAAACGCTGATTTTTTGTACATATGAAAAAGGATTAATTACCGTTAGGTTCCCGAAGCCAAAACGTCTACTCCGTTGCGCCGGATCCATAACAGCGGTAAAAATGTTATCCTGCTCCTCCTGTGTCAGCGCATCACGACCAGACTGCTGAAACGCATAAGCCTGTGCCTCCTGCAACCTCGACTATAATGAAGAAAAAACAATTTCAGTTGACAAATAGTAGCATGTAATTATTTTGCATAGCTAGAAATTAATAAACTTATCGGTGTAAGTATTAGAAATTAAAAAATGCATACATATGCCTTGGTCGCCCTATCTTGATCACCCCACTGATATATGATATTGCCAGCCTCATCTACTTGCCTAAACGCGTGGGTGTGAGCAAACACGTCCACTAAGCCAACAGAGCCTCCACGAGCTCGTTCCTGCAATTGATAATTTGGATAATTTAACTGTACATAACTAATTACTGAACTGATCAATATACAAATGTGATAATAGATAAATTCACCAAATCATCGCGGTGATGCTGGAAAGATTTGGAGCCTCCACGGTGTGATACAGGATTCCTGCTCCTGTTTGCCGAGTTCCTAGCTCACTCCTCCTGCAAATTTACAATGATTAATTATTTATTAAACGGTAAAAAATTGCTGAGATTTATTGTAGATTTACCTTGAACTCTTCAGAGTTCCACCACTCAACTCACTTCTCCCATACAGTCGCGCTCATCCACTTGGGCTTCTTTTCTACTTTTTTAGTCTCCGACATAGTCTCCCTATAGTTCTTCACGATCTTGGAGTTTCAGTATCGCTGAACTAAATTGACGTCAGGCTCTTGCAAATCTATGGTGCCCTGTACAATGAGAAAATATTACTAATTATTTATTTGTATTTAATTAATCATCTTGTAAAGCGGTATAAACTTACCAGAAAATCTTGCCAAATCGTCTCTCTCACGTCGTCAGGGATCTTGCCCCACTTGGGCCAGCAATCGGTCATCCTAGCCATGTACGCCTACTTCGAAATGTTCAGAACCATTTTGGATGGCTCCAACTCAAATCCACTGCGTTAAATATAAAATTGAACTTTAGACAATTGTAGATATATCATGTACAATTAAAAAATTAAAATGCTATGCTTGCTAATTATGATACTTACGTCCCATCAGCCTTAGGCTGCAAGTAAACAAGTGGCCGAGCTGGTGGCTCACCACTACTCTCTCCAATATGACGTGAAGAGCCACGTCGCCGAGACCCAGAACCAGAACCGGAACCGGACATAATATATATACCTGCCATATATACATACATATACAATTCATAATAATCATGATATGATGAACCATTAAAAAATGTAATACAATATGCTACAAATGTGTCATGTTGTGTATATGTTGAGTGTGTGAGTATACACTTATTGTCATTAAAATTGTATAAATTGGATAAATGCATTATTAATCAGAGATCAATGTAATGTGAATACTTTTAAAAATTACCGGATATTACTCAGTCGTCCTCATCGTTTTCTGATTCAGACTCGGTTTCGTGCTCTATGTCGTTTTCCTCTATACTCTCAAATGCTTCGACTAATACATTTGTCTCATCATTTAAAGGTCCAAAATCAGTTTGATCGTCTGTAATTGCTATTTCAGCATTTTCCTCCAGATCAGCTTGATAGGCTTGTTCGTCTGTAATATTTTGTCCATCGAACGTAAATCTTGCTTTGGTTTTAAAAACCGTAGACCAATTTGCTTTATCCCTTTTTAGAGATGGATAAGGGGCATAATAAGCTTGTAGAGCTTGTTTGGCTAGTATAAAAGGGTCGTACTTTTGATAACGCGAGGTATGTTGAATTTCTATAAGATTATATTTTGGATGCACGTTAATACCAGAACCTGGAACATTGCTGAACCAGTTGCATCTAAACAAATAAACATCCCCCACGGGTCTTGTAAAATATGTCAACTGCAATATCTGAGTTAACACGCCATAAAAATCATTTATATGATTATTAGGGTCATCACTGCCTTTAACAAATACACCAGTATTGTTTGTTAATTTATCAGCACCGTATTCTTTGGTGTTGAATTTATATCCATTAACAAAAAATATTGGATACGTATTAACTTTTCTTTTCGGTCCAAACGCCAAATGTTTCAGTCCTTTATCGAGCGCATTATTTGTGGGATCAGAAACGTATTTCGAAAACCAAGTACTGAAATCTTTGCTTAAATCGCCGCCTGGATTTTGTGATTCATAAATACTGCAAACACAAACATGATATATTACATTATTATTTATTCACACGTGTAGTATTAAATTTAACAAAACTTGCAATGTGCTAATTACCTAACAAATGGTGCAACTTCAGGACAATTAAGAAGAATATATGTGTGTGCTACATGGTATTCTTTATCATCTATCCATACTTCCTCACATTTTCCAACATGTCGGCCATATTGTTTAAAGAAAGATAATACTGATTCAGAAGAAGAATCTTGTTCAACGGCCTGATCGTCATTACGCGGAACACTTACAAATGATAAGTTCACATGGTCTTTAAAATAATGAGAGAAAAAGAAAGAAGCTTCTTCTTCGATATATGATTTGCAAATAGAACCTTCAACTCGAGCTTTTTGTCTCGCTTTTTTCTTTAAATGATTTAAGTACCAAATAAAAAATATTTGGGTTAAGTATTAACTACTATATTTATACTTAAATCAACATTTACATACTCAATATAGTAACATACCTTTCGAATGGATACATCCATCCATATTGCACAGGACCTCGAAGACGTGCTTCATATGGAAGATGAACAGGTAAATGCTCCATTACATTAAAGAAACCCGGAGGAAATATTTTCTCCAGTTTGCAGAGCAGTATAGGAATTTCTTCTTTAAGTTTAAGTAGACGGTTAACTTTTAACGTAGTTGAACAAAGCTCCTTGTAAAATAAACTAAGTTCTGTTATTACCGTCTAAACTTTTACTGGTAACAATTCTTTGAAAGCGATGGGTAACAAATTTTCCATCATTACATGACAATCATGGCTTTTCATTCCACTCAGTCTCCCATTTTTATAGTCGACATATCTACGAAGATTAGAGGAAATTCCATCGGGAAATCGTAATCCTTCCACCCATTGTAACAGTACTTTAACTTGGTTGTTGTCTAGTTCATAGCATGCTTTGGGTTTTTTATTGTCGGGAGTCATATGAAGCTCAGGACGATTGCATATTTGCTTTATATCACGTCTAGATTTCAAATCGTCCTTAGTCTTGCCCTTCACATTCAAAACTGTATAAAACACATTATCAAATACGTTTTTTCGTTATGCATCACGTCAATGTTATGACGGATAGATTTTTCCAATAAGGCAATTTCCATAATATACTTTGTTTGCACCAATTATGAAACGTCGATTTACCTTGAATTTCTTCTTGTTGTCCGGTCTCGTGTATCTTTGGATAATCTTTTACAAGTTCATATATATCCTCGCTTGACCAAACCGCTGGTGGTCGTAGAGTCTCATGTCTATTAGCTATGAAGTTTTTTTTGTCTCTTCTAAAAGGGTGATTAATATGAAGAAAACATCGATGACAATCAAACCATGAATTTTTCTTTCCATTTGGCAAAGAAAATGCTCGTGTTTCTTCCATGCAATAAGGACAAGCAAAACGACCGGCCGTACTCCAACCTGAAAGCATTGCATATGCAGGAAAATCGCTAATAGTCCATAACAAAGAAGCGAACATCCGAAATTTTTTTTTTGATATGTCGTATGTTTCAACACCTTCATACCATAATATTTTCAACTCTTCGATTAACGGTTGTAAGTAAACATCAATGCCCTGTGTCGGATCATCAGGACCAGGGACGACAATCGTGAGAAACATATATGGAGTTTTCATACACATTCACGGAGGTAGATTGTAAGGTGTGATTATTATAGGCCAAGATGAATATTTAGAACCAAACTGAGAAAATGGTGAGAAGCCGTCTGTACATAAACCTAGTCTAACATTTCGGCTCTCCGCTGTGAAATCGGGATATTTCTTGTCAAAATGCTTCCATGCTTCTCCATCGGATGGGTGTGTCAACGTACCTTCTTGAGGTGTTCTCACACTGTGTCATCTCATATGATGCGCTGTTACAGATGATGCATATAATCGTTGAAGTTTAGGGGTGAGGGGAAAATAATGCATACGCTTGTACGGAACTTCTTTTCCCTTCTTTTTCCTCGATTTGTATCTTTCCTGATTACATATTTTACAATTTCTAAGATTGATGTCTTTTTTCCAATACAACATGCAACCCTTTAAACATGTATCTATTTTTTGATATGGCAAACCGAAAGATGACATAAGTTTTTTCACTTCATAATAATTTTCGCACATTAAATTATCGCATGGCATATGACGTTTAGCAGCTTGCACAACAGCCGTAAATCCAGCTTCTGTAAGGTTGTATTTTGATTTCATTGCAATGTATTCTGCAGTTAACGATAATTGAGAGTCGCTTAAACATCCATTCCAAAGGGGTTTTTTAGCATGATCCAATAAATCATATATTTTTTTAGCTCCAATATTTGGTTCCTCTTCGATGTTAACGTCGTCGTTATCAATTACAACGGTACGGAACATTGATCGTGCTGCATCTTCGACCATATGTTCTATGAGATTCGTACTACCTTCTTCGCTGATGACCTCCACCGATTGTTCTTGATTATTAGGGGCTACAATTTCTCCATGACGATTCCACAGCAAATAATTGGGTACGAAACCGAATTGGCGCAAATGAACCTCAGCCATATTCGGTTCTTAATAGTTCAACAATTTGCATCTACTACACGGACAACGAATTTCTTTATCATTTGCAATACTACTTATAGCAAATTCGATGAACACTTGTACCCCTTTTAGAAAATGTTTGCTTATTGCGCCACTAATTTCCCTTCTTTGATACATCCAGCTCCGATCATTAAAGTAATTGACCATGTTTCCCTACTAGAAAACCTATGATAGAGTAAAAATGATATAAATTATTCATTTTATATTTTGCAGGAAATTTTCCAACGGCCGAAAACTGCTAATTTCACAAACTTTATTTTAAATAAGCAACTATTGTTTCATTGCCACTTATGTGTCTTTCTTTGATGGTCGGTCATCCTACTTCCCATTACAAACACAATAGTAATTATATTCCGTAAATCATATCATTTTAAACGATTCACAAAATTTCGGCAGCATTTCCCCCGTGTTTCTTGTATCGTACACAAATGCGTGTACACAAGGAACGTAAAGGGAATGCCATCGAAATTTTGTGAACCGTTTAAAGTGATATGATTGACGGAATATAATTACTTTATAGTGTTTGTAACCTGTCCAATACTGGGACAAATCCGACAAATGATGTATCAGATGAATTTATGGAAAAAACGAATATCCCTAAAACGATCATATACAACACTTGTCGGACGGGGTCGAATAATATCTAAGGATTTAAATATTTGTTTATATTAAATTTGAATATATAATTCATTTAATTAATATTGGTTTATATTACATAAGTACTAAATTCATTATATACACTAAATTTGTACACAAAATTCATTTTTTACAAATTCACGTGTTCCTCCAAATACAAAAATCGTATTCACGCAAATCCAACATCTGTTCTAACGGATTCCAAATGCAATAAACTCTATCACACACATACGTTCAATACTAACCAAATCAACATATATAAACTATTAAAATATCCTAAATTACAAAATTTTCAATCGGTAATAACTTATTTATTATGGGGTAATAACTAAAATTAGAGGATAGTATGATGTAATATGCATACAATAACAAGTAGGAAACAAGCACAAGTCAAATTAAACCCTAAATCAAAAAAACCAAAAATTTAGGTATAGAAAAAAATACCTGATTTGGAGACGTAAAAGGATGGAGATGGACCGGAGTACCTTGTAGATGGCATAGGAGGTGATTTGGATGGTTTTTGGGGCGGCGGCAGTTTGGTAGGAGATGGGGGATATGGGGTTTGATTTGGGGAAGATGAGAATGAGGGAGAAGATGGCTCGCGGGCTGATATCTCAGGAAAATTTCCAACGGCTCCAACAGCCGCAAACGGCTTATTTCCAATGGATTCAAACGGCTTCCAACGGCTACGTAAAAAATTAACGGGCTGTTGGAAGCCGTTGGAATAGCCGTTGGCGGCCGTTGGAACAGGGGCGTTGGAATATACTGTTTTTCTAGTAGTGTATCAGTTCGCAAACTGCTATGACTTGCTTCTTAGTCAACAAAAATGGAGCTCAAACACTGCAAAAAACTTAAGAGATGTCCAGACAAATTTGAAAGGGAAGAAAAAAAACAAGTAGATCTAATTACAATTCTAGCCCAGGCAATTCTTCTCATATGGACTCCAATGTATGCCCAGATAACGAAGACGAAGAAGCAGTACCCGCATTTGATGAAGACGCTAGACCGATGGAGCAACGAGCAGCTAAGAAGAAAATTGTTGTTCAATCTCAAATCGATTCTCGTTTAGCCCTAATGCACAAAAAACATGCAAGAGAAAATGCAGAACATCAAAAAGGAAGTGCAGAAAAGCTTGTCGTGTTAAAAGAATTGACTGAGATTGATAAGGGCCGGTTTGAGCTAGAGCGGCAATGCCAAGAGACCTTCGTAATGGAAAAGGATGTCACCGGAATGGACCCAATTACAATGCAATATTGGATGGAGTACAAACAACGCATTGTTGAGAGTAGATCTGGAACAAAACATATGTAGTTGACGTATTAATGTGATATTTTTAGTTATTGCAGTTTAAATATCCATGTACCTTCAGTTCATATTTGCAATCAAGTGCTATTTTCAGTTTTACAATATTCAATGGTATATCATTTTTTTTGATGCATTATATAGATATCAATATAGATTTACTTCATCAAACATAAATGATATTACAAACATAAAAATTGAAGCATTCTACGCTTCGTTACAGAAATAAAAAAGGCAAACATATGTAATTAAACAAAGATCCACCATCCCCAACTACTGATTTCCATGAGAATTCCAAATATACTCCATTAAATCCCATTGGAGTCTATTATGAATAGCTGCATTACGATATACTTCATGATGATCGTCATGAATTGCGTACTGTCCTTCATTTCGTAACTTGGTTGTGCGAAACAATTCAGGGGGTTGTCTTGCCCCATTATACTCGAAATCGGGTGTAAGCGCCAAAATTGGTCACTAACACCCAAATCCAGATGAAAGCACCAAATCCCAATCACAGCTCACAGATAGGATGTATGTAGAGAGTAATAATATGAAGAACAATCAAAATTAAAATGAAAGCGGTAAAGAACAACAGATTTTATAGTGGCTCGGCTAACTCCGGCCTACATCCAGTCCAGAAGTTTTCTTTTTATTGATGTAAGAATCAGTTACAGTTACAAAGTGGAAGACTAGCCTTAGTCTTAGGAAAAAAAGTCAGAGAACAAAAGAGAAGAGGCCGAAGATCCCTTTCACTGTGCCCCTGCCCTTCTATTTATAGATGAAGATGGGTTGGACTTCCCTTTTGGGCCTGGTAGCTGCATATCTTGGCCCAAGTGGAGTGATCTCTGTGCGCCGAACCAGTGGGGCCGAACGACCAAATGCCGAGCCTCCCTCCTCATACCGAACAAGGAGTGGCAACGATGCTTTTGGCCGAACGAAGTCCAATGCCAAACGCTCTTCCAGATGCCGTGCGCTCTTTAGATGCCGAGCGGTGTGGTGTCGAGCAATCCCCCTAGGCCGAACGAGATGAGGTCGAACGATCTAAACCTTGTGAGAAGCTGCCTGCCGAACATTTCCCAATGCCGAACGTCTCTAAGTGTCGAGCGTTCCTTTCTGCCTAGTGTCCCCTTATGCCGAACAATCTAGATAAGCCGAGTACATAGTGGCTGTCTTGTGCCGAACGGTATAGTATGTCGGGCGTACTTGGTATGCCGAACGATGTCTTTTGACCGAACGATAGCTTGACCGAACGATGCCTTCGGCCGAACGATATCTTTGGATGTCGGACGTTCCTCTGTGCCGAATGTCTCTTGCACGCCGAACCACCAATGTGTGCCGAACGACCCGAATGCCGAACCACCAATGTATGCCGAACGACCCAAATGCCGAGCGAGGCTTGCGCCGAGCGATGTTCGTGCCGAACGACCTTAGTCCACTGCCGAGTGAACCACATTTCCTTGACCCAAATCATAGTCGATCCATCTCTGTCCAATCCAATTTCCATCTTACAAGTGCGTTGCATCATCTATCCATCCAGTGGACTGAATCCATCGTATACCAGTCTTGACGAACATACAGTCGATTAAGTTAAACCTGCATGTCCATGACCTTGCTAAAAGGCGGGTTAACACTTGCCCCCCAAAACATGTCTTGCTGTCGGAAGGTGTGTTTTGAATAATTCTGAATCTGATATCCAAAGTCCATAGCCAATTCCATATCCATCCGGACTCGGTAACCGAGTCTTGCTGTAATGCCCCACCCCAAGACCCACCTTAGCAAAGAGAATTAACAAGTAATTCCGTCTACTAAAGCGGAGGATATGGCTGGTTAAGGGCGACCATCTATAATTTTGTCTTAAACATCTATTGAATATGTCGATAAATGCAATATTTTTTTTTCAACTCAAGTGGATCGACATACCTAATAAATTCTTAATCCAAAACAATAGGTGGCTAACGGATCTATCAGAACAAAATACAATAACTGAATGTAAATCACATCACAGAACAGTGGCCAACATCATATATATATACACTGATGCACATTCAGTACAATATAATATGAATACAATAAAGGCGGTACACGACCACACCATATACATCGAATCAAATGTAAAAACATCAGAGGATGCGGAAGAAATAAAATACTCAAGCAAAAGAGGAGCTGATATCCAACATCAACTTCAAGCTAAGTCCAATGGATGATACCTGAAACAACTCGGTCTGACCCGAGTGAAAACACACGGGTCAGACTAGCTAGAACTTATCGTTAGTAAAGGTGATGATAAGAAACAAGGGGAAAATCATTCCATCGTTACCAATGGAATGATATAAGTCATCAAGTTATCTCTAGAGTGATACATCAATGGTTCATCATTATTGCATAGAGGAATACAATATGTATATTAGATAGACACGGTTCATCTAATTATATATATAATCGAATGAAACGGGTGAGGATATGGACCATAAAGTAAATCTTCATAAGATAATTAAAACTTCAAGAATCCATCATAAATAAAACTCATCTAATAAAAACTTCTTAATTATTATACCTCATCTCATCGGTATAAATATAAATACATCTCAAATCCATCATTAAACTCATTATAAAGGAATATCCATAATCATTTATACCTCATCTCATTGGTATAAATATAAATATATCTTAAATCTATTATCAACACTCATCATAAAAGCATTATCATAATTTATACCTCATTTCATTGATATAAATATATATAATGTCTCATATCCATCTTGATAGAGCCCGGAAAGAATCCAAAACATCATATTCGAAATCACAAATAAAACCATGTATGTCAATAAGCCTTTTTCTTACATAAGGCTATACTAAAGCATCATCATCAGAATAGTGAAATCGAAACACCTAAAACCTCGTGGAAAACAGCACGTGCATTTACATCTTAACTAGTACTACCATTATTTGGTACCATTCATCGTGATGACTTGGGGTCACATAACATCATAACATCGTGATCTTCTTTATTGTTTAGAGTTTGGGTTTGAGTGAGTTTGATCCCGACTCTATTCATTGAGTTTTGAGAAATCAATCATTTTTGATTGATTATTTGTTGAGCATCATTAAAATCCTTTTTAATGATGTGTTTTCTCTCAAAATCTTTTAGATAAATTTCTAAAATTTGTTTTATAACCCCTTTTTCTCAAGTAAAATCTTTTATAATTAATTTCATTTATTTTAATTACTTTGATACTTTTTCGGACGTATGAGGAAGTAAATTAAATGATTTAGTAAAAAAATACGTGTTATGGGACATGTATTTTTGCTTTATCGCTTAATATCGGACTTGTACGATCGAAACCAATTTGAAGTGTTATTTTGAGTTGATTTAGAAGCTACCAAATTTTGGTGAAGATTATTGGTTTGAGAATTACTCTTTGAGTACATTCGACGACGAACCAATCTAGATGCATTTTGTGATGGCCGATGAAATGAGGCAATATTGATGTTAAGTTTCAATTTGCAACTATGGTTAGAAATAACCATCACGATGTTCTTTTACTTGCCTAGAAAATTTATTTTTAAGTCTAATGAAGTGTATTAAAATGTTTTAACATTTTTATAACATTAATACATCATTTCAAGCCTAAGTACACTTTTAAATTTTATTTTCTTCATATTATTCCTTTTATTTTACAATAGAAGGATAACATTGGAATAAATTTCCAATATTACTGATAAAGTAAAATTAAACCATCAAAATTATTTATTTTCAATCCAAATCCACAAATAAAGTTTTCAAACTTTATTTCATTCACTTACACTTTTTTTTCAACCATCAAATGTTGAAACAGGCTTCAAATAAAATAATATGACTTATTTAAATTTCAAATCCCAAATTATATTCATCAAGGTATTGTTTATATAAAATAAATAATATAATCCCTCATTTTATTATCCAATTCATTTTTAAACACAATATTAAATTATAATTTGCATTACAATTCAATATTAACAGTAATCTTCGAAATACCGGGTTGTTACAGACTCCTCCCCTTAGCAAAATTGCGTCCTCGCAATTTCTAAAGGAAAAATGTTGTAAACGACACAAAAATTCAATCGACAAAGGATAAAAGACAAGCTTGAAACTCGAACCATTCATACTCTCAACATAGAATGGTAGATAGAAACAAGAAAAAACTTACTTGGTTAATCCAATGGCCCATCAAATGCTAATATAGTGATTAGCAAACCATCGAATTTTCCAAGTAGCTCGAAAGAATTTCGAAGATCTCCCGTCTCGAATCAAAACTCAATAAGATGCTCAACAAATAATCAATCGAAAATGATTGATTGCTCAAAACTCTATGAATAGAGTCGGGATCAAACCCGAACTCTAAACAATAAAAATGATCATCAACACAATTTTTCGCATAATAATACGGAAAGAACATCCTCACAACACGGATAGACTCAATAAACAAGATAGATAAATCACACAAAATGGCTTCTCACGAGGCCACCCACTCGAACGACCATGAAAAATGCACGTCGTTAATAATAGCTCGAAGATAGAATATAGTCAAAAACAAGGATATAGGCTCGAATTAACTTTTAATCCAAGAAATTTAGAATTTTTTTAAAATCTCAACATCTTTTAAATTTTAAATCTCAATTTTCAACATTTGAAGATTTTCAAACTTTTTACTATATTACTTAGTAAGTTATTTAAAACTCAAAGTAAAAGTCCAAATTTCTTCTCTTACTTCAAAGTTAATTTCCAAAGAAATTTGTAAATCTATAATAATATTCCTCAAATTTAATTAAGGGTTTAAATTCTTTAAAATAAATTTGGATAGGCTAATTTCTTTAAAATAAAGTTATTTGAAAAAAAACGGGTGGTTTTATAATGGTGGGTTTTAGTTGGCTAATGAAGCATTAGATAGTTTTAGTGAACATTAGGATGCCACTTCTCTTATTGGATCAATTGGTGAAACCAAACCCATTACCCACCTCTACATATTATCTTAAACCCACCCTGAACACTAACCCTCCTCTTCATAATTTCCTCAAACCCTAAACACCTCCTAAAAACCTAATTAAGGGCCTCCATTTGGTAGAAGATCCATTTTCCTCTCCACATAGCTAATCTAGGTTAATAAAGCTAAAAGGTAAAGCAGTCCTTTTCTAATCACTGTCTAATCTTCATTCTAATTTCTGAAATTAATTTTTAATACATGGTTTTTGGTTTATTTTTGTTATGAAGCCTTTTGATCTCCTCTCTCTAGCTTTTGGAGTGCACACCAAATGTTTGTGCATATTTTTTTTGCATTGGTTGAGGTAAAATTGCTAGCTAAATCACTTTTTACTTGATGCTAATGAGAGGTTTGCCAAAAAATTTAAAGATCATTTCTGAAAATTTTCGTTTTGGAATCGTAGCTGAAATGAAATCAGGCATAACTTCTTCATTTCTCAATCGAATTTAATAATTTTGAATATTCTGGAAAGCTTCGACATAGAGCTATAAGTTTCATGTACAGATTTTCCCGAAATTTTTCCATTTATTAGATCAAAATCGTGCTTATTTGTTGCTATCCCGAGAGTAAATTGACAGCAACAACAATGTCATGCCTACTAACTGTATTGGCCATAAGTTACACGTTTCTCATCCGTTTTTGGTCAGATTTTCTGTGCTGCAAACTACATTCAATAAGGAACACTTTCTCTTCAGGTTATAACTTGATATTTTGCCACTTAGATGACCTGAAATACGTTAGGAGACAGAAGACCAATTCTGTCTTTAACAAGTTATCCTGAGTTTCAATCTGATATTGTTTTGCCTGTATCTCTCTCGTTTTTATCCGAATTAGATAATTTCAGATGTTCCGGAAACTTAAAACATATGCTGCAATTTTTGTTCAGTGAGTTTTCTGTAATTTTATGGATAACTATGTCAAAAATTTATTTTTCTACTATCTTCCCGAGAGCGATACACATATTAGCTCTGTGGATGAAACTGAAACTATTTTGGTCATAACTTTTGAGCCGCTAGTCGGTATTGAATGATTTTGGACTTTCTGAAAAGCTTAGAAACAAATTTACAACTTTCATGTTTTGTGTTTTGCAAAATTCTGAGGTTAAGAGAGTCGAAACCTCATTTATTTGTCGTTGTCTTGAGAATAGACGACAGCGACAGTGAATTTACCAATCTAAGAATTGTAATCGTCATAGCTCATTCATGCTAAGTCCGATTTTGATGAACTTCATATTGTTGAAAAGCTTACACTTAGTAGAACAACTTTCCTTCAATAAGTAAGACCGCTTTCTCAAGTAGACTCGTGAACTCAGGATCTAAGCAGATGGCCATTAATGTGCTGAGCATACAGAAAACTCTATATAAGGAAATCAGTATGTGTGACTGTTCCGGTACTATCACTATTAACCCACCTTTTTACAAGGCCACGGACAGGCGGGTTTAACTTGGACAACTTCACGACTATTGAAGATGGAACATAACAGATTCGGTTTAAATGGATGACGGCCATTTAGATGGATGATAGTTCGATCAGCATCTATGGGAGTTTGACGTGCAAGAGCGTTCGGCATTGGAGAGGGCGCTGGGCATTGGAGAGAGCGCTCGGCATTGGAGAGAGAGCTCGGCATCAGAGAGAGCGTTTGGTATGGGAGAGAGCGTTCAGCATTGGAGAGAGCGTTCGGAATTGGAGAGAGCGCTCGGCATTGGAGATCGTTTGGCATTGGAGAGAGCGCTCGGCATGGGAGACAGCGCTCGGCATTGGAGAGAGCACTCGGCATTGGAGAGAGCGCTCAGCATTGGAGAGAGCGTCGGCACTGGATGGGTCGCTCGGCATGGCTACCTCGTTCGGCCTACGAGTACGTTCGGCATAGTTGCCTCGTTCGGCCTACGAGTACGTTCGGCATAGTTGCCTCGATGGTGGGTTTAAGATAATATATAGAGGTCGATAATGGGTTTGGTTTCACTAATTGACCCAATAAGAGAAGTGGCATCCTAAAAACTATTTAATGCTTTATTAGCCAACTAAAACCCATCATTATAAAACCACCCATTTTTTTTTTCAAATAACTTTATTTTAAAGAAATTAGCCTATCCAAAAATCCATTTTTAGCTCCATTTAAATTAAAATCATAATTTTAATTTATTATTCGGTAATTGCAATCCCGGGTTGTTACAGACTCCCCCTTAAGAAAATTGCGTCCCCGCAATTCCTTAAATATGAAAGTCGTCTATAACCTCTAATCCACCGAAGAAACAACAGAAGATAAATATAGATGCTCACCCGTACCCGAAGATGAAAGAAAACCAGGATAAGTCCGCTCGATAAATTCTCTGGTCTCCCAAGTGCAGTCCTTAGCATTGGGTGACCATTGAATTTTCACAAGCAGAACCTCTTTGTTTCGAAGGCGTCCGACCTCCGAATCAAGCACACGGAGTGATTGCTGCTCCCAAGATAGATCGTCATCATATCGATACTCAAGAGTGAAATCAAAAAAAATTGAATCATCATTAACATTCCAAAGTGACAGAAAAAATAAACCAATCAAATTAGGATGCCAAAATAAATATAAGATCCTATAACGGCAAAAGGATCAGACTTTACATCAAATAAGTCAATCTAACTCAAATCAGATACATCTCAAGATGGTGAGTAATAAACAAATACACACTAAAAACCTAATTGATGGCCACCATTTGGTAGAAGATCATTTTCCTCTCCACATAGCTAATCTAGGTTAATACAAGCCATAAGGTAAAGCAATCCTTCTCTAATCACTCTCTAATTTTCATTCTAATTTCTGAAATTAATTTTTAATACATGGTATTTGGTTTATTTTTGTTATGAAGCCTCTTGATCTCCTCTCTCTAGCTTTTGGAGTGCACACCAAGTGTTTGTGCATATTTTTCTTGCATTGGTTGAGGTAAAATTGCTAGCTAAATCACTTTTTACTTGATGCTAATGAGAGGTTTGCCAAAAATTTAAAGATCATTTCTGTAATTTTCGTTTTGGAATTGTAGCTGAAACGAAATCAGGCATAACTTCTTCATTTCTCAGCCGAATTCAATAATTTTGAATGTTATGGAAAGCTTAAACATAGAGCTATAAGTTTCGTGTACAGATTTTTCCAAAATTTTGTCATTTATTAGACCAAAATCGTGCTTGTTTGTTGCTATCACGAGAGTAAATTGACAGCAACAACAATCTCAGGCCTGCGAATTGTATTGGCCATAAGTTACACATTTCTCATCCGTTTTTAGTCGGGTTTTAGGTGCTGCAAACTAAATTCAATAAGGAACACTTTCTCTTCAGGTTATATTTTGATATTTTTCAATTTAGACAACCTGAAATGCGTTCGAAGACATAAGACCAATTCTGTCTTTAACAAGTTATCCTGAGTTTCAATCTGATATTGTTTTGCCTGTATCTCTCTCGTTTTTTATCCGAATTAGATAATTTTGGATGTTTCGGAAAGCTTAAAACATATGCTACAATTTTCGTTCAGTGAGTTCTCTATATTGTTGAGGCTAAGTATGTCAAAATTGATTTTTCTACTATCTTCCCGAGAGCGATACACATATTAGCTCTTTGGATGAAACTGAAACTATTTTGGTCATAAATTTTGAGCCGCTAATCAGTATTGAATGATTTTGGACTTTCTGAAAAACTTAAAAAATAATTTACAACTTTCGTGTTTTGTGTTTTGCAAAATTCTGAGGTTAAGAGAGTCGAAACCTCATTTATTTTTCGTTGTCTTGAGATTAAACGACAGCGACAGTGAATTTAACAATCTGAGAATTGTAATCGTCATATCTCATTCATACTAAGTCCGATTTTAATGAACTTCATATTATTGAAAAGCTTACACTTAGTAGAACAACTTTCCTTCAATAAGTATTTTTTTTATTTTGAAGTTTGTTATATTAAAATATAAATTCTTTACAGCTGAGGTGAAATTAGTATAATGTGTAATCTTCGGATTTTCGATGATATAGATCTTTAGCTATTGTAATTTCGTTATAAATATTTATTGGATACGTCGAACCACTTGAGAAAAAAAATAGATACCACATTTCAACGTATTCAGTAGATAGTTATAGCTTGATTACACATGGTCGCTTCCATTATACTCCATTCTCCGCTTTAGCAGACAGTATTACCCCGTAATACTCTTTGCTAGAGTGGGTCTAGGAGTGGGGCGTTACAGTTGGTATCAAAGAGGAACCTCTTTGTTTCGAAGGCGTCTGGCCTCCGAATCAAGCACATGGAGTGGTTGCTGCTTCCAAGATAGATCAGGTGAGATCTCCAAATCTGACATGATATGCGGCTCGATAATAGAATCAGGATCGCGCACACACTTGCGAAGCTGAGAGACATGGAACACATCATGTATTCCAAAGAAATGAGCAGGTAGAGTCACACGATAGCAACATGGCCAATGCGTTCCGTGTAGGAAATGGTCCGACATAGCGAGGGGCCAATTTCCCTGTAGAACTGAAACGCACAACCCCCTTCATAGGTGACCATCATAAATCGTTATCCATTGCCTCGGATTGACGATATGTTCGATCAGTTAAACGGTGCAAAGGTCTTTTCTTAGCTCGACCTCGCCTCCGGATTTCATCAGCTCCGAGTCGCGGAAGATAGCGTTCCATGACCTCTCCGGGTCAATATCTGAATCCGTAACCTCTCCGGGTTCTTGTCAAGCGTAATTTCCTCATGACGACCGTGGTCCAGTGTCTCTGGAAGTCGAATAATGCCATGGCTTAAGTTCTAAGCCGAATCCTGGTCACTCCGGACCCTTGTCAAGTATAGTCCATACCCGACGACCTGAAATAATAACGAATAATACATTTAATCGACTTTATATTCATTTAAATCCTCCAAGCTAAAATCAAGTTATAAAGATCATACCTTTAAAATCTCAAATTCATTTTTATGAAGTCCGCTGGTGCGGCGCAGTGGAAAGGAGACCTGGATTCTGGTGAAAAGACCCAGGTTCGATTCCTACCATGCGCTTTCATATCCTATATAAATTTACCCGAGAGTATCAATGGGAGTTCAAATGTTACCCTTCACTCAACAACCTATTTATAAAATAAACTTACTTTTTCTTAGCATTAAGGGGTTACCCATATAACCCTTAACACGTAATAGTCCCAGTAGTCCATCCAGTATCAACGCATCTACATATCGGGAGACTACCTTAAATACTCCACGGGCTACGGAAGAAAAACAAACTCGTACAAGGCTTGGTATGGTAAGTGACACGGCACAACTAGGCAATGCCATGGGAGATATACCAATTACGCATCCGGGCTGGTGGAAATGCATAGCCGCAGTTACCGCCCACCTCGAACAAAATTACCTGACCCTAAGATGTTAGCGCCAAAAGTGGTCACTGACACCCAAATCCAGATGAAAGCACCAAATCCCAATCACAGCTCACAGATAGGATGTATTTAGAGAGTAATAATATGAAGAACAATCAAAACTAAAATGAAAGCGGTAAAGAACAACAGATTTTATAGTGGTTCCGCTAACTCCGGCCTATGTTCACTCCAGAAGTTTTCTTTTTATTGATGTAAGAATCAGTTACAGTTACAAAGTGGGAGACTAGCCTTAGTCTTAGGAAAAAAGTCGGAGAATAGAAGAGAAGAGGCCGAAGATCCCTTTCACTGTGCCCCTACCCTTCTATTTATAGATGAAGATGGGTTGGACTTCCCTGGTGGGCCTGGTAGCTGCATATCTTGGCCCAAGTGGAGTGATCTCTGTGCGCCGAACCAGTGGGGCCGAACAACCAAATGACGAGCCTCCCTCCTTATGCCGAACAAGGAGTGGATGCCGAACGATGCTTTTGGCCGAACGAAGTCCAATGCCGAACGCTCTTCCAGATGTCGAGCGCTCTTTATATGTCGAGCGTTGTGGTGCCGAGAAATCCCCTTAGGCCGAACGAGATGAGGCCGAACGATCTAAACCTTGTGAGAAGTTGCCTGTCGAACATTTTCCAATGCCGAACGTCCCTAAGTGCCGAACGTCTCTAAGTGCCGAGCGTTCCTTTATGCCTAGTGTCCCCTTATGCCAAACAATCTAGATAAGCCGAGTACTTAGTGGCTGTCTCATGCCGAACGGTATAGTATGCCGAGCGTACTTGGTATGTCGAACGATGTCTTTTGACCGAACGATAGCTTGACCGAACGATGCCTTCGGCCGAGCGATATCTTTGGATGCCAGACGTTCCTCTGTGCCGAATGTCTCTTGCACATCGAACCACTAATATGTGCTGAACGGCCTGAATGCTGAACCACCAATGTATGCCGAACGACCCAAATGCCGAGCGGGGCTTGTGCCAAGCGATGTTTGTGTCGAACGACCTTAGTCCACTACCGAGTGAACCTCTTCTCATTCCAATGCCAAACGGCTTCTAACTTCCAGAACGAACCACATTTCCTTGACCTAAATCATAGTCGATCCATCTCTGTCCAATCCAATTTCCATCTTTCAAGTGCGTTGCGTCATCCATCCATCCAGTGGACTGAATCCATCGTATACCAGTCTTGACGAACGTGCAGTCGATTAAGTTAAACCTGTCTGTCCATGGCCTTACTAAAAGGCGGGTTAACATCGGGATAATCCATACCACGTTAATCTTCAATGATTATGTTATGAAGAAGTATACAACAGAACATAATTATAGCCATTTTTGATCTCTTCCATAATCTACATGGATTGCTGACCATTGCAAACCTTCTTTGAAGGACCCCAAACGCCCTTTCTACATCCTTCCTTTGTCCTTCTTGCATTGCAGCAAATTGTTTTTGTTTTGCCATCATTGGGTTTGCAAATGTCTTTACAATCATACTCCATTTGGGATAAATTCCATCTCCTAAATAGTATCCATGCTCATATGTGTTATGACCAAGAGTAAATGATACGGGAGTCGACTTACCATGGGCCAAATCATTAAACAAATGAGATCGTTCGACAACGTTTAAGTCGTCAAGAGAACCTGACATTCCAAAGAAAGCATGCCAAATCCACAAATCATGAGAGGCAAATGCTTCTAAGATGATAGTTGTTTTTTTCTTTGCCGTTATAAGCTCCATGAAAAGCTTTTGGACAGTTCTTCCACTCCCAATGCATACAATCTAGACTTCCAAGCATTCCAGGCCAGCCCTTGCTTTCATGCATTTCACGCAAGCGTGTTACATCTGCCTCGTTTGGAGAACGAAGATATTTCGTCCCATAAATGTCCACAACTGACTGACAGAAGTGATCTCGGTTTTCCAATGTTGTACTCTCTGCAATACGATATGCGTCATCAAAGGCATCAGCGGGTGTACCGTATGCTAACATCCTCAAAGCTGCGGTCATCTTTTGATGCCCACTCAAACTTTGTTTTTTTGCAGCGTCCTGCTTATAAACAAAATAATAAATGTTCTGCTGAATACTTTCGAGAATTGTTATAAATTATGGACGACTCATTCTGAATCGTCGTCTAAACATCTCTGGACCGTAAGTTGGATCACGGGCAAAGTAATCTTGCATAAGTGTTTTTTAAAATGCTTGTTGGTTACGGTTGATATATTTCCAACCCATAACGGAACCACCATGTTTTCCAGAAGTTGATCCGTATGCTTCACGGTATATCTCCATCAGTTCCTCCTCCTCTTGTTGATGCGCTAATGCATACGCTTCTTCTTCAGAGTCACTGTCGCATAGCATATAGCTTTTAGTAAGTTTCCAGACATTGTTTGATATTTGTGGATAGTTGTTTGATATTTGAATGTTTTGTTAGACTAAATTATGGTGAACAAGTATGACATCCATATGGTTATATATATATATGACTAATTCTTGAGTGGAGAGAAGGGGGGTCGGTTTGCGGTCACCATCACGTACTGTAGCCACGTTAATTTGCCGGTCAAGAATCTCTGCTTTGTTGAGTGAAGAGAAGAGGGGGTCGGTGTACGGTCAAATCACGTAATGTAGCCACGTTCAATTGTCGGTCAAGAATATCTGCTATGTTGAGTGGAGAGAATGTGGGGGTCAGTGTGCGGTCAAATCACGTACTGTAGCCACGTTCATTTGCCGGTCATGAATCTCTACTTTGTTGAGTGGAGAGAAGGGGGGTCAGTGTGTGGTCAAATCACGTACTAAAGCCACGTTCATTCGTCGGTCAAGAATATCTGCTATGTTGAGTGGAGAGAAGGTGGATCAGTGTGCGGTCAAATCACGTACAGTAGCCACGTTCATTTGCCGGTCAAGAATATCTGCTTTGTTGAGTGGAGAGAAGGTGGATTAGTGTGCGGTCAAATCACGTATTGTAGGCACGTTCATTTGTCGGTCAAGAATATCTGCTATGTTGAGTGGAGAGAAGGTGGATCAGTGTGCGGTCAAATCACGTATTGTAGGCACGTTCATTTGTCGGTCAAGAATATCTGCTATGTTGAGTGGAGAGAAGGTGGATCATTGTGCGGTCAAATCACGTACTGTAGCCACGTTCATTTGCCGGTCAAGATTCTCTGCTTTATTGAGTGGAGAGAAGGTGTGTCAGTGCGCGGTCAAATCACGTACTGTAGCCACGTTCATTTTTCGATCAAGATTCTCTGCTTTGTTGAGTGGAGAGAATGAACATCCATTATATAAATTTACAAATCGTTATATGTTTAAATCATTTAAAAACCTAACATTATTCAAACTACATTGTCCAACTTGACATTTACGTCTCATGAATTGAAGTTGCTTATGCAGTACTACATTCAAACCGATGAGATTCGTGATAATCAGGAGTCAATGGTAATTAATTTTTGGGACACTCTGGCTGAACTCTACAACAACGACGTGGGCTCTCAAGTCAGACGTACGGCTCAAGAGATCAGGACTGCATACAGAAACTTTACAAGGGCATGCATGCGTTACACAAAGAATATTAATGAGGTAATATTGGAAAATGTGTTTGAGACTACACGTTCGACTTATGACGGTCGATAAAATTTAAAATATCGCACTCCCTTCATTGCCCATGATGCGTACTTCATACGCCAAAATTGGCTAGAAAGATTTGGATGGCCTTAAGATAACAGTATTGCTAGTTGGTTATGTAACGTTCGTTAATGTGTCGAGAGCTTTATGAATTGTCTTTTCAAATGATAATGTCTGTTGTTGTTGTCAAAGCTAATTCCTATGTGTAATGTTTGTTTATATATGCTCTTGTGTATTGTTTGTTGTCAGATCAAAAAGTAGTGGTAGCACAAGTGTAATGTTTGTTTATATATGCTCTTTCTGATTTACTTATTCATCACTCATAATCATCTTCTTCCTCACTCACAACAATAAATTCTTCATCGCAATGCCTTCTTGGCCTTCTTCTATCGATTCAGATGCAGGTTACGTGCCTACGGAAAGTCCATATACTGATGAGGATTGGCTTATCGATTATCAAGAACAAAACTATGAAGATGTCCGCGGTCAGTTTCAAAACCTTGAGCAGTTGAGACTTCAGGAAGTGGTTGAACCACCATACGAACAACATGTTGTTCATATGGCATATGAACAACCTGAGAATCAAGATCAAGTAGTTCAACCTCCCACTGAGCAAGAAGTTGAATCGCACCTAGTTTGTTGTCAGTGCGGGTATGAAGTTGAAGTTTTAGTACGTGCGGATGGAGAAAATATTGGTCATCGAATCCAACTATGTTAATTCTGGCCGAATGGTTGCAATTACACGGAATGGTTGGATGATCCTTTATGTCCAAGGGGCATAACCTATGCAAACGAACTAGAATAGGAGATAAGACGTCTTAGACTTTCTATACAAGAGTTGCAGTTTAATCGTCACGTTTAGTTTCTTCATATTTATGGTCTATTATTACTGTGTCATTTTTTATCAGTGTTCTATGTTCGTATATGTCACTAGTAGTTTTTTTTATGTCACTAGTAGGTTTTTATAAGTTTTCTATCTACTGTCACTATCGGTTTTTTTATGTTTATATGTAACTAGTTAGTGCTTATAAGTATACACAAACATCAAGAATTCACATTATACACCAACATATATAATTCATAGTTAAACAAACATATACAATTCACATTATACACCAACATATATAATTCACAGTATACACAGACATATAGAATTCATAGTATACTCGAGCATTATAATCCAAAATCCAAGAAAGTGAAAGTATATAAACATAAAGAATACACAGTATACTCAAACAATGACATAAGTACATAAGCTATAGGAACTGCAACATATAATAAAACGTCTACTACGCATAAACTAAAAGGTATACAACTAAAGGGATGGCAACGTCATCGTCGTCAGCATCATCACCATCATCATCATCTCCGTCATCGTCATCATCATCATCCCCATCACTATCATCATCCCTATCACCATCATCATCATCTCCATCATCATCGTCATCATCCCCATCATCATCATCCCCCTCGTCCTCATCATCCTCATCGTCCTTATCTAAACCACCAGCATCATACCCACTGGGACCAGCATCACCTCCGCCTTGTGATTCGAAAGGCTCATATACAGCAAGTCTAGCTGATAGCTGATCAATCTACGCCTCTAGCATCTGTGTATGCTGCATGTACATATCATGCATGGTGTGTGTATATGCAAGAGTCATATCGCGAAACACACCAAGTGAAACTCTGGCCTGGTCCAATCTAGCAGCATCCTACATAAAGATGATATTTGACATAGTAATAAACTAAGCATAAAATGAAGGTAAAATGACTATAAACAACAAACGTACCTAAAACAGAGGATATAACCCGACTGAAGGCACACTAGGATAGTCGAGGTGATCTGGAAAGACAAAAGGTTGCTCAATCAAAGTACATGTCACGTCATATGCTCTAAAAGTAGTATCAGGCTCCAACTGCATAGGAGTCTGGGAGAACTGTGATGGAATCGGGTCAAATGAAACCTGCGGTACCTGAACTCTACCAGCTTCCAGATGAGGTCCTATATGATCAGAGTTGACCCCACGAACATAATCTGGTACGATGAATCTGTGGGGTGCTACTCTAGCCCAATAAGCATCATAATCCCCTTCGATGAAGAAAGTGCTACTATCCACCCATCCAGCCTGTCGTAGAGCATCTAAGTACTGATCGCCGATCACCCTATGTCTACCAAACATGTCCTCGCAAGATAAATGATCATATGGTATACGACGATCATCCATAATCTGATAAGCACATCTCTCTCCCAAATACCACATAGGCATAAATGCAGGTGTATGCAAAGCAATCCTACGTCTAGATAGTGAATACGCAACCATCATGGGATGGTCGTCCACCAGAATACCTGTATCTGCTAGATGAGTCCAATATGAGGCCCAAGGAGTCCGAATGATGTTACCTCGACTACGCATATCAAGATGTGACCTAGACTCCATCAAGTCACGCCGTAGACCTAAGGGGACATGATGCACGTACCGCATAGTCTCCCATCGTCTCATCCTAGGAAAGTAATGCTCAGCAGCCTGACTAGTCGTGTCCTGGATGCGGGGATGCATGTTTGCCGTGTACTCGTAGTACCATAACGGCAAAATATACCAAAAAACATACATCTTCCTGACATCGCCAAGCGCAAATGAACCTAGAGCGGTATATAGGGTGCCTAATATCGCTGTGCCCCAGTCAATAATATGTAGCTGGTCTAATCTGGCAAGAGATGCTAAATAGCCTAGTCTAACCGTACCTTTTTGGTACGAAAAAAAGGTCGAACCAAACATGTACAACAAAAATGCTCTAGTAATTGCATCCATCATATCGGCTCTAGCTATATAACTGGTGATGTGCTACTGCAGGTAAGTTAACTTAATAGAACCACTAGTGACGCAGGTAACATCTATCAGTGGTAAAAAACAGTAAACAGATTGGACGACTCGTATAAATCATCAAATGGAAAAGGTCGAAGACCATGTCGTCCAATCTCAATCCCAGTAAACATGTAGAAATCAACTGGGGTGATACCAAGCACAAAATCTGAAAAATAAAATGTATGCGTTGTGGGCCACCATCTCTCAGCTAATGCTTGAATGAGAGGTCGATCACAGGACTGAACAGACCTAATCGACAAAAAAAGACCAAAAGGGCTAGCCTGTAGCCTCTCAATAATAGGACGGGAAGATAGTCATAAAAATGGATAATGCTCTTAGCCTAACTACCCCGACAGTGAATGTAATGGTCCTATAGATAATTTATGAATTAACAATTTTTGATAGAGCAAGGGTTATTTAATATGAGTATGTAATGTACTTATTAAAATAACTAGTTATAGTAATTTGCAATTTATACCTGTATGGTCGTCAAAGCGGTTTCGGCTCTATGCCGATAACCATATGGCAGCTCATGTAGTACACGTAGATCGTCTGGTGAAACTCCAGGTGGTGGCGGAACATGTAATGTTCCAGCTTGCTCCGTTGGATATCTGTGAACCATTCTTCGGACGATTTTGGTTGGACGCGGCGGCATTTCGTTTAGATTTTCTAATTTTTAAAAAAATGAAAATAAGAGTAGAAAGTGAGGAGGGGAGGGGAGGCGCTGCCCATTTTATGGGCGCCTGTTGTTCAGGCGCCCCTTTAATGGGCGCCTAGCCACTGGGATCCCACCCGAGATTATGGGCTGAATATTCAGCCTTTAACCCACTGGAGATGCGTTAAGAGAATAATAGATTTATAACATAATTTATTATCTACATTGTCCATAAATTTTAGAAGCTAAAATTTCTTCAATGCATTTGGGTTATGGTTAAAAAAAATATTACCTTCAAATTTGAGTTAAGTTTGCCCGCAAGTGCGAAAAGCAATGTGGACGTCCCATCACTGCCACCTTCACATCACCGCAACCAAACTCCACGATAACTGGACTCCAACCTTCATCGACACCCACAACCATCTTGAACAACCTTTACATCACCGCAGCCAGACTCGATGACACCAGCATCTAATGCAAACCAACATCGCAACCTCTTCCACCGTAGTTCGTTGCCAACACTTCTATCTTTACCACAACAACCCACATCTCCAACCTCATAACTCACAGCCAACCATCTCTGTTCTAGACTAAACCCAAACCCACCTTCACTGCCTAACATCACAACTACGTGCACCACCACCATATCTGAAACCCAAGCCCGCGACTGCCTGAGTGCCTACAACCTATCGCGACGCCTCACCGAAAAGAAATGCAGGTCCCTTAACTCCTCCATAATCCGTTGCTCCTAGAAGCTGCGAAGATGAAGGTGAAGTGCGAAGGGGGCTGATGGAGCAGGAGGTCATTTAGGGTTTAGATCTAAGGTTTCTTAATTTTTTTCGATTTAGCCACTAGTATGGAATGAAAGAGGCGGGGATAGGGTTTGCTAATTTGAAGATTTTAGAAATCGGGTCAGGTTGGTTTTTGAAATAGGCATTGTCGTGTTGTTTCATGACTTAGTGAAATTTGTTACACATAATTTATATTATTGATAATTAATAATGAAAAATGTTAGGGTGCACTTGACTATGAAAAATGGCTAGTTTATGTTAGTGTCACGCAATGCATCCACGTGCTAAGCTTTAATTTAAAATATTGTAATAAGCTTTAATTTCAAGAATATGATGACCAAAGTGAGAGAAATAAAAAATATCATTATATACTACGCTTTAAAATATTGCCACCGCACCCCTGCTTAGGGGGTTGTCTCTCCCCGGACCCCATTTGTAGAAAATATTTTGAAAAGATTAGTACCTCAATGAAGGAAAATGTTTAGTGCTTTGGACAAATTCCTTGAATAATACTGTAACATGAACTTGTATTACTAGTTCAAAAATACGGTAACGCGAACTGGTTGAAGGAAAATGTTTAATACTTTGGATAAATACCTTAAAATCGACAAGCACCACTGTCCCAGTGGTTAAGTGATTCGGTTTTGGTGTGAGAGGTCACAGATTTGAAACTTGCGTAGCGTGATTCAAATATTTATTGACATATGTTACGTTGTCCGAGTGACACTTTGTATATAAAGTACCATTTCAAAAAAAACCTTAAAATTATTACTTCTTAATAATTTAATAGTAATTATTAATAATTAATATTTAATAACAATTATTAATTATTAAATATTAGTTTTTATTTTTAATTTTTAATTTATTATTATTAAATATTATTTATTAAATATTATTTATTAACTATTAAATATTATTTATTAATTATTTAACAGTAACTATTATAAATTATTATTTATTAATTATTAATGATTTAGTAGTAGTAATTATAAATATTAACTATAATTAATAAGTTTATTCAGTAGTAGTGATTTAATACTAATTATTGATTATATTTATTTTATTGTTATTATCATGGTTTATATTATTATTATTGTTGTTGTTATTCTTAAATTGACGTTGTCATTTAGTTTTGAGTTCCATCTCTAGCCGACTACCCCGGCTTATTTGGAACTAATGGTATAGTTGTTGTTGTATTATTAAATATAAAATAATTATTGATTATAGATAATAACCAGTAATTATAAATTATATATTGTAGTAATATTCAGAAAATATTGAATTCAAATATAAAAAAGAATTAAGTATCGAATTATGAATTCATCAATTCCCGAAGCCATTAATTTCTTCTTATATTTTATAGATGATGATACACTGATATAAGAAAGCATGTACATATTTTAGGCAAGTATAAACTGGGCTGAAGATTTGGGCTTTGGGCTTGATGCATTTGAACTCTAACCTGAACCACGCTTCAACCAGCAACACTAATGGACCAACAACACTAATTTAGGAATAGAATTAGATTATTATTTATTATACTCCTCCTCAAGTTGGGTTATTTATATCTAGTAAACCTAACTTGCTTCCTAAATATCGAATTCTATTCCCATTCAATGCTTTAGTTAGCATGTCAGCTGGTTGATCTTCAGACTGAATATAATGAGTAATGATTTCACCATCTTGTAATCACGAATGAAGTGACAATCAACTTCTATATGCTTCATTCTTTCATGAAATACAGGATTTGACGCAATGTAAATAGCTGCCTTATTATCACACCAAAGTTTTGCTGGTTGCTCAAATTCCAGTTTACACTCTTTCAAAAGATGCTTAATCCACATTACTTCACAAACTGCCTTGGACATTGCTCGGTATTCAGACTCTGCGCTTGACCGTGATACTATATGTTGCTTCTTGCTTTTCCAAGATACTAAGTTTCCTCCAATATATATACAAAAACAGTAGTTGACCTTCTATCATCTTTGGATCCAGCCCAATCTGCATCAGCAAATCTTTCCACTCTCATATGCCCATGATTTTCATACATAATGCCTTGTCCAAAAGTGCCTTTCAAGTAACCTAGAATATTTTCAAGTGCAGACCAATGTTGCTTAGTGGGTGAAGCCATATATTGACTCATTACACTGACAGCAAATGAAACATCAGGCCTTGTTATATTGTTAAGTAATTGAGTTTACCAACCAGCCTTCTATACTTCTCAGGGTTACATAATAATTCTCCTTCTGATGTCAGATTACTATTTGGGATGATAGGTGTACCCTGAGCTTAACACCTAGCTTACCAGTTTCTTTTAATAAATCCAATATGTATTTTCTTTGACATAGGAAAATTCCTTTATTGCTTCGTATAACTTCCACACCCAAGAAATATTTCAGTTCTCCTAGACCTTTTGTTTGAAAATGATCATGAATAAAGGTTTTGAAAGAAGCAATACCTTTGTCATCATTACCAGTTATTATTATATCATCTACGTATACTACTAACAGAATAATACCTTGTTCAGATGATTTGTGGTGGAAGACTGATTGATCACTTTTACATTTTACTATCCCAAATTTCTCAAGTGTTTGGCTAAACTTCCCGAACCAGGCCCTTGGACTTTGCTTCAGGCCATATAGTGTTTTTCTAAGCTTGCATACTAATCCACTTTCCCTTTGTGCAATGAAACCAGGAGGTTGAACCATATATATCTCTTCATTGAGATCGCCATGGAGAAATGCATTCTTTATGTCTAAATGATGAATTTTCCAATTAAATCTAGCTGCTAAAGCAATACATAATCTGATGGATGTCATCTTAGCAACTGGAGAAAAATTTTCTGAATAGTCCATACCATATACTTGTGCATAACCCTTGGCTACAAGTCTAGCTTTAAATCTTGCCACAGTTCCATTTGGATTCATTTTAACAGAATACGCCCATCTGCATCCAATGGCTTTCTTATTATTTGGTAGCTTAACTAGATCCTAAGTATTGCTTGTTTCTAGAGCATTCATTTCTTCAATCATTGCTTTTCTCCATTCTAATTTGGACAAAGCTTCAGTAACTGTTCTAGGGATATTAACTGAGTCTAGTGCAGACATAAAGGACTATGTAGAGCCAGATACATTTTCATATGACATATAGGTAGAAATAGGATAGGTGCACTGTCTCCTTTCTTTGTGGAGAGCAATAGGAAGATCTAGACAAGGATCAAGAGTGGGCCTTGTTTCAGTGATGCTAGATGTTTCTAATTCTTGAGGTGATACAGTATAATAGATTAAAAATTCATCATTCCCCTCCTGAATTGGTACATGAGATAGAAACCCATCATTGTCCTCTTGAATTGGTACATGAGATTTTTGATAGAATGGCTTATCTTCCATAAAATTCACATCTATGGATACCAGATATTTATTTAAGCTAGGAAAAAAACACTTATATCCTTTCTATAATTTGAATAACCAATAAATATACATTTCAAGGATTTGGGATCTAGCTTGCTCAATTGAGGATTTACATCTCTAACAAAACATGTACACCCAAAAATTCTAGGTTTAATAGGGTATAGTTGTTTGTCAGGGCATAAGACTTTGTATGGGATATTGAAATTAAGAATCGTAGATGGCATTCGATTAATAAGGAAGCATGCAGTTAATACAGCATCTGCCTAAAACACTTTTGGGACATTCATCTGAAATAACAATGCTCGCATGGTCTCCAGGAGATGTCTATTCTTCCTCTCAGCAACTCCATTTTGGGGAGCAGTGTCCACACATGAAGTTTCATGTAAGATGTCATGTTGGCTTAAGTAAGAGCTGAAGGTATGAGATGTATATTCCTTAGCATTATCACTCCTTAGGGTTTGGATAGATGTTTTGAACTGATTTTGAATTTCAGCATGAAAGTCACAAAAAATAGAAAACAACTCAGATCTGTTTTTCATTAAGAATAAACAAGTAACTCGAAAGTAATCATCTACAAATGTTACAAACTATTTATAACCAAATTTAGAGACAACAAATGATGGTCCCCATACTTCAGAGTGTACAAGTTCAAATGGTGCACTTGCACGTTTATTTATTCTTGGCTTTAAACTACTACGATGAAGTTTAGCATATTGACATGATTCACAATCAAGAGTAGTAATATGGTTATATTGTGGACAAAGTTGTTTAAAAAGAGTGAGAGAGGGATGACCAAGTCGTTGATGAACCTTGATTGCTGAATCTATATTAGAACAAGCCATTGGTAAAGTATCAAGAATATAAAGACCCTCAGATTCATAGCCTTTACCAATAATCTCCTTCGTTGTAAGATCCTAGAAAATACAAGCTTCAGGAGAGAAAGATACACTGTAACTTAAGTATTTGGTAAGTTGACTGACAGAATTATATGACAAGGAGGGTATAAATAGTACAAACTTTAATGGCGGTGAAGTATTTATGTTACCAGATCCTTGAACATTGGATTGAGTCCCATCTGCTAAAGTGACAGCTTGACTACATGCATTTTAAGATCTGTAATCAATTTAGAGTTACCTGACATGTGACCAGTAGCCCCTGAGTCAATGATCCATTTTGATGCTTGCTTTTCATATTAGCCATAATAGATACATATGATGATGGATAACTAGCTGAGTTCTGTAAGGATTCTTGATACTTTTTGAATTTGTTAAATTCTTCTGTGGTCATCAACACAGTCTTATTAGAAGTATTAATAACTCCTTGATTTTTGTTTTGGTTATTAAATTGAAGTTTTATACATTCAGAAATCAGATGCCCAGGCTTCTTACAATATAAACACATTTTATTATTTGGTCTCCATGCAGTTCTTTGTGGTCTTAAGGATGGGGATGATGATGGTCTCCAAGGGTTAGGTTGTTGTGACTAGTTCCATGGTGGTCTAAAATCAGTTGGTGGTCTCCATGAATTAGTATATGAAGTATGATTAGTATTAGTACTAATCAGGGCACTGTTGTTAGCATGAGATGAGGCAGTTGAACTTTCAGTTCTAAGAACATGACTAAATACTTCCTTGGGTGAAATTATTGATGATCCAGACAGAATTTGAGCCTTAGCTGAATCAAACTTCGATGGCAAGCCAGCCAGGAAACTCATAATTGCCATTTGCTCTCTCTGATCTTGTTGAACTTTCATATCTATACTCATAGGCAACAAAACGTTAAACTCTTCATATGTTCTTTTAAAATTCATAAAATAAGTAGTGAGAGATTGATCTTGTTTTTCTGCTCTGTAAAAAGACTTGCACACATCAAACATTCTGGTTAGATTGCCCTTTCCAGTATATAAAAATTCGAAATATTCCATCAATTCTTTCACGAATTCGCAGTGGTTGATTAGATTGATAACTTCATTATCAATTGAATTTCGTATTTGTAAGAATAGTCGAGCATCTTCTCTTAACCAGATCTGATCTTCTTACTCTGTTGATGTTGGTGGATCTTTGATTAAGTGATCATCCTTATCCATGCACCTGAGATACAATCGAATTGTTTTACTCCACTCCAGATAATTTGTGCCTGTTTATTTTTCGATCCGTTATTTTAGGCATCATCGGCATCACATCAATCGTTGATGAACTTTTACTTTCAGCCATTATTTCTAGCAAAAGAGATATATCTGAATCTTAATTTGAATGGAAACCCTAGATCGATGCGAGATGCTCTGATACCATTTAATAATATTCAAAAAATACTGAATTCAAATATTAAAAAGAATTAAGGATGAAAATATGAATTCATCAATTCCCGAAGCCATTAATTTCTTCTTATATTTTATAGATGATGATACACTGATATATGAAAGCATGTACATATCTTAGGCAAGTATAAACTGGGCTGAAGATTTGGGCTTTGGGCTTGATGCATTTGAACTCTAACCTGGACCACGCTTCAACCAGCAACACTAATTTAGGAATAGAATTAGATTATTATTTATTATATTTATTAATAATCATTTGTTATTATCTATAAATTAATAATGTTTTTACAACCTTTTATAACAACTGGTAAATTAAAAAGTTTGTAATATGAATCTATTACAACTAACAAAAAAACAAAAAGTTGTGAAAATTGACATCTACTACAACGGACAAAAGAAAATGGCTGTAATAGATGTGACGCCCCACCTCTATATTCTCACTATCCAAGGACACTACGGAGTAATGCCGTCAACTAGCACAAAGAATAAGGTTGTTGAGAAGCGACTATCTGTGTAACTGCTTTGTGCGAGCACCGATATGTCAGATAGTATTACATGCATTTGGTTTCAAGAGGTAATCTGAAACATCAATTACAAACTCAGAACTACTACACAGTGGCTATGTGATCTTCGGAAACAAATATAAAATAAGCATAACATAAATCAATCACAGATATTCATGTCACTAAGGCGGAAACATATATGAACATAACACATAAAAGTGTACATCAAAGTAGTGGTCATATAAGATCCATTACATTACAAAAGAATAGGTACAAGTGCTAGACAAAAGAATATGTATACATTACGGAGTCTCTATCTCGAATGTGTAAAAGCAAAAACTACTAAGCTAAGCAGTTAGCCAAAAGTTAGATGACGGACCCTGATAAGAAGTCAAGCAGAAGTACCTGAAATACCTTGGCCTGACCCAAGTATTATTTAAGAATAAAGTAATAAATGGACTAGTCTAGCTACAAATATCATATAAGATGAGATAGGATAAGAGGTATGACAAAAATGTATGATAACAATAATGCCATACTGCAACAAGTATACATTAAATAACAACAAAAATCATATAATATCTCAAATTTTCTCAAATACCAAAAAGAATGGCATATTCTTTATTTTATTCACCAAACCACAAATATTGACAAAACATATCAATGCCAATTGCAAAAATTGGTGAAATACAAATTCCAAAAATCATCAATTAGAAATCCAGAAATCACAAAGGGGGAGGCCTATCACCAATGGAATGTTATTCCATAGATTGTTAACCCATAGAGCCGGTGTAACGACGTAGTACAACGGTACGCCAGAGGAACCTAAAACTCAAATAATCCGAAAAAATGACGTAGCACAACAATACGCCTGATGAACCTGGAACTCAAATAATTCGGAACAACGACGTAGTACAACGGTACGCCAGATGAACCTGAAACTCAAAAAATCCGGAACAACGCCGTAGTACAACGGTATGCCAGATGAACCCGAAACTCAAATAATTGGGAACAACAATGTAGTACAACGGAATGCTAGATGAACTTGAAACTCAAATAATCCGAAACAATGACGTAGTACAGCAGTACGTCAAATGAACCTGTTAAAAAGATCATGGGTCGTTACCCCACAAAAATTGAGCTAAAGCTCCATAGAATAAGTGTAAATTACATCAAGCTAGTATATAAATGAGTTTAGCTTTATGTCCCATAACCACTAGCTTAACTTAAATATTTACAAACAAATTGTAGATTTCCACTCAAAACACAAAATGATCATCATTGATCAAAAAGAAGTGTAAACTACACTAAGCTAGTAAATAATGAGTTTAGCTTCATGTCCTATAACCATTAGCTTAACTTAAATATTTATGAACAGATTGTAGATTTTCACTCGAAAATTATCACGAGAGTTCAATCGAACAAGTTCAAAAATTAACCGACGAAGTAAACACAAGTGTTTCATACCACTTGTTTTGCTAAGCCGTTTAATTAGATTTCTCATAGGAGTGATGTATAGGTTTGTATATACTAATAGATTGAAAAACGGTTTTAAAAACGAGCTTTATATTAAAAATAACGTTGAAATCATTTTTGTGAAAGAGTGTGAATATTTACAACTAATACAGAAACTCTTGTATTTCAAAGTGATAAATCATAGAAATTATTATAAAAATAATCAATTACCAAAAATTCACATATGAAAACATGAATAAAAACCATAGAAATTGATATCAAATCCATCAAATGAATATTTTCAAAAATCCAGAAAAGAAGTTATCAAAGTCGATAAATGTGATAATAACTAATCGGATCAACCAAAAATCGATAAAACGGAAAGCCACATGGAAATAGGCAAATTGGCTGAAATTAACAATGTCAAATGTCTGGTGCTTTCCCCAGACGTCTGCGCCGATGGTCTGGAATTTTCTTCCAGATTGCCCAAACGTCTAGGAAATAAGCTCAGACTCTGAGCTGAAGGTTTGGAATTTTTATTCCGTAGCTTCAGACGTCTGAGCTGAATCTCTGGGCAATATTTTGCCTAGGCCATTGATGGCCAAATCATGTCGGAAGCTAACGAATGAGCACGATGGTTAGGGATTTATGCCAAGCCACAACCTAGCCCTATATGCTCTTCAATACACTCCGAACAACATATTCAAAACATTCATACGAGGATTTTCACAGATTTTGACTTCAAAATGCCAAAAATTGGGAAATTCGCCAAACCAAATCAATTCAAAAGCAAATGGACATGAAATAGATGTTAGGAATTCATACCTGACAACCACCAAAGGTATAGACATAGATGTGAGTTCAAGAACTCACCCTTTAAACCCAAAAACAACGAATGAGAAGCTCTAAAACAAAGCAAGATCGATTCATCTTCAACAAGACCTCAAGAATTCTCAATCTATTATCAAATGAAATGAATTTCCTAACTTAAGGTTTATGAATTTCTGAAAATCGAAGAGAGATTGAGATGGAGAAGATGAAGAGGATGCTTATCTAAGCTTCTCTTTGATTTTGGAGCTCGAATCTTGAATTTCCTAGCAATCTAGGGTTTAGGGATTTTAATTTCCTATTCTTTCCCCCCTTTTCCTTTAGCTTGAGAGTGTTAGGAAAATATTATGAATGATTGAAGAGGAGTAGAGGGGGAGTTAGGGTATTATATGAGTTGGGTTCTCTTGTTAGGTTATTAGACTGAAACCCAAAACCAAAGCCCCAATTAAAATACCAAAATTCTAGTCAACTCCAAACACATCGATGTTTATACTCAAAAAGATCGCAGACGCCATTTTGCACTCAATGGAAGTGGCCTCGAGTCCTAATTCGACTGTTTACAAAAATTAACACTTCGGACTTTAATCCGACCAATGATGCTACATTTAAATAAAATATTTAATTATATAATCGTAAAATATGCGGGTTGTTAAAGACTCCCCGTCTTAAATAAATTGCGTCCTCGCAATACTTAAGAAGAAATAAGGAGTAACAATAATAAAAGCATATCTACACAAAAGAAAATTTGAAGTAAGAAGTTCACCTTAAAGAGCACGAAAGAGTAAGTCCGGATGTGTTCGCTCGATGAATTCTCTTGATTCCTAAGAACAATTCTTAGGATTTATGGACCATTGAACTTTCACAAGCGGAACATCTTTATTTCGAAAGCGTTTAACCTCTGTTGCAATGATACGATAGGATGTTGCTCATAAGTCTAGGTGAAACTTCGATTTCTTCAATAACACCGGGCTCAAGAATAGAATCGGAATCCCTAATGTATTTCCGTAGTTGAGAGACGTGAAAAGGTCATGAATAGCGGAAAATTGAGCCGGTAATAAAAGGCGATACGCAACGGAACCAATGCGTTCGGTGATGGAAAATGGACCAATATATCGAGGTGCAAATTTTCTCGATCGACTGAAATGCACAACAACCTTCATAGGTGAAACACGAATAAATATAAAATCTTCCACAGAAAATTCTAAATTCCTTCTTCGGTTATCGACATAGGATTTTTGTCTACCTTGAGCTTCTTTCATCCTATGACGAATAAGATCAATCTTTTCTGTGGAATCACGAATAAAATCTAGACCTAAAATCAACTTCTCACCGGCCTCAAGCCAACAAGAAGAAGATCGGCATGGCCTTCCAAAGAGTGCCTCGAAAGGTGCCAAACCAATACTAGACTGGAAGCTATTATTATAGGAAAACTCAACAAATAAATATGATCTTCCCAACTTCCACCAAAATCAAGGGCACATGCATGAGAAGATCTTCAAGAGTTTGATTCACACGCTCCGTTTGTCCAGCGGACTTAGGATGATAAGCAGTGCTAAAGTTAGGCTTCGTTCCCGAAGCCTTTTGAAAACCCTTTCAAAATCCACCAGTAAATAATGGATCACGATCACTAACAATAGAAGTAGGAACTCCATGCAGTTTAACAATTTCTCTAACATGGAGTTTGGCCAAAAGAGGTACGGTCTGATTGGACCGAATAGGAATAAAATGGGTGGATTTTGTAAGCCTATCTACATTTACCAAAAACTATCATGACCCAAACGAGAATGGGGAAGACCGTTAATAAAGTCGATGGAGACTTGATCCCACTTTCAAACGGGAATGTCTAAAGGTTGCAATAACCCACGGGGCCTTTGATGCTCGGCCTTTATGAGTTGGCAAGTCATGCAACGCTTAATGAAGTTTGCAATATCAGATTTCATTCCATCCCAATAATAAGGTCGCTTCATACCCGCGTACATTTTACTACTATCGGGATGAATGGTAAATTTAAAACGATGAGAATCTTCTAAAATATCTTTATGAAGATCGCTAATATTTGGCACGATAAGTCTACCAAATTTGCGAATGCCCCCACGAGCATCAATTTCAAAGTCTTTTAGACCATCAATAACATTTTTATCCCTACAACTTTGGCTAAGAAGAGCCAATTCATGATCTAATTTTTGAGCATCAAGAATGCGGTCAAAAAGAGATGGATGAGCCTCAAGGCTACATAAAACAATAGATGAACATGAATCAGATTCACGATCTCTAATCTCACAAGTGGATAAAGTCTCGAGGTCATTCCATTTGGATATCATCATGGAAACAACCGCTTGTTGCTTACGACTAAGGGCATTGACAACACGAATTCCCTTTTCGGGAGTATAAAGAATATCAAGATAATAAGATGCAAGGAACTCAAGGCAACGTTGTTGACGCAAATTAAGTTCCTTTTGAGAAAATAAATACTTCAAATATTTATGATCGGTGTGGAGAAAAAATTTCTCTCCCAGAAGATAATGACGACAAATTCTAAGGGCAAAAGCAATGGCCACGATCTCTAAATCATGAGTGGCATATCTAGTATCGGCAGGCTTTAATTGCCTGATAACACGTTCCCGTTGCATGAGAACGGCAACCAAGCCAACACGACTAACATTAGTATAAACGATAAAGTCTTGGTTCCCCTTGGGAATCACAAGAATAGGAGCATCGGAAAGCGGTTCTTTTAAATGATCCACTTTACCGAAAAGCTAAGACATTCAGAATTATAATGAACTTTATGTAATCATCTTTTTAGAAAAAATTACTTTTTACAAGTCAATTTATTGTGTCTGCCTGTCTCATTATAGCGTTTAGGAGATTTCTATCGATAATGTTGATCAGACGCATCGACCAGAATTCTTAAAGCATTCGATGGGCAAAACAACACAAAATCATCTTCTACATGATAGACGTGTCTCTTAAAAATTTTACGAATATTCTTTGCTCATTTTAAGAACAAAATATAATTATACTTATAAATATATCTTATTGAAAAGATTTTCAAATTTTAAATTGTTGTTTTCATCCATAATCAATGAATACAAAGTGGACTCATCGATATTCGTAGAATACTCGATTCATAAAATGGATGAAATAAGCTGGACAAACCGAATGACATCACGAGTCATTCACAAGAATCATAACGAGTGCGGAATGCGATAAAGGAGAGCGCTATACTCTGCAACTCGTAGATGATGAAAACTAGTGGCAAGATCGAGCTACAAAAACCTTTACACCTCACAATAGATCGCTTAGGTGGTAATCCTAAGAAAATCTCAAAGATACCGGGAAATTTTCGAACTACTTGGATGTGGAAAATAACATCTTCCTCAACATGTGGGTTTAAAGAATAAAATGATGCCACCAAATTGGAATCAAAATTATTAAGAAAAATAGAATCTCCTTAACAAATTGAGGATGTCGAAGATGGATAGTCTTTGTGAGATATAGGATATGAGCTTCATAACGGTTAAGTCGGTTCATTCCCAAAATCATTTTGAAGCCTAAGTAACACATAACATGCAAATCGGCTCGGAAAAGCATAATCACATAAAATAATATCAACATCTTTACAAAGTGAACTGAGTGTTGCGGATCCACCGACCGAATTTGCAATTCTCAATGAAGTCATCAAAACCATAACATTTAAAGACAAAGTATCAACAAGTTCTTTTAATATAAAAGAGTGGGATGCACCCGTGTCAAAAGAACTCGAATAGGATGATCACGAAACATAAAAATGCCATCGAGGATAGAATGAGAAATACCTTGACCAAGAGAAGTGTTATTTGGTGCTTGCGCAACATTTAGTTTTCCCTCGTTCTTGCTTGGAAGTTTGGGATATGAAATAAAAGATGACCCGAACCTTTGCAAAAGCAACAAGTAAGGGGCTTCAGATACTTATTTGCATAGTGGTCCTTAGAACTACAATTGTAGCATTCTCCACGATTAGGGATTGGAGTCTTTACTATCTAAGTTGCTTGCTTCACTTTATTATTGGGATTGAGGCTTTTGAACTTAGTGTGCCTCTTCTTGTTGTTATTGAGGCTCTTTTTGGAACCTCCAACATCACTGTCACTTCTTTTATCGGCTTCTCCGAGTCGAAGAGTGATATCTACAATCTGATCGAAAGGCACTTCTAGTTTTAGAGGCAAAACCTTTTTGGGGTTCTTACTCAAAGCATAGATAAACCTTTGATTCTTTACAAGATCCAAAAGTGTTAGGTAGACATGAACTCGCCATCCAGAGGAAGACTACTAGACTGACCAGCACTAGGACTGCCAAGTCTAACCATCTCTTCTTCTTTAAGAAAGAAAGAAAGAACGAAGAGGAAAAAGGTTATTCTCAGAATGAATTTCAAACAAACTTGATTGATAAAACAAGGCATCATAAAAGAAAATAGGATAGAACGGGTCCTAAGACATAAATTAAATCCTAAGGCACGATTCCTAAGAGAGACTTAGGACAATGATTCTTGCTAGATTATTCTATGTTGTTTCGAAGTTTGGCTTTGATACCAATCTGTGACACCCCAACTCTATACTCACACTAGCCAAGGACACTACAGCGTAATGCCGTCAACTAGCACGAAGAATAAGACTGTTTAGGAGTGACCATCTGTGTAATTGCTTTGTGCAAGCACCGATATGTCAGAAGTATTACATGCATTTCGTTTCAAGAGGAAATCTGACACATCAATTGCAAACTCAAAACTAGTACACAATGGCTATGTGATCTTCAGAAACAAATATAAAATAATCATAACATAAATCAGTCATAGATATTCACATCACTAAGGCGGAAACAGATATGAATATAACACATAAAAGTGTACATCAAAGTAGTGGTCATATAAGATCCACTACATCACAAAATAATAGGTACAAGTGCTAGATAAATGAATATGTATACATTACGGAGTCTCTATCTCGAATGTATTAAAGCAAAAACTACTAAGCTAAGTAGTTAGCCAAAAGTCAGATGACGGACCCTGATAAGAAGTCAAGCAGAAGTACCTGAAATATCTCGGCCTGACCCGAGTATTATTTGAGAAGAAAATAATAAATGGATCAGTCTAGCTATAACTATCATATAAAATGAGATAGGATAATAGATATGACAAAATTGTATGATAATACTAATGCTATACTACGACAAGTATACATTAAATAACAACAAAAATCATACAATATCTCAAATTTTCGCAAACACAAAAAAGAATGCCATATTCTTTATTTTATTCATCAAACCAAAAATATTGACAGAACATATCAATGCCAATTGCAAAAATTGGTGAAATACAAATTTCAGAAATTATCAATTAGAAATCCAGAAATCACAAATGGGGAGGCCTATTACAAACAGAACACTATTCCATGGATTACTAACCCATAAAGTCGGTGCAACGACGTAGTACAACGGTACGCCAGAGGAACCTGAAACTCAAATAATCCAAAACAACAACGTAGTACAACAATACACCAGATGAACCTAAAACTCAAATAATTCGGAAAAATGACGTAGTACAACGGTACACCAGATGAACCTGAAACTCAAATAATGCGGAACAACGACGTAGTACAACGGTACGCCAGATGAACCTGAAACTCAAATAATCTAGAACAACGACTTAGTACAACGGTATGTCAGATGAACCTGAAACTCAAATAATTCGAAACAACGACGTAGTACAACGGTACGCCAAATGAACCTGAAACTCAAATAATCCGGAACAATGACGTAGTACAACGGTATGCCAGATGAACCTGTTAAAAAGATCATGGGTCGCTACCCCACAAAAATTGAGCCAAAGCTCCATAGAATAAGTGTAAATTACATCAAGCTTGTAAATAAATGAACTTAGCTTCATGTCGCATAACCACTAACTTAACTTAAATATTTACGAACAAATTGTAGATTTACACTCAAAACACAAAATGATCATCATTGATAAAAAAAGAAGTGTAAATTACACTAAGCTAGTAAATAAATAAGTTTAGCTTCATGTCCCATAACTACTGGCTTAACTTAAATATTTACGAACAGATTATAGATTCCACTCGAAAGTTGTCACGAGAGTTCAATCGAACAAGTCCAAGAATTAACCGATGAAGTAAACGCAAGTGTTTCATAACATTTGTTTTGCTAAGCCGTTTAATTAGATTTCTCATACGAATGAGATAAAGGTTTTTATATACTAGTAGATTGAAAAATTGTTTTAAAAACGAGCTTTGTATTAAAAATAAAGTTGAAATCATTTTTGTGAAAGAGTTTGAATATTTACTACTAGTATAGAAACCCTTGTATTTCAAAGTGATAAATCATAGAAATGATTGTAAAAACAATCAATTACCAAAAATTCACATATGAAAACATGAATTAAAACCATAGAAATCGATATCAAATCCATCAAATGGATATTTCCAAAAATCCAGAAAAGAAGCCATCAAAGTTGATAAAAGTGATAACAACAAATCGGATCAACCAAAAATCGATAAAATGGAAAGCCACATAGAAATAGGCAAATTGGCTGAAATTAACAGTGTCGGACGTCAGGTGCTTTCCCCAGACGTCTGCGCTGAAGGTTCAGAATTTTCTTTCAGATCGCCCAAAAATTTGGGAAGTAAGCTCAGACGTCTGAGCTGAAGGTCTCGAATTTTTATTCCGTAGCTTCAGACGTCTGAGCTGAAGCATATTTTGCCAAGGCCATTGATGGCCAAATCATGTCGGAAGCTGTCAGACGAGCATGATGGCTAGTGATTTATGCCAAGCGACAACCCAGCCCTGTAGGCTCTTCAATACACTCCGACAATATGTTCAAAACATCCATATAAGGATTTTCATAGATTTTGACTTCAAAATGCCAAAAATTGAAAAATTCGCCAAACCAATTCAATTCAAAAGCAAATGGACATGAAATAGATGTTAGAAATTCATACCTAACAAACATCAAAGGTATAGACATAGATGTGAGTTCAAGAACTCACCCTTTAAACCCAAAAACAACGAATGAGAAACTCTAAAACAAAGCAAGACTGATTCCTCTTCAACAAGACTTCAATCCTCAATCTATTATCAAATGAAATGAATTTCCTAAGTTAGGGTTTATGAATTTCTAAAAATCGAAGAGAAATTGAGATGGAGAAGATGAAGAGGATGCTTGCTTTAAGCTTCTCTTTGATTTTGGAGCTCGGATCTTAAATTTCCTAGCAATTTGAGGTTTAGGAATTTTAATTTCTTATTCTTCCACATTTTCCTTTAGCTTGAGAGTGTTAGGAAAATGTTATGAATGAATGAAGCAGAGTGAAGGGTGGGTTAGGGTATTAGATGAGTTGGGTTCTCTTGTTAGATTATTGGGCTGAAACCCAAACCCAAAGCCCCAAATAAAAATACCAAAATTCTAATCAACTTCAAACACATCATATTTATACTCAAAAAAAACATCATTTTGGACTCAATGGAAGTGGTCTCGAGTTCTAATTCGACAGTTTACAAATAGTAGTATTTCAGATTTTAATCCGACTAATGATGTTATATTTAAATAGAATGTTTAAATATATAATCGTAAAATATGTGGGCTGTTACAATAGACATCTATTATAATGGACAGATGGAGATGAAAACTCATATCTAGTACAACGAGCCGAAAACCAATGTAATAAATTTATACTACAAACTATTGTAATATGACTATATTACAATGGATAGAAAACTGTTGTAATAGAACTATATTATAACGGGCCAAAACTGTTGTAATAGAGCTAAAAACTAGCATCTATTACAACGGATAGAAAACCGTTGTGATATGACCATATTACAACGGGCAAGTTGACAACGTTGTAGTGGGTGTACTAGATGATGAAAAGTTGCACGTACTACAACGGACTCAAGATAACCGTTGTAAAAGGTTCTTATTACAACGGTTTTTTATGATCCGTTGTAAAAGGATAGTTTTGTTATAGTGAATTATTATTGGTGGGATTCATATTTTTCTTTTGCATCAATGTAGATGCTCGTTCAATTATATGGCACAAGTATGGATAAAGCAGTCAGTAGGTACTTGTTTTTTTTTTTTCTCCCATGGGAGATGTCATGTGTTAATTATGTTGTGGTTAGTGAGGGAGCGATTTTGTAATGATTAAACCACATGTTTGTTGTGCTCAAAGGCGGATGTTGCAAAATCGAAATGCCATGAATCCTTTCAACAAATGTTAAACTGAATTTCCAGTAGCATTTCAACAAATGCTTGAATCGAAGCGGCCAGTTATACGCCTTATTTAGATGTCTCAAGCGTTTCGCTTCCCAATGCATGCTACAATAGGATTTGTTTAGCCGGCTATATGTACCAAGGTGGACCTGCTTCTTTAATCACATGGAACTGAATCATAAAGTACACGACTACATGTGCATATTTGTATATAGAGATAGACAAACAAACCCTCTCTTCGACTCTTCATTATTTGGTAAAGGATACAATCATTTATGTACTTCTGAATTCCTGCTTTATATATGGTCTTCATTATATTGTTCCTTTGTCTTTTCTTATGTTTTCACATTTTTGACTTGTATTATAATCAATGGTGGAGGTAAAAGGTCTAAATTAGTTAGGTATGCCACAACTTTAGTTAGTATTCCAGAATTCTTATTGTGATTCGTTCCGCAATGTGAGCTTATTTATTTTTTATTTGTGAACACATGTCATGGAGTAATGCGTGGTCTTATTATTAAACAGCATATAGTTTGTTTTTCTGTTAAGGAAGATTATAAAATCAGGCAAGTCTAATATACATACAAACCGTACATTGACTTGAAAACCCATAAGCGCTTATTGTTGGCTTACGTTGGCCTGTCTCTGTCTTTCGATTCGTTTATTTTTGTAAATTACAAATGATTTCTAGATGCTCAGGGTTTCTAAACTCATTTTTTTGATACCACTTCATCCAGGGCAATATCTTAATACAGAGATCTATATCAAAGAGAGTTTCGTTTATCTAAGGTTTTGGTCGCCTCCTGTTCTAATGATACTAATTATTAAGATATTTTTGAAGTAATCTACCTATTAAAAAAATAGAAGAATTTAAAACTTTCTCGTTAATTTTAGGCCTTCTTAATTCTCTCCAAGTCTAAATCTTTTATTTTTAAAATCCTATAATTACCACTTTTATATTATTCTATTAAACTTTCTCACACTATTAAACGTTCAAATACCTACATTTTAAAAAAGTCTATAATTATTTACAAATCCGTGACGATTCTTTTTCAAAATATTACATTAAAATCCACGCATTCAAATTAATTACATAATCCAAACTTTAAATTAATTGATAAATTTTGTCAAATATTATTTATTAATAAATTATAAAAGATGAAAGTTTCAATACATACGCTACAGGGCACCAACAAATCGGCAAATAAAAATCATTTGGATGCAAACATATATAAATAACATATCATAACATAAATTATATGCATTTATAATGATAATAACAATTTATTTATTTATTTACTGAATGAATTTATCATACGTTGCATTGTAAAGTTCTATTAACTTCAAGTACCTAAATTTTATATTTTTTACAATTACTTAGAAATCTATCTCAATTATCTCCTAATTTTAAATTTCAATCTAAATATTTAACTAATTATGTAATCTTAAATTTATACTATTTAAATAAATATGATTAACTAATGTATATTTATTAATCCATCTGATAGATCTTAAAAATACGGGAATTTCAATGTATACAATATTCATATATATATATATATATAAATAAAAAATAAAAATACTTCTTTATTCAGATATAAAGATATTTAAATCGTATAACATAAAATGTATATATAAATAATAATAGCTCTTTTAATTTCCAATTCATTAATCTCTAAAAATTTATCGTACATTACATAACATAATTTCATTTTTAACAACATTTTAAAGATAAATTTATAATTTACAACATTACAATGTGAACATGCATGTTACACCGATAAAAATTGAGTTATATAATCACTCTCACTTTCAACATGTTATTAAACCATGCTCAACTCACGACTCAACTGAATGTTACATAACATTATTTTGCAATTATCAAAGTTGTAAGCATGACCCTCTAACAACAACATGAAATCTATGGTTAACCAAAGTTATAAAATTAAAATGAAAACTAAATAATGGATCAAAGTTCACACAAATAAGCTAATCATAATATGTTCTTCTTAATACAAATATGTAAAAAACTCGGTCTCAATTTTCTCCAACTTTATTGCATTCAACTCCTTGTCTTTAATTATTTACGTTGATCGTTAATTCAGTTTATTTAAATAAATTTAATTATTCAATGTTCATTAATCCATTTATAAATCCTTTTAAAAAATGACATTCAATATATAGACAACAATCATATTTATAAAAATGGTAGAGTTATTTATTCACTTATACATATAAAAATACATGTCATATAACATATATTATTTACATATACGATATCAATAATTTTATTTATACTTTTTTTTGAATTGGAACATTAATTTTTATCGAGATATGTAATTAGTGTTGCATGCCATTCTAATTTCTGATTGATATATCATGGTAAATTTATCATGTATTCTATAATAAAATATATTTTCAGCAATAATTAAAATATAAATACTATTTTTTTCAACACTATAGCCATATGCAATGCACGGGTTATACACCAGTAAATGGTAGAAGTGGAAAAGAAAAATGTTGAATTCACAGGACCCTGTAGAATGTGCAAATATAAATATAGGCAAATTGAACGTTTCACAAAGCTAGCCACCATCAACAAGACAAGTGGAATAATATAGATCCTAAAGAGGCGTTTGATTTAAAAACAAATTTTGTGATTTGCATTATCAATATTACGTCAAATGACATGAATGGTAATAACAAAAAAGTTGGAAATTCCTGGCTATTCCAACAAAGAAAAAAAGAAAAGGGGGAAATATATCTTCAGAGGGAAATATATCTTTAGATATCCACCAAAATACTATATTAAAAAAATATTTTTATTTTTATATGTTAAAACCATTTTCCATCTACTTCTTCTCTTACATTGATCTTAAAATACATGTAGAAAATGAAAAATACGAAACACATTTTCAAAGCAAACACTGGCTTATTTTTCCAATGGGGAGTTATATGGTCCCCACCATATTTTATTCAAAATATAAAAAACAATAAGGGTGCTTTAATGAGTTTGAAGTCGGTGAATATCACTGAACAATTGTAACAAAAATAATTTCCGTCATTAATATCACCGGCCTATATTTGTGTTTGTGCGATGTCTATGATAAAACTTTTTTGTCTCACATCACCTATTATTGTATTATTCTCCTTTTTATATATTCTTATATCTGCTATTATTGTATTATTCTCCTTTTTATATATTCTTATTTCCGCTACTATGTGATATAAAGTATGAATGGTTAGGTGAGCTTATGCAGGCACGGACGTATATGACACTTCAATGACACACTTGCTACTTGACATTCATTTGACAAAGAGAATAGACATCTCAAAAATACTAAACGAATTGATTTTTTGTACATCTCCAAATTCTACAATCTTGAGCGCACAAGTTTGAAGATTATTGTGTTAAGCTGGGGAGGGAACGCAAACTGATGATTGCACCATAGTCACATCTAATTTCGCTTTTAAGGCACTTGCCCATCCACAGCACAATCTTCCTCTTCTAACATATTCTTGTTTGTATTCCAACAATTTAAAAAGCGAATTCTTATTGTAAAGAGTAATGGCCCTCACAATCAAGCATATTCTTTCGAACCCATCCATATTTGAAGCACTAGATGACGCCAAATACAAATGTTGATCTCAAAAGCCACTCATCTTGTCCAAACAATTAGAAGTTGCTAATGTTTTATATACTTTCCATTCAACCCTCGCCATCAAGACGTCATTACTCCTGCTATAACCGAAACTGCACAACAGACAGTCATAACAAGGTAGACTGATGACGAAGCCAAAATAAAATTGAGAAAGATAATAAGTTGGTCAAGGGATACATGCTCACATATTTCTCGAATAAATTATTTAACCTATTTTTCAACTAAAAATTAGTTAAGATCATTTGGGGAACACTAGAAAAGAAGTATAGGGAAATTTATGCTAAAAGAAAAAAGTACATGGTGGGAAAATGGGTGCAATTTCATAAGATCAGCGACAAGTCAATTATGGAGTAGGTTCATGAATATGAAATTTGTATCTGACAAACTCAATGAAGGAATGAAGATGCGTGAAATCCCACTGGCTAATGTATTATTGGTAAAATTCCAACCATCTGGGAGAAAGTACAAAAATTATCTCAAGCATAAAACAAAAGATCTTCCTCTTCAAGAACTAATCATTCATATGCAAACTAAGAAAGCCAATTTTCTGAAAGATAAATTCAATATTATTTCCAATGATTATGACAACGTCAAACTTGTGGAATTTGATAATCATTCTAATGTAGATAGATTCAAAAACAAAGGGAAAATGACCCAGAAATTTTTTATATTAGAAAATCAAAATTATATCAACAAAAATAACCGAATCCAAAAAAAAACTATATGCTCAGTATGTGGAAAACAGGTCCATAAGGTGCATCAATGCTTTCAATGAAAAGGGAGACATAATCAGAAGCATGCTAATAATGCAACTGGCAAACAAATTTACTTGAGAATGAAGATATCATAACTGCTTTTATTGTAGAGGCCAACTTGTTGGAAAATATGACTAACTATTTGTGGAAAGCTAGAGCTTTTAGAAATTGTGCAAATCAATAACTTTTCCATTACATTGAGGATGCAAGATAGTTGAGCCAATCTTCTTGGGAAGCTTTGCTACTACAGGAGTGCTCGACAAAGGACAAATTTTCCTTGAACTTACGTCTACAAAAACATCAGCTTTAAATGAAGTATTGTATGTCCTCTTTCTTTGTACAAACTTAGTTTCTAATGCTTATCAAACAAGGTTTACATGAAACTTGTTTTGGAAACTAATGAAGTTGTAGTCAAAATGTGGTATTTGCAAGAATGGCATACTTAGACGTTGGTTTGTTCTTATTAAACTCTGTTATTTCTAGTAATAAAAGTACTTCTGATTTTTCATGCGTGGCTAAGTCCATTGACCTTTGGCATAATAGACTAGAACATGTAAATATAAGCTCGCATAAAAGGGTTAACAAGTGAATATGCTAACTTTAGAAATTGACACTTTATCTTATATATGTCCAATTTGTTTTCATGCCAAACATGCTAATAAACCTTTCAAATCAATCATTAAAAGAAAAACTAAATTACTAGAATCAACACACTCGGACTTGGTAGATTTGAAAACATGGTTAGTAGAGGAGGCGAACATCATTATAAAACCTTCATAGATGACTTTTCTGGAAACACCCAAATATACCTTTTTAAGTCTAAAGATGAGACTATAGAAATGTTCTTAAAATTCAAAGTTGAAATTGGCAATCAATTATAATAGATATTAGTAGACTTTCGTTTGACAGGGATGAGAGTATTGTACTACATATCTAAAATTGTGAGAAATATGAAATTTTCCATGAAACTAGTGCTTCTTACATGCCCCAACAAAATGAAGCAGTCAAGAGAGAAAACACGATTCCTAACAATATAACGAATTTAATGCTTTCAGGTTTTGGCATGATTAAGGATATGTAGGAGGAATGTGAGAATCCACAAGCCAGTGGGCCAGAATTTTCGCTAAATCAAAAACCTAAATCCATCGAAGCACAGATCATTGGTTTGGTATCCTACAAATAAGACAAAAGAATGCATATTAGAGCTCTAATGAAATAATTACAAAGGAATGATTTAAAATATAATAAATCATAGAAGTATTGACCAAGGTTTGACGCTTACAAAATCAAGTGTCCTTGTCAGCACCGAACACGCCAAACACTAGTTTCTGACTTTCAATCTATCATGTTGGTTGTAATAAGGAAGGGGTTAGAATAGCTTTTTATGATTAGTAAATTAGACATCTTATACATAATACTAGTTTATATCGATTGTTCACTGTATCATATATGTTTGTTTACATTTTCATTAATCGTCTTGACTCATGTTTGCATACGAACAGTTTTCATCTACCTTCCATAGATTTACTATGTATATATCTATGTGTGTGTATCTTATGGTCCCCTAATGGACCTAGATATTATCCCTACTAGTATCTCTTGCTCAGCACCTCGTCGGGATCCATCGTCTTGTTGTATCAAGATCACCGTATAAATCGAGTAAATCCTATATCGTGCACCGACGACCTTTAATTAGGTCGTGTTCTCTTTGGAGATTTTCTACTTTGTCTGCTTCCTATAACGTTGGCTCAACTCCACTGACCACCCCGTCCATGTTTTGAAGGAATCTTGTTATGGCTTATTTAGCCTTGTCCTATCAAACAAACTAGCAAACAACCGTGCCAGTGCATTACCCAACTTAATCGACCTTGTAAGACGATGAATATTAGTTAGATGTAACCATGTCCTTTCCATTGACCACAAGGGATCGATGATTGCCTTGTGACCTATGCAACCCTACTACTAAATTTGGTACCATACGTGTTGCATAGTGTCCGATCCAAACCATCGTCGGTTTATATTCCCTAGTGCAATCAAGGCAATACCCTCCTTTGAACAAATCTGAAGCAGACTACTCTATAGTGCTTGTCTAACCTAGACATCCGCCTAACAGACCATCCAATTGCCTACGTTTATGGAGCTTTTGTTTCAAGCACTAACCTGACATGTGGGTATCCCTTACTCTAAACACAAGCGAATACTCTCCACGGCTTCCATGATTGGATATGTTTTCACATTCCATTCAAGTTTAATGACCTTATGTCATTTACTTTTTATAATTTATATATATTAAATTATAACTATCCACACACGTCTTAAACTCATATCGAGGCTACATATATACATATTTGATATTCATGTATATTCATTATGCTTAATCATTCTTCATCGCTCTACATCTTTTATATTTGATCCTAAGTCTTCATTTCATTATGTGTTTAACTTTTTCTTCATCAAATCCAATTGTCTCTTCTTAGTTTCAATTACCAGCATCATTGTTACCACATTCATCAACTTTGATTTCTATTCCATTTCATTTTCTATTTCTTTTTATTCTTGCCAATAATTTCACATTATCTGTTTCATTACTTTCCGTCTTATTGATATTTTTATTTCGTTCTCATCTTAATGTTCGACTCTTCAGGTTTGTTATGTTTTAATATATTGGAACTAACTATTCAACATATGTTAAAATAAATAATTGATTGTGAAATAGTGAAATTTATTCCGTCCTTTAATGGCAGCCTCCACCCGTCCTATTCCGTCCCGTCCTTATTCCGTTCCTAAGCAAACTCCTCCGCCTCCACCCCCTATCTCTTTCATCCTCGGCAAATACAGATCTATGTTTTGTTCCCCGTCTCCTATCAGCCCTCACTTTCAACCAATTCCGCATACTCGCTCAATGCGTACTGGCACCCTGAACCCCGAGTCATATGAACCCCTGCCAACGGAACCTCTCCTTCCTTCTCCTCCTCCCATTCCCCCCTCCACCAGGAAATCTTACGCTCAAGTGTTGAGCTCCACCTCCCCGGTCCCTGCCAAGCCCCATGTATATCAGCGCCGTCGTAATATCTTACCTAAATTCACAAATGCTCACTCCACTATTGAATTTCTGAAGCTGAAAGGCCGTTGTCTCAGGTGTGCTGGTCTGGAACACGTGGCAAGAAATTGTAGGGACCCAAAGATCTGTTATCTTTGTGGCTTCTTCGGGGATGCACAGTCGCACTGTTCCAAAAAAACACATAATTATTTTTCTACGCTTAGAAATACTTCAGCCAATGGCATTAAAGACAAATCCAGAAGCAGTCCAACACACGAGGTAAGGATCCCACCCACAGCTTACTCACCCAAGAATCGAGGCACCACTCAATTACAACACTCACCTCGATCCCCTCCCCCCAGTCCGCATTCCAACCATCCTCATTCTAAATTTCGCTCCTCACAAAAATTTTCCATGGCCGACTCTTCCTTATATCTCATTGCCACAATTATCGATGGCTTCTGGTCCATCGAATCCCTCCACCTTATTCTCTCTACAAACTTCCACCACAATGAATGGCCACTTTGGATTCTATCTGACAGCAGTTTCATCTTTTGTTGCCCTACCACCTCAATTCGCGGTCAAATTCTCCTTCGGAGAACCTTATCGAAACCTGGAGGCTCGGTTCTCATACAATAGTGGTAAGATTTGGACCACCAGGCTACTGATCTTGAACCGCCAGAGTGGGCTCGGGTTAAAGGTTTTCCCGAATTTCTCAGAAACAATTCGATGGCAGTCAGTAATGCTCTAAGCACATTGGGTCATTTCATCTCTTTCGATGATTGTGACTGGGCAGATTTCGATCATCGGTTCCTTTATGTCAAGATGCAGTTTTACAAAGGGGTTAGTAGACCAAGCTCATTTGTCGCGCATTTAAACAACGAGGACCATCTCCTCATAGTGGAAAAGTGGTACCATGCTCACCCAACTCGTCAGCCAGAAATGATGTTCCTAGGAGTGGACTACGAAATGGATTTCAGATGCCTAGATGGACCTATTCTATCAGACGACTCAGATGAAGCCAGGTTGGATGCGATGTTTTATGACCCAGCCATATCCCCTGCGCCTGCTTCAGATGCCCATTTTCGCGTCACTAACCCGGGAGGATCTGGCTCTCAACGCTGGGATGCTTGGCCTGAAGTGCAGCAGGTTAACCCAGTAAATCCTGACTTATCCTCACCTCCCATTATCGGTCTCCAGTCACAAGCCAATGTCCCCCCCCCCCCCTTTAGTAAATGACAGGGTTGATCGTCCAGCTTCTCCGCTGCCCCGCCTGAGGTCTCCACTGCTTACTCCAACAACCGTTCGTCGCAGTTCCAGAATAAGCAGGGCGGCTTCCCTCCCTGATAGTTTCTATAAAACTGTTATTTTTTCCTCAGCTAATAAGAGTCTAAATACAAAATGGCGCACTACATGGGTGTGAGTTTGAGTGATGAGCACTACACAGCCATGCAAGCACTTGAATCTGAGCGCTTGCCCCTTTCCCAATGAAACTAATTTCTTGGAATGTTCGGGGTTTGGGGGACCCAAATAAAACGCATGCTGTCAGTCTCATTTTATCCCACCATAAAGCTGACATTCTTTTTATACAAGAATCTAAATTAATAGACCAACCACAATCTCTCATTCGACACATGGGGGGGCCACTCTATCGGGTTGGGCCAATATTAATGCTTCTGGCTCCAGAGGATGAATCATTACTGCATGGAATGAAGCTGTTTGGGCCCACTGTCATACCATGGTTCATCCTTCGGCCTTACATGTAATTCTCCACCACATTCAATCAGGTATAATATACTTTTTCACTAACATCTATGGTCCTCAGAACAGTCTCGAGAGAAATGTTCTCTGGGCCAATTGCTTCTCCTTCGCCTCTTATCTCAATGGACCCTGGATAGTTGGAGGAGATTTCAATACAACTAGAACCCCTGAGGAGCGTAATTCGGGATTTAACTCACTAGACTCAGACTCATTCAATTCCTTCATCAACGAATGTTCCCTCATTGACCCTCCCATCTGCAATCGCCTCTTCACCTGGTCTAACCGTAGAGCCGAACCTGCCTTAGCAAAACTAGACAGATTTCTCTTTAATACAGCCTGGGATGACCTTCACCCGCTTTCATTGGTCTCTGGACTGGCTACGACTATCTCGGATCACTGCTCTCTTATATTAGATACCGGTTCCTTGCCCAACATCAAGCGTCCCTTCAGATTCGAACGCCTCTGGCTTCTGGAGCCTTCCTTCGACGCCTTCATCAAGCAAGCTTGGTCCCAGCCTACACAAATCCAATCAGCATCCGCCAGAATTGTTTTCAAACTCCGCTCTCTTAGGAAAATTATCAGACCTTGGGCCAGATCCTTTTGGGGGTCCCTTCGTTCACGCATCTCATCCACCCAAGACGAGATCTTAGATCTGAACATTATTAAAGAATCTCGTTCACTTTCCGACATGGAACAGTCGCGACTGAATAGCCTTGAAAAAGAGTTGGATAGATTGGTTAAGCAAGAGGTGTTAGGCTGGAAACAGCGTTCTAAAGCTAAATGGTTGGAGGCAGGGGACAAAAACACCTCTTACTTTCATCGTCTGGCCAGCGGCCGCCGCAGATCCATCTCAATCTCGGAAATCATTTATAACAACACTTCTTACTCTGACCTTTCTGATCATCTCTGATTGTTCATGGATTATTATAGAAATATCCTTAGTAGCCCTTCCTCAGCTCTACTGGTCATTGATTGGTCACGCCTTTATCCTACCCCTTCCCTCATCCCTATTGACCGTCCATTCACTGAAGAGGAGATATGGGCTGCTTAGAAGAGTATGTCGGATGACAAAGCACCCGGCCCAGATGGTTTCGGCCCATTCTTTTTCAAGCATTTCTGGGACACAATTAAAAGTGATATTGTTGATATGTGTGCAGAATTCCATTCTCAGCCCTCATCCATTTCTCGCCTAAACTACGCTAGTATCATCCTCCTTCCTAAGTCCCCTAGTGCTAATTCCCTTTCATCTTTCAGACCCATCAGCCTTCTCAATACAACTTTTGAAATCATCACCAAGGTCCTCGCCAATCGCCTCCAAACTGTTATTGCTCCCCTAATCGGGATGGAACAATCAGCCTTTATTCTCGGAAGAAACATTATGGACAGTGTAGCATCTTCCCAGGAAATCATTTCCTTCCGCCACCAAACATCAACCCCAGGAGTTTTACTGAAGCTTGATTTCTCCAAAGCTTTTGATTCGGTTAATTGGAACTTCATTCTTGATCCCATGAGACATAGGGGATTTCCCCCCAATTGGTGTAATTGGATCAAGCATATTTTATCATCAAGCCTCTCGGCCATATCGATCAACGGTGCTTCAGGAGGTCATATCAAGTCGGCACGTGGTCTGAGACAGGGCGACCCGCTCTCGCCCCTCATCTTTGTCTTGGTAGCTGATGTTTTTAATAGGATGATCAAGCTTGCTAGTTCCAGCAACCTCTTTTCAGGTATTTCACTCCCGGATTCCTCGTTGTCGGTCTCTAATCTGCAGTTTGCTGACGACACACTACTTTTCGCCGCCCCTCAGATTGAATTCATTCATTGCTTGAAAGTGGCCCTGTACTCTTTTGAGCTCATATCTGGCCTTTCCATCAACTTCAACCGTCATCATGTTAGGTAACTCGAATCACCTTGCCCTCCAATCTCGTCGCTGCTCAATTGCAACCTTTCAGACTTCCCTCTTTCTTATCTCGGCATCCCTATTCGCCCAGCCAAGCTGCATCGATCTGACTGGTCCCCATTAATTTCCAGGATTGAATCGAGACTTCTGAGTTGGAAGGCTCATTCTCTTTCCACGGCCGGTCGTCTCGTGCTAGTCAAATCCGTCTTATCTGCCATTCCATCATATTGGATGTCCTTTTATAGACCTCCTACGTGGGTCATCAATTGTATTGACAAAACTAGGAGTACCTTCCTTTGGAATGGTGGTGGTGTCAAAAGACTTGTCAATTGGTATACTGCCTGTTTGAACCAGAACCAGGGGGCCTAGGTATAATCAATCTTGGTGCTTTTAATACAGCTCTACTCGCTAAATGGCTGTGGAGATTTCTCTCCCCAGGCAATTTCATTTGGAAAGACTGGATTCTCTCGTCTCACTACCGTTCTAATAGCCACCTCGTCCTTTACCTTCCCCCGAGTAGTAAACCTTCTCCGTTCTGGAAAGGAGTGCTCCATACCCTACCCAGAATCAAATCTCTATTCCACGTTGTCATCAGAGATGGAAAAAACTGTTTGTTTTGGTTAGATGCATGGCATGATCAACTCCCCCTCACCAAATCTTTGCCCCCAAATATTCTCGAATACGCCCAACCCTTTCACCTCGGTTAGTGACTGCATCAGTCGTGATCCGGACTCCCTCTGCCCTCCTTCCCTCTTCGATTCTCGCACCTTCGCAGAACTAATCTCCACGTTCAATCTGCTTCATTCTCTTCATCTCACCACCTCGCCTGACCTTGTTGTTTGGGCGCTTGCGCCAACGAGAGGCTTCTCAGTTGCTTCCCGTTATTCTTTCCTTCACAATCCCGGTCGCTTCTTCACCTTTCCCAGACTTTGGAAATGCCCAATTCCGCCGCGTATCGCCTTCCTCCAGTGGTGTCTGGTCCATAATCGTATCAACACCAAAGCGAGGCTCTCTCGCCTTAGCATTCCGATCAAGTCGTCCTGTGTCTTTTGCTCTGTTCAACCAGAAGATATCCCCCACCTATTCCGTGAATGTGATTTCACTTTCTCAGTTTGGGCTTCCACCAGTGCCCACCTCCTCGGTTGTATCCCTGATCAACCAGATATCTTCGATTATTGGCAACTCAATCCTCACAATCCCCATCTGGACGTCTTCCTCGCCCTTTTCTGTTGGTTTTTAAGGAAGGAACGAAATGCAATAGTGTTTAATAAACCATGTCACCACTTTGAAGGTATTTGCAGACGTATTATCTTCTTATTCAACATTATTACAGGTCGGAGCTCATCGGCCCCTTTCAGACTTCGCCTTCCGTACAGAAGTTCTTCCCCAGTAGAGTCGTAGGAGAGCAGTTCGGCGTTCCCACCTTGACCTGATCGCATTATTATGTTTGTATCTTGTTTATTTTGGCGTCTAGCTGGTTACTTGGTGTATCATCAATACTTATCCCAGACTTGTGTTGCTATACTCTTGTTTTATGCATAATGTTTTGCTCTTATTGCCATCGATCAGGTGTGTTAATCGAAAACTATATTATTAATTATATGATTATAATCGGCTGTGTAGTGACACGCTACACACCTGTCTTGCTCAAAAAAAACATATGTTAAAATAGTAAATTTTCATATCTTATCAAAAAAAGAAGATGTTTGGTGGTGTTTGTAATTACAAAGAATTGTCCTTTTATCTTCATGAAATAAAAGGTGCAAAACACGGAAATTTTTCCTTATTTCGTGCATCTATTTCGTTTTATTTTCATACGGACATTCCTTATTCCAAACGTCACACTTTTGTTTCTTTTAAACTTGATAATATGCGAAAATCTACTTGCAACATTTCAAATTACGGTACATTAAAATATCACAAAAATCCCAAAGGTCTAAATAATTTATTATTTCAAATTTTATTCATATCGTTAAATAAAAACAAGTTCCAAATCATTAGGCATTCATTAAGATTTCATTCAGTTCATATCTATCGAATAAAAATAAATCTTCTAATCATTACGCATCACTAAATTAATATCCGATGTAAAAATAACAATTCTAATTATTACGCACTTGCAATTATAATTCTAATCATTATGCACTTGCAATTATAATTCTAACCATTACATACATGCAAATATAATTCTAATCGATCGGAAATAGGCACAATTCAAAATAGATTATAACAAAATAAATCTAGTTTTATTACAAAACATATAATTTTTCACACTCACCTTTTTTTAGCACTTCTAAAACTCTAGATCTAATCTAGATCTAAATCCTATTATCTGTATTATCCGTTTTGACTCCCTATTCAAATCCACAAATAATATTTATACAGATCTATTAGAATATGGATTAGAGAAAAAAGATTTATATGTAATTTATTAACAAAAGCCAAATTTATAGTTTAGCTCCGATGTAGCAACTTGGTTTGAACCTGTTTCATATTCTCGATCGTCTTCTAATCTTCTCCATAATGTATTCATGCAAATTAAACCCATTTCTATGAAATTTAGAATTTTGAAGGAGAATAGATAGTAACTGAGCTTCCACGCTCATTATAAAATTATGAGTGGAAGTAAAGCCCTAGGTCTTAATTTATAGAGGTTCAAAGCAGTGCTAACCGTTGGATCGAGTTATATTAAACCTGGGTCATATGGTCAAAAACTATCGTGGGTCGACCCTTATGGGCCCATGGTCAACCACCCTTGGATGACCTAAGGGTGGTCATGGTCGACCTATGCTTTGTTATTTTTGGCAAGTTTGAACATTAGTTGATTTTTGTTTTGTTTATTTCCTTCGTTTAATTGGTTCCTCTATCTGTTTTCTCTATTAATTCATCTCCTTTAATTCTTTCTCTTTTTATAAATTCTCCGAGATTTTAGTTTTAATGTTAACATTTAAATCTCCGGTAATGTTATTAGTTAGTGTTAATTGATTTTATTACTATATTCTCTGAGATTTAATTTATTAATAAAAGCCAAATTTATAGTTTACCTCCGAATGTTTCGGTTGTTTTAATTTGATGTATTGATGTAATGGATACCGCGATGTATGTATGGTGGATCGGATGGTTTGTTTTTTGATGTATCGAATTGTTTTTACTGTGAATGTTGTGTAGGCTGTAGTGGGGGGTGAAAGTTTCATGTTTCTGTTTGAAACCTAGACAAACTTGGGCGACTTCTTAAAAGTCGCCAATGGGCGACTTCTGAAAAGGCGCCTACTGGCGAGTTTTAAGAAGTCGCCCCAGCGTGTATAGGTTTCAACCAGAAACATTGAAACTTTCATCCCTCTTAAAACAACAATTTTATTGCATAGACTCATCTCTCTCATCTCATTCTTCATTTTACGAAATTCAAAAAAAAAAATCCAAAATAAAATCTACAAATCCCTACTACAATTCATCGTTTCTAATCCAAATTGCGTAATTTGTGAAGATTTGCGACACGGTCAAAAGTAATAGTCAACGGTTATAATTGATTTTGAAGTTTATTACATTTCTATATAGAAGTGCTTATTTATCTACAGGTGCAATGGATCAATGAGAAATTGATGATGAGAATTTAATGAAAAACTGCGGCCACTTGGAGATTGATTCGACTATAAACGTTGGTGACGTTGAATTTGTACACGAAACCCAATTATCATTGCAATTAGCACATAATGGATTTGTACTCGGTACTCAAGTAAATGTTGAAGCAAATCCGTGTAGGAAGGGGGAAGAAGTTTGCAATAAACCAGAACAAGCATTTGAAGGATCGGAAGAAGCAGCCGAAGGCTATTTTGTCGTTATAGGTCGTGGTAAATGGAAGAATAGTGGTAGAGCACTAGCTATTAGAGAGGCTCCCCCACCGAGGGTATGTTGGTGTAGATCTACCTTTGACGTGATCGTTACTGGAAATAAAACAAATGCAAGTCTAGTTTCTATGCTTGTGCATGTTATAAGTTGAGTAGAGAAATGCCTCAATCGTTCGACCATTATAATTTTTTTCGATAGATAAATTGCCCAATGTGTCACATAGGACTTGAGTATGCAATAGAGATGCAGGAAAAAGTTGAGCGGTTAGAAAGAGCACTTCAGATGTAGGCAGGGTATCCTACCGACTAAATTGAGGTATGTTCGTGTATGTTGTATCATAGAGTATATCGTTTATTGTACCGTACCGTACTGTATGTTAATTCAGCGTATGTTGTATCGTAGGTTGTGTCATTTGTTCTACCGTAGTGTACTATATCCTCCAGTTCGGCTTCTTTTGTATCGTATAGTATATCGTTTGTTTTAAAGTATGTTGTATTGTTTGTTCTATCGTACAGTATATGTTGTATCGTATGGTGTATCATTTACTGTATGATATTGTACCATTTGTTAACTAGCCTTATGTTGTATAGTATGTTGTGTTGTTTGTTGAATCAAATGGTAATGTGGTTTCGATAAAGTGGTTAAACGAACACATCTAATACTAACACAAACAACGAAAAGAACACAAGTTGTTATACAAACGCATGTAGTACCAACACAAACAACACTTGTTCTGAAACAAACACATCAACCACCAACACTAACACTAATAATACCAACATCAACAGTAATAAAAGCTAAGTTTATATAGTACAACGACTCCTCTTATGTCTGTGCGCTCCACATTTGCTGCACCTATTCGTCTTTGGAGCCTGCATCTCGTCCATTGTGTATTTTATTCTTGTAGACCTAGGCCTTCCGCGTGGTCTACGTATTGTCGATGGAAGAACCAATGGTCCTTCTTGTGCACTCAAGTAATCTTTATCGCGAACGAGATGAGATTCTAATGTGTAAGCCACAAGGTAGCTCTGAACCGTGTACCAAATTAAGGCGAAGTCATGATGAGCTCTATTAGCACCATTAGCAACTGACGAACAAGCAGACATCGCATGCACACAAGGCAACTTATGAAGTAAAGAAATGTTGCATGTACAAGAACAAGTGTTACCATCGATTGTTACTTTAAATTCATCATCGAAATAGTGAATTACTAGCCACTCAACTTGATTGAATTGGACAATCCTTGAACGTCTTGCTCCACTTGCTCTCTCAGCTATCTTTGTTTTCATTTCGTAGTTAATTTACATGTCGAATTCTTAGCAAACTCTCTTCTTTGACAAAAGTAATCCACCGTCCGAAAGAAAGTATGGACAACCAGAGCTCTAACAGGCAAAGATCGTGCACCTCTAAGTACACCATTAAAGCTTTCTGATGCGTTTGTTGTCATAACATTAAACCTGCTACCATCATCCTTACACAAAGCTCAGTTCTCCTCCTTCCCTGCCAAACTTCTCTCTATCCAATTGTGCGCTCTAATGTTAGTGGTCTTATTTTCCTCTTGAATCTTTAGGTACTCAACTCCTCCGAAGCACATGCCGTAGCATAAAATAAACTCGATAATCGTTTGTCTCCAAAGCCTACGGCTTCGAAATTTGCTTTTAAATGTCTGGCATAGAATCTATGTTTGTGTTAATCCCCATTTGCTCTCCAGTTTAGTCGGTATTTCTTTCTTTCTATCAGAAATGAAAGTAATATGACGATTGTTAACACTATGAAAGAAACTTCGCATGCAACCAAAATACAAACCCCAACTATCACACGATTCTGACTCAGCAATAGTATAAGCCAAATGATAAAGTTGATCATTTGCATCCATTGCGGTTGCAAATAGTAAGGTACATTTGCATTTGCCACATAGACGTGTGCCATTAATGCAAAAAAAAGGTCGATAGCATACAAATCTCTCGATACAAGGCCCAAAAGCCCAGAAAGCACGATCGAAAACTCCATACTCATCGGTTGTAACGTGTCCAACACTTTCTATATTCGTTTCGGCAATTTCGAAAAAGTATTATCGTAGGTTGGGATATGACTCTGCCCAATCACCATATATACGTTCTATTGCCTTGCTCGATGCTCTCTACGCTTTCAAACAACCGATTTTAATAAAAAGTTGTTACTCAATTAAAACCTGAACCGTTGCAGCTGTTATGTATAAATCTGCTTTCATGAAAGGCATGATCTTCGAAATCAAAAGGGTAGATGTAGCTTGCCTATGATTGGAGTTAACTGCTTTAACGCAAGTGCCACTTGGATATTTTTTAATAACCCACCATCCAGATTGATTTTTTTGAATCTATAGCATGTATTCTATATGGAAAATTTGAATCGACGTTGCAAATGACAGTGTATTTTGCTTTGTTTAACCTAATTGGCTTAAAAGAAACCGCATGTAAAATTCACCGTTCACTTATTTGTTACAGAGATTTTGTGTTGCTCTCAAACACCTACAAAACCGTTTTGAACACTAGAAGATGGGAATATTTTAGCGTTAATTACAGATTTGCAACGATGAATCTAGCCATTAACTGTGCATTACACAAATCATCATCCAAAGGTATCTCCATTTCCGGTTCATCACTATCCTCTCATCCTTGATCTTCGCTTCCAAAATTAAAATTAAGTGGAACATTGTTGATTTGCATGTTATTTATCCACGTTGTATCATTCTCTGGTCTTAATACAACAATCATGCTATCAACCACAGCAACGTCATCAACTTGTACACGTTCATCAGCATCTATATCCATATCCTCATCAGCAGCATTAAGAAGCCCTAATTCAGCCGTTGGTTAAATGTTCGATTGTGTATCGATGTTGTGTGCCTGAGAGCTACAAAATAAATATACAACATTTTTAATACGGTTATAAAATCCAACAGTATTCATATAATTACAAATTGTAACTTAATTCTGGTTCATACGTATAAATCAAAAATTGTGCGCTGCAGAGGAAAAGATATACGGCTGCTCGATGGTCCATCAATATTTTGGGTCCGGCGTTGCTACGGAACAACGCTGCACAAGGAAATTAAATTATTTATCACATCTATTACATAAAATAATTTACGATTTATGTGTCATCGCAATTATGTGGTACCTCTGACTCATGCATGCAAAACTATCTTGATTCGGATATGGATAGCTAAATTGTACGCTTGGCTGGGTGTTCATAAAAGGAGGATATCCGAATAACATTTGTTGCTAACCATATTGTGCTAAGTTCATATGCGGATTACTATAACTCGGCGACAGTAGTCCTTCCGAAGTACTCATGGTCTCCAACAATCTAAAATAATCTTCAACATTGAAATTAACTGCATGTGCCGATATAGCTTATTTTATCACCGACCTTCTATTTTGCCCAATATACAATTCTATTGATTTAATTCCGTAGAAAACATTAATTCAATATCATCATCGTCTACAATTTTAATTGCTTTAGATCCGGAATCAGTTGGCCAATTGCAAACTATATCAATATCATACTCCTCCAAATTTATCTTATTGTTTTGTACACCGACTCTTTCAATTGTTGTAAGTTAGATCCTTTACGAACTTTAACCGGTTTGTACGAACCACCAACATATTTTGCATACATTTGATCACCAATAACCAATTCACCATCATAATAACATGCAGATGGAATAAAATTAGGAGTCATTCTAGAAAAATAACGGATACAAGATTATTTCATTTTCAATTATAAACCTACCAAAAATCTATAGTTTACAAATTCATACCTCGATAGATCTGGATTGATGATATGTTGATATTCTTGAACTAGATCTTACAATCACCACATTTTATTGAATTCGATACAACGGGTAGGAAATTCCAGAATGGAAAAATGAAGATTGGTATGGGTTTTTTAAGAAAGATTTGCTAAAGTTTAGAATGAAAGAGGAGAGGAGGCTGCTGGCTTTAAATTTAGCAGACGAGCGACTCTTGAAAGGTTACCAGTATGCGGCTTTTCAAAAGTCGCTCATAAAGACTACGACTTGGCGATTTTTAAAAAGTCTCTTACTAGCAACTTTTCAAAAGCCATCGATTCCATACCATACAAAAAAATTACAACACATTTGCGCTATCTGAAAAAGTGTCGATGTGTTTTGATCAACGAAACACTGTGCTGTTTAAAGCAGAACTATAAACGATATTAGTTTGTAATTTGAAAAGAGCTATAAACGATATTAGTTTGTAAAAAGAATTATTTGTGTAATTAGTTTGCAAAAGAAAGCTAAATCGAAAAAATAAAAATAAAAAATCCTAAATCAAATGACACAAGTCAAATACAGAGGCCAAGTTCAATCGTATGTCATCTCAACAGTTACCATGAATGACATGATAAATTTAAATTTCAAATTTACCTTTTACAATATTATCATGTTATTCTTTTCTACAATCTTATCGTGTAACAGTTAATTGTGTAACTGTTCTTGGACGTTAACTAATAATACAAAAACTTGGGTAATGAATAAAATGAGGTATTTTTAGTCTTTCAGAAAATATGAAATCTAATTAAATATTTCTTAACAATTTCTACGTTAATCGTAGCAAAATCACACTTATTTTCTTTACTCAAGCACCGCATTTAATTACATTTCATACCGTTTTAACTTCTCTAACATTTACATATACCAACAATTATTAAAATTCAAAGTAAAAACATGAAAATTTCATAAACATTTATCACAACTTTTGAAGAACATCACGATTTACTAACCGCCGCAGGAGGCAACCCAACGCTCCGATTAGCACAAAACTGCTCGCCACCACCGCCGCCACCATGAACGACGAAATGACCAACCTGCCCCTCCCCTTTCACCAAATTCTCCCCGCACAAAAACTCCTCACTGTACCTCCTCTCCACCTCCCTCTCAAAATCATGCACGATCACATCCGTCTTCCCCTTTCCCCTCCTCGACATCACCGCTGCCGTGAAGATCGCCGCCATCCTCCCCGGTGACTCCTCCGAGTACCCCCTCGGTCCATCCACGATTATCACATCCCAATCCACTTCATACAGTTCATTCGGCAAGTCGTTTATCGCCAGCCGACACTCCGAGAACAGCAGATTTTGAATCGGCCTGCAGTCGCCGTCAACCTTCGACTTCGCTTCCGAGATTAGCTCGTCCGCTTCCTTCACCTTCGTTGAGTACGCGACGTCGTACGCTTCGATGTTGGGATGCTTGTCCTCGAAGTGTTTAATGTAGTACTCGTTCTCGTCCAGGATGACTGTTCTGCCGCCGTGGTTGATAGATTTCCATAAGAGGGTTTCTGGGCCGAGGCCGAAGATGAGGAGGTTGGAGGGAGATCTGCGGCGGAGGAGGGAGGCGATGGATTTGAGATCGGCAGCCGACATGCTGCCGGCGGAGGCGGAGGCGGTGGCGTAGTGGAGGAGGGAGTCGTAAATCGGGAGAGGAAGCGAGGTTTGGGGGAAACGGGGATCGGGTTTCGGGTTGGATTGGGAAGCGCGATTGTTAGAGGAAATGAAGGTGAAAAAGGAGGCGAAGGAGAAGAAGGTGATGATGAAGATGAGGAAAATGCGAGAGGAGGAGGAGAAGAAGAAGGAGTTTTGTTTGTGGAGAGATGGCTGAAGAAGAATTAGTTTTGTGTTGTTGTTCATCGCGTTCTTCATTTTTATGTACTTATTTAATGATTTTTCAATTTGAGGAGGAGGAGGAGGAGGAGGAGAGGTTTTTGTGTTTAAAGGGAAGTGGGAAATATTGGGGATATATATGTAAAGAGGGAAAAATAGGGAGATTTGGTGAAACAGCGAGTTAATAACAACTAGAGTGGGGTCTAGCGAAGGGTATATTAATTTCCTTGAGCTGATTTTAGGGACGCAACTTTACTCCTTGTTTTGCTATGAGTGTAAGCTTCACGTTTTTGGTAAAAAATTTCAGTAGCAAACGGACACATGTTGTGCGTCTATGTGCATCATTTTCTTTTGGTACGTAGTTAATAAATTTTGAACAGTAAAAGGTCGGTGCATAGCAGAGCCCAACAGATCGATACTCAGAACTATAAATATATATATATATGTGTGTGTGTGTGTAATAAAGAAGGGACTGTATAAGCTGTTGTAGAAGATTAGAGTCATCCACTTTCTATTTGATACCAAGAACGGCATCGACAAGCCAAACATCATAAAATAGATAGATGCTAATGCTGCAGACCGCAGTCCATACAACAAGCCACTGTCTTTTGAATGAATGATGGAATCCTTCAGTGCAAAGTCTATCAACCTTCTAGTGCAAAGTCCATCTACCGTTTGCCGGCCGAATGATGGGACATTATCGTTTAGCACGCGTCCGATACGTTGAAAGCCCCAACGATCTATTTTCTCCAAACAGACCGTTGTGGCTAAAGCAGAAAATGATGCGTTGATATCAGACGCATCCAACGTCAACATCCCCGTTTATTTATGTTTTCCTCTCATTTCTCCTTTTATCACTCTTCTTCTCTCCTCTCACCATAGTAACTCTCTTACAATCAATTGTTGTTCCGATACAGATTTCGATTATAAAGATGTGCAGAATTTAATTGTTATATTAGCTTATCTACACAGAAGCAGAGATACTATTATACGAATTTGCACGCCAGTTTATACGGGTTTACATTTGCTGTTGGATATATTAAAACGTTGTTAACATAATTTTCGAATGAAAATATTATGTTTTCTCTCCTTGTGCGATAATTTATATGATATGGTTTCAACGGAAAGTATGAATACCAGAGAATAAGTTGTCATATTCGTATACACAATAGTTGCATTGTTCTCAAATCGACAAATGGGTAAAAGATTTCAAAGATGAAGTAGCACAATTTCAGTTCATTCTCATGTTGTTTTAAAAGCAGTACCGTTGCTTGCTAAAGATATTATAAAGACAGATGATTCTCAATTTAATAATGTTTCACAACAAGTTAAAAATTCAAATCAATGCTGCTCTTATTTTAGAAATTGCGTTGGTGCTATAGACGATACACACGTAATGACACACTTAACCGCGATTGAGTTTTTCCATATATTTGACGAAAATGTTTTATTACACAAAATATCTTAACAGCCTACTCATTCTATTTACATTTTACTTATACTATGGCTGGTTGGGAAGGTACTTCGTACGATGGTTGAATTTTTAATGAAGTTATACATGATAGAAAGTATAACTTTTCTCATCCTCCACCGGGACAATTATTTAATAGATTCAGGGTACCCACCTCAAATTAGAAATCTACCACCTTATCGAAATATTGGATACCATATTCACATTTTCGTCAAACCGCAAATCAACCAAAATCGGACAGTGAAAATTTTAATTTCTACCATTCAAGTTTATTTATGGCAATTGAGAGAACCTTTGGAATATGAAAGAAAAATTTTACCATTTTAAAGAATAAGCAGTCATACTCATTCGAAACTCAAATACAAATTGTCGTTGCTGCAATGTTATACATAATTTTATACAAAAATACAATAGTGGTGGTCCAGATTTTATGGTTTATGATGATGATCTTGATCTTGTTCTAGAAGAATACCATGAGAAATATTATAGTATGCAAAATATCACAAGCAGAGTGACCGAACAAGCACAATGACATCCAGACGATGAAATGGCAATACTTTACAGTACCTTAAGAAATAAAATTATTGCAGTAGGGTTGCGCTGAAACTTTGTAGTTGTATCAATTTATCTGTATCTTTAAATTATTGCATTTGTCTTTCAAATATTATAGTTTTTTTATGAAATTTCATAATTTATTTCATTTTAATTGGAATTATTTAACACGTATTACACGACAAAACAAATAATAAATTACTTATAAACTAAATAACTAATTCAAGTACTTTGCTCAAATATATCGCTCAGATAGCTCTTTTGCATCACCAAACACATTTCTCTTTCAACCAAATTCACCGTTCAAATGCTTCACTCAAATACCCCGTTTATAAAGAATGGACCCTATATCCCTCAAAGTGATTGTTTTCGATGTCATTCAACATGAGAAGAATATGGCCAGGCTTTCTAGCGTTGCTCTTGGCAAAATATTCGTATAAATATGAGCTTCAATTGTGAGATTTAAGCATAATCCAAGAAGAAATAGAGCGGTCATTGGAAAGATGAGCATGTCATTCTTCTCTTATTGAAATATTAAATTAGACCTCCAACTTTGTATCTCCTTGTCCCATAGGTGCCGTAGAAGCATCTTAAAGGACAATCTTGCTTCTAATTAAGCGTTTAGAGATGTAAAGCCAAATTGGTAAAAGCCGTAATTTTCTACATTAAGCATCATCCGTGGAGCAAATAGTCGTAGTTGCAGCAACACCACTTATTTTTGATCGATTCATGAAAGTATTTAGTTGATTTTAGAAAGGTAGGTTTCGAAGGAGGAAGAATGCGAAGAACTGATAGAGTTTGGGGTATGCCCTAGGGGCAATCATGTAGTTTACTGTAAATAAATAACTCTAAACTCAATTCTCGTACGAAATAAAGGTGTTTCTTCTTTTTGTTATATATTTGTTATAATGTTTATAAATAATTAAATGTTTAATTAAAATATATTTAATAGAAAATCCATAAATGATATGTTTTTGTAATAGTTTTTACAAAATGTTGTAACTGTGAGTAATCTATCACAGTAAATTAAATATACCATTTTAAATTTTCTTAATCAAGATGCATCGAGACTGGATATCGATGTATCCATTGAGACTAAAGTATGTAACGCTCTCCAATGTTGGGAAATATATTGCTCATGACTACTAGGGGCACCTAGGGGTTACGTATTGATAGTTATTGGATAACTATGGAACAACTCACTTCATAGTTTTCTGTTGGTTAATATAACTAAGGTCAAACAGAAAATATCGATATGACTAATTTACACAGTTCTCTTAACTTGAGGATACTGTTGACCTTCAATGTGGAAGCTCCGCTTTTATTATAGTTAAATCATGGCATGATGTCCATCGAACGACTATAGTTGGGTCGAGTGAAAGCATTGGAAGCAAAACACTATCAAGCGAGGATTCGTTTCCTCAGTTATATGATGTTAGTATCATGGTCAACTGAAGTCAACTTAAAGTCAAAGTTTCTAGCCAAAGCAGTTCGGTTAATAATAACTGTTATTATCGAGCGGAGGATTTTATGTTTGGACTGTAAAGTTGAATGTGGATGATATCGAAATTTTGACCATTACCAAATTTCATAAATCCAAAATGATATAGTTTGAGAAGAGTATTGTTGTAAATAATTGTTACCATCGGGTGCTGCTTATAATAAGTAATATTAAATTTTACTAAAAAAGGTGTAAGCAATAAATTCAACCAAAATGTCACATCACCTCCTAAGCAATGTGTGAACGTTAATATTCGAATAGTTCGATATTAATCGCTGACTGAATTTATACCTTTGAGTCGCACAACCGAAATGATGAATGCTTTAAATGAACCACATGATTTAATTAATTTATAATTGTTGTAAATTGATTAAGTTAATTAATATTTATAAAGTATTAATTGCTAAATTTTTATTTAATTTTTTTGAATTCCCTTAGCATTTAGTAAAGTGCGTATATATATGAGTTATAAACGTGCATATTGATATATGATATCTTTAGAGTGTTTAAATCTGACTTAAACATGATAAATACTAAAAAGGGGGCTTTAAATAAATTAACTTAATTAGTATTTATGAAATATTAGTTATTAAAATTTTATTTTAATTTATTTGAATAATATTAGCATTTAATGGTATGCGTATATAAAAGTTATAAATGCATGCACATTTGAATTGGATTTAAATGGGATTTTGAGATTTTGAATTTTTTTTAGGGCCTATCTGGCATCATCCATTGCTAGCCATGCATGTAGAAGATAGAGAGAGGATTTGATTAACATTCAAAAACAAATTAATAGGGAAATTTTTTAAGGAAGGAATATAAAAGGTTTCTATCATTCCTTTAAAACACATCTCCCTTTATTTTCTTATACGATTGATTTATTTCCTGTCATAATCATCTCTCTTGCTCTTCTATCGTAGAATTTCAAATTTCCATGGCTTGCTATCCTCTAAATTTCCAAATTAAAATATCAAATAAAATTAATAACAAAAGGTGGTTCTAATCTCTTAATTCTTGTAAAATTTGGAGATTGATTCATGGAATCTTAGAGCCTTTGATTCATCATTCATGGTGCATTCTCTTGGCAACATCTCAAGGTGATTATTCTAATTTTATATATTCATCATTCAACTTGTTTAAGTAATTTAGATCCATCTTCTGTTTCATCTCATCCGTGTATTTGTTTATTTGATCAAATATATTAGATCCATTTTGCTCCATCTTAATTAATTACATATGTTCACCATGTTATTTAATTTGAATCTGTTTTAAGACATATTTTGATTGTTTGCCAATTCATGTTGTCGTTGTTGATCTACCTTATATGATCCCATGTTTAATTAATTTTCATATTGCTTAATTGTTTAGATATGAAACCTTTGCAATATATACATATGTGTCTCATTTTTCATATCTATTTTGTTGTTGTTTCCAGTTTGTTATTTTAAAAAAACACTTTTTGATTAAAATCTAAGTCTTAATCAATGAAATATTTCTATTATTGAATCAAGTAGAAAACATATGTAATATATTTATATTTGTATGTATGTTTTGTATTCAATATTTCAAATTCAATCTTTTGGTTTTTGTATCTTCTGTTTAAAGTTATAAAAAAGGTTTTCTTTATAAACATAACTGGACTTTATTGCAAAATATCATAAACCCTTTGATTTCCTTTTAAAATTAAAGTTGGTCTTTAGTTGTTACTTTATATTGGAACATATACTAAATTATAAATTTTAACATAAAGATGTATTAAGTTTAAAATATTATTTACAATGATTTTTGTATGTGTATACACACACACACAAAAATTTGTAGGATCGATTTCACCCTAGAGGGGGGTGAATAAGGTGATACTGATAATTATAAAAATTAATTGCGGAAGCTTAATATTATTTCAATACAGATAAATCAAAATTATAACAGAACAGATAATAGCAGAATAATAAATGCAGAAATAGAACGACACAGAATTTACCCAGCTTCGGCCAAACCCTGCCTACGTGCTGCCCTCAAGGTTTGTACTAGAAATTAAGTAGTCACAAGCTTACACACGTAAACTCGCGACACCGGCTACTGACTAACCTAACCTTACGCTCAAAACTCTACCACAACTCAGCCACTGAGTTGCGAATTCTCAAACTACGCCATGTAGTTTGTCCCATAGTCACACGACTAGTAATTACAATCGTTTAAAAAGAAATACAAATTTAAAAACAATTTAAAAACAAAAGAGACTAAACCCTAATTTAAAATTTAATTAATAAAAGAAATAGGTCGGCCCAATTTCAAAACAACTTCGGCCTTCTTTATTTCTTTTATTGGCCGTTCCTTTTTCTTTTGCTCTGTATAATGACGGCTTGTTTTCCTTTGTTCCTTCTTCGTTCCAAAATTAGGGCTATTGATAAAATTGAAGCGCCGCTTCGGGTTGTTCGATCAAAACAGATGATTTAGCGTTGCTTGCTTTTTCGATCAGGTGTTACTTTGAATTGCAGACGGCTACTTCAATTTGTCGAGTTCGGTTGAATGATATGGTATGTGATTTCCTTTTTATTTATTCTTGTTTATATGCTCAAACTCGATTGATTCTTCTGGCCGATGATGATTATGGGTTTTTATATAGATTCGATCTCCTTATTTTTTCGTTCGTCTGATAGTTGTTTGATTTTGTCAATACTGTGCTTCGGCCATTCGATTATGTTTGGATGTTGATGATTTCTCTGACTTTATCAATTTCATATAATCTGATACTTGGTACTCACGATTTTGATTTTTGACTTGGTTCGATTTCTTGGTTTCCACGGCTCTGACTATGCTGTGACGATTTTTGGCACTAACTTGTTCAGTATCGGCTTTAACTTGAATTTTGTTACTTACTTGACTTCGCCACTGATTGAGTTCATCGCTATAGCAACCTCTATTTCATTTTTGTGCATTTTCAACTGCAAACTTTAATTGCATATCATCCGGTGCATTGTTAACATCGCCTTGACTTTTATTAGTTCAAACTTGCCATGGTTTTGATTTTTGCCTCTAGGACTTCGGCTTTTGCTTTGAATTATTTCTCTGTGACCATTTTTTGGTTTGTTCAAATTCTTTGACAACCACGGCTTAACATTGACTCTGGCTTTCCTCTGATCATATATGTTGACTTCTTCATGTTGCATGATTGTTGAGTTCAAGTTGCACTGTCCACATAATCATTTGTTCATGTTGCATTATATCTGGACTTGCTCGAGTTCATATATCTGACTTCGGTCATATTGAACTCTGTTTGTCTCTGTTGCAGTTGAGTTTGAGTTGCTTGTATAACTTGGTGCCACTGGTTCATTAGTGTTTGATCATTGATGTTGCTCTGTTTTGATGTGCGCAGTTTTGGTTTGTACTTGTGTTATAACTGCATGCTTTGTTTGCATATCTATGCACATTGTAGCCTTGGTCTTTGTTGCTGTGTTCCCATATTAGTGTGGTTGGAGTTTGTTTTGTTTTTTCAGACCTGTAGCATTATGTTGCATCTATTTTTGCTGATTTGAGTTTTTGCTGCCTTCATGTACATGCTGAGTCTCGTGACATTGTCTGATATGCATTTGCTTGATGGTCTGAATGGACTGTCTAACCTTTCACTTGAGACTGTATGTAGCTGTCTTGACCACTTGATTGCATTTGGATTTGTTTTTCGAATTACACCTGAGTTGATTCCAGCTTGTAGCTCAGATTTGACCTTGTGCTGAAAGTTGTGACATTATTTTATTGCACTTGAGTTGAATCCGGTATTTTGGGTTTGACCTGTGCTCACCTGTCCCTGTAATTTTATCAAGTGTATATATCGGTGTGCACGGCCTTGTGGCATATACAGTGATACACCGTGTATGTCACAAGCTGTTCGTATATGATGAATTCAAAGTTAAATGATGACGAACAACCCAAATAAATGAGGCAAATATTATTTTCAACATTCACATTTTATTTTATACTGTAAAAATATTTCCTTTTCAATTTTACCGCGTCAATATTTATTTTTGCAGATTGCTCAAATGCTGGATTCAATTTGAAGTGAAGTTGAAGATAAAATACGAGTTGAGTGAATGAGTGATATGTAGTAGGTCAAATGTAAATGTGAATCGTGATGTAATCAAAATTGTACTGCAATTGAAATTGTATATATATAGTGAGAGCTTGAACTTTGTACTATTCAAAGATTGTAATAAATATTTGTTTGAATAAAATTTCTGTTTGAATTCGAATTCTGTGTTATTTATTTTTATTCAGCAAATATTTTTTAATCTATGAAAAATAAAATAGTACATTAACAAATACATTTACACGAATATATATATATATATATATATGTTTATTGTCATCAAACAAAAATCATATAATCGCATATTCAACAATCTCCCCCTTTTGATGATAACAAACATATATTTAAGATTTTGAATATGTTAAATGTATTTGATCATTGATATACTCTAATTGCTCCCCCTATTTAAATGCTTCCTCTCTACGCAAAGCTCCCCCTACATATATGCATACAATTAAAAATATGCAAATGAGCCTGGATACAAATGGAAAATATTTGACCTTTGCTTGATTTTATTTGACAAAATCTTAACTTTTCTCTCCTCCTTTTGTTATCAGCAAAAGAGTAATAGTGGCAGAGAAAATAGAGATAAAGTGATCGATATTATCCAACATTAAAACTCAATTGAATATAAATATTAAATTTCAATAAAAAAATCAAACAAAAATCATAAATACTTTGTTAGGCGCATATTCCACTTTTAGAATGATGGAAATGATGTCATCATATAAAAGCATACAGTTGTGTCCATTTGTGGTATATTTATATTAGGAATTTGAATATCTACCAACCATGCATAACCGTTAGGACTTTTAAATGAGATTAGTAGTATTCCAATTTTGTTTTAAAAATGAATTCAAGTATCTTCTAACCACGCATAACCGTGAGGACTTTTAAATGGGATTAGAATCAACTTGTTTATTTTAAAAATCAATTTTGATATGCATTCCATACATGCATAACCGTGAGGACTTTGTTATGAGCATGGAAGCACATAACAAATTCCAAGTAATTCACCCATGCATAACCGTGAGAACTTTTAAATGAGAGTGAATACTTTGGATTTTATTATTATTTTATTATTTTATTAAAAAAATGTAAAATGAAAAATGAATGATTCCTATTTAAAGTATCACATGTTGACCAACTATATAGAATTTTGATGAGTGATAGTCGTTAGAAATATGATAGAAATAGAGATGGTTATGGAATTTTTACCAACAAAAAGTTTTACAACTCTTGTTTAAATTTCTAAAGAAATTTACTAATTATACCATCTCGAGTCATAATATATGATAAATATCAACACTCATCACTTTTTTCGATCATTATTTATCTTTTCGATAATTATTAGGGAGTCGGATTAGTCAAAATAGTCATTTAAAATCAAATTCAAAAATAATTATGAAATCAAATTTTCAAAATGACTGATCTAAAAACATGGTCAAAAATGATTTTCTCGAAGGGGTTATTTGAGAAAATTTTCTGCTATTTGAAAATTATTTGAAATGAAAAATATGCAGATATTTTCTTTGAAAAACGATGCAGTTACTAAATGTCTCAACAAAAATCACGTTCAACTAGTAATTTTTCTATCAACTAGATTACCAGTGTAATCCGCATCTGAATTTCTCTTCCACTCAAAATTATCATTAATTGAATTTGATAGACCGGACCATGAAGTATGCAACAAAATATCTCAAAATCAATTTTAACAGCTTTTTAAACGACATTTTCTTGAATTTGAATTGAAGTCGTGTAAATAATCAAAAACCGTGAATATAGAGTTAGCCGTATTATAACCAAATGTATTATCATCCAACAAAACACTATTATTAATCCAAACTAATATATATGAAGTAATTTAGATGCTCTAGAGATTTTTATAGTGTTTTTGGCATAAGAATATAATTAACCAACAATTTTAAATAAGTCAGAATCAAAATCATCATTATTCCATCATCATATTATTGGCTGATTTAACTCAGATTATGGTGCAGATTATCACATTTAATATATCATTCAAATTAATATACCATTACCTGTTTTACCTTTACGATATTTTTCATTGTTGTCCATTGTGATTCTATCACCTTTATACTAGGCTAATGAACTTTGCTTTGTCGTCCGTTGTATTTCTGGAACAGGCAGAATCCATATAACACCATTGTTGTTCCTTAGCCTGCCACCATACCTACATAGGGAAAGATTTTTGTGACCTATTTTTTTTATAGGTCCATGGTTGTTAGTGGAAGAATATTTAGAAAAATAATTTTGTGGGGACCCAAAACTATTTATATATGTTCCTTTTGGCACCCAGATTTGTTTAACTTTGAGAGATTTTATATTTGTGCCTTTTGGAACCCAAATTGGTATAGTTTTCACGTGTTTGGGTCTATACCAACACCTATTTTGATTGTGTCCAAATTTTCTACAAATTGTGCACATTGAATTTTCTTGATTAATCTCATTTCTAACATTTTTAGATTGATTATATCCAAGTCCTTGTCTATCTGTATTAACAGTTTGCATTCCTAATAATATATTCAACGATTTTTCACTTTTGGAAAATTTATCTAAAGTCGTTGACAGTTGTTGGACTTGTGTTTTGAGAGATTCATTTTCGTTTAACAATTGTGTGCACTTTTTAATAGAATTCTCTCTCCTAGTATTTTCACTTTCTTTCAAAATCAGAATTTCATTTTCAAGTGATTTTATATTAATTTCTGATTTTTTAATTTCTTCTTTAAATGTTGGACATTTATCACACTTAGGGATCCTACTTTGATAGGTTTTAACTAATTGGTCAAGTTGTTCATTTAATTCTATCAAAGTGTCTTTTTGTGATTCAAGTTTGGCATACTTCTCCCTAAGTCGTTCAAAACAGCCATTTACTTCGTGGAAATATATAAGTAATTCTGAGCGAGTGAGTTTTGATACCTCGCTTGGCTCGTCATCGTCACTATCAGTTATATTTCCTTGAAAGCACATATCTGCTTTCTCACTCTCACTGCTAGTACTTTGATTATCTTCATCACTTGTATTCCACGTGGCTGCAAAACTTCTCCGTTTTGATTTCTTTTCAAAGTCGCGTTGATTTTGAGGACAATTGGGCTTGATGTGTCCGGGTTGGTTGCACTTATGACAGATGATCTTCTGTTCTTCTGAGTAGTCTAGTGCTTTGGCTATTCTTCTTTTCAATTTTTGATTTCGAGCTGGATTTTCGTATTTGTAATTCCACCTTTTGAATTTCTTTATTAACAGCTCCAATTCTGCTGCTTCATCATCATCATCATCATCACCATCACTTTCTGTTGTTCCTTTAAGAGCTATTAATTTCTTTCGAGTGTCACCTCCTTAACGCTCTTCCTTGAATTTCATTTCTAGCTCATAAGTGGTGAGATTTCCGATGAGTTCTTCAACTTTCATCTGTTTTAAATTTTTTGATTCTTGAATGGCAGTCACTTTTTCTTCAAAACTTCGTGGAAGGAATCTGAGGATTTTTCGAACTATCTCCAACTCTGTGTATGATTTTCCAAGAGCTTTTGATTTGTATACGATATTGGAAAGTCATCCATACATCTCTTTGACATTTTTCTTCCTTCGCCATTGTGAAGTTCTCGTATTCACTGCTTAGCATGGCAAGGCGAGATTCTTTGACTTGAGATGTTCCTTCACGAGTCACTTCTAGTGTGTGCCATATTTCCTACGCAGTTAGACAATGTGAGACACGATTAAATTCAAATTAATCTAATGAATGGATAATAGAATTCATAGCTTTGGCATTAGCATTAGCATTTTGTAATTTATTTTCTAATTCTGTCCAGATCCTTCGGTTTATCTATTTCGTGATTATCTATAGTTATAGTTGGTGCTCTATAACCTGTCTCAACAATATTCCAAGCGTCAATGGTTTTTAGAAAAAAATTCATTCTATTTTTCCAGTAGGCATATTCACCATTGAACATTGGTGGTCTAACTATGGACTGACCCTCAGCAAAAGCATTATTAAAAGAAGCCATTTTAAAAATTCAAATTTTTAAAACAAAAACTGGTTTTTGAAAAATGATTTTTTTTAATAAAACAAAAGTTGACTTCTATTCCTTGCTCCGATACCACTTGTAGGACCGATTTCACCCTAGAAGGGGGGTGAATATGGTGATACTAATAATTATAAAAATTAATTGCGGAAGCTTAAAATTATTTCAACATAGATAAATCAAAATTATAACAGCACAGATAATAGCAGAATAATAAATGCAGAAATAGAACGACACAGAATTTACCTAGCTTCGGCAAAACCCTGCCTACGTGCTGCCTCCAAGGTTTCTACTAGAAATTAAGTAGTCACACGCTTACACACGTAAACTCGATGCACCCGCTACTGACTAACCTAACTCTACGCTCAAAACCCTGCCACAACTCAGCCACTGAGTTGCGAATTCTCAAACTACGCCACGTAATTTGTCCGCTAATCACACGACTAGTAATTACAACCTTTTAAAAAGAAATACAAATTTAAAAACAATTTAAAAACAAAAGAGACTAAACCCTAATTTAAAATTTAATTAATAAAAGAAATAGGCCGACCCAATTTCAAAACAACTTCGGCCTTCTCTATTTCTTTTATCGGTCGTTCCTTTTTCTTTTGCTCTGTATAATGGCGGCTTGTTTTCCTTTGTTCCTTCTTCGTTCCAAATTAGGGCCATTGATGAAATTGAAGCGCTGCTTCGGGTTGTTCGATCGAAACAGATGATTTAGTGTTGCTTGCTTTTTCGATCAGGTGTTACTTTGAGTTGCAGACAGCTACTTCAATTTGTCGAGTTTGGTTGAATGATATGGTATGTGATTCCTTTTTATTTATTCTTGTTTATATGCTCGAACTGGATTGATTCTTCTGGCCGATGATGATTATGGTTTTTATATAGATTCGATCTCCTTATTTTTTCATTCGTCTGATAGTTGTTTGATTTTGTCAATACTGTGCTTCGGCCATTCGATTATGTTTGGATGTTGATGTTTTCTCTGACTTTATCAATTTCGTATAATCTGACACTTGATACTCACGGTTTTGATTTTTGACTTGGTTCGATTTCTTGGTTTCCACGGCTCTGACTATGCTATGATGATTTTTGGCACTAACTTGTTCAGTATCGGCTTTAACTTGAATTTTGTCACTTACTTGACTTCGCCACTGATTGAGTTCATCGCTATAGCAACCTCTATTTCATTTTTGTGCATTTTCAACTGCAAACTTTAATTGCATATCATCTAGTGCATTGTTAACATCGCCTTGACTTTTATTACTTCAAACTTGCCATGGTTTTGATTTTTGCCTCTGGGACTTCAGCTTTTGCTTTGAATTATTTCTCTGTGGCCATTTTATAGTTTGTTCAAATTATTTGACAGCCACGGGTTAACATTGACTCTGGCTTTCCTCTGATCATATATGTTGACTTTTTCATGTTGCATGATTATTGAGTTCAAGTTGCACTGTCCATATAATCATTTGTTCATGTTGCATTATATCTGGACTTGCTCGAGTTCATATATCTGACTTCGGTCATATTGAACTCTATTTTTCTCTGTTGCAGTTGAGTTTGAGTTGCTTGTATAACTTGGTGCCACTGGTTCATTAGTGTTTGATCATTGATGTTGCTCTGTTTTGATGTGCACAGTTTTGGTTTGCACTTGTGTTATAACTGCATGCTTTATTTGCATATCTATGCACATTGTAGCCTTGGTCTTTGTTGTTGTGTTCCCATATTAGTCTGGTTGGAGTTTGTTTTGGTGTTTCAGACCTGTAGCATTATGTTGCATCTATTTTTACTGATTTGGGTTTTTGCTGCCTTCATGTACATGCTGAGTCTCGTGGCATTGTCTGATATGCATTTGCTTGATGGTCTGAATGGATTGTCTAACATTTCACTTGAGACTGTATGTAGCTATCTTGACCACTTGATTGCATTTGGATTTGTTTTTCGAATTACACCTGAGTTGAATCCAGCTTGTAGCTCGGATTTGACCTTGTGCTGAAAGTTGTGACGTTATTTTATTGCACTTGAGTTGAATCCGGTATTTTGGGTTTGACCTGTGCTCACCTATCCTGGTAATTTTATCAAGTGTATATATCGGTGTGCATGGCCTTGTGGCATATACAGTGATACACTATGTATGTCACAAGCTTTTTGCGTATGATGAATTCAAAGTTAAATGATGACGAACAACCCAAATAAATGAGGCAAATATTATTTTCAACATTCATATTTTATTTTATACTGCAAAAATATTTCCTTTTCAATTTTGCTGCGTCAATATTTATTTTTGCAGATTGCTCAGATGCTGGATTCAATTTGAAGTGAAGTTGAAGATAAAATACGAGTTGAGTGAATGAGTGATATATAGTAGGTCAAATGTAAATGAGGATCGGATGTAATCAAAATTGTACTGTAATTGAAATTGTATATATATAGTGAGAGCTTGAACCTTGTACTATTCAAAGACTGTAATAAATATTTGTTTGAATAAAATTTCTGTTTGAATTCAAATTCTGTGTTATTTATTTTTATTCAGCAAATATTTATTTAATCTATGAAAAATAAAATAGTACATTAACAAATACATTTACACGAATATATATATATATATATATGTTTATTGTCATCAAACAAAAATCATATAATCGCATATTCAACAAAATTTATTTGCGTATGTATACATACATACATACTTATATAATCTGAGTTAATTTATATGATGGACTTTTGTGTAAAATCATAGTTTTTAGTATTAAAAACTTTCAGTTTTGAAATTAGGTTCAAAATTGCTGACATTTTGGAGTTACAAAAGTAACCTTAATTTTATCTCATTTATATGTATATGTATATTGTATATGAATGCAAATATATGTATGTATATGTATTTTAAATAATACTACGGACAATAAAGACACATATGCAGGAAATATCATCTCTATACATTATTTGATTTGTTGTACTTACATAATTTACAGTAAAGTACATTTGGACGATAGTTACATTTTATACCATGAATAAATTGCCAATTAATATCATTTAATGATCCAGTCAATTTAATTATAAAGAGAGAGAAAATGAAAGGTTTCTCTCTCTTTATATAATGTTTATTATACTCTCAATTAATTACCTGCTTTTAGGGGAAGAAATGAAAAGTTTCCTTCCCTAAATTAACTCTTATAAACAATTGCTGAGTGTATTTGATGCACTATACATTTAAACTAAATTAATTTTAATCTTCCTTTTAACCAACTTTAAATAAAATAAGACTTAATGTTTTATTAGATTGGATCCAACATACATTTAGACTTCATAGGCTTTTTAAAGATCCAAAATGGTAAAAAAATTGAAATTCATCCATTTCTTCCGCTGCGGGCTGGTCCAGTACCAACAATGGTATTGGAGCACAATAACCTATGCAGTCTAAATTATTCATGTTAGGACTAACTAATTAAGTCTGCCCACTTGGTACGGTGTCTAGAAAGGTAATGCCTAGGATTGGAATTGGGTAATCAAATACACTGTCCTACCTGCTTACCAGCCTAGTTGAAAGGTGAAGTGAGGCCAAAGGTTGCCCCTAATAGAAAAGACCCAACTTGAATTGGACCATGGACTAATTTTCAAAGTCGTTTTGAAAATTAAAGCTAAGAATTTAAAATTTAATTGTTAAATTGAAAATGAAATATTTTTATCATAAAATTTATAATTTAACACAATTTTTCAAAATGTTTGAAAACTTACTAACATTAATTTCAAATTTCAAATTTATTAAAAAGATTAATATAATTAAATAAATTAAACAAGTTAATTAATTAGTGAACATGTGCACGTATTATATATCGATATATATGTTATGTTGTTTTGAATTGCTTAAAATAACATAAGTATACATGTATGCGTATGAATTTAAGTTTGAAATTAATATAATTTAATTAAAATAGTTTAATTAAATAAGTAAATTAAAAGGTTGTTTAATTAAATCACATATGTATATGATACATGTGTTATATTATAACAGTTATAAAGTATAATTATTCATGGATATAAATGTATCAATGTAAAATTAATTAAAGTGTTAATCAATAAAATTAATTAAATATGATTTAATCACTATAAACTAAAGGTGGAACCTAAAAGAAACCTAAATAGACTTAAGAAATAAATACATATGTAATCGTACGTATATCGTGATTTCAGATGTGCTTGACACTTGAATCATGAGGGTAGTTCATAAGAATTACATTATTTCATATAAATCGATATCACTCAATTTAATATTGTCCACTACCATATATATTGATAAATTACTTGCATACTCCTTAGTTGTTTAGCAAACTCAAGCTAGGGATGTTATGTGTAGTATTATTAATATATTAAATATATGAGGTAAGATAACTATACGTATTTGTTGAGCAAACTCAATGTACATATACTATACTTAGGCCGTCACGATATGGTAGGTACGAGTGAATAATTTTCATTTTGATTTGTTGATCAAACTCAAGGTCAAAGTGAAATTAGGACATGGAACTAAGAATTAGGATTTGTATATGATACAACCGATAAAGAGTTATCCATCGTCTGTGGGGCTATGACTTGTTGAGCAAACTCAAGGTCAGAATTCCAAGACGGATGAGTCCTAACACTTACTAGTGAAGTCAAAAGACTTCTATGTTTCAACTTAGAGTTTGGCGAAACATAAAAGACTAGTGGCAGCTTATTAGTAAAATGAAACATAAAGTTTGACCTTACTAATATTATAAAAACATCTACTATGATTTGTCCTAATATTCTACCACTTAAACTTGTAGAAAATGTCAACTAAAAAACTGTTTTCTGAAAGTGACAAGCTCACTGGACCTAAGCGTACAGGATGGCAAAGATCAATTAAGAAGGATTTAACTTACGAGCGCCTCTGGACTTCTGTTACATGTGAACCCAAAATTGAACCCACTAATGATGTAGACCCTGAAGATTGGCAATTGACTAAGAGATCGCCCAAGTTTTTGTGTTGTACACCATAGACAAACCGTTGCAAAGGTAACATGAAAACCATGTCCGTCCATGAGATTTTTAATAGTCTTAAAGCTCTTTTTGGTGAACAGTCCCATTATGCAAGGCAGAAATTTCGAAGAAACTATTCAACACAAAAATGACCAAGGGACAGCAAGTGGACGATTAAGCCCTAACGATGAAAGGCTGTGTTGATAGACTTGCACAAATAGACATCGAAATAAGCAATGAAATGCACGTAGACTTGATCCTCGGTTCTCTCACTTCTCAGTATGAACCATTAGTATTGAATTACAACATGAACCAATTAAATGTGAATCTCGTGGAGCTCCTCAATATGTTGAGGTCATCCGAGTCTGTATATAAGGATCAAGGTGTCGTACTTGTTGTGAAAGGTAATGTATCATCTTTGAAAGGTTCGAAGAAGCGAAAAAGAGATGGTAAGAAAAATAAAAGTAAAATGCCCGATGACAAGGGTGAATGTAACCACTGCCACAAGAAAGGTCACTGGAAAAGGAACTGTCCTGAGTACTTAAAGATTGTTAGGGAAAGGAAACAGAATGGTTCTGCAGCTCCATTAGGTACATTTATGGTTCAATACTGTTTCGCAATCAATAAAATATCTTGGGTTTTAGGTACTGGATCTAAAACTCATATATGTAGTACATTACATGGGCTTATGAACTGGCCCCATGTGGCAAAAGGAGAAATGAGCCTCAAAGTTGTCGAAGGATCTAATATAGATGCAATGGTAATAGGAGATTATCATCTAGTTTTTCCTAGTAGTGTAGTATTGGTATTAAATAATTTCTATTTTGTGAAAGACTTTATCTGCGTATTATATATGTGTTTAGATTGTTCGAGATTGGATATGTTTTTCATTGTGCGAACAATGTTATGAACATTAGAGTGAATGGAAATAAGATATGTATTGGTGTTCTTGAAAATAGAATTTATGTGATCAACAATAATTATGTGTGTTATGTGAATAAATCTTCTAACAATATAAATGAAAATTATCTTTGGCACTGTAGGCTAGGTCATATCAGTGAGAAACGACTTCACAAATTGGAAACCGAAGGTTTTCTTCCATCACTTGATTCGGAATCATTTGACACCTGTTAGTCGTGTCTCAAAGGTAAAATGACCAAGCCCCCTTCAGTAGGAATAATCAAAGGGACTCTTAGAGTTGGTACATAGTGATGTATGTGGAATGCCTATAGTTATCAAAGATAATAACTCTTACTTTATTGCCTTCACAAATGATTTCTCAAGACTAGGATATATATATATATCTTATGAAAAACAAATCCAATGTCTATGGGAAGTTGGTTGAGTACAAAATGTTGTAAAAAATCAAACAGGCCGTAAGATTAAAATTCTTCGATCAGATCGAGGAGGTGAGTATCTTGGACAGGATTTCCAACAATACTTAAAAGATAACGGGATTATCTCTCAGATTACTCCACCCCTATACTCTACAACACAATGGTGTGTCGGAGTGAAGGAATCGAACCCTATTAGATATGGTTCGTTCCATGACGAGTAAGGCTGAATTACCTTTGTCTTATTGGGGATATGTGCTAGAAATAGCAGCACATAGGTAGAACTTGTTACCCACTAAGTCTGTGCCCAAAACACCATATGAGATGTGGTCTGGTAAGAAACCCCAACTCAAATATTTGAAAATATGGGGTTGTCCGACATACGTTAAGAACGTTGGTCCAAATAAACTAGAGGAAATATCAGTATTATGTAAGTTTATAGGATATCGATAGGATATATATTCTACAATACGTAGGAATGAAAGGTCATTGTTTCTCGACGCATTGTCTTTTTTAAAAAGGAATTTATGTTAAAAAAAATTAACAGTGAAGTTGTAGAGTGGATGAGATTCGAGAAACTAACACTTAGGCCGAAACATTTGAAGAAACAAGTTCACTTGTATATGAAAACACACAACCTATTAGAAGGCCTAGTAGGGAATCTCGCACACCAAAGAGATACTACGGTTTTCTTATGGATGGCAAAAAGAAGGACTATCTTAGATGACGACACTTCTCTGACTTTCCAACAAGCACTATAGAGTAAAAACTCTGCACTCTGGCTTGAAGCTGTAAAAATATGAAATAGACTCCATATAAGAAAAAAAAAGTTTGGAATTTGTCAAACATACCCGAAGGGATAAAACCCATCGATAACAAATGGATTTTTAAGAAAAAACTAAATGCATATGGGGAAGTGGCGACTTATGAGGCAAGACTAGTTGCGAAAGGATTTCATCAAATTCAAGGTGTTGATTATGATGAAACCTTTTCACCCATAGCTGTGCTTAAATCGATTCGGATTATGCTAGCCATTATTGCATTCTATGACTATGAAATATGAAAATGGATGTAAAGACGGCTTTTCTAAATGGTAATTTAGAAGAAACTGTTTATATGTCGCAGCCAAAGTGTTTTGTGGTCAGTGGGAGTGAAGGCAAAGCTTGCAACTTGTTAAAGTTCATTTATAAACTCAAACAAGCTTCAAGGAATTGGAACAAATGTTTTGATAAAGTAATCAAATAGTTGGGCTTTTGTCAGAACACAGAGGAAGCATGCATATACAGAAAGGAACAGGGCAATGCTATTGTTTTCTTAGTACTCTATGTAGATGATCTATTATTGATTGGCAATGGCACTTCATTATTACAATCAGCGAAAGCTTGGCTTTTCAAAAACTTCTCCATGAAGGATTCGGGAGAAGTTGCCTATATACTTGGTATAAAGATCTATAGAGATTGATCTAAGAGGCTGTTGGGATTGTCTTGATTTTTGTACATAGACACCATACTAAAAAGGTTTAGTATGGAGAATTCCAAGCATGGAAGTGTTCCAATGCAATCTGGAATCGTCCTTTCTGAAAAAAGATGCTCCTTATACCAATGAGGAGAAAGAGCATACGAAGAGGATTCCCTATGCTTCAGCCATAGGATCCATAATGTATGTTATACTATTTTCTAGACCGGGTGTGGCATGTGCATTAGGATGCGTAAGCCGATACCAACCTAATCCCGGAGAAAAACATTGGACGGCTGTAAAAGGTATACTTGAGAAATACTAAAGACTTATTCCTCATATATGGAAATGGAGATCTCCTTATGAAGGGTTATACGAATTCAAGCTTTCAAAGTGATATAGATGATAGTAAATCAGTCTCTGGCTATGTATTTAGACCGAATGGTGGAGCTGTTAGCTGGAAAAATTCCAAGCAAGAAACAGTTGCTGATTCCATGATGGAGGCCGAGTACATCGCCCTAAATGAGGCAGCAAAGGAGGCAGTTTGGATGCGTAAATTTTTGAGCGAGCTCGGAGTGATTCCCTATACTAGGAATCCTATGGCATTGTTTTGTGACAGCAATGTGGCGATACAAATCGCAAATGAACCAAGAGCACACAAGAAGTCATGATACATTCTTCGAAAGTTCCACCTAATTCGAGAATTCGTTGAGAACAAAGAAGTTGTAATTTAAAGGGTAGATACCAAGGACAACATAACAGATCCATTCATTAAAGGCCTGGATTGGTTAGTTTTCAAGAAACTGATTCAAGGGAAAGGATCGAGATTCCATAATTGGCTCCAAATGCCAGTGGGAGATTGATAGAGTTAGGAATATGCCCTAGTGGCAATTCTGTAGTCTATTGTAAATAAATAACTCTAAAATCAATTCTCGTTTGATATAAAGGTGTTTCTTCTTTCTGTTATAAATAATTAAATGTATAATTAGAATATATTTAACAGAAAATCCATAAATGGTATGTTTTTATGATGGTAGTTACAAAGTGTTGTAATCGTGCGTAATTTATCACAATAAGTCAAGTATACCATTTTAAATGTCCAGTACAAGAAAATGTGGTTTCAACGGAAAAGCATAATAATGTTTTAAGCGAACTTGTTGTTATTTACCGTATTAATTGTAAAAATGAAAATGAAAACACCCTTTATCGATTAATTGCTGCAAGGGAGATTAATTGCACATTTATGCTTATATGTTTTCTTTCTTTCTTTGGAAAGAGTTGGGCTCTGGTTTGCAGGTAGGGTAGTAAATTAAATTATCTAGTAGAACAAAAGTGTTTAATTTTAGAACATTTCAGGTTTTTAAATAATAGAAAAATGAAACCATTTTTCTACAAAAATGTATGAAACAAGCCTGTTAATAGTTATGTTTGAATGTTTATTTGGTGAATGAAGTGAAACTTCATTCAGCTACTTGGATGATTGATAAATTTAGGTTGATGCAATCGCTCTTTTTTGTCAATAAATACTTTAAAATTAATCTTTACATCATGATTAACTACACATATAAATTCAAAAATGGTATAATTTAAACAAAAAAGGATTAATTTGTGCAATATAGCGTTTTTTTTTGAAATGGTACTTAGATACAATATGTCATCGCGACAATATAACACAAATCACATGTCAATGTACGTCGAATCACGCGACGTAAGTTTCGAACTTGTGACCACTCACACCAAAGTCGAATCACTTAACCACTGGGACAATTGTGCTTGTCGTGCAATATGGTGTTGATTTTGATAACTTGTGCCTTATGTAATTTATGGCACTTCTTGAAGTGAATAAGAAACCCCTTTCTTAACCTTAAGCACCCATTAGCCATTGCCAAAACAAGTGTCAATTGTAGCATAAATTGATAAGCATCTAGAAATGGAAAAGCAATTTATGGAGTCTGCTTGATAATTGCAATATGTTACTTGAGTTGTTAAAAATGGAAAATTTCAATGCTTAATCAACTGGTGGGCTCTGCAATACTTAGTCAGACCTTTATTTATAAAATTGGGTTTACCTTTTGTACAAATATTAACAACAAATTTGTTTTTGTTAAATAGTACTAAATAAACTAGCAATTTAATTGCAACTTTAATGCATTGTTACTCAGTATGCACACTATTCATCGAGCTTTAAGGTTATGAACATTTGAAACATTATATGTACTATCGTCATACCTATAGTATACCTTGTCAAATGGTCATTTTTTGCATTATTTAAATTCTTTGGGGTAGTATAATCATTAAACTTTACCATTTTTAGCCTTAAACCTTTCCCGGACTGAAAAAAATAGCAACAGCAGTATATTGCATTATTTCTTTGTTTCATTTTACAGTTTTAAGCTTTTTTCCTGATCCATTATCATGTTCTCAAGTATATGCTATTTTGGCTAGCGATGTCTGGTGTCAGGTATATGCCATGCTGAAGGTTAAGATTACAGACCAGATATCTGACAAAGAATGAAGATGTTAGAAGAAATGACGAAGTAAAAGATTTGAATCTAGCTGAGCTTAAGAATGCCAAGAAATCCTTGAAAAGTTTAGAGAAACATTAAAACAAGCATGTTGGCTACCAAAAATCCCACTTATAATTGTACTGATTTTCTTTTTTTGGCTTTTACCATATGTTTTTATATTGAATGTATCACTATTTGGCTGGCAGTTTTTCCTTATACTACTGCATAGACCCTTTCCTCAACTGGTATTAAATTTCTTTTACCGTTTTATTCTTTTGTTGGATTTGGAAGATTATGCTTGTCTTCTTGGTAATCATTACCCTAAAATATTAGTCAATTTAGTTTTTTAGCCACTATCATACTTGATACTTGCTCTCTTACAATCATATTTAACCTCTGTTCTTTCCATGCTTTCTTCTACAACCATCAATGACCATGTTTCCGAACAATCTGCACTGCCTTAATCATGCTCCTCTAACTCATGGCAATGGTAACTATTTCTTTTTTCCTCTACTTCTCCTTTCGTCAACTTCAGAATTTATATGCTTGTAATCCCTTATGAAAGAAGCCTAATATTTCAATAAATATAAAAATTAACTATAATCTAAATCTTAAAACATTTCTATAATAAAGCATTATAATTATAATATTACAAGATGAAATACTAAATTTTTTGAGTGAATTTGGTGTCGGTCTGCTGTAAAGTATACTAATAATTTTAATTGTAACTATTGAAGGTAGAAACTCAGTCATTGCAGCTGTAAACACTAATATTCTATTGTACTTGTAAACTCTAATAATTTGGGTGCTAACTGTAACTATTGAAAGATAAGTTAATTATATAAAATTATGAAAATCAATATATAATGTAACTTTTGTAAAGCTTTACACTTAAAGAAATACTATATATAGTACTATATCCTCAACTATCACTTGTATCTTTTCTAATTTGTACTGACTGACATTGAAAATAGCATGTCACACAACAGAAAACAAACAAATATAAGGAAGAGTATATAATGTTGTAGAGTAACTGTTTACCTTTATCAATAATTCAATATAGAGTGTACTCGGTAGTTTAAGGTAACAATTTCTCTTCATCGCTATAGAGTATATAACATTGTAAATGAAATTGTAATGTAGAGTATATAACGTTGTAAATGAAATTGTAATGTAGAGTATATAATGTTATAAATGAATTTTTTTACAAACTGTATATAACATGTGTACTATAAACTAACTGTGCATCAAATTGTTCGTATATAACTAACAAACCGTGTTATGTATTCTAATTGTATATATATTGTATGAAACATATTTACTAAAATTACTACAATCATATACTTATCTCTTCAATTTAATGTCGGAAACATGTTTTCATCGACATGAAATGATTACTGATTTTTGAACCCTTGTCATATTATGTATGAGGATACATACTGGATGTTGTTGATTTAATCTTCTTGACCTTCTAAATTCAACCATTTAACTGTAATCCTAATTTTAACTCTTTATAAGTCATTCAACCATATAAATATTTTATTTAACTATTTTATAACTAAATTGAAATCCTTCAAATATTTATAAATATCTAAATATTTTATTTACTAAAATTCTAATTTCAACTATTTATAGTTCTTTCAACTACTTAAATATTTTATTAAACTATTTTATGGACATCCAACTCTGTTAGTTCTTTGTTAATCTATCTAGCCATGTATTTATGTCCACTGTTAACTCTATGTAGTTAGGGAAAGCTTAACTTGAGGGATGATTATTTGTAAGGCAATCTGTTCATAACCCCTTTAAACTTTTACTATGCAACAACCAATACTGCAAATAATGGTTAGAAACACATTTATATACTAGATACTAACACAAAGTCTAAGGCTTTAAAATCACATTAATGGTACAATGGATAACTGAAATAACAATACACATTGAATTATGTACCGATCAAATACAAACGGTACAATTTTATATTGCAACTGACCTCGCAATTGATAATAGCACAAAACAAGTATAAAGAAAAGTTTCAAGCTCATTCTTTCACATATTTGTTATATAAATCTTAAAATAACTTAAGAACTAGCTACTTAATGTTTCCATCTTTTAATCCTAATCAAGTACGCATAATAAAGTACTTTTCCTTTCCAGGTGGATAGATATATTTGATGGAAAAAAAAGTAACATGACGCAGAAATTTTTGGATTCGAAGTTACTTTTGATGCCTTAACTACATTTTGGTTTGTATGCTTGTATGTATTACTACTTTTGGTCACTAGTTGCTGCTTGTTCTGCATTGAAATATTATGAACTTATTATCTATTTTGATGTAAGAATATTTCCTATGTTTATTATATAATGTTTCGGGTTAATTGTAAGATGTGTGATTAATATAATATGTTGATAATAAAATATGTGATTAATATAATATATGTTTATTATGAAATACATGTGTTTATATAAACTGTATTATACATAAATTATGGCTGCATATAAAATTAGAACCAGCTATATATTGGTTAGGATCTGAGCAAAATGTGATAGTTTATAAAATGCTATGAAAATATTTAACAGCGTTTCTAATTCTTGAAACGCTATAGAAAGTTCTAACAGCATTTTTGAAACGCTATAAAATAGGACCCAAGCATTTCAGAAAACGCTGTAAATAAACATCATAGCAACAAAAGAAACGATGTAAAAAGAAATCACAACAATGAAAAGAACGTTGTAAAAAGTTAACATAGTATACTATAACCGCTATTGAATATATTTCTAAGCGAAGACAAATGCTAAGAAAAGAATTTTTTCTCATCAACGAAAACGCTATAAAATGTATTAATAACATCAAAAAATGCTATAGATACGTCGATTCTACAACGTTTTCTGTCTTGTTATGGTATACGTCTGATCTATATGGCATGTTAATATACGGTGTAGTTAAAAACGCTATTAAAGGTTTTTAAAGCGTTTTCAAAATGTTATGATAGGTACATTTTATTTTAGTGGTTCCTAGTCAAAATGCATCGAGACTGGATATCGATATATCCGTGGAGACTAGAGTACGTAATGCTTTCCAAATATTGGGCAGTGTATTACTCATGACTGCTAGGGGTACCTAGGCATTGCATACTGATGGTTATTGGATAAATATGGAACGACTCACTTGATAGTTTTCTGTTGGTTAATATAACTAAAGTCAAATAGCAAATATCGATGTGCCTACTTTACATAGTTCTCTTGACTTGAGGATACTGTTGACATTCAATGTGGAAGCTCCGCTTTGATTATAGTTAAATCATGGCTTGATGTCCATCGTATGACTATAGTTGGGTCGAGTGAGAGTGGAAGTTAAACACTATTCAAGAGAGGATTCGTCTCCTCGGTTATATGAGGTTAGTATCATGGTCAACTGAAGTCAACTCAAAGTCAAAGTCTCTGGCTAGAGCAGTTCGGTTAATAATAACTATTATCATTAAACCAAGGATATTGTGTTTGGACTATAAAGTTGAATGTGTATGATATTGGAATTTTGACCATCACCAAATTCCACAAATCCAAAGTGATATAGTTTTGACGAAGAGAATTGGTGTAAATAATTATCACTATCGGGTACTCTTTATAATAAGTAAAATTAGATTTTACTAAAAGATATGTAAATGATAAATTCAGCCAAAATGTCACGTCACCTGCAAAGTAACATGTGAACGTTAATATTCAAATAGTTCGATATTAATTGCTGACTAAATTTACACCTTTGAGTCATACAACCAAAATGATGAATGGTCTAAATGAACCACATAATTTAATTAATTTATAGTTGTTGTAAATTAATTAATATTTATGAAATATTAATTACTAAATTATTATTTAGTTTTTTTAAATGCCCTTAGCATTTAGTAAAGTGCTCAGATATATGAGTTAAAAACGCACAAATTGATATATGATACTTTAGAGTGTTTAAATCTGATTTAAACATGATAAATACTAAAAAGGAGGCTAATACATTAAATTAATTAGTATTTGTGAAATATTAATTATTAAAATTTTATTTTAATTTATTTGAATAACATTAGCATTTAATGGTGTGCGTATATAAAAGTTTTAAACGCACACACATTTTAATTGGATTTAAATGGGATTGATATTAATGAGATTTTGGAAATTTTTGTGGGCCATGTGGTACCATCTATGGTTAGGCATGCATACAGAAGAGAAAGAGAGGATTTGATTAACATTTAAAATGAAATCAACAGGGGAAAATTTTAAGGAAGGAATAGGAAAGGTTCTATTATTACTTTAAAACACATCTCCCTTTATTTTCTTATACGATCGATTTATTTCCTGTCATAATCATCCCTCTTGCGCTTCTATCAAAGAATTTTGAATTTTCATGGCTTCCTAACCTCTAAATTTCCAAAATAAAATGTCAAATAAAATTAATAACAAAATGTGGTTCTAATCTCTTAATTCTTGCATTATTTGGAGATTGATTCATGGAATCTAAGAGCCTTTGATTTATCATTCAAGGTGCATTCTCTTGGCAGCATCTCAAGGCAATTATTCTAATTTTATATATTCATCATTCAACTTGTTTATGTAATTTAGATCCATCTCCTATTTCATCTCATCTGTGTATTTGTTTATTTGATCGAATATATTAGATCCCTTTTGCTCCATCTTAATTAATTACATATGTTCGCCATGTTATTTTAATTTGAATTTGTTTTAAGATATATTTTGATTGTTTTCCAATTCATGTTGAATTATTAGATCTACATTATATGATCCCATGTTTAATTATTTTTCATTGCTTAATTTTTTAGGTTCAAAACCTTTGCAACATATACATATTTGTTTGATTTGTCCTATCTATTTTGTTGTTGTTTCCAGTTTGTTATTTAAAAAAAAAACACCTTTACATTAAAATCTAAGTCTTAGTTAATGAAATATTTCTATTATTGGTTAAAATAGAAAGCATATGTAATTTATTTATGTTTGCATGTATGTTTTGTGTTCAATATTTCAAATTCAATCTTTTGGTTTTTGCATACTTCTGTTTAAAATTATAAAAAAGGTTTTCTTTATAAACATAACTGGACTTTATTACAAAATATCATAAACCATTGGATTGCCTTTTAAAATTAATGCTGGGCTTTAGTTGTCACTTTATATTGAAACATATACTAAATTATAAATTTTAACGTAAAGATGCATCAAGTTTAAAACATTATTTACAATGATTTTTGTATGTGTATACACACACACAAATTTGTATGCGTGTGTATACATACATACATACATATACATATACATACATACATATATATATATATATATATATATATATATAATTTGAGTTAAATTCATACGGTGGACTTTTATGTAAAATCATAACTTTTTAATCTTAAAAACTTTCAGTTTTGAAACTAGATTCAAAATTGCCGACCTTTTGGAGTTCTAAAAGTGACACTTAATTTTATCTCGTTTATATGTATATGTTTATTGTATGCAAATGTTAATATGTGTATGTATATGTAATTTAAATAATACTATGGACAATAAACACACATATGTAGGAAATATCATCTCCATACACTATCTGATTTGTTGCACTCACATAATTTATAGTAAAGTACATTTGGACAATAGTTACATTTTATTCCATGAATAGATTACCAATTAATATCATTTAAAGATCCAATCAACTTAATTAGAAAGATAGATAAAATGGAAGGTTCCTCTCTTCATATAATGTTTATTATACTCTCAATTTATTACTTATTTTTAAGGAAAGAAATGAAAGGTTTCCTTCCCTAAATTAACTCTTATAAATAATTCTTGAGTGTATTTGATGCACTGTACATTTAAACTAAATTAATTTTAAACTTCCTTTTAACTAACTTTAAATAAAATATGGCTTTATTTAATGTTTTATTAAATTGGATCTAATATACATTTAGAATTCACTGACTCTTCAAAGATCCAAAAAGGTAAAAAAAATTGAAACTCACTCATTTCTTCCGCTGCGGGCTGGCCCAATTCCAACAAGAACATCGTCTAACCACTATTTAGACACGCTTTCGATCAACTAAAAGGTAAAATTACCCGATAGAAGTTGATATTCCTTTATACTTCTCGATGCTTCCAATCCATTCTCATCGGCATACCTACTTTCCCCAAGATTGGACATGTTCCAAAAGACTATATGCAACTTTCGTTATGTTACCACAAATAAATTTATTCTCATCTTCATTGCATGGTTGTTGTGCAAATTAATTGCTCTGATACCAAATTGTTATGAAAATTTTAGGTTTATGTGCAAAATTTTCAAAAGATATAGTTTGTTGATTAATTATCAAAAACTAATTCAATAAACAATAATTACCAAAAAATGAACAACATAGAAGAGCAGAAAACACAGAGATTTAACATGGTTTGGCTAATTTCCTACGTTCATGGACCCGACAATAGTTCTTTATTTTATTGAAAAAGAAAGTGCAAGAGGGATTACAGAACCTATATGTAGAATTGTGGAGATATTAACCTATAACTGCAAATTCAGCCATCAATTATGTTGAAAAATTTTAACCAACCTTAGAATTAAACTAATACATTTGTACTAGCAAATATTACTTACTAATACTAGCCTTAAAATTGTAAAATGAGGAGTGGAGAAAACACTTAATGTAAATGACACAAGACATAGAGTGTTTTGGTAGAAGCTTGCCTGCATCCAGTATGAAGATCTCTTACGATATTTATGTTTTACGATTACAAGGAATTATAAGAAAATAATAAGAAATTTGGCATTTAAGCTACAATAGTACTAACCTAAGAGCTTGTGAGGAGTTGCTTAATGTGATGAGGATTTTCGGTCTATAAATCAACTAAATTTCAACTCCTTTGATGTTCTATGACAATGCATATTTATAGCAACTGATAGGGGCAGCGGATGGCTGAGAATGCGTAGTGAAACAAAAGGAACCACTACTGGCTGTTGATCCAGTTGTGTGGGTTGATAGAGAACAACTGCAAAGGCGGTATGAATACGTGGCTGAGAAAAATGTCAGCTGTAATTCCATACGTGGTGTGTGTTTTATGCTGAGAAAGGTAGCATGCTATAGGAGTTGGTATGCTTTTGGTAGACAAACTGCAGTGGTAGGTGTACGAAGTTGTACTAGATTGTACTTTTCGATGTTGAGCACACTTCTCTAGGCAGCAAGGATGAGGAGAAGCTTCTTGCACAATGACGATCGGTTGCTTTTGCACATGAAGGAACAGGCCAAGATATGGTGACGAGACGGGTTACTAGGACCGGTAATAAGAGGGTTGAGAGTGCCGGGCTGGAGATGGGTCTGTTTGAGCTGGGTGAAGTCATATGAGATGGTTGTGTCGACTCATGCTGGGCCATGCTTAGGACTCCAGATCGGCCTATCCGTGACTTGTTTGTAGGATTTGTTGGGATATGCGAGTCCGCAGAATAGGGATCTTAAGGATAAATTAACATTAGAAGGGAGTGAATAGTGTTTAAAGGATTATATGACATTGCAAATTCTTCAAGATTGTACTTGGAATGATGTAATTAACAATCATAGAAATAATCGCTGAATCAAAGTACAGATTAAAGTAATTGCAGTAAAAGTAAAAAGGAAAGAACATACTAGGAATTTATACTGGTTCGGAGTTACCCTACATTCTGTCATGTATAATTTCTTGTACGGAGTTCTTTTTAACTAGTAAATGCAAATGCAATATCGATTTCAAGACTACGAGACACATCCTCCAAAACCATAACCTATGGGTAGAGTCACTTGATTTTTGAGCGCAAGCACACACACTAGATTTACTGTCTACTAAGCATACCCAATTGATTTTACATGGTACAATCCTACCTACTTGGATTTCAGGGATACCAAGCACACCACAAAGTATAAGAGTACGATTTGATAGAATTTATAGGCTCAGATCTTTGATCTCGATTACAATTGATCCTATAACTCTAGAATAGCACTTTGATCTTATGAGAGATGAGAGAAATCAAAGAGTAGGTGAAGGAGAATCAAAGTAGTAATGATTAAATTTGATTCTAGTTGAATTTCGGCAGAGTTTTGGTAAAAATTGATTTAGAAATCAAGAGAGTGAAAAGAGGAGTGAAGAATAAGAAAGTGTTTATTTAAAATTCATTTGAAAATCTGGTATATATAGGAAAACAACAGTTATGTCTATTCGCGAAGAGATATGACGAAGACACTTCCATTCAAATTTCAATTTTGAATTTTACAGCAACTACGTCGACATATTCCTATAGAGTATATCGACAAACTCTACACAAACTTGAAAAACACTTTAAAAATATTATTTTGAAAATTCGTTACTTTGTAAAATAATTTGATGCTTTGTAAAATCATTTAAATATAGTTTATACATATTTTATTCAAAATATAACTTGATAAAACTTTATAAAATAATTTAAAAGATTTAATTAAAGTATTCAATAATATATATATATATATATATATAAATCAATATAATTATAACTTATTAAAATATAAATGAAAATTCAATATACGTGTATATATATATATATATATAAACTTAAAAACACTAAAATGATATTTTTATAAGTATAAGAGATTGAAAATCATTTTGGGAATTTTTTTAAAAAGATTATTTTAAAACCAATATATTGGAAAAACAATTTAAAACAAAATCAGAGAAGACGAGAGAGATCAGGAAAGTGCTATCAGGTTTTAACATAAATTCTATGACTCTATAACTTATTTGGAATATCTTAAAATCTTGAACTTTTCAATACTCATGAGTCTTTGTTTTTGAACTCTTGAGACTTTATATCAGCTTCTTGAATCTACTCTTGATACTGTATAGTCCTCTTAATCAACACTTATCTAATATCCTACACTATACACTATATAGAACTTAATAAAATATTAGTATCTATATTTTGTATAATGTCTTATAGATGTTATCATCAAAATCAATACCTAAGGTACTAACAATCTCCCCTTTTTTGATGATGGCAACTCTGTATATAAAATATACTATAATCCCAGTGAGTTACAAAACTCCCTCTTATTATATGTTTAGATTAATATATTCGCCTATTTATCAACAACAAAAATAACCACCTAAAACTATAACTCTAACACTAATTCTTACTATAATCTAACTCTCCCTAAATAAAATACGTATAACTAGAGAGTTATTAACTATATTAGAATGCTATGTAATATGGATTTAACTACATATATGAAAGATGATTAATAATATATATTAAATTCATTAAATAAGATACACCAAATGTAACTTAAACTATTTATTTAATTATTATCAAATATGAATGTGGGATACTATAATTATTAAAAAAATTTGGAAATAAACTCCTAACTAAGATGATATATACATCAAAATAAACACCTAATGCATTTAAAATATTAAAAACTAGATGGTGTGTGTATATATAATGAAAATTCAATTATGAGAGTATAGAAGATTATTTAATTGAAATGTTGTTATTGTATAAACCTAAGCATACAAATTTTACGAAGTAATTTGTATATTAGATTTATTATATAGATTCATGTATTTACATAACAAACCATATCAATTACAAAATTCAATCCTAGCCTAACTGCAATGTTTGATAAATGTAACTACGTATATGATCAAATATGATTTTATAAACTTATTAACCTCTTTGTTTAACTTATTTATGATAATTCATCTTAACTTAAGTGTTAAAAATCCACATTTCCATTACTACATTTATAAAATACTTAACTTCCTAAATAATATATATATATATATATATATATATATTGAATTACTTTTTTTTAAATACTTATAAATATGTTAAAATACTTTTAACTTATTTAAAAAATATCATAAAAATAACCAAGATTGAAAAACTAAAAAATAATCATGTTTTGTATTAAAAGCCCTTTTACTTTAAAATTTTCTAATTAATTATTAAAAATGTTGTTATCCCGCCTTTTGGAAAGGCCATGACACCAAGGACTTGACTAGAGACTGAAGACGATTCATCCCGAAGATCGGTTATCTACAGGTCCACATGGATACATGCAAATTTGGTCTGAGTCTGGATCGAGCTACAATTGGCATGGTATGATAATCAAAGCTATGGAAGGCAACATTCCAAATTTGAGGTCAACTGGAGCTCATATGCTCAAGTTACGGATTGATCAATATCCACGAGAAACAAGTCTACTTCGTATCGATCATACGTCGTATCCATCAATCTACATTGCTCCCCCTTCATATCCATCAAGCAACAGCATCGATCCATGTTCATTGTTCAACAGCTTCCCATTTCGTATCAATCCTACCTCTACACGTTTCATATCGATCAGCCATTCGATCGATACGAAGACTAGGGCGGGGCATCGATACGAAGGCAACGTGCAACCATCGTTACGAAGAGCTTGGCTCTAGATGGATACAAAGGAGACGGTTTGATGTGCTCGTAAATGTGCATATTTTTACCATCATATTTAATCTATTTAAATTAAATAAACGATCATATTGGTTTTTTAACTTGTTTTAACCAAAATCCATATTAGTTCCATATTGTCACATATTTGTCTTCATCTAAGGGCAAAATAGTCATTTTTGTGCATAAATTAACTTAAGAAAATTTAATTAGAAATTTCCATACTATTTTGTAGGAATTTGATTTCAATTGCAAGTTGTTTCATGAAAAAGATATGCATGCACAAGAAGAACACAAAGGAATGAAGATGGAAATAATTCAAAGTGAAGTTCATGGAGGACCCTACCTACCCACCACCTTAATGTACAAATAAGAGGCTAATGCACCTGCTTACGGAATTAATGGCTTCATATACATTTAAATGATGATTAGTAGAAGCTAATGATTACTTGGCCTCCACACTTTCTCAAGGGTATTTTGGGCATTCCCCAAATTATGGATTAGGGTTTCGTGCTTGTACAAATAACCCATTATGTTCATGTAACTCTCCTTTTACTTAGTCTCTCTTTAGTTAGTTTTAGGCTCAAAATAAAACCAAGCACTTTTTTTCTTTTCATGGCTACTTAGCCATTTCTCTTTTATGTAATTTTTTTATGCAACTTTCGTACATGTTTTTTTTCTTTTCTTGCTTATTTACTTTCATGTTATAGTGTAGATTTATTTTTCATGCAAGCAGAATAGTTTTTCATTTAACTTTGCTCTCTTTTCCTTTTCTTTTTCTTACATGTTGCAAGCTACATTTGTTAATCAAATGACAAATATGAGAGGCAAAGCCCCTTCAATTTAGGGGGTAATGAAGCTCTCTAACTATGTAGTTTCAACTATTTGTTAATTCATGCTCTCTGTTTGTGCTTAATGATGATCTATGAAGTGTTTTATTTGTTGTTTTTGCTTTGAATTTGATAGCTTATATTGTTGACATCAAATAGGCGATGCTTAAACAATCACTAACACAAATGCCTCAACATCAAAATATGATTATGGCAAAAGAAAGTGATTTGAAATTAAAATTTGATGGTCTATATTTCCAATCAATAGTGGCCATACTTAAAATAGATTTCATTTTTCATTTTCTTTATCAAGTTTCATGATAGTTAGTAAGTGCTTTAAGGGATGTGTTATACTTTTGGCTAATCAATAGCACAAATATGTCATACTTATGACAAGCACATCAATTAAAGCACTAATGACCATAAAAGAGAGATCATGGTTTCATGTGTTGAACTACATGATCTAGAGAGTGGATTAATTCCCTAAATTGTCACTTAACTCTTATATTTACTTCTCTTTTCTTTTAGTTAGTTAGTTAATTCCCTAATTCTCTAGCTTAACTTTCCATCGACTTTGGTTTAATTTGATTGAATAGAATTTTAAAATCAGCAATTCCCTGCGGATCGACCCGTACTCGCATAAATGCTACATTCGTACACCGTGCGCTTGTGGTATAAATTTTATTTCTAAATTTTTCAGCGAGTTTCTAGTCCGATAGAAATTTCCGCCGATTAACAAGTTTTTGGCGCCGTCGCTGGGGAATTTCTTTGATTTTATTTTTCTATTCTTCGAATTATTTTTGTTTGATTTTGTGTGTTGATCTGTGTGTGATTTTTGTGACATTTTGTTTTTGTGCATGTTATTCTAATTTTCTATTTGCATTTGCATATCATCCAAAACAAAAAATTCATTTCTTATACATTTTCACTCAGATTTGCATATATATAATTTTTTTTACATTGACATCTTTCTTTCATTTTCTTCTTGTTATATTGACCAAGAAAAAAAACAATCAAACAACATTTCTGTGCATTTTGTTTCTGTGCATCTTCTTTCAGCAATTTTCCACTGCCTCTTCATCTCCAATCTACACCAACAAAAATTTATTCTTCCTCTGCTAACATTCCCCTGCTTCCTTCTACCCGACTGTCTTCCTCCTTTTCAAACACTTCAACACAATCAAACTGACCAACATCAAACTGCCCAGACCAACTTCCACTTAATCCATCTTCTTACACCTGCTTCACATACTTCAATATACTGTGGACATCCCAACACTTCACCACACTTCTTCCTTCTTGCCATTACTTATAACTTGCCAAACACCTCCTCTGCCTCATCAAACCATCACCATTAAACACCACCAACCTTCAACTGGCACAGAAACGACAAGCACTATACCAAAACTGTTCAGCCATACCATCCTATGACGCACCCATACCATCACTTCATATCGACATCCCCTTCTACTATAGTACCCTGTCCATTTCCTTTCAACATTTCAACATCACACATCTCCCTCTGGCCATCTCATTCGCCTTGCATCGACAGTTCATCAGACTCCGACAACTTCCCATCACCACCTACACACTAACACCATTAAAACTTCCATCACCGCATCACATTTCCATACTGCCTGAACCAGATACGTCCCCTGTCAATCCCTCTACCACAATACACAACTTCATCTACGCCATTATCTCCTCTGTTACAACCTTTAACACAAAATCAGTAAACTTCATCTCACCGTATTCAAAACCAGACCACCCTACCAAAAAAACTGTCCTTTACATACCTACCCTCTTCATCTTACTGCATATTTCAAAACCCATCTACACCTCTGACATACCTCATCACCACAACAACTACTGCAATTGTTCAACCTGAAACACTTGTTCACCTCTGCTTCGCAAACCATCATGACAACCCTCTATCCTCTTCATCTCCCACATCCAACTTCTGCTCCACGCCTATACCCCTCACCCACTTAACACCATTGCACTGCTGCTACAAAACTGTCTCCATATGCAACTGCCATTCTTACTGCTGTTTCCCCGCTGTCATTTTATACCAGTCACGCATTTCCCCTCTGACTTCATCATAGCAACACACATGAAGTGAATATTACAACTGATTTCGGGTGAAATTTCGGGTAAAATTAAACGCGTGTTTAATTTTATTCGAAACAAAATGCTACAACTGTTATCAGAAACTCAAGGTGAGAAATTCTCACTCAATCGAATTATTTTGATTTAAATTTTAAATAGTTAGATTTAAAATTGCTTGATTGTGTGATTGGATGATAATTATTATCTATTGTTTTGAAATAGACCTTATACGCCGCATGTTAAGCGGATGGTATTTATTAAAAACATATACCGCGATAATTCCATCTTGATATGGAATTGGTATTATATATGTACTTGGAGTTGATTTCCCGCATTATATAGCGGATGAGACCCTATTGCGCCGCATAATAGCGGATAATATCTTATAAATCCTATATACCGCGCTATTTCATCTTGAAGCGGAATTGGTATTGTGCTAACATCTGTGGATGAAAGGAAATAGGTTGGAGGGATCCAACTGGATTCCTCAAATGATTGAATTTGTTTCAATGTTGTGTGTTGATCTATTTATAATCTGCGTGATTATCTTTGTGATTGAGATTGTTGAAGGCTAAAAATTTAGCCGAATATGTTTTTGGTATCGTTAGATGCCGAAAATAAATAAAATTGGATTTTTGAAAATTTAAGTTGACAATTCATAATAAAATTTAATTTTTGGATTGATTCATTTTAAATAAATAAACGTTGTAATTTTTATGTTATAAAAACTATGATTTTTGTGAAATATAACCGAAATGTGATTTTTGAAATAAGTAGTTGATTAATTTGTAAAATGGTTTAAATTGGGATTTTTGAATTATTATAAATGATTTATATAAAAGATTTATAAAATTGATATTTATAAATTAAAATATTGGAATTATAAAACGAGTTTTTATAAGTATTAAAATGAAGTATAAATAGATTTCATAAGTGGATGAAATCTATAGATTTATAAATTGTGAAGTTATAAAATGAATAGATTTTGTAAAATAAAAGATTTATAAGTAATTAACTTATAAACTGGATTTTGGCTTGTAAATGGGACATGGATAGAATTTGTTAATAAAGTGATTTTATAAGTTGAAGTTGTCATAAAGTATAAATGGAATTTATAAATGTTATTTTATAAATCTGAAATCAATTTATTTTGATAAGTTCATTTTTATAGCTTATTAAAGGAGATATATCCACGATTTTGGGATAGTGGATAATCCTTTAAATAAAATATGTGGAAATGTTGAATTTGGTTAACGAGGTATATTCATGATTTTGGACAGTGAATAATGTATTGAAGAAATATCTTGGGAAAGTGATATTTTAAATAAATTAAAACAATTCAAAGATGTTTAAAAATGTATTAAGTATCGAAACCATAGATTTCAACATTCATTGTTGAAATAGACTTTTTGGAGAAATAGAAGGAAATGGTGGACTATAACACTATTGTTATAGTAAATGATTTTCAAAAGGAAATGTTTTATATAGTATTGGGATTTATATATCTATCTTAATTTCGAATCCCTATACTAGTGATTTTGGGTTGTCGTAACGATGTTTTACGCAACATTCGTTTTGACTCAAATAAATGGGTTTTAGAGGATGTTTCCTTAAAGAATAAAATACATACTTAATTGTGATTTAAGTATATTGAATATTTTCCAAATATTGAAAATAAATAGATTGGTGAATTACTTATTATTAAATAAGTATGGAAATGTTTTCCAATATGAAGTGAATGTTTTGAGATTATATCTTTTAAAGATAAATTGAAAGTAAATAATTGAAATCGATTTGAAAAATCGTATAAAAGGTGAATATTTGGAAATGTGAATTCACAATGGAAATTTATAAAGGAAATTTGTTTTAAAAATAAACATTGATTTATTTTTAAAAGTGTGGAAATGAATTTACGGATTTGGAACATAAATTTAATAAATCGGTAAGGATTTATTTGATTGGTTTAAACGAACCATTTTGAAATGAAAGTTGTAAAGGTGAAAATTGATTTGAAATTTGTTTTCAAATGGTTGAAGTGTGAAAAATATATCTTATAAAGATATTTTGGAAATAAATAATTTGGGAAGATTATTTGGAATCGGGTTATGTTGTGAATATTGATTTATAGTTAAATAACCGACTATCAATATTAACCCTTAAATGACTATTTGTTGTGAATTGGTTGAAATTGAATGCTACACTTATTTTAAATTATTGCGCTCATTATTCGGATTACCCATTCCAAATAGTGATACGACGTAATGGATAGCATTGAAGACCGGTGGTGAAGACCGGGTATTTGTGAAAACGATAGGATGACCTATCGATTGTCTTTGCACCGTTAGCTACGGTATGGAGATTTCCTTTGTGATGGGAAATTCGATCGGGATTGTGAATACCCGGATTGCAAGGGCTTCTTTTGAAGTGCCTTCGGTTCTGTTCGAACCCGAAACAGACTTGTATGGTTGCGTGTCTGACATTGCATTTTGAGATATAAAGCAGATTTCTTTCAAATACATCTCTGTTGGTGGCGGAGAATTTATTCTCTAAGCTTAACACCCTTCTCTGAGACGTACGAGCTCAGAGGATTTGTAGTTGAAGGTTATCAGCGATATACTCCCAATTTGGTAATGTGGCATGCTGAGTGTTGCTGTGTGATGGTTATTTATTGATCATTTGTTGATTAAAGCGTGGCTTTGTGGAAAAAGCGTAGCTTTGTGGATGAGACTTCGTCAGACCTCACACCCGGAAAATGGTCGAAACAGGAATATGCGGCAAGGTTACGAGGGTCGCGCCCTTTAGGGTATGTCATTTCCTTCTGGAAAAGGGTGGTGTCAGGTATGGAGCCATGATGCTTAACCTATGTGGTTGCTCCAATCTCATTTTCTGTGTGGTTGTTGCTTTGTGATCGAGGGCCCTCGGATAAAGGTCCCAAAGGACCGGAGGGTGGCATATTCGTGTAGTAGTTAACTAGTTACAAAGGTAACCCGGCCTTGTGTTGGCAGAGAGCTGGTTAAGTCCTCGGGACGTCCCGCCAGAGGCGATCGCATATGGCAGTAGGAAGTTCCTTAGCCTGACCATTTGTTGGAAATCCAAAGAAACAATACGAGCCTTGTACGGTTTTAGTTGTAGAACCTGCCATTTAATATGGTAGCTATAGTAGGCATACTATAATGGTACCTATGCTGGCTAAGATTTATATTCTATTTGCGAAATGCTTTCATCACTATGCACTAATAATAATATCAAAAATGATTTGTTTTGCGTAGTAAGCATCTTTGACTATCATAAGGAGAAATCTCCTCCAATTCTGCGTTTGCATTGTGTGTGTGCGGGGAGGCCTTATGGTAGTTTCATTTTCCAAAAGCATTGCGAATATTTTTTCACTTCCCTTGTTGTTGTTGTTTTAAAGATAAATAACTGTTTTGAGTTCTCACACCAGTCCCATGACTGACCTGGAGTTTATTGTTCTCTTCCTAAACTCTGGGTGCCCATCATTTTCCACACGGGCAGCCAAGAAACATGTTATAAGGTCATTCTGGATTCAGGAGTGCTATGGAGCTCAAGTGGCGAGCTGGATGGCGAGACGTATTACTTGTATATGATATTATCTTTCGCTGTAAATCCACTTGTAAGGTCACGTTTGTATAACTGTCCATTGTTTTGTTGTGTTGTATATTGTTGTTGTACACTCTGATGATGATGATGTGATGTAATGTAATAACTGATACAGTTCTTTTGATTTAAAGATTATTCATTTGTCTATTATATGTTGTTCCGCTGCGAGTGTGAGATTCTGATATTTTTCTGTTGTTCTTCTTTCGTTCTATTTTCTTCTTCTTCTACCCTTTTCTTCTTCTTCTAACCCTAACAATTCGGTTTTCCGGCATTCGATTATGCGGCATTTGATACAGTGGACGTAAGAATGCCGACCTTCGGATCCCTATAAAATCGATATGTTTCAATGTGGTATCAGAGAATATGGTTAAGCGACAACCTTGGCTCTGTTAGGAATTACTCATTAGAGATAGAGTCAGCGGTACTCTAGAATGAGTTTGAGTGTAATAATAGATATGAGCGCGTAATTGTTAGTGAATATGAAATTGTTTTGTATTGTGTTGACTTATCGGTTGATTGTTTATAGATTCTGGTCGGTGCAGTCTGGCCAACTGTTTCGATAGGGGTTTCTAAACTCTTAAACAAGATAAACTGACACAGTATTGTTTTGAAATAGGGTAAATGAAATAATTTTACCCAAAGCTATTTTTGTATATAAAGGAAATGATTTTCTGTAAATGGTTATAATATATGATTGCTTGGTTGTTTGGAAGTGATGATATTGAAGTATTATCATTATTATATAGAAATTGAAATAATAACGAAAGGAATGAATTTATATACAAATGGAATTTGAGCATGTAAACTAAAAAAAAATGTGATTTATAATTAGGGATAAAATTCATTAATGGAATGAAATTGGTAATGTGAATGTATAAATGAGTTTTATAAATTGAAATGAGATTTGATTGGGATTAAGTTGAATAAAAATCCAAACTTGGGAAAAATAAAAATAGAGGGGATTGAATCCAAGTAAATTAATATGGTAACTGATTAATTCATGATATAGAAAACGTTGAATTAGTTAAATTAAAACTTGAATTGTGAGTTAAATAAAAATGATTTAAATTTGCAAGAAAATTCAAGTAAGTAGAAATAAATTGAAAATTGAAGTTTGGTTGTGATAAACAAATTTGAAATTAAAATCCAAGTTGAAATTGATAAATATACGTTATCAAGTTTTGAATTTATAATATGAGATAATAAAGTTTTAACTTTAGTAAAGTTGAAATAAATTTGAATTAGTATGATAAAATGTATGATGTGAAATTTAACTAAAAAGGAAGTTAAATAAATTAAATCAGATTTGGAAGTTGAATAATAAGTGGTATAACTTATAAAATGTGAAGATGTAAGTAAAACTAATTATTAAAATGGTTAAACAACTTTGTTAAGAAAAATGAAGTATGAATCTGAATAAGTGATAAAATTGACTTTGGTAAAAGTTAAATAGAATTTACTTTGGAGTTGGAACTTGAATTGGATTAGATATGTTGTTGAAATGGAAATTTAAGTTAAGTTAAACAAACGATGTTTAAAAGGAATATAACTTAAGTAATGTTGAATAAAGTTGATTTTGGTATCGAAGTAAAATAATGAAGTGAATTAAATGGATGTGAACTTGAATTATATAAATGAGATTCAACTTTATTTGTAAAATAAATTGGTAATTGAACTAATAAATTGAATATAAATCAATCGAATGTAATGAATCGATATAGAATAATGGATATAAGTGTAAATTCATTAAAGCTAATTAAAGGTGACGAACTAAATTGAATGAATGTAAGTAAAGAGAATAAATTCGGTTGTGTTGGATATACATTGGTTGTTAGATTATTGTTAATTGATTGAATAGAAATTCATATGCAATTGAATGAATAAAATTGAAAGCTAAAGAAATTAAATTCAAATTGGAAGTTAAGTAAATTTAAATTGGATGGAAATTGATTTGAATTGAAAATGAACAAATGTGAATGTAAATTAGTGAATGTAAACTAATTGAAAATGAATAATTGAATGTCGATGTATATAAATTGGTTGTAAACAACAATAAGTAATGTTGAAAACATATAAGTTGTTTATAAACCTTGTTTAGTATGCATTTCTTTTAATATGCATGTATTGTAGTTGTTTAAAAGAGTAAAATGTTAATAACTTCTTATATATATGTCGCTTACGTGTTTATATTGAGTAAGTACAGGTACCGGGCTATCGTTAGCGGGATTTGGTTGCGCGAAATGCTAAATAAATAACTGATTTGCTTAAAAATGCTAAAAAGGTACGCCTATGCAATAAAAATAGGAAATATGAACTGTTTTTCTGTTTTCCGACCGTGTGGGTCAATGTATATATATTTATATCTATTGTGATATTGTAAAAGCTCCTCCGTACAAAGGAGGTTATGGCGGAATTTTCTGAAAATTTAAGGCGTTAGAAAATTTTTGGGAAATTTTGGAATTTTTTTTTGTGAAAACTAAGTTTTGATTTGAAGTTAAAGGTTAAACGATATAGTTGGTTTTGAAAAGATAACTATATATATGGATTTGAAACCTAGTAAATAATTTGTAAGAAGTTTAACTATTGAATTTTTTGGAAAAGTTAAACACTTAAGAGATTTGTAAATCAAATTTGAACGGTTTGTTTTGAAAAGTTAATGGATTTCAAAAAAAATTCTTACTTGGCAATTTCGAGGACGAAATTCTTTTTAGGGGAGAAGTTTGTAACGACCCAGAATTTCTGTCATTTGAAATTCAGATATTTAATTGACTTTAAATATCAACGAGTAAAAATTTATAAGTCGAATAATTTATTTTTCGAATATTTAGATTTAATTGGATAATTAAATCGATAATTTTATATTTGAAATTGCGTAAATAATTGGGAATTGGGTTTAATGTGATAAAAAAAATGATTTATAAAGTTATATTTAATCATATTGGAGTTAGAACAATGTTTGTGAAGTTTTAAAATTGAATTGAAAGTTAATGTGTGAAAATTGAATATTTTAATACTTAACTGACGAGTTAAAACGTCCATTTTTCAAACAATCTCGGATTTCGATGAAACTAGTTTCATTGGATCTGTAATGCTATATTATTGTAAGATTTCAATTATCGTGTCAATCGGATTTACAGTTTGTCCGGGGCAAGCCAAAACGCATAAAAATTAGTTTAATCGGTTTAATTTAAATTTGATCGTTTATTTCCGTAACTCGCACATATGATCAAATTAGCCTTCGAAACATGTTCCATTGTGTCCGGAACGTGGGGTAAACCTTAGAAACGCCAGCCGGCATGCTTTGTTTCGAGTTTGGAAAATTTTGAGTGAATAGTAATTTGAGAATTTTCTATAAAAGGACTCAACAACTTCACATTTGCAAAACCCTAGAAGAAAACCTTCAGCCGCCACCATTAAAATGAATGGCCGAAAATTTCGTTTCTTCCCTCCTCAATTTCTTCTAATCCAAGCATTAATTTAAGAAAGTTTCAACTGCAATGTTGTAGATCGTCTCGAGGTCTACGACTTCAACGGTGGAGATCGATTTTTACGTAGCCGAATGACGACAAAGTGGTGATAAAGGCGCATCGTTCATGTTCGTTTTTTGAGGCTAAGGCGTAGCCGAGTGGGGCCGGTCTGGGGGTGGTGGTGCACGGCGGTGGGGGCTACAACCTAGAAGTGTTCGATCATCGTCAAAGTCGATGTGGGGGTGCGCGTTTCGAATCCTAAATCGTGAGTTATGGGTTCGGTTGCGTTCAACAACCTGGAAGCATGCGTGATGAAGAAGAAGCAAGCAAGGGCGGCCCAGATTCTTCAAAACCAAAGGGAACGGCCTGGATGCAAAGGTTGTAAATGATAAAAAGAAATTGTAAACAAAATTATAATTTAAATCGTGTAAACTTTAAAATACCATAACTTGTTGATACAAGGTCGAAAACGCGCGAAACAAATTGCATTGGATTTGTTTTGTCGAGCACTACGCAATGGAGCTGGATTGGGATTGATGGAGCATAGTGAAAATTTTGGGTAAAACTAAACGCGTGTTTAATTTTATTCGAAACAAAACGCTACAACTGTTATCGAAAACTCAAGGTGAGAACTTCTCACTCAATCGAATTATTTCGATTTAAATTTTAAATAGTTAGATTTCAAATTGCTTGATTGTGTGATTGGATGATAATTATTATCTATTGTTTTGAAATAGACCCTATACGCCGCATATTAAGCGGATGGTATTTATTAAAAACATATACCGCGATAATTCCATCTTGATATGGAATTGGTATTATATATGTACTTGGAGTTGATTTCCCGCATTATATAGCGGATGAGACCCTATTGCGTCGCATAATAGAGGATAATATTTTATAAATCCTATATACCGCGCTATTCCATCTTGAAGCGGAATTGGTATCGTGCTAACATCCGTGGATGCAAGGAAACAGGTTGGAGGGATCCAACTGGATTCCTCAAATGATTGAATTTGTTTCAATGTTGTGTGTTGATCTATTTATAATCTGCGTGATTATCTTTGTGATTGTGATTGTTGAAGGCTAAAAATTTAGCCGAATATATTTTTGGTATCGTTAGACGCCGAAAATAAATAAAATTGGATTTTTGAAAATTTAAGTTGACAATTCATAATAAAATTTAATTTTTGAATTGATTCATTTTAAATAAATAAACGTTGTAATTTTTATGTTATAAAAACTATGATTTTTGTGAAATATAACCGAAATGTGATTTTTGAAATAAGTAGTTGATTAATTTGTAAAATGGTTTAAATTGGGATTTTTGAATTATTATAAATGATTTATATAAAAGATTTATAAAATTGATATTTATGAATTAAAATATTGGAATTATAAAACGAGTTTTTATAAGTATTAAAATGAAGTATAAATGAATTTCATAAGTGGATGAAATCTATAGATTTATAAATTGTGAAGTTATAAAATGAATACATTTTGTAAAATAAAAGATTTATATGTAATTAACTTATAAATTGGATTTTGGCGTGTAAATGGGATATAGATGGAATTTGTTAATAAAGTGATTTTATAAGTTGAAGTTGTTATAAAGTATAAATGGAATTTATAAACGTTGTTTTATAAATCCGAAATCGACTTATTTTGATAAGTTCATTTTTATAGCTTATTAAAGGAGATATATCCAGGATTTTGGGACAGTGGATAATCCTTTAAATAAAATATGTGGAAATGTTGAATTTGGTTAACGAGGTATATTCACGATTTTAGACATTGAATAATGTATTAAAGAAATATTTTGGGAAAGTGATATTTTAAATAGAACTAAAATGATTCAAAGATGTTTTAAAATGTATTAAGAATCGAAACCATAGATGTAACGATCCTGACTTGACCTTCGAAAATCGACACCGAATACGTTACCTATATTCGAATGTCGCAAATTCAAATGTCGAATCCGGCCCGCCGGAGCTTATAACAACATTAAGTAAATAACACAGCGGAATAAAAGAATAATACATTGATATACAGCTTTGATACAATATCTGATACAACAGATGATCCAATAGATATCAATATACATCAGAGATATGATACAATAAATAGCAGCGGAACAATATAACTCTAAGATAGTCTTCAAAAGAGAACTCCGAGAACTGCAACTCCATCTCTAAGAACCAATCCAGCAATAGCTCGAACTCCCAATAACGATGCACAAAGATAAGCAAGTGCGGTGTGATCCAAAGACTGAACTAGCTCCAGATAATCTACTAAACCTAGCTATCTGAAAAACCCAACTCTAGACTGCTCGTGTAGAAAATAATGAGCACCCAGAGTTTAGGAAAGAAACAATAAACTCTGGATCAGTCGTGGGACTGGTGTGAGCAACAAAAACAGTTTATCTTTTAAAACATTCAAAGAAATATTTTAAAGTTAATTCGCAATGCTTTTTGAAATGAGACTACTATAAGACCTCCCGCCACACACACAATGCAAACGCAGACTTGGAGGAGATTTCTTCTTATGATAGTCAAAGATGCTTGATACGCATTAAAAAGAAACATTTGATATTATTATTAGTGCATAGTGTAGGAAAACATTTCGAAAGTAGAATATAAATCTTAGCCAGCATAGGTACCATTATAGTATGCCTGCTATAGCTACCTCCTGAGGAAGTAGGTTCTACAACTAAAACCGTACAAGATCGTATTGTTTCTTTGGATTTCCAACGAATGGTCAGGCCAAGGAACTTCCCATTGCCACATGAGAACGCCTCTGGATGGACGTCCCCGAGAACCAAACCGGATCTCTACCAACACAAGGCCGGGTTACCCCTAACTGGGTAACAACTGACACGAGTATGCCATCCCCCGGTCCTTTGGGACCTTTAACCGAGCGCTCGTCACCATCATCACACAATCATAACAAAGTGTTTTCAACATGAGTAAGTATCTGGGCTCCATACCATGATACCACCCTTTTCCAGAAGGAAATGCACATACCCTAAAGGGAGCTACCCCTCATAACCTTGCCGCATCTTTCCTGTTTTGACCATTCTGGGGTGTGAGGCTCGACGAAGTCTCGTCCACAAAGACATACTTTATACAAAAGCCATGCTTTGGGTCAAAAATGATCATAGAAATGATCACCAGGATAGACGATCAAATAAATGATCCTATCACAAATAATCAACACAATGATCATTTCACAGCAACACTCAGCATGTCACATTACCAAATTGGGAATATATCGCTGATAACATTCAACTACATAACCTCTGAGCTCGTACGTCTTAGAGAAGGGTGTTAAGCTAAGAGAATAAATTCTCCGCCACCAACAGAAATATATTTGAAAGAAATCGGCTTTATATCTCAATTTGTAATGTCAGACATACTATCATACAAGTCTGTTCCGGGATCGAACAGAACCGAAGGCACTTACAAAGAAGTCCTTGCAATCCGGATATTCACTAATCACGTTCGGACTTCCCATCACATATGGAGTCTCTATACCGGGGACCAGTCGATGCAAAGACATTCGACGAGTTGTCCTTACGTTTTCAAAAATATCCGGTCTTCAACACCGGTCTTCAAATGCTATCCATAACGACATATCACATATTCGGAATGGGATATATGACACAAAGGTCCTCTCCCGGCTAAACCGAATAGTGAGCGCAATATTTACAAGAAATATATGGATATTGGGATTTCAATTAAGTCACAAATTATTACCCAAAACTTTTTTCCAAATGGTTTAAATCAATTACCATTTCAAATCTTTAAACAAAAAGATTTATTTCAAAAAGATCCATTCATAGATTTCCAAAACAATTTCATTTCGATAGGATTAACCCGTCAAATCTTTAAATCAAAGATTTAACTTATAGCTTTCAAATCGTTTCTATAACTTGGAAGTCATTTTCATTTTAAACTAGAAATCTTTTTAACACAAATTGGAAGTTCATTTCTTATGTGAAAGCTTTTATTATGAGAAAACGAACAGTTTTCGTTTCAGAAAAACCCAATTAATTTACACGAGTTAAAGTTCTTGAATTATATTCACATTCCTAAATAAATACTTTTAAAATAGTTTAACCCGTATATAACTGGTATAACATTTTTAATCCCTGGTTTTAAATCATAGAATTCAATTTCAAATCTTGAATTTAAGTTCAAATCAAAATTATTCAACTTCATATTTTATCGAGTTATTCAAAATAAATTTCATCTATGAAATTCCATTTCAAAAGCTTTTCACTTTAAACCCAATCCATTTCCAAAACATTTGAATTCAAATATTCAAATTCAAAACTATTTCAAAAATCTGTGACTCAATCGATTTCCTCGTGAAATCCATATTTGTGTGTGTATGGTGTGGTCCAGGGGTTTTAACACAATAAAAGTGCCACATCATCAATCATCACAGATCAGAATACATAAATATAGTTGATAAGCGATATAATTATAACGCTTATCGTCCGTTCACAGATTCACAGATAATATTCAATTGTAAATAAATATACACGGCTCAATCTACAGAACAAAATATCCCAAATCAGATAGGATAATCGATTCAAGGCATCTCATACAATAAATTCAAGCATTCAATAATCTTTTAAAATGGAATTAATTAATTATTTAATCCTAAATTAATTCAATTTATTTCCAAGTACATTAATTACTTACTCACTTTCATTCATTTATTAACCTTAATCATTTCACTTTAATTAATTATCTTTCAATCATAAGTTAATTAACTAGTAATCATTAATCCTCAATTAATGTAATTATCCTTTTTATTAATTGACTCTTAATGAACTTCTTTAATTATCATTTAAATGGAAAGAAGATAATTAACTTATTTATAACACTTAAGGTCTTTTATTTATTAAGGTTTAAATTACCCTCATCTTAATCGTTACCAAATTCCACCCCCCTAATTTTGAAACAATAGAGATAAATTCTTCAAATCTAAAGCAATTTAAATTTCAATCCCTAGGACTTCATGTTTATATTGAAATCAATAAACACTTTTATCTTGAACTTGATTAACTTTACTTTGGAACTTAGTACATTTATTTTTCTTTTTAAACCTGGTTGTAAAATTCCAATACCCTGAGCCATGCTTCTTCTCAAGTTTAAAATCTGGTAATTATATTTAAGCGACTCGAACACATGTACACGAAAAACTCGGGCAGACCCTCCAAAATTCCTAAGCCAAAACTAAGAAACTTGAGCAATCACACGAGCTCTACTTCCCAGTTTTTCAAGTAAAACACGCAATTGTATTGAGTACGACCAAGTACATTTTCTCTTCTTCCCCAAACTGTTTCAAACCCAAACTCACTGACACGAACGCCACACCGTGCACGTGCACAGGTGCGCCACCATCCCCCGGCCATTCCTCTGATCTCCGACAAGTCGAAAACAACTTCGACATCATCCACGACCATCAAGATATCATGATTCCATCTCGATTCGAAATTTCGTCTTCAGGTCGAAAACTAAAATCAACAGCACCCACCTGAAACTGCCACGTCTTCGAAGCTCCGACCACCTGAACCTCTACACTTCCGGCCAAGGCTTCGCTACCCACCCTACGTTCTTCATCCAAAACTGCGTGCAGCTCGGTCGACCCAGAGTGGCGAAATCAACGAGCAAACAGACCCAAAAAAAAACTCGAACCAAAACCCTACTTTCAAATCAACCCCAAAATCCTCACATCGAATAATTTTTTTTCGTTTTTCTTAGGTTCATGTATTACCGATCTAGCTATGCAACAAATCTCAAAACCTAAGATTTGTTAAAACAACAGGAATTGTTAAAGATGCAACTTTTGTTCATTTTCGAATTTCACCCTGAATACTTACTTAAAAATCATCATCCTTGTTTTAAAAATCCTACTTTTGAATAAAGATTCAAGTTACAAAATTAAATTCGCAATTCATCATGTTCGAATTTATCACATAGTTAAGGTTTTAACTATATTTCTTGTTTCCAGTACTTTTCTAAACTTAGAATACTAGAACTTGTTTTAAAAACTAGATGATGTCTAAAACTAAACTAGCTTGATTTGAACACCATAGTTTCGCAGTGATTAAATGGGGAGTTTGAAATTTTTGTTTGTTTTAAAACCTTTGAAATCTTAAAGAAAACAGAGAGGCACAGGTAAACTAGACATGCATACTCAAATACATTCATATACACAGGCACTACTTATATAAACATATGCATGCAGATCATCATCACAGAATTTTCCAAGCATCAATACAGAAATGAATCAAAAGTTGAAAGGTTGCTCACCTGTTTTTTTTTTCCCAGAAACAAAACAGAGCTTCTTTGACTGAAACAGGTTGAGCTTTTTTTTTTAAAACTGGAAATTATTTTGCTTTGATCTACCTCCTAATCTTCTTGCTTTCGTTGTTTTTAACTTGCAATATGATGATGTTTAAATTTTTTCTTGTTTTCTGGTTTCCTTTCTCAGCAAATCTTTATCAACTTTGAATAAAAGTGATGTTTCCTTTTTCTTTTCTCTTTTTTTTCCAGTTCTTTACTAAGATTTAAACGAAAATGAAACAACTACTCAAGTGTACATAGGAAAGATGGTGTGCAGGTGAAAGGATAGGCTGAGTCTACTAAAGCAAAAACAAGTACAGGTTAAAATATATAAAAGAACTAAACCATGCTTGCTAATAAATGTTAGTGTGTGCCGATAGGATCGTGTACATGCAAGACAGTAAATGCATTAAGTGTAAGTATGTTTGAAATGTTTATTTGCTCCCTTGCATTCTTACAGCAATCTTACTTTATATATTATTATTTTTTATTTACTTTTTTTTCTTGTTTCACTTACAGCACATATGTTGTTAATTTTATTTTGTTTTGTTTCTAATTTATGCCTTTGTTTATTTGGCTAGCTTTGTTCTTTCTTTTCTAGGGTGGATGATGCATATTTGTATTATGCAGTGATGTTGTACTAATATGTTGTATTTTTTTTCTTTGTTTAGTGTTGTTGGGGGCTGCACTATTTGGTTTGTACCATTTCATATATATTCATATTGTCTTGTATACTTTATTTGCATTGCCTACATATTTTATTCTTGCTTTGCTCCTTCTTGTCTCGGCTGCATTACAAAAGTTTGTTGCTTTTGCTTGTACTTGTTTATTTAACTTCTCTACATACTTTATTTTGTTTCTTTCTTTTGTTTTATACATAGATGCTTTTATATTTCTATTCAATTGAAGCTGAAAAAGATTTAAAGTGTGCTAGCATTAAATGCCTGAGTACTTGTTCCCATGCTTGCTTACTTGTTGTTATTATTTTAATTTATTTGTTTTCTACTTGCATGTATTTGCTCGGCTGGTATGTTTGCATTTTCTTGTAGTGCAAGTGTAAATGTTAATATATTTTGTTTGGTCATATACTTTGAAATCTAATGAAGTGTCTTTTATTATTATTATATGTTAGATTTTTATTTAGTATGTTTACTTACTTGATATTTTACAAAACTACTTATATATATTCATTTTCAAAATATAGATGAATTTCTAGGTTTATATTTTGTTGTTTAAATCTTATCTAATTTATTTACTTTATAGTTATCTTACGTATTTTTTTTTAAAACCATTTATTTAAGATTTTATTTCAAATCCAATTTAAATATATATTCACATATATACAAATTGTCAAATCCATATGACTTTATATATTTTCTAGTCGAATCGGGGAAACTCGCTTCCATTTAAATCAATTTATCTTACAATTTAATTCAAAAATTCATTTAATTATCAATTTAAATTAAATTAAAATCTAGGGTCGTTACAAACTTCCCCCCTTAAAAGAATTTCGTCCTCGAAATTCGCAGGCACGAAAACAACACAGAGATAGACAGATTCGATCTCCTATAATTCCTCGAACACACGTTATGGATTCCAAAATCAAGTCGGAATATCTCAGAATACATACTAACTTGTCCCTCTTTGAACTTCAGTCTTCACAAGAAGTTGTAATAGAATTCCAAATTCAGTTTTTTTTTCAATCAATCAATTTAACTAAATTTAAAATTTCCAATTTATTCAAAACTTTCAATTTCAAATTTCCAATTCCAAATTCATTAAAGTTTAAAAACGAAAAGCTGATAAGAAAACGATGAAGATACTAAGTAAGGATTTTCTACAACAATTCGTAGAGCATCACCTCATTGAAACTTCTTCTTGCAACTGCCACAAGGCAAATCAAAAGAATTTGGAAAGATGAATCGAAAGAGATTGATAGAGAAAGTTTGTTTCCACTGTTGCAGGGCATCGACCATTTATAGTCGTATTTACCTGTCCCCTATCTCGTTCTCTTCTTGCACTCATACTTACTATCGGTGGATAGTAAGAGAATTTACTGAGGCGTTCAAACGGATATCTTAGGGATTTACTCATTCTAGGGTATACTTCACCCTATCTCTAATGAGCTACTTAATGTGTTATACTCCTGAGCTAAAGTTCAACCTTAGCTCTGATACCAATTGTAACGATCCTGACTTGACCTTCGAAAATCGACACCGAATACGTTACCTATATTCGAATGCCGCAAATTCAAATGTCGAATCCGGCCCGCCGGAGCTTATAACAACATTAAGTAAATAACACAGCGGAATAAAAGAATAATACATTGATATACAGCTTTGATACAATATCTGATACAAAAGATGATCCAATAGATATCAATATACATCAGAGATATGATACAACAAATAGCAGCGGAACAATATAACTCTAAGATAGTCTTCAAAAGAGAACTCCGAGAACTGCAACTCCATCTCTAAGAACCAATCCAGCAATAGCTCGAACTCCCAATAACGATGCACAAAGATAAGCAAGTGCGGTGTGATCCAAAGACTGAACTAGCTACAGATAATCTACTAAACCTAGCTATCTGAAAAACCCAACTCTAGACTGCTCGTGTAGAAAATAATGAGCACCCAGAGTTTAGGAAAGAAACAATAAACTCTAGATCAGTCGTGGGACTGGTGAGCAACAAAAACAGTTTATCTTTTAAAACATTCAAAGAAATATTTTAAAGTTAATTCGCAATGCTTTTTGAAATGAGACTACTATAAGACCTCCCGCCACACACACAATGCAAACGCAGACTTGGAGGAGATTTCTTCTTATGATAGTCAAAGATGCTTGATACGCATTAAAAAGAAACATTTGATATTATTATTAGTGCATAGTGTAGGAAAACATTTCGAAAGTAGAATATAAATCTTAGCCAGCATAGGTACCATTATATTATGCCTGCTATAGCTACCTCCTGAGGAAGTAGGTTCTACAACTAAAACCGTACAAGATCATATTGTTTCTTTGGATTTCCAACGAATGGTCAGGCCAAGGAACTTCCCATTGCTACATGAGAAGGCCTCTGGATGGACGTCCCCGAGAACCAAACCGGATCTCTACCAACACAAGGCCGGGTTACCCCTAACTGGGTAACAACTGACACGAGTATGCCATCCCCCGGTCCTTTGGGACCTTTAACCGAGCGCTCGTCACCATCATCACACAATCATAACAAAGTGTTTTCAACATGAGTAAGTATATGGGCTCCATACCATGATACCACCCTTTTCCAGAAGGAAATGCACATACCCTAAAGGGAGCTACCCCTCATAACCTTGCCGCATCTTTCCTGTTTTGACCATTCCGGGGTGTGAGGCTCGACGAAGTCTCGTCCACAAAGACATACTTTATACAAAAGCCATGCTTTGGGTCAAAAATGATCATAGAAATGATCACCAGGATAGACGATCAAATAAATGATCCTATCACAAATAATCAACACAATGATCATTTCACAGCAACACTCAGCATGTCACATTACCAAATTGGGAATATATCGCTGATAACATTCAACTACATAACCTCTGAGCTCGTACGTCTCAGAGAAGGGTGTTAAGCTAAGAGAATAAATTCTCCGCCACCAACAGAAATATATTTGAAAGAAATCGGCTTTATATCTCAATTTGTAATGTCAGGCATACTATCATACAAGTCTGTTCCGGGATCGAACAGAACCGAAGGCACTTACAAAGAAGTCCTTGCAATCCGGATATTCACTAATCACGTTCGGACTTCCCATCACATATGGAGTCTCTATACCGGGGACCAGTCGATGCAAAGACATTCGACGAGTTATCCTTACGTTTTCAAAAATATCCGGTCTTCAAATGCTATCCATAACGACATATCACATATTCGGAATGGGATATATGACACAAAGGTCCTCTCCCGGCTAAACCGAATAGTGAGCGCAATATTTACAAGAAATATATGGATATTGGGATTTCAATTAAGTCACAAATTATTACCCAAAACTTTCTTCCAAATGGTTTAAATCAATTACCATTTCAAATCTTTAAACAAAAAGATTTATTTCAAAAAGATCCATTCATAGATTTCCAAAACAATTTCATTTCGATAGGATTAACCCGTTAAATCTTTAAATCAAAGATTTAACTTATAGCTTTCAAATCGTTTCTATAACTTGGAAGTCATTTTCATTTTAAACTAGAAATCTTTTTAACACAAATTGGAAGTTCATTTCTTATGTGAAAGCTTTTATTATGAGAAAACAAACAGTTTTCGTTTCAGAAAAACCCAATTAATTTACACGAGTTAAAGTTCTTGAATTATATTCACATTCCTAAATCAATACTTTTAAAATAGTTTAACCCGTATATAACTGGTATAACATTTTTAATCCCTGGTTTTAAATCATAGAATTCAATTTCAAATCTTGAATTTAATTTCAAATCAAAATTATTCAACTTCATATTTTATCGAGTTATTCAAAATAAATTTCATCTATGAAATTCCATTTCAAAAGCTTTTCACTTTAAACCCAATCCATTTCCAAAACATTTGAATTCAAATATTCAAATTCAAAACTATTTCAAAAATCTGTGACTCAATCGATTTCCTCGTGAAATCCATATTTGTGTGTGTATGGTGTGGTCCAGGGGTTTTAACACAATAAAAGTGCCACATCATCAATCATCACAGATCAGAATACATACATATAGTTGATAAGCGATATAATTATAACGCTTATCATCCGTTCACAGATTCACAGATAATATACAATTGTAAATAAATATACACAGCTCAATCTACAGAACAAAATATCCCAAATCAGATAGGATAATCGATTCAAGGCATCTCATACAATAAATTCAAGCATTCAATAATCTTTTAAAATGGAATTAATTAATTATTTAATCCTAAATTAATTCAATTTATTTCCAAGTAAATTAATTACTTACTCACTTTCATTCATTTATTAACCTTAATCATTTCACTTTAATTAATTATCTTTCAATCATAAGTTAATTAACTAGTAATCATTAATCCTCAATTAATGTAATTATCCTTTTTATTAATTGACTCTTAATGAACTTCTTTAATTATCATTTAAATGGAAAGAAGATAATTAACTTATTTATAACACTTAAGGTCTTTTATTTATTAAGGTTTAAATTACCCTCATCTTAATCGTTACCAAATTCCACCCCCCTAATTTTGAAACAATAGAGATAAATTCTTCAAATCCAAAGCAATTTAAATTTCAATCCCTAGGACTTCATGTTTATATTGAAATCAATAAATACTTTTATCTTGAACTTGATTAACTTTACTTTGGAACTTAGTACATTTATTTTTCTTTTTAAACCTGGTTGTAAAATTCCAATACCCTGAGCCATGCTTCTTCTCAAGTTTAAAATCTGGTAATTATATTTAAGCGACTCGAACACATGTACACGAAAAACTCGGGCAGACCCTCCAAAATTCCTAAGCCAAAACTAAGAAACTTGAGCAATCACACGAGCTCTACTTCCCAGTTTTTCAAGTAAAACACGCAATTGTATTGAGTACGACCAAGTACATTTCCTCTTCTTCCCCAAACTGTTTCAAACCCAAACTCACTGACACGAACGCCACACCGTGCACATGCACAGGTGCGCCACCATCCCCCGGCCATTCCTCTGATCTCCGACAAGTCGAAAACAACTTCGACATCATCCACGACCATCAAGATATCATGATTCCATCTCGATTCAAAATTTCGTCTTCAGGTCGAAAACTGAAATCAACAGCACCCACCTGAAACTGCCACGTCTTCGAAGCTCCGACCACCTGAACCTCTACACTTCCGGCCAAGGCTTCGCTACCCACCCTACGTTCTTCATCCAAAACTGCGTGCAGCTCGGTCGACCCAGAGTGGCGAAATCAACGAGCAAACAGACCCAAAAAAAAACTCGAACCAAAACCCTACTTTCAAATCAACCCCAAAATCCTCACATCGAATAATTTTTTTTTCATTTTTCTTAGGTTCATGTATTACCGATCTAGCTATGCAAGAAATCTCAAAACCTAAGATTTGTTAAAACAACAGGAATTGTTAAAGATGCAACTTTTGTTCATTTTCGAATTTCACCCTGAATACTTACTTAAAAATCATCATCCTTGTTTTAAAAATCCTACTTTTGAATAAAGATTCAAGTTATAAAATTAAATTCGCAATTCATCATGTTCGAATTTATCACATAGTTAAGGTTTTAACTATATTTCTTGTTTCCAGTACTTTTCTAAACTTAGAATACTAGAACTTGTTTTAAAAACTAGATGATGTCTAAAACTAAACTAGCTTGATTTGAACACCATAGTTTCGCAGTGATTAAATGGAGAGTTTGAAAATTTTGTTTGTTTTAAAACCTTTGAAATCTTAAAGAAAACAGAGAGGCACAGGTAAACTAGACATGCATACTCAAATACATTCATATACACAGGCACTACTTATATAAACATATGCATGCAGATCATCATCACAGAATTTTCCAAGTATCAATACAGAAATGAATCAAAAGTTGAAAGGTTTCTCACCTGTTTTTTTTTCCCAGAAACAAAACAGAGCTTCTTTGACTGAAACAGGTTGAGCTTTTTTTTTAAAAAAACTGGAAATTATTTTGCTTTGATCTACCTCCTAATCTTCTTGCTTTCGTTGTTTTTAACTTGCAATATGATGATGTTTAAATTTTTTCTTGTTTTCTGGTTTCCTTTCTCAGCAAATCTTTATCAACTTTGAATAAAAGTGATGTTTTCTTTTTCTTTTCTCTTTTTTTTTCCAGTTCTTTACTAAGATTTAAACGAAAATGAAACAACTACTCAAGTGTACATAGGAAAGATGGTGTGCAGGTGAAAGGATAGGCTGAGTCTACTAAAGCAAAAACAAGTACAGGTTAAAATATATAAAAGAACTAAACCATGCTTGCTAATAAATGTTAGTGTGTGTGCAGATAGGATCGTGTACATGCAAGACAGTAAATGCATTAAGTGTAAGTATGTTTGAAATGTTTATTTGCTCCCTTGCATTCTTACGGCAATCTTACTTTATATATTATTATTTTTTATTTACTTTTTTTTCTTGTTTCACTTACAGCACATATGCTGTTAATTTTATTTTGTTTTGTTTCTTATTTATGCCTTTGTTTATTTAGCTAGCCTTGTTCTTTCTTTTCTAGGGTGGCTGATGCATATTTGTATTATGCAGTGATGTTGTACTAATATGTTGTATTTTTTTTCTTTGTTTAGTGTTGTTGGGGGCTGCACTATTTGGTTTGTACCATTTCATATATGTTCATATTGTCTTGTATACTTTATTTGCATTGCCTACATATTTTATTCTTGCTTTGCTCCTTCTTGTCTCGGCTGCATTACAAAAGTTTGTTGCTTTTGCTTTTACTTGTTTATTTAACTTGTCTACATACTTTATTTTGTTTCTTTCTTTTGTTTTATACATAGATGCTTTTATATTTCTATCAATTGAAGCTGAAAAAGATTTAAAGTGTGCTAGCATTAAATGCATGAGTACTTGTTCCCATGCTTGCTTACTTGTTGTTATTATTTTAATTTATTTGTTTTCTACTTGCATGTATTTGCTCGGCTGATATGTTTGCATTTTCTTGTAGTGCAAGTGTAAATGTTAATATATTTTGATTGGTCATATACTTTGAAATCTAATGAAGTGTCTTTTATTATTATTATATGTTAGATTTTTATTTAGTATGTTTACTTACTTGATATTTTACAAAACTACTTATATATATTCATTTTCAAAATATAGATGAATTTCTAGGTTTATATTTTGTTGTTTAAATCTTATCTAATTTATTTACTTTATAGTTATCTTACGTATATTTTTTTTTAAAACCATTTATTTAAGATTTTATTTCAAATCCAATTTAAATATATATTCACATATATACAAATTGTCAAATCCATATGACTTTATATATTTTCTAGTCGAATCGGGGAAACTCGCTTCCATTTAAATCAATTTATCTTACAATTTAATTCAAAAATTCATTTAATTATCAATTTAAATTAAATTAAAATCTAGGGTCGTTACAATAGATTTCAACATTCATTGTTGAAATAGACGTTTTCGAGAAATAGAAGGAAATGGCGGACTATAACACTGTTGTTATAGTAAATGATTTTCGAAAGGAAATGTTTTATATAGTATTGGGATTTATATATCTATCTTAATTTCGAATCCCTATACTAGTGATTTTGGGTTGTCGTAACGATGTTTTACGTAACATTCGTTTTGACTCAAACAAATGGGTTTAAGAGGATGTTTTCCTTAAAGAATAAAATATATACTTAATTGTGATTTAAGTATATTGAATATTTTCCAAACATTGAAAATAAATAGATTGGTGAATTACTTATTATTAAATAAGTATGGAAATGTTTTCCAATATGAAGTGAATGTTTTGAGATTATATCTTTTAAAGATAAATTGAAAGTGAATAATTGAAATTGTTTTGAAAAATCGTATAAAAGGTGAATATTTGGAAATTTAAATTCACAATAGAAATTTATAAGGGAAATTTGTTTTAAAAATAAACATTGATTTATTTTTAAAAGTGTGAAAATAAATTTTCGGATTTGGAACGTAATTTAATAAATTGGTAAGGATTTATTTGATTGGTTTAAATGAACCATTTTGAAATGAAAGTTGTAAAGGTGAAAATTGATTTGAAATTTGTTTTCAAATGGTTGAAGTTTGGAAAATATATCTTATAAAGATATTTTGGAAATAAATAATTTGGGAAGATTATTTGGAATCGGGTTACGTTGTGAATATTGATTGATAGTTAAATAACCGACTATCAATATTGACCCTTAAATGACTATTTGTTGTGAATTGGTTGAAATTGAATGCTACACTTATTTTAAATCATTTCGCTCGTTATTCGGATTACCCATTCCGAATAGTGATACGACGTAATGGATAGCATTGAAAACCGGTGGTGAAGACCGGGTATTTGTGAAAACGATAGGATGACCTATCGATTGTCTCTGCACCGTTAGCTACGGTATGGAGATTTCCTTTGTGATGGGAAATTCGATCGGGATTATGAATACCGGGATTGCAAGGGCTTCTTTTGAAGCGCCTTCCGTTCTGTTCGAACCCGAAACAGACTTGTATGGTTACGTGTCCGACATTACATTTTGAGATATAAAGAAGATTTCTTTCACATACATCTCTGTTGGTGACGGAGAATTTATTCTCTTAGCTTAACACCCTTCTCTGAGACGTACGAGCTCAGAGGTTTTGTCGTTGAAGGTTATCAGCGATATACTCCCAATTTGGTAATGTGGCATGCTGAGTGTTGCTGTGTGATGATTATTTATTGATCATTTGTTGATCAAAGCGTTGCTTTATGGAAAAAGCGTAGCTTTGTGGACGAGACTTCGTCAGACCTCACACCCCGGAAATGGTCGAAAAAGGAATATGCGACAAGGTTATGAGGGTCGCGCCCTTTAGGGTATGTCATTTCCTTCTGGAAAAGGGTGGTGTCAGGTATGGAGCCCTGATGCTTAACCTATGTGGTTGCTCCAATCTCATTTTCTGTGTGGTTGTTACTTTGTGATCGAGGGCCCTCGGATAAAGGTCCCAAAGGACCAGAGGGTGGCATATTCGTGTAGTAGTTACCTAGTTACAAAGGTAACTCGGCCTTGTGTTGGCAGAGAGCTGGTTAAGTTCTCGGGACGTCCCGCCAGAGGCGATCCCATGTGGCAGTAGGAAGTTCCTTAGCCTGACCATTTGTTGGAAATCCAAAGAAACAATACGAGCCTTGTACTGTTTTAGTTGTAGAACCTGCCATTTAATATGGTAGCTATAGTAGGCATACTATAATGGTACCTATGCTGGCTAAGATTTATATTCTACTTTCGAAATGCTTTCATCACTATGCACTAATAATAATATCAAAAATGATTTGTTTTGCGTAGTAAACATCTTTGACTATCATAAGGATAAATCTCCTCCAATTCTGCGTTTGCATTGTGTTTGTGCGGGGAGGCCTTATGGTAGTTTCATTTTCCAAAAGCATTGCAGATATTTTTCACTTCCCTTGTTGTTGTTGTTTTAAAGATAAATAACTGTTTTGAGTTCTCACACCAGTCCCATGACTGACCTGGAGTTTATTGTTCTCTTCCTAAACTCTGGGTGCCCATCATTTTCCACACGGGAAGCCTAGAAACAGGTTATCAGGTCATTATGGATTCAGGAGTGCAATGGAGCTCAAGTGGCGAGCTGGATGGCGAGACGTATTACTTGTACATGATATTATCTTTCCGCTGTAAATCCACTTGTAAGGATACGTTTGTATAACTGTCCATTGTTTTGTTGTGTTGTATATTGTTGTTGTGCACTCTGATGATGATGTGATGTAATGTAATAACTGATACAGTTCTTTTGATTTAAAGATTATTCATTTATCTATTATATGTTGTTCCGCTGCGAGTGTGAGATTCTGAAATTGTTTCTGTTGTTCTTCTTTCGTTCAATTTTCTTCTTCTTCTACCTTTTTCTTCTTCTTTTAACCCTAACAATTCGGTTTTCCGGCATTCGATTATGCGGCATTTGATACAGTCGACGTAAGAATGCCGACCTTCGGATCCCGATAAAATCGATATGTTACAGCCTCTACCACCTAATCACTTTTACTTCTGAATTTAAGTCGTGAATTTTTGTTTTAAGGAGTCGTGAATTGGAATTTGAACGAATCTGAATGAATCCTTGGATTTGAGAAACTGCAGTTTAGCTGATCTTTAATTCGTATTTTTTTATTTATTTAGGGTGGGCATGATTAGTTTGTTTTGTGAGTATTGTTTTAAAATTTGCTTTGTGAATTTGTCTTGTGTTAATTTTGTTTGATTTATAAAAACAATTCAAGTTTTTTAGTTTTCATTTTGTTTTGTTTTCATAAATTTGTTTAGTTTTTTTAGTTTCCTTTTTCAAAAAAAAAGATTGTATTTATAAATATTTTATTTTTTTAGTTTTCATTCGTTTGGATTTTCTTTACTCTCCTTGTTTTCTTCATTGATATGTATATATAAAAATTTTATATATATCTTGTTTTTATTTTTAGGTTGCCAAAGCAGAGTTGCAGAAGAAGCAGAAGTGCTTGCTAAAATAAATTGCTTGATTTTCTAATCTTGTCAAAAATAACTGCTTGCTTATAATTTTCTTTTTATTTTCCTTGCATTGGATATATCTATTGTTTTTGTTTGTCTTGCATTGTTGATTGTTTGCATTTAAAAAAAATTCAAAAACAAATTTCATTGTAGTTTCATTGTTAATACACGTTTAATTTCTGCTTTGCATTTCATCATAGAATTTGTTAATAATAACGATTAGACATCGATAACACTTAATTGTAAATTGATAAACTGTCTTCTTTGAACAATTTAATTTCTTGGTGTCTAGGCTACGACAAAGAAATAATCAGTTATAAATATTATGGTGATTCATAAATATTATACTGAATTGTTTCTCTGAAGGTACTTAAACCTTTGGCTGCATTGCTACGGTGATTCGTGGTGCATCGATAAATCCTGTCCCTTAGCTGGCCGAGAACTATCTTTTTAATTTCAGACATTTGTGATTATACAATTCTGGGTTAACATAGGATAAATAATTTGTAATTAGACCCTTGCATTCATTTAGTTGCATTAGTTCATGCATATTTAAAAAAATTCAAAATCCAAAACTAAAAAAAATGTAAATATTCCTCTTCATTTTCTTTGAAATTTTTAAATCCTTTTTATTTGAAATTTCAAAAAAAATCCAAAAAAATTATAAAACCTTTTCAAAAGCAAAGAAGAAATTTGAAAAACCGAAAAAAAACAAAACCAAAATCCATTTCTCTTTTGAAATTTTTTTTATTTGTAAATATTTTTCTTTATAAAAAACAAAAAAAAATCTTGAAAATGTCCGAGTTTCCCCACTTACGTGAATTTTGCAATAGTTGTAAAAATTAATATAATTCATATAATTTCACTCAAAATTCCTATGAATATTTTAACGACGACTATTTTATAAATAATTCAAAATTTGAACAACAAAGTTTTCATAACGACGATCAACCCTCGAATCTCGAAAATAGCATTTCGTCTTTACTTGACTTCTCTACACAACAAAACCAAAATATAAATGATTTGTGTAATTCATATTTGTGTAATAACTCAAGTCAAGGATTTTAAAATTTGAATTCAATTCAAAATTCAAATGGTTTCGAGTATAGCCCATGCTAATTCAATTTCGAACTTCAAAATGAGTTTCAAAATCAAAATGAAAATGTAAACCAATTTGTTAGTAATTTTGGCAATGGGAATATTCTCGACCATGATACAATTGAAAACTTTGGTTATCAACAAATTCAAAGTGAAAATTTTCAAACTAATAATCACGAATTTGACTTTGTTGAGCAAATGGAAAAAGATAACGGGGATTTATTACTTGAAAAATATAAAAAAATTCGTGAAAATTATAATCAAATCTCAACTTGTAAAGAATCAAATAATGATCCACCGTTTATCGAAATTGACGATTCTTGTTCTCAACAAATCCAAATCGAAAATTTTCAAGTTAATAATCACAAATTTGACTTTGTTGAACAAATGAATGAAATGTACAATGATCACATGGATTTGTTGATTGAAACATATTTGAAATAACGTGATAAACAAAATCAAGTTCCAACGTGTGACGAGTAAAATAATAATCCATCTTTTACCCAAATCGACGATTTTCAAATAACAAATTTTGAAACTGAAAATAACAATCTTAATGAAGTTGTTGAAAACATGGTAATTGAGTTGGATTTCAATTCTTTTGAGGGTGTGGAACCAAATTTAAAATTCGATCTTCCTTTTCTTGATTTCGAAAATTTGAATATAACAACTTTGGATTTTGAACTTGAGACATGTAATAAAGTTGTTGATAATCCAATAAAGGGAGACGAATTTAATGAACATGAATTTTATGGAATTTTCGAAGACGAGTTGTTAAATTTCGAAGGGATAGATTTAAATCGCCATTTTGATTTTGAAATCAATGATTTTGAAGAAGTTTTCAATGACAAACGTGAATTTCAATTTGGTGAAAATAAATGTGAGTTTCAATCAATTATTTTATCAACCGCAAAAATAATTGAAAACAAAACAACTCGTTCAATTTTGAATAAAACAAAATTCGTTTTTCCAAATCGACGATCAACTTTGAAATCTTTTACGATTTGGTTTTTTGTGCTTAAGCTGTGCCTCGCACATTTGACGAGACAAATGAATCGGTCTTCGAAAGACCGTTTCATTTACTTTTTGATCTCGTGTATATACCTCTCATTTTCATGTAAATATACATCATCCTTTTATTTTTATTTTACTTTTCTCCTTCCACTTGGATTCATTGTGGGGACACGGTCAAAATCAAGTGTTGGGGGACTCATCTTATTTTTTTATTCTTCATGATTAATTTTTTTTCAAAACTCAAAAAAAAAAAATCAAAATTTCAAAATATAAAAAAAAAGAATTTAAGCAATTTGATTTATTTTTAAAGAAACACTATAGGATAAATATATGATTTTGGTTTATTAAATTGAAATTTTTGAAAATTTGTTCATCTTAACAAGAATTAAAATAAAGTTTGTTTATAAACAACAATGGTTTAACTAGTATATAAGAAGATTCATACGTGTTAATTATGAAATATATCCTAACGGAAAATTTTTGTTTTAAAAAGTGGTTGATTTAAAGTAAAGGATATAACATTTTTTTTGTCTTCTAAGTTAAGTAGTGCTATGATTATTTTGCAAAAATCTTTCTTTCAAAAACTATAATAATTTGAAAAACAACATATATAAAAAACAAAACATTTGTATATACATAAATATTTTCTATTAACACCTACGGTCGACAGGTGTGCACACTTGTGTGTACACTTGCCATGCTCTGTATCTTTCTCATGTAAGCCCGAAAGGTAGTGCATTATCGGTATATCTGGCCTCAGTTTATCTGAGCTAGGTGTATGTATATAAAATTCTTTTATTAATAATGCCTATAGTCGATAGGTGTTCATACTCGTGTGTTCACTCGCCACGCTCTGTATACCCCTCACATAAGTCCGCAAGGCAGTGCATGAGTAATATATCTGGCCTCATTTTATCCGAGTTAGGCATATATTGTAAATATCAATAAAATTTTCAAAAATATAAGAGAAAGTAAGCAAGTGAAATCCTAGCACTATATTTAACTTATTTGATTTGAATTGTTATTGAAAAGAAATGAAAATACCACTTTGATAACTTTGGTAATCAACTAAGGATCCATTTCATAGTTCGCTTTGTTATCAACCGAAATAACGAGTTAAACTATAGTCTATTTGTTATGTAACTTGATTTTTATTGGAAATTCTGACGAGTAAATGACTTAAATCTTAAGATAATGATGAAAACCTATATTTAACTTATTTGTGTCAATTTAAAAGTAAATCTTTCATTTGTAAATATTTTCAAAAATTCACATTCATCTCTTTGTAAATAAATCTTGCATTTTGTAAATATTTTCATTCTCCATTTGGATTTTGTGGGTAGTATCCGCTGAATACCCTGACGAGACAACACTCGTCCTATTGGAGACACCCTGAGGTTTAACGACTTGTTGCATACGCTCAATGCAATCGTGCTCCCTACGAAAATGGATTTGTCTTAGTCTTTCTTTATTCGAGGACGAATAAAAAGATAAGTGTGTGGTTATTTGATGTGCACATAAATGTGCATATTTTTATCACCATATTTAATCAACTTAAATTAAATAAATGATCATATTGTGTATTTTAACTTGATTTAATCAAAATCCATATTAGTTCCACATTGTCACGTATTCATCTTCATCTAAGGGCAAAATAGTCATTTTTGTGCATATACTAACTTGAGAAAATTTAATTAGAAATTTCCATACTATTTGTAGGAGTTTGATTTCAATCACAAGTTGTTTCATGAAGAAGATATGCATGCACAAAAAGAACACAAAGGAATGAAGATGGAAATAATTCAAAGTGAAGATCATGGAGGACCCCACATACCCACTACCTTAATGTACAAATAAGAGGCTAACGCACATGCTTATGGAATTAATGGCTTCATGTATACTTAAATGATGATTAGTAAAAGCTAATGATTACATGACCTCCACAATTTCTCAAGGGTATTTTGAGCATTCCCCAAATTAAGGATTAGGTTTTCATGCTTGTATAAATAACCCATTATGTTCATGTAACCCTCCTCTTACTTAGTCTCTCTTTAGTTAGTTTTAGGCTCAACATAGAACCAAGCTCTCTTTTTTCTTTTCATGGCTACTTAGTCATTTCTCTTTTATGTAATTTTTTTATGCAACTTCAATACATGTTCTTTTCCTTTTCATGCTTATTTACTTTCATGTTGTAGTGTAGATTTATTTTTCATACAAGTAGAATAATTTTTCGTTTAACTTTGCTCTCTTTTCCTTTTCTTTTTCATACATGTTGCAAGCTACATTTATTAATCAAATGAAAAATATGAGAGGCTAAGCCCCTTCAATTTAGGATGTAATGAAGCTCTCTAATTATATAGCTTCAACTATTTGTTAATTCATGCTCTCTTTTTGTGCTCAATGATGATCAATGAAGTGTTTTATTTGTCTTTTTGCTTTGAATTTGATAGCCTATATTGTCGACATCAAATATGTAACAACCCTAGATTTTTTGCCATATATTTTAAATTTGACTTTATTTTATTTTTATTATTTTAAATTTGTTTTATTTCAAACATTTCATTTTTTAAATATAAATGTTGATTTTTATGTGAATTATAGTTTCAAACTTGTATAAATTGAATATTTTAATGAAAAGTGAATTTCTGGTCAAACTGTTCAAACTTTGACTTTTATACTTCAAACATAAATTATTTAAAATGTTAATTATTTTTTTATGAAAATAGATGAAATAACTTAAATACTATTTTTCGTTTCATTGGAAACGGATTTAAATTGTGAAAGTTATACTGTTTTCAATATTGTGTGTATATTAAGTTATTTAACAATATTCTTTGTTTTAATATATATAAATGATATTTTACTTGATATATCTTATCCTAACTTGTATATTTATCTTATTGAATGTATATTTTTGTATTATAATAATTTCAAAATGAAGTAAATAATTTTCCAAAGTCAATGGTGATTTATTTGTAATTTCTGGACACCGTTTCGGATTTTTAAGCAATTTCTTAAATATTTTTCTATTTTCTTTAAAAAAAATTTATATATGTGTTAATATGTTATTTTAAGTATATTTTATCTTTTAAATATTTTTAAAGTGATGTTTGAATTTTTCCAAAGCTAATTGAATTTATTTCCAAATTTTAATACCTAGTTTCCATTTTTCTACTATTTTCTTTATTTAAATTATATTTAAATTAAAATTTATATATTCATTTGTGAATGCATTTTTACTTTTATGTTGTTATCTTTGTTATTAATATTTTTACAAGTCCATATAAATTTTCCAAAGTTCATTTTATTTATTTTTCATTTTTCTAGACTAGTTTGCAATTTTGTGCTATTTTCTTATTTTAACCTTATATAATTAATAAATATTTATATATATCTTATATTTTGTTATATTTTCGAAATTTTGACTGGAATAATTATTACTTTCAGTAATATAAACTTATATGAATAAATTAAGGAAATACCAAAGGTTTTAAAAGCTTTTGAAACGTAAGTCGTTTCTTTTACCGTTTCTTCATTTACTCTCTGAAAGTTTTTATTTATTTATTAGCCTTTACTTCTTTTGGCTGTATATTACTTTGTTTGACCATGTATTTCAGTCTTCATTCACTAAAAAAAATTCCACTTCTCATTCATTCACGGCTAGGAGAAAATTTTTGGGTAATGGCCTCCTCTTTTTGCACTTTTTCTTCTATTTTTTCCATACTTTTGTCTTGTTTCTTTCTTCTATTTGCATGGCCTACTCACTATTACCATGGACACCACTCTACATGTATTCCCTGCCATCATCACCACCTACACTCCAGGTCATGACCATAGCCGAGCCAACCATGGTGACAAAACCCCTCAAAATCCAACCTATGCCTTGAAAACATGCTAGTTTGAGCCTTGTTGCTTCACCACTTCATTTTCCACCACCTCTAGCCGCCACCACCACATCTGACCAGACCACCACACGCCACCCCAACATCATTGCAGATCTGAACTTGAATGGCCAATCCAAACCACTCCAAGGCCGAGCCCTTTTGTTGACCAAAACATGCTATTTTGCCTTAAACCCTTAACATTCTCAAGTTGTAACCCCTCCACCTTGAATGCCTTGTAGCCGTGCATTCTTGTGTTCATACCTGAGCCATGCTATGTCCAAACCTGAGCCAAATACATCCCTAGGTCATGCAAATCAATAATAGAAAGCAAGGCAAAAGATCGTGTGTTCATATTGCTTTTTATTCCAAAGTTATTTCAATTCAATCGGGTATTGAATCTATGTTTATGTTTGGTTTTGTTTATGGGTTGTGGCAAGATCATTGAGCTTGGTTCTCTTCCCACTTGGATCTACTATTGTGTCATCTTGCCTTTTGGAATCCGTTTATGTCGTTTGTATTGCAATCTCCAGCTAAAAAGGTGAGTAAAGCTCACACGACATTTATACTTATGCAGTTGTGAAACAACAACAACTGAATGTGTAGAAAAAATATATGATGATATAACTGTCTGTGGTTAATTATATATGATGTTAAACCTGTTAAATTTCATGTCATATCATTTGTTATTATATATATGTTGATACTGTTCATTTTTATATATGTTTATCACACTGCAAGTTCCCTGTGGATTAGAAATCACTATGGGTTGAAATGATACATACCCGAACGGACTTTAGAATAGGGAAAAATCGTTATGGGATGAAACGATAAGCCCGAACTGTTTTTATTTATTTTATTTAACTTGGGATTGCGGGTTTGAAATGATAGAACCCGCATTTTTCTTTTTAAACTAAGGATTGAAATGATACATATCCGTACCACTTGACCTAGGTTAGAAAACTATATACAGACCCATGGTTATTTTATAAAGTATTTTGGGTATTTTTAAGCATTTTAAAATATAAATTTATGAAATTTGATTTAAATAGATTTTTTTAAATGTTTTGAAATAAAGAAAATTATGTTTTTTTTCTATGAGTTAAAAATGTAATTAATGAAAGGTTAAATTGGATTTTTGAATATAACTTAAGTTTGGAAATTTAGAATTTTGGTTAAAAATGATATTTAAGTTATATGAATATAATGGAAATTTAATTTTATTGGAAATTGGTAAATATGATAATTTGATTAAATTTGAATTTAAGTGATTTATTAAAGTATTATTGATTTTCTATGAATTTAAGTGGTTAAATAAATGAATGCATAAAAAGTGAAATTTGAAAATACAACTTGATTTGGAAATGTGGAATTTGGTTTTGTTTTAAGTTTTAGGTTAATTAAATAAATTAGGAATTTAGTTTAATTCGTGAAAAGATAATTTGGAAATGTAAACATTAATAAAGTGTTAAATGTAAAAATAGAAAGTTTACACTTGAATTTATCAAGTGGATTTGTGAAATTTGATTTAATTATAAAATGTTGCTTTATAAAAATCATTAATTAAAAGAGTATTTAATGAACATCTTTGAAAGTTAAAATATGATTTCTATAATGTTTAAATGGTTTAAATTGAAATGTTTTCAAGTATAACTTTCCGCACCTTTTTCTGAATGTTGTAAAGGTTGAAATCTTCAATGTTTATGGTTTTAACGTAGTAAATGAACTCATAATGGTTTAAAACTTTGGAAATTTAATACTTGATTTGAAAGTATATAAACTTAAAATTTAAATGGTTTAAATGAATTATTTGATTAAAATATAAGCTATAAAGAAGGTGATTTGGGATGATAATAAATGAATGATATCTTTGAATTTAAAGGGCATTTAAAGCTGAATATTTGGATTTGAACTTATATGATGATTTGAAACTGAAGCTTTGGAAAGATATGATATTTTGATATATATTAAATGTTTTGAAATGAAGCTTTGGAAAGATATCATATTTTGATATTAAAAACATTTTGGGATGAAGTTTTGAAAGATATGATACTTTGATATTAAAAATGTTTGGAAATGAAGTTTTGAAAGATATGATATGTCGATATTGAAATGTTTTGGAAATGAAGTTTTGAAAGATATGATATGTCGATATTGAAAATGTTTTGAAATGAAGTTTTGAAAGATACGATACTTTGATATTAAAAATGTTTGGAAATGAAGTTTTGAAAGATATGATATGTCGATATTGAAATGTTTTGGAAATGAAGTTTTGAAAGATATGATATGTCGATATTGAAAATGTTTTGAAATGAAGTTTTGAAAGATATGATACTTTGATATTAAAAATGTTTGGAAATGAAGTTTTGAAAGATATGATATGTCGATATTGAAATGTTCTGGAAATGAAGTTTTGAAAGATATGATATGTCGATATTGAAAATATTTTGAAATGAAGTTTTAAAAGACATGATATTTTAATATATTAAAATGATTTGAAAGGAGTTTTGAAAGGATATGATAATTTAATATATTGAAATGGTTAGAAATGACTTGATATTTATTTTGATAAATATTTGAATTTGAAAGATATGGTATGTTGATTTATTGAAATGGTTTTGGAAATGATTTAATCTTTCTTTTGATAGAGATTCGGATTGAAAGGGATACTTTATTTTGAAGTATAAAATATTGTTTTAAAAGTTATAACCACGGGTTATAATAACGATTGGTTATTAAAGAGACCGGGATCGGATATTGTGTTATAGCCGGCCAATACTGAAAACCACTTTGACAACCGTGTACGCGGTGGAGATTCCAGAATGAAGTAGGATGGTGGTGACGTTTCCTTTGAGGTAAATACGTGGACCCGACTCCCGTGAGTTGGCATAAGGTGGCCAAAACAGGAGCGATCGACAGGTTAATAAGGTAGCACCTTTGATCGGACACATCCCTTCGATATTATACTTTGACTTTGGATTGATTCAATAGCCACTTTTTATTTTATTTGGGGGTGTGGCTCGAGGTGGGCGGTAGCTGCGCGCTACGCGTTACCACCGACCCGGAAGCGTAATTGGTATATCTACCCTGGCATTGCCTAGTTGTGTCGTGTCACCTACCCTATCGTGTCTTGTACGAGTTTCTATTTGTGTCGTACCTATGGAGTATCCTCTGGTAGCCTCCCGATCAGGAGGTATTACGGTACTATATAGACTATTGGCATTATTTGTGTTAAGGGCTATATGAGTAACCCCTTAACGCTATTTAAAAGTAAGTTTATTTTACTAATAGACATTATTATAATAACGAAGTATTACTACGTAATAAATAGTTTAACGGATCCTTAGAGGATGGACGGTCCCAAGCATCCTTTAAGTTACTTGTACTTTTACTACAATTCACTTGAGTTGGTTTACATTGTATAAGTATGTATGTCCTGACTCGAGTGTTTGTATTTTTATTTACGCTCGGGTCAGCCTGAGTTATTCACAGATTTGGATTTCCACTTTCTGGAGATTGGAATCGCTGGAGATTATCTACTTGTCAAGTTTTATCTTTTGCAGTCTATTGTTCCTTTCAGCTCTTGTATTAGTGGACTTCTATGTAGTGAGACTTCCCTTGTACTTTATTTCTTCTGTTGTATTTTATGTAACTCTGATATTTTATATAGTAGCTTCATGAACTACTATTTCTTTTAGTTCCGCTGCATTATTATTACTCTGTGTCTGTGAATCTGTGATTTTATTTACTGTATATTCTGAGATTTGCCAAATTTTTATCTACAACGCGGTATTTTGAGCAATTCAATTCCGGCATGAGTGTCTACCTATACACTTATAATGGATGTGAATGGTTGAAAATATCGAGGCGTTACAAAATAGACTATGCTTAAACTATCACTAATACAAACGCCTCTTCATCAAAATATGATTATGGTAAAAGAAAATTAAAATTTGATGGTCTATATTTCTAATCAATAGTTAATAGGCCATACTTAAAATAGATTTCATTTTCTTTGTCAAGTTTCATGAAAGTTAGTAAGTGCTTTAAGGGATGTGTTATAGTTTAATGGCTTATTTTGGCTAATCAATAGCACAAATATGTCATACTTATGATAAGCACATCAATTAAAGCACTAATGACCATAAAAGAGAGATCATGATTTCATGTGTTGAACTACACGATCTAGAGAGTGGATTAATTCCCTAAATTGTCACTTAACTCTTATATTTACTTCTCTTTTCTTTTAGTTAGTTAGCTAATTCTCTAGCTTAACTTTCCATTGACCTTGGTTTAATTTGATTGAATATAATTTTAAAACCATCAATTCCCTGCGGATCGACCCGTACTCGCATACAAGCTACATTCGTACACTGTGTGCTTGCGGTATAAATTTTATTTCTAAATTTTTCGACGAGTTTCTAATCCGACAGAAATTTCCGCCGATTACAGTTAACCCAAAGGAAGCGGCCTCTAGCATGAAATATGGATCTCCCCATAATTGTCGCTCCACGTCATCGATCCGAAGGAGCATCGATATGAACGTGATCGATATGCATGTATCGATATGATTTGGGTTTTCGATCGATTCGTCTGATCAACGCTATCGATAGGATTTCCAAAACACTTGAGCAGAGCAAACTGACACCATATTGATTTCAAAATTTAGTAATGATAAATGTTGTATAATTATATTATGTATGAGTTTGATTTTCTGAATTCTGATAATTAATTGAATAGGGTATTAAGAAATAATATTTGACTTTATATATAGCTTGTAACCATTAACTTTTGTTTCATATATGAATAATTGAACTATAAAACATGGTTTTAAATTAATTTGGAAATTCAGATGAATTTAAAATCAAGAATTTGAGAATTTAATTTTCGATGATTTCGAACTTTGGTTTACAGTTTTAAAAGATATTATTTGAAGTATTTTCTGATTAGAAATAGTTTTTAAAGAATTTTCAAGTTTTAAATCAGTGCTCTTCTCTTTGTCGTTGGAAAATAGTTTCGATGATGACTGCAGCATCATCGACATTCATTTTCGAGTTTCGAAGTGAAGAGACCATTCTGTAGTTTTGCTACAGTCTTGGTTTGAAGTATTAAATTGATTTGGATTTCTAAAATATGACTTGACTTATAATATATATTGATATATGATGTAAATTTGATTTGATTTAAATTTGATTTGATAAACTATGTACATACCTTTAGTTACCTCTAAATGGTTTGAAGAAATCGGAAATTTAATTCTTAAATTTTATTTTTAAAGAATAATTTCAATTATAAAAAGAAAATCAAAATTTTTGGATACATAATTCAAACTTGAGATAATTGAATTGGAAAGTTTTATTTGTATAATACTCAATTGCATTCCAATATAACTTACCTTAATTTTAGAAGTTAACAATGTAATTGGATAATATACAATATAAAAAGTTTTTATAAATAAAATTTGAGTGGTTATAATAAACGTTATACTCTTGTATTTCAATTATAAAATGATTAAAAGAGGTAAATAGAATAAAGGGTAATTGAATAACCTACAATAAAATAATTTTAAAAGAACTAAGAATAAAAGAAAGCAGTTATAATAAGTGTAAGTATATTTAACATAAGTGATAAATATATTGAGAAGAATAAATTTAATTTTAATTGGGAATAAATAAGAATAAAATTTATTACGTACATTGTGAGTGTAATAAATGATTATTTTTCAAACCCATGGTTTTAAAAATTGTTAATTTAAGATGATTGGATAATAAGATAATGAAATTTGGGATAGTTAAGATTTATTTAACTTGTGTAAAGATTTATTCTCTATTTAAGTTGAAATTTTCATTCTTTCAAATTTATTTCCTTATTTTGCTTTTCAAAATATCTTTTTGTTGTCCTTATTATCCTTATCTTCCTACAGACTGATATAGGCATCTTTCTATAATCTTTCTCTTTAGAAATCTTTCTATAATCTTTGATAATCTGCACCTTGTTAAACTTACCTATAACAATAGTTATCAAGTATAATTTCAATCTCCTTGTCATCTTATCTTAATCCTATTTCACTCTATCTTTGTCTGTGCTTTTCCGTACCTCATTCCTTTTCGGGGACGAAAAGTTTTGAGTGGGGGAGAGTGTAACAACCCTAGATTTTTGCCTATATATTTTAAATTTGACTTTATTTTATTTTTATTATTTTAAATTTGTTTTATTTCAAACATTTCATTTTTTAAATATAAATGTTGATTTTTATGTGAATTATAGTTTCAAACTTGTATAAATTGAATATTTTATTGAAAAGTGAATTTCTGGTCAAACTTTGACTTTTAAACTTCAAACTTAAATTATTTAAAATCTTATTTTTTATTAAAATATATGAAATAACTTGAATACTGTTTTTCGTTTCATTGAAAACGGATTTAAATTGTGAAAGTTATACTATTTTCGATATTGTGTGTATATTAAGTTATTTAACAATATTCTTTGTTTTAATGTATATAAATGATATTTTACTTGATATATCTTACCCTAATTTGTATATTTATGTTATTGTATGTATATTTTTGTATTATAATAATTTTAAAATGAAGTAAACAATTTTCCAAAGTCAATGGTGATTTATTTGTAATTTCTGGACACCGTTTTGGATTTTTAAGCAATTTCTTTAAATCTTTTTCTATTTTCTTTAAATTTAATACTTTTTATATGTGTGTTAATATTTTATTTTAAGTATATTTTGTCTTTTAAATATTTTTAAAGTGATTTTTGAATTTTTCCAAAGCTTATTGAATTTATTTCCAAATTTTAAAGCCTAGTTTCCATTTTTCTGCTATTTTCTTTATTTAAATTATATTTAAACTAAAATTTATATATTTATTTGTGAATGAATTTTTTAATCTTATGTTGTTATCTTTGTTATAAATATTTTTACAAGTCCATATAAATTTTCCAAAGTTCATTCTGTTTATTTTCCGATTTTCTAGACTAGTTTGCAATTTTGTGCTATTTTCTTATTTTAACCTTATATAATTAATAAATATTTATATATATCTTATATTTTGTTATATTTTCGAAATTTTGAATGGAATCATTATTACTTTCAGTAATATAAACTTATATGAATAAATTAAGGAAATACCAATGGTTTTAAAAGCTTTTGAAACGTAAGTCGTTCCTTTTACCGTTTCCTCATTTACTCTCTGACAGTTTTTATTTATTTATTAGCCTTTACTTCTTTTGGCTATATATTACTTTGTTTGACCGTGTATTCCAGTCTTCATTCACTAAAAAAAAAATCCACTTCTCATTCATTCACGGCTAGGAGAAAATTTTTGGGTAATGGCCTCCTCTTTTTGCACTTTTCCTTCTATTTTTTCCATACTTTTGTCTTGTTTCTTTCTTCTATTTGCATGGTCTCCTCACAACCTCCATGGCCACCACCCTTTACATCTATTCCCTGCCATCATCAATACCTACACTCCAGGTCATGACCATATCCGAGCCAACCATGGTGACAAAACCCCTCAAAATCCAACCTATGCCTTGAAAGCATGCTAGTTTGAGCCTTGTTGCTTCACCACTTCATTTTCCACCACCACCACCACCTCTAGCCGCCACCACCACCTCTGACCAGACCACCACACACCACCCCCAACATCATTCTAGATCTGAACTTGAATGGCCAATCCAAACCACTCCAAGGCCGAGCCCTTTTGTTGACCAAACATGTTATTTTGCCTTAAACCCTTAACATTCTCAAGTTGTAACCCCTCCTCCTTCAATGCCTTGTAGCCGTGCATTCTTGTGTTCATACCTGAGCCATGCTATGTCCAAACGTGAGCCAAATACACCCCTAGGCCATGAAAATCAATAATAGAAAGCAAGGCAAAAGATCGTGTGTTCATATTGCTTTTTATTCCAAAGTTATTTCAATTCAATCGGCTATTGAATCTATGTTTATGTTTGGTTTTGTTTATGGGTTGTGACAATATCATTGAGCTTGGTTCTCTTCCCACTTGGATCTATTGTTGTGTCTTCTTGCCTTTTGGAATCCGTTTATGTCGTTTGTATTGCAATCTCCAGCTAAAAAGGTGAGTAAAGCTCACACGACATTTATACTTATGCAGTTGTGAAACAACAACTACTGAATGTGTAGAAAAAATATGTGCTGAAATAACTGCCTGTGATTAATTATATATGATGTTAAACCTGTTAAATTTCATGTCATATCATCTATTATTATATATATGTTGTTACTGTTCATTTTTATATATGTTTATCACACTGCAAGTTCCCTGTGGATTAGAAATCACTATGGGTTGAAATGATACATACCCGAACGGACTTTTTTTTGTTGAAAAGCAAGAGTAAAACTCATTTTATTGACTTATGTAGAATTACAAGATCAGTTACAGATCCAAAAAATATCACTCAAATACAACCACACCAGACACTAGCCCTCTGAATGACAAAATCCTATAGTAAACACATTATAGAATAATAAAACAAACAAATACAAAAAGAAAATTATTACACAGAACAAAACTCTGAGAATCCAGAAAAATAGCCCTCTGCCTGAAGTAGATTTACCATGAACTTCAAAAATGATTAGCTTTCAAGTCTCTGAGAATTTTGCCATGAATCTGGTTATAAAGTTGTGCCACATTCTTACATCCCATACCAAAAACTCTATCATTCCTTTCAGACCATATTGCATGTATCAATTTCTTTAGCAGTTTAAGCAACAACCTTATCTTATGAGTTTTCCACCTTGTAGCTTTGAATACATTAAACCATTCCACCGAGCTAACAGGTGATGGTTTATAAAAACCACCATTAGAAAGTAATCTGTACCATATCTGATACACAAACGTACAATCAAAAAACAAGTGAGTATTATTTTTAGTTTTTGATTTGCATAGAACACATAAGTCATCTAAGATAATACCCATTTTACATAGTTTATCCTTGGTATTTAATGCATTTTCCATCACCTTCCATAACAGTAAATTTTCCTTAGCACTACCCCCAATATTCCATATTCTTGAATGCCAAGGAAATTGATAACCATTTTGACAGAGAGCATTATACACAGGTTTAATGGAATGATGTTTACCCTTGTTAGACCAAATTAAAACATTGTCATTATTGACCATGGGTTTGCCAGTGATAGCATTCCATAAGTTCCTAAGTTGGTAGGAACTAGAATATGGTAAAACTATACCATCATCATGCATAAACTCTTCAACCTTTGCTTGTTCAGGAATACCAGAGCTTCTTCTCAAGTTATAATCCACTACAGAACTTAAAATCATCCCTTGTTTAGCCCATGGTGAGTGCCAGAATGATAAATCCTTAATCAAAACATAGTTACACTGAATAAGAGGAATGAAAGTCTCCCTAAGCTTGAGAATACATCTCCAACTCCAACTGCAGCTTTGTGGAATAGGCATAATCCAAAAATTCTTTTTACCAATAAGATTATTATTGACCCATTGAGACCATAAATTTCTTTCAGATTCAAAGATTTTATTGAAGTATACTGATATAGCTGCCTTATTCCAAAGAAAAATATTAGTAATACCAAGACCACCTTTCTTTTTGGATTCAAATAGTTTGTAAAAAGAAATAGGAATCATCTTTCTGGAAAAAGGGTCACCATGCCAAAGAAATTTATTAAATGCACTAGAGATCATATTAATAAGCTTAACATGAAGTATGTAATGTCTAGTCCAATATGTTGTGATAGCCACTGCAATTGATTGAATGATAGTTAATCTACCAGCTTGTGATAGTTTATCCATTGGCCATAATTGAAGCCTTTCAATAATCCTCTCAAAAAGTGGTAAGCAATTTTGTTTAGTAACTCTAGAGAAAAATATAGGCAAACCCAGGTAGAAGGTATTTTTGGATAACTCCTGTAGACCAGAGCACCTAATAATATCATCTTTCTGACTTGAATCTAAACCAGCAACTAAAATATTGGACTTGTGAAGATTAATCTGGAGGCCAGTAATAGAATAGAAAAGCTCTAGAGATGAAATAATACACTGAATATTGTGATAAGAAGGTTTAGAAAAATGATAAGATCATCAACAAATAGAAGGTGGGTAATAACAGGTCTTTTACATTTGGGATGAAGCTGAAAATCTCCTTTCTCAACAAGACTCGTCAAAATGGGATTAAGAAGTTCCATAACAATTATGAACAAGTATGGGGAAATTGGATCACCTTGCCTAACACCTTGTTTACTTTTAAAATAACCATATAGCCCACCCACTCTTGAAATTGAAAACATGGGTGAAGATATACAAGTGTAAATCCATGCTAAAAACGGCTTTGGGAAATTCATTCTGGACATGATTGCTAAAATTGAATTCCAAGCAATAGAATCAAATGCCTTTTTAATGTCAAGTTTTAACATGCACCTTGGAGAAATATTTTTCCTTTCATAACCATACAATAATTCTTGGGTTAAGAGAATATTATCACTTATTGACCTACCCTTAATATATGCAGCCTGGTTGTTTGAGATAATAGATGGCAAGACTAATTGTAATCTATTAGCTAAAACTTTTGAAATTATCTTATAAATGATATTACAACATGAAATTGGTCTTAATTCAACAACAGAAGATGGATTAACTGTCTTGGGTATGAGTGCAATAGCAGTGGCAGCAAGTCCAACAGGTAATTTATTATTAAGAAAAAAATATTGAATAGCCTTAATAATATCAGACCCAATTATCTTCCAACTTTGTTGAATAAAATGAGCATTATAACCATCTGGCCCTCCACAACTATCACTGTCCAAACTAAAAACTGCAGCTTCGATTTCATTATTAGAAATAGCACTAATCGGAGAATTGGATTGAAAGGTATCTAAGGTTGGAAGAGTGATATCATAAAGAGGTTTAATGTCAGGAATGAATTGATTATCTGGAGCAAGAATGGATGTAAAATACCTCACAAAGGCTTCATTAATACCATCAAAAGTTTCCACCAAATTTCCACACATGTCCTTTATCTGAAAAATACTTTCACGGTTCCTTTTAACTTTTAAGTAATTATGAAAATATTTAGTATTCCTATCAGCCTCCTTATCCATTCTCAAGTGAATTTTCTGCTTGAGTGATGGCACTTCTTTTAGAATAATTTGCTCAAGAGCATTCTTTAATTGCAGTTTAGAAAGAAGTAAAGTATTATCAAATGTCTAGCACTCAGTTGCTCTTGAATCCTAATCAGCTGATTCCTAATTTGAGAGGATAGTTTAGAATCCTTACCAAAACTTGCTGAAGACCAACTTCTAAGTTGAAATTTCAAAGCTTTCATCTTGAGTATAATGTTTGTGAGAGGATCCTTGCCAAATTGCATTCTCCAGACCTGCTTTAAAATATCAAAATATTCCACTTGCATAGTCCAAAAATTAAAAAATTAAAAAGAGTGTTTCCCTCCACAAAAATCATCAACCCCCCAAAGAAAAATTAATGGGCAATGATCAGATAAAGAAGGCTGACAAATGTTATAGAAAGATTTTGGCCAAAGATGTAGAAAAGACAGATTTAGAAAAATATGATCAATCTTACATAATGTTGGATTACCACTCCTATTACAATTAGACCAAGAAAAATCAGGACCAAAGTGTTTAGCAGGAAAAAGATTGGATTGAATTAAAGCACTGTTTAGAGGAGTAATATCCTTAAGAGATAATGGGCAGCCACCATACTTTTGATTACTTGCATACATACAATTAAAATCCCCACCAATAATCCATGGAATTGAAGATGAATTTAAGGATGGAAGAAAATCCAAGAATACCTGTCTCGGACCTGGAGAATTATGAGCATACACAGAAGTAAGATGAAAATTTGTATTGGAAGGTAAATGGATACAGTTATAATGAATGTATTGATCAGAGGCACTAATTCTGGAAAGTTTAAAGAAAAGTGGATTCCAAAGAGTGAGCAATCTGCCATAATTGGACTCAATAAAGTTATTATCATGCAACCAAGTTGGGGCAATCAAACGAATAGCCTTAACTGTTGAATTAATGTCAAGCTTAGTTTCTGAAACACACATCAGATGAATGTTTTTGATCTCAATAAGATTCTTAATCTCTAATTGTTTAGAGGGTAAATTAATCCCCCTAATATTCCAAAAAGCAATGTTATTCATTTATTAGGAAGGGGAGGAAACAATGTGGAAAGATTCTTCCTAGTGTGCCTTGGATGTGAACTATTTTTGGATGAAGACAAAGGTTGCACATCAGAAGGTTTAAATTCCTTTCCTTTATTAAGATCAACAGAATCCAAATTACTTATACTACTAGATTTCTTCAATGCACTCTCACTTGACCCAGAAGGAGGTGGAAGTAAAACATTGTTAGGAGGTGACAAATGCAAATATGGGGAAGGATTAGTAACATTCATGGATGGAGATTTAGAACTAAATTGAGAACAACATGAAGTTGAAACAGAATTTGAAACAACAGCTGAAGCAACCTTAGAGACAGAATCAGAAAAAGCTTTAGAAGGATTTTCAATTAACAAAGATGAAGTAGAAAGATTTGCATCACAAAGTGATTCAGATACAACCCTAACCAAATCACTAGAGTTTGAAACAACAGTTGAACCAACCTTTGGAACAGAATCAGATAAAGCATTAAAAGGATTTTCAATTGACAATGATGAAGTAGAAAGATTTACATCACATAGTGATTCAGAAATTATTAACAATGTGAGTTTCATTGTCTTTTGGAACTTCCTTACTTCTCATATCATCAACATTTAACTGAGTATTTTCCTTAGCCATAGAGACTTTCCTTTTCCATATCCCTTTTTTTTTGTTAACAACCTTCCAATTTTGATCAATAGGATTAGCAGTATATATCCTAACTTCATTTTCTTCCAAATCATGCATATTATTATCCTTGGCATCATTGACAGAATTAACAAATTCACATGTTGCAGTATCATGTCCAAAAATTCTATAGTGAGTGCAAATTTTAGGCTTCCAATCATAAGATAATTGAACATCAGGACAATTTTTTCCTAGTTGAGGAACATGGATAGAGTCGGGTAATTCATAATCAGGTGAAATCTCCACCAAAGCTTTTGCATACTTAAACCTTTGTAACTTTTCAGTGCTACTGTCAAAGCATATTAATCTACCAATGTGACATGCCAACCAATTGATACCAACTAACGTCCACAAGATGATTGGAATCCTATGAAAATGTATCCATACCGGTACTTTCTTAACTTGAGCCTGAGATAACCCAACAGAAGGATCCCATTTTGTAATAATGAACATCCTACCTCTAATAAAGATAGGATCCGAGTTAAGGATATTGTCCTTATCTTCTTGATTGGAAAAGTTGAAGTAAAAGTTATACCCATCCGATTTAAATTCAACATCACCCTTAAGTTTCCAATATCTTTTAAGAAAATTCACAACAGACAGAAAAGAAAGCGTACCATCAAGAAAGAAACCGACTAAATGATTGTTCCAGTATTTCAAACCTTCTTCTTTAACGAGATCTGACAAATAAATAGAAGGTTTATCTCTCAAAATATCAAAATGAATAGGCTTATACGACCCAGCATTACGAGGTAAAGATTTGAAAAGATTCGACCAGTTTGATTTCGGGGAACAAGAAACAAAGTTATTGGAAGATACCACTGAAATAGGGTGATTAGCAGTAGATGCAGAAAGAGAAGCAGAAGAAAGAACTGATGAAGAGGAAGAAGAAAGAGGAGGAAAGGATGCGGAGTCAAAGGAGAACGAAGAAGAAAAAGAAGATGAAGACGCCATTAAAATTTCAAAAGAAAGAAGAAGACCATCGCAGAGGGGATTGAAAGTTCACCCGAACGGACTTTAGAATAGGGAAAAATCGTTATGGGATGAAATGATAAGCCTGAACAGTTTTTATTTATTTTATTTAACTTGGGATTGCGGGTTTGAAATGATAGAACCTGGATTTTTCTTCTTAAACCGTGGATTGAAATGATACATATCCGTATCACTTGACCTAGGTTAGAAAACTATATACAGATCCGTGGTTATTTTATAAAGTATTTTGGGTATTTTTAGCATTTTAAAATATAAATTTATGAAATTTGATTTAAATAGATTATTTTTAAATGTTTTAAAATAAAGAAAATTATGATTTTTTTCTATGAGTTAAAAATGTAATTAATGAATGGTTAAATTGGATTTTTGAATTTAACTTAAGTTTGGAAATTTGGAATTTTGGTTAAAAACGATATTTATGTTATATGAATAAAATGGAAATTTAATTTTATTGGAAATTGGTAAACATGATAATTTGATTAAATTTGAATTTAAGTGATTTATTAAAGTATTATTGATTTTCTATGAATTTAAGTGGTTAAATAAATGAATGCTTAAAAAGTGAAATTTGAAAATACAACTTGATTTGGAAATGTGGAATTTGGTTTTGTTTTAAGTTTTACATAAATTAAATAAATTAGGAATTTAGTTTAATTTGTAAAATGATAATTTGGAAATGTAAACATTAATAAAGTGTTAAATGTAAAAATAGGAAGTTTACACTTGAATTTATTAAGTGGATTTGTGAAATTTGATTTAATTATAAAATGTTGCTTTATAAAAATCATTAATTAAAAGAGTATTTAATGAACATATTTGAATGTTAAAATATGATTTTTATAATGTTTAAATGGTTTAAATTGAAATGTTTTCAAGTATAACTTTCCGCACCTTTTTCTGAATGTTGTAAAGGTTGAAATTTTCAATGTTTATGGTTTTAACGTAGTAAATGAACTCATAATGGTTTAAAACTTTGAAAATTGAATACTTGACTTGAAAGTATATAAACTTAAACCTTAAATGGTTTAAATGAATTATTTTGATTAAAATATAAGCTATAAAGAAGGTGATTTGGGATGATAATAAATGAATGATATCTTTGAATTTAAAGGGCATTTAAAGTTGAATATTTGGATTTGAACTTATATGATGATTTGAAACTGAAGCTTTGGAAAGATATGATATTTTGATATATATTAAATGTTTTGAAATGAAGCTTTGGAAAGATATCATATTTTGATATTAAAAACATTTTGGGATGAAGTTTTGAAAGATATGATACTTTGATATTAAAAATGTTTGGAAATGAAGTTTTGAAAGATATGATATGTCGATATTGAAATGTTTTGGAAATGAAGTTTTGAAAGATATGATATGTCGATATTGAAAATGTTTTGAAATGAAGTTTTGAAAGATATGATACTTTGATATCAAAAATGTTTGGAAATGAAGTTTTGAAAGATATTATATGTCGATATTGAAATGTTTTGGAAATGAAGTTTTGAAATATATGATATGTCGATATTGAAAATGTTTTGAAATGAAGTTTTAAAAGATATGATATTTTAATATATTAAAATGATTTGAAAGGAGTTTTGAAAGGATATGATAATTTAATATATTGAAATGGTTAGAAATGACTTGATATTTATTTTGATAAATATTTGAATTTGAAAGATATGGTATGTTGATTTATTGAAATGGTTTTGGAAATGATTTAATCTTTCTTTTGATAGAGTTCGGATTGAAAGGGATACTTTATTTTGAAGTATAAAATATTGTTTTAAAAGTTATAACCACGGGTTATAATAACGATTGGTTGTTAAAGAGACCGGGATCGCATCTTGTCTTATAGCCGGCCAATACCGAAAACCACTTTAACAACCGTGTACGCGGTGGAGATTCCAGAATGAAGTAGGATGGTGGTGACGTTTCCTTTGAGGTAAATACGTGGACCCGACTCCCGTGAGTTGGCATAAGGTGGCTTAAACAGGAGCGATCGATGGGTTAATAAGGTGGCACCTTTGATCGGACACATCCCTTCGATATTATACTTTGACTTTGGATTGATTCGGTGGCCACTTTTGATTTTATTTGGAGGTGTGGCTCGAGGTGGGCGGTAGCTGCGCGCTACGCGTTACCCCCGACCCGGAAGCGTAATTGGTATATCTACCCTGGCATTGCCTAATTGTGCCGTATCGCCTACCCTATCGCGTCTTGCACGAGTTTCTATTTGTGTCGTACCTATGGAGTATCCTCTGGTAGCCTCCCGATCAGGAGGTATTACGGTACTGCATAGACTATTGGCATTATTTGTGTTAAGGGCTATATGGATAACCCCTTAACGCTATTTAAAAGTAAGTTTATTTTACTAATAGACATTATTATAATAACGAAGTATTACTACGTAATAAATAGTTAAACGGGTCCTTAGAGGATGGGCCGTCCCAAGAATCCTTTAAGTTACTTGTACTTTTACTACAGTTCACTTGAGTTGGTTTACATTGTATAAGTATGTATGTCCTGACTCGAGTGTTTGTATTTTTATTTACGCTCGGGTCAGCCTGAGTTATTCACAGATTTGGATTTCCACTTTCTGGAGATTGGAATCGCTGGAGATTATCTACTTGTCAAGTTTTATCTTTTGCAGTCTAGTGTTCCTTTCATCTCTTGTATTAGTGGACTTCTATGTAGTGAGACTTCCCTTGTACTTTATTTCTTCTGTTGTATTTTATGTAACTCTGATATTTTATATAGTAGCTTCATGAACTACTATTTCTTTTACTTCCGCTGCATTATTATTACTCCGTGTCTGTGAATCTGTGATTTTATTTACTGTATATTCTGAGATTTGCCAAATTTTTATCTACAACGCGGTATTTTGAGCAATTCAATTCCGGCATGAGTGTCTACCTATACACTTATAATGGATGTGAATGGTTGAAAATATCGAGGCATTACAAAATAGACTATGCTTAAACTATCACTAACACAAACGCCTCTTCATCAAAATATGATTATGGTAAAAGAAAATTAAAATTTGATGGTCTATATTTCTAATCAATAGTTAATAGGCCATACTTAAAATAGATTTCATTTTCTTTGTCAAGTTTCATGAAAGTTAGTAAGTGCTTTAAGGGATGTGTTATAGTTTAATGGCTTATTTTGGCTAATCAATAGCACAAATATGTCATACTTATGATAAGCACATCAATTACAGCACTAATGACCATAAAAGAGAGATCATGATTTCATGTGTTGAACTACACGATCTAGAGAGTGGATTAATTCCCTAAATTGTCACTTAACTCTTATATTTACTTCTCTTTTCTTTTAGTTAGTTAGCTAATTCTCTAGCTTAACTTTCCATTGACCTTGGCTTAATTTGATTGAATATAATTTCAAAACCATCAATTCCCTGCAGATCGACCCGTACTCGCATAGAAGCTACATTCGTACACTGTGTGGTTGCGGTATAAATTTTATTTCTAAATTTTTCGACGAATTTCTAATCCGATAGAAATTTCCGCTGATTACAGTTAAACCAAAGGAAGCGGCCTCTAGCATGAAATATGGATCCCCCCATAATTGTCGCTCCACGTCATCGATCCGAAGGAGCATCGATATGAACGTGATCGATATGCATGTATCGATATGCATCCTTCAGCCAAACTGCAAAAACCACCTTAGATCGATCATAACTCAAAAAATACAAGTCCAAATGCTATGAAATTTTCAAAGAAGATTTCATATCACCCGACGAACCTCCATGATCGATCACAACTCAAATGGAGCCAGTCTTGAGTGATATGAAATCCTCTAGGATCGATTATGATCGATCCCACATGACCCCAGATTTATCTGGTGGGCCTACCCATATGTGAGAAGGGGTATTCCTAGTTTTGAGGCAGATATTTTCAGATTTACTCCTATAAATAACACCCCTATGCCTATAGAAAAAGGACTTTTTGGCGCTTCTGCGCCATTACTCTACAGCAACTCCATTGTAAGTTGAGAGCTAGTGATTTGTACTATTGTAATCAGTTCTCAGTCATTAATAAACAGCAAAACTATTCAAAGTGGACATAGGCTACAACGCCGAACCACTATAAATTCTTGTCTCTTTCTATTCCGGTTTGATTTTATTGGCGTGTTTATTAGGTTAGCCTCATTTTCCATTTAATTTCTTCATTTTAATCTCTTCAATTACATCCGAAGAGTATTGTGCCCAATTTTGGTACAACAAAATGTATTTAAACATGAAATCAATTTTAAAATGTTCTAATATAAGTTAGAAAATAATTCAAATTCTTAATTTAAAATTCATTTTTACATAATTTAAAATTTCAAATAGAAAAGACAGCATTTTCAGAATGCTGTAAAAAGTTTCTATTGCAAAATGTATTCTGGACGTTATAAGACAGGAACAGCAGCAGTTATCAAGTGCTGCAATGCGCCTCTAAAACACCTACCAATGTTTCAAAGTACATAGATGTTTCTAAACAGTCCGCGATAGGCAAAAAGTGAAGCATAAACAACATTTCAAAAATGCTATCTAAAGTTCAAGGCCTGTTTTAAACATGATTTTGCATTAATTTTGCTACTAGATTTTGACACTTAAACAATTGATTTTTGGTCCCATTTTTCTACAGTAGTTAGTGCACTTAGATTACTTAAAAATCATAAAAATAAGAATGAAAACATAATTATTTAAAAAATGAGATACTGTATTAAACTTTTTATTTTTAAACACAAGTAGAGTTCTAAAATTCATTCATGATACTATTATATGTAATATAATGTGACATAACGCAATTTGTAACATTCATTGTTTTAAGTTATAAGTGTATTAAAGAGTTGCCAGTGTAAAGAAACTTGGCATCATGCATGTGTACAATGATTTCCTAAAAGACATATGTAATGACACATGTCATTTTACATGTGTGTTACTATTTATTTATGCGACAAGTGTCATATGATGTGGCGCATTGTTATTAATAGATGGAATCTATAAATAGAGCCTTATTTACATGTTTCAAATTCATTCAATTAGTTTCATGGAGGCATAAAGTTAATATCTCATCATAAAGTTAGTACAAAAAGAGTGAAAGAGGTAAAATCAACATTTCAAAAAAGTTGAAATCGCGAATGAAGGTATTCTTTTCTATTTAGTATATTCATGGTAAATGATTACTGAGATGTCATTAGAAAAGGTACACTTTATAAAAATCATTAGGGAAAAGATATGACCAATCACGAAAAGGCACGACCGTTTTAAAAAAAATTAAAAATTAAAATCACAACTTGGCTGTTGAAGCGTCGATTGAATTTTACTAGAACAAAAAAATATGTTTCATTAATTTTCATTACTTAGAAATTATTTATTTATTTATTTATGTAGTTATATATACTAATAGTTATATGGAATATAGTTTCACTATTGAAAAATTATTTAATTTAAAAGATCATAAAAATTCAAATTTTGGCTCTAAAAAAATATAGCAGTCGTAACTTACTAAGTATCTATTCACTCAAAAATAATAAAGTAGTTATAGTTCGAATTTTGGCTCTAAATTTTTTATAGAATCAAGTATATCTATCTTATATTTATGTTAGTAATTTCATTATTAATTTATAATCTCTAAGATTTAAAACATACTATTATATCCAGTATTTTCCGCCCTATTTTCAAAATATACAGTTAATTTTGTAAAAGTTTTTACAAAATCTAAAAATTGGTATTTTTTTTGAAATCATTTTCTAAACTTTTAATACATAGTATTAATTATAATAAAAATATAACTTTTTAATAGATGAATAATTTATGATATTCTATAGATAAAATCATATGGCGTTTCAAAAATTAAAGTGTCTTTCCAATTTGAAAACTACAAGTTAATTAATTTTTTTGTGGTAAAATTTGTTTTCTACTTATTTGAACCATTTTGGTTATTTGGAACATAGTAGAATAATTAAAATGTCTTTCTCCTTATGGTAATACATAAAAGTTCTGTTTCCTAATACCTTCAAAGATAATGTTTGACTTATTACCTTTAGTGTAGTAATTATCGTTTTCAAACTTAATTTTCAAATTCTTATCATATAATTGACTAGTACTAAGTAGGTTATGTTTTAGATTCCTAACCAGCAAAACATTAGAAATAGTAGGAGTTTTAGAGTTACCGACATTGCCAATGCTAACTACATATCCTTTTGAGTTATCTCCAAAGTATACCTATCCACCATCTTTGCAAACTATATCTTTCAAAATCTCCAGATTTCCCGTCATATGCATTGAGCATCCACTATCCAACATCCATTTATCCTTTTCGATTTGTAGAGTTTGATCATCAGGGGTTTGTTCATCAAAAGCTGTGTAACACATCCGATCCTGCAATTCATACCTTTTCAAAAGATCACGTGATTTTTTATAATGAATAGATGCAAATTTGTGAAACAACATTATGCTGATTTTGCAGATTATCTTTCCAAAAATAGTGTTAAAAATATTATCAATTTAAATTTCCGCTGAAACATTTTCAAAATCAGATTATAAATACTTTGAAAACTAATGCTCTGATACCAAATGTGAGACAACGAAATAGGGATCTTAAGGTTAGATTAACACTAGAGGGGGCGAATAGTGTTTAAAAGATTATATAAATATTTTTCAAATTCCTTAAGATTTTACTTCGAATGATGCAATTGAAAATCACAAATTCAATCACAGAATCAAAGTACAGATAAAAATAAATGCAGTAAAAGTAAAATGGAAAGAACACACTAGGATTTTATACTGGTTCAGAGTTACCCTACATCCAGTCTCGCACAATTCCTTGTATGGATTTCTTTTCAACTAGTAAATGCAAATACAATCTCGATTTCAAGGCTACGAGACCTCTGGGTAGAGTCACTTGATTTTCGGGATACAAGCACACCCACTAGCCTTGCGGGCTACTAAGCACACCCAATTGATTTTACTAGCGATAATCTTACCTACTTGGATTTTAAGGATACCAAGCACACCATAAAGTATGAGAGTATGATTTGATGGAGTTTATAAACTTGGATCTTCGATCTTGATTACAATTGATCCTATAACTCTTGAAAATCACTTTGATCTTGAGAGAGATAAGAGAAATCAGAGAGTAGATGAAGGAGAATCAAATTAGTAATGGTTGAATGTGATTTTTGTTGAATTTTGGCAGAGTTTCGGTAAAATTGATTTAGAAATCAAGAGAGTGAAATGAGGAGAGAAGAATAAAAAAGTAGTTATTTAAAATTCGTTTGGAAGTCTGGTAGATATAGGAAAACAACGGCCATGTCCATTCGCGAACATATATGACGAAAAGACACTTCCATTCAAATTTGAATTTTACGGCCAGTATGTAGACATATGCTTATAGAGTATGTCGACATACTCTTCTCAAATTTGAAAAACACTTTAAAAAAATTATTTTTAAAATCTGTTGCATTGTAAAATAATTTGATACTTAATAAAATCATTTAAATATAGTTTATACATATTTTTGTCAAAATATAACTTAATAAAACTTTATAAAATAACTTTGAAAGATAATAAGAGTGTTTAATAATATATATATAAATCAATATAATTATAACTTACTAAAATATAAACAAAAATACAACATATATATACATATACACACACTTAAGAACACTAAAATGATATTTTTATAAGTAAAAGAGATTGAAAATCATTTTGGAAAATATTTTGAAAATATTATTTAAAAACAATCATATTAAAAATAATTTAAAACAAAATTAGAGAAGACGAGAGAGATCAAGTGCTATCAAGGTTTTAAAATAAATTCTATTACTCTATAACTTATCTGGAATATTATGAAATCTTGAACTCATCAATACTCATTAGTCTTCATTCTTGAACTCTTGAAACTTTATATCAGCATCTTGAATCTACTGTTGATACTGTACAGTCTTTTCAATCAACACTTGTCTAATATACTGCACTATATACTATATATAACTCGATAAAACATTAGTATCTATATTTAATATCATATAGTTGTTATCATCAAAACCAATACCTAAGGTAATCATAGGATGAAAAAAGGTTGAATATGAGTCAACTCAAATTCGGCAGGGCTAAAAAGTGCTAGCTTTCATGGATTTGGGTTGGGCTTAGAATTGCTTGCACTTAATTTTTCTTGCAAAAAATTTGAGCAAAATTTTACTTCTAAGCCTATCTCTATGAGTAGGGGAAGGCTTATCAAATTATGAAGATCTTGCTGATCAAAAGTTATGCTTTGCATTTAATATGTTCCATATGTGGTGCTATGTCATTTGATGAGACTGTTCGCTTCACCAGACATGGAAGGAGCAACATACGTTTCCAATACGTATTATGTGACAATAACATTGATTATACCTAGATGATTAAGATATATGATCTCACTTGCTGTTATACTAAGTTTGCTAGAAATTGTTGAAAAGGCACATTCACATCCAAATTCCCTATAGCCCGGGTAGGCATTTCATTACCATCTTATGAACAAACTTCTGGAGCCGCCTTCCCTACCCGGCTGTTAGTTTGTGTACTATTAGATCCCCTACTAGCATTTGTTCATATACTTCCTATAGTCAAACGTCTACTTTATATGTCCATTGTTGCTTTCTGCATAAGCAAGGGTTCGTAAGAAATTGAAAGCAAAGAGAGTGGGGGTAATAAGAGAAGGATGGATATATTCACACATATACCTATACCAAAATATTAGTACGATATTAAATACACACACACATGGCATATACTCTCCTTAAGCTGTTCCTTTTCTACTAATTAGTTTCTACATAGCCCTATTTTACTTAAATGTTTCCCCTAACTTGGCTTTGATACAAATTGTAACATCCCCCACTTGAGTTCCGAAAATAGACGTCGATGATGCTGTAGTCATCACTAGAATCATTTTCAAGCGACAAAGTGAGTTCAGCATTATTTTGCACAACATTAAATAAACAAAATAGCTAAATAAATTTTCGTTACATTAAGTTGTTTTACATGATTCATTGCATCATCATTGGCTCATCTCATTCCTATGCAGAGTAAATGTAATGAGAAATGAATATAGTTTCATGCTCGCTAAATGAAGAAGTCGATACGACACTTAACCAGTTATAATTCATGGTTTTACATAGTGGAATTTAAAAATAACTTTTATTTTCTAGATAAGTTTCTTGCTTCGTCTTTGAAGTCTTTATTCATCTTTCCAAAAAATATGTGTCTAAACCATAAATTCAACCCACTCAAATGAGTACCCATGAGTTAAGAGGAAATAATAAAAACATGGGTCAGATGTAAAAACTGGTTTGAGTAATGTTTTACCCTAAACTAACAAACATATAGCGAGATAATACAGCTAAGAGCGGAGCGGATTTTCCCCTCACTACTCCATTCATCATCAATTACATCATACTATGTAATAACATCATACCATCAACAAACAAAAATCATCAACTCATCATAAGTGTGAGACTTCCTTCACACAATTTCGATTAGTTCCTATAGTCAATTCATTCTAAATTACCACTTGACCGTTACTCTTACTAGTTCAATAATGGTAATAGACGCTTAAGATTTCCACTAAGGTGTTTTAACTTATTTTCTCTTAATAGATTATTAGATTGCAACATAGGCCTTACATCATTTACCATTTCTTATGTCGAGTTTAGACAAACGATTACCACATGGGTCTTACACCAACAATCATCATTTATTTTGTCGTGTTTAGACAGACGATTGCCACATAGCCCTTACACATACAATCATCATTCATAATGTGGGTTTAGAAAAATGGTTGCCACACAAGCCTTACACCAACAATCATCAATATATTATGTTATGTTTAGAGTCTTTCAACAATTGGATGCTATGAAAGCCTTACTCCATCGATCTCGTATATCATCGTGAATAGACATAAGTTTGCCACCAGTGTGACGACCCATTATTTCGTACCATTCAAATCGACAATAATCCACATATGTCGGACTTGAATGATGCAAAATAAAAGATTGTAAATAAATTTGGAGCAAATGAAATCAAATACACAAAATCACAGACACAGAACAATTAGAATAACTCGCAGCTGAATATAAAATACCATAGTAGTTCATGAAGCTACTATATCAAAGTCTCAAAAAAAAATACATAATATCAGTCTGAAAACAACATAATAGAAATCCCAAATACATACAAGTTCACAAATACTTGAGATAAACTAGAATAGCTCAAACTGAAATATATATATATATATATATATATATATATATATATAGACAGGTAGAATCTCCAGCAAATACCAACCCCAGAAAGAGAATCCAAAGCTGTGAATACTCAGGCTGACCCAAGCATAAAGCAAAACACAAAACACTCGAGTCAGGACATATATACTTACATAATGTAAACCAACTCAAGTGAACTGTAATAAAGATACAAGTAACTTAAAGGACGCTTAGGACTAACCATCCTCTAAGGATCCGTTAAACTATTTACTATATAGTAATATTTTGCTATTATAATAATGTCTACAGTAAAAAAACTTACTTTTAAATAGCGTCGAAGGGTTACCCGTATAGCCCCTAACACATAATAGTCCCAGTAGTCCATCCAGTACTAGCATATCTCTAGATCGGGAGACTATCCTAAATACTCCATGGTCTACGGGAGAAAAACAAACCCGTAGTAAAGGTTCGGTATGGTTGGTGACACGGCACACAAGGCAATGCCAGGGTAGATATACCAATTACACACACGGGCTGGTGGTAACGTAGCAGCCACTACGCCCACCTCCAGCCACACTCCAAAATTAAGGGGTGCATCCAATCAATCACAACAGTAATAGAATGATATCGAAGAAGTGTGTCCGACCAGGGGAGCTACCCTTTTTGGCCCGAGATCGCTCCCGTTTTAGCCACCTTATGCTAACTCACGGGAGTCGGGTCCACGCAATGTACCTCAAGAACGTAGCCACCATCCTACTTCATTCTGGAATCTCCACGCGTACACAGTTGTTAAAGTGGTTTTCGGTATCGAAAGAGAGTATGTCCATATCCGATCCCGGTCTCTTTAACAATCAATCGTTATTATAACCCGTGGTTATAATTTAAAATGGTATTTATATTTCAAAAATCAAATATCATTTCAACAATTCAATATCATTTCAAAACCATTTCAAAATATAAAAATATCATATCTTTTCAAATCCCATATCTTTTTAAATCCCATTCATTTTATTTAAATTTAAAATACCATTTCAACTCACATTTAAAAATAGTTTATATTTCAAATCGAATTACTTCATTTAAATAATTAAAAATGAGGTTATTATATTTAATAATTAAATATTAAATTTCCAAAATTTTAATCTCAAAGATCATTTATTCATTTAAGTTTATCAAAACAGTGAAAATTTAACTTTCGCAGCACATAGAAAATGCTACGGAAAGTTAAGTTTCAAAACAGTCCAATTAACAAACGACAACATAAAAATGTTGTAATAGGGTTTAGGTTTCAAATAACACCTTAGTTAAGTTCAGCAACTACAGCACTTACAAAGTGCTGTAATAGCTTTAGTTCATTTAAGTCTTTTAGTTCATTTCTATCAACTGCGGCATTTACAAAATGCTGTAATATCCTTTACGTTAAAAATAATAGCATTTCAAGAATGCTGTTAATTAAATTCCAAATATTCAAAATTATTTCATAAACAATTAATTTTTTATTTAAATCATTTTTAACTTATAAAATCATTTATTTTCATTTTAAAAACAATCATTTAAATACCCTTATATTTATGATTTTATAAAGGAAATTTTCCATACAAAAATCAAAATTTAATAATAATTTACTTATATAATTCAAGCATTAAATTTCAGTTCTTTATAATTAAATTTTTAACTTAACACATAAGTTTAAATTTCCAAATATAACTTATTTTTCATTTTATTTACTTAACTTAAAATTCATTTTTAAACAAATTTCACAAATTTTCGATTTAAGTTATATTTTAAATTTTAACTTAAATATTCGTTTATTTCACATTTTGATTTACACAAAAACCATTAACACTTTACAAAAATCATTTTAAATTCATTTTTAATCAAAATATCATAAATTTACATTTTAAAAATACTATTTAAAAATTTCAGAAAATATATTTTAACCACGGGTCTGTATAAAATTTTCTAACCTAAGTTAAGTGATTCGGATATTATATCATTTCAATCCATAATTTACAAAGAAACCCGGGTTTTATCATTTCAAACCCGCGGTCCAAGAAAAATTAAATAATTAAAAATCATTTAGGCCTATCATTACAGCCCATAATGATTTTTCCCTGTTCTAAAGTCCGTTTGTGTATGTATCATTCCAACCCATAGTGATTCTAATCTACAAGGAACTTGCAGTGTGATAAACTGATATAAGTTACATAATAGCATTATATAACAGTAACATATGATATAACAGGTGTATGAACAGAGGTGAACATCATATGATCATAGCATAAACAGTTATAACATGATGATATGGTTTACAGATTCAAACGGTATCAGTTTACTAGTTATATAAGTATAAATTTGTCTGGTGAGAATTACTCACTTCTACGAGCTAGAGATAACAACCAAACACACAACAGAGATCCAAAAGGCATAAAGACCGACTACGGTTCAAGTGTGGGAGAGCCAAAGCTATTTGTCTTGTCACATATCAAACAAAACAAAATATACAACATAAATTTCAAACCAAAGTTAAATATTAAACAAGCTAGAAATACGTGCACAACAAATATCCAAATATCTTGCACTTTCTTCTAACTACCATATGCTCGGCCGTAGGTTAGAAATGCACGGCCAAGGTGTGATTTGGATCAGGTTTGGGTTCAATAGGGTCGGCCATAACGTGGATATGAAGGAGTATAAGTGGTATGTGCATGAATTTTCAACACAAGGCAACAAATGAATTTCTATGCAATCAAAGTCTTGGCCCTAAGCATATATAGGCACGGCTAGGTTTGGTGAGGTCAGGTACTGATGTGGTAGAGGTAGTTGAGTCAGGTATGGCTGGAGAAAGTGGTGCAAAGGTCGGCCAAGGGGTTGAATGAGGTGGTGGAGTCATAGGGGAGCTCGGCTATGAAGTGTTTCAACGAACAAATGCAATATTTGGTAGAGTTTAGGAACAAGTGGTGCATGGCCATGGATGGACTGTGGACTGGAGGAGGTGGCAGCCAGTTGTGGTGGTGGTGGAGGCGGCCATGGTGATGGATGAGCAAGGGCCGAGCAACATAAGGTGAAATAAGTGAAAATAAAATAAGAAAACAAAGAAGAAAAGAGTAGAAAAAGTGAAAATATTTACTAAAGTTTTTTTCTCAGGTGATGGCCGAATATTTTTTATTTTGAGAAATTTTTTTGTGGGTGAGAAAAGTGAGAGTGATCGGCTGAAGGAATGAGGATAAGGTCAGCAATTGAATGGAAGTGTTGTTTGGCATTGAATAGGCAAAGTGAAGGTGAAAAGACAAGTCATATTAAAGGTCAAAACTTTTCAAATTTCCTAATTCATTTTGCATTTCTAAATACATATGAAAATGAATACAAATCAAATAAAAACACAAAAAATAATGAATGAATAAAAATAAATAAATAAATTTTAAATAAATATAAATAAATTAAGAAAATAGCTTAAAATAGAAACTAGGCTTTAAAAATTGAAAATAACTACAATAAACTTTGGAAAAATTTTAACATCGCTTTAAAAATATTTAAAAATGAAATCTTGAAATAAAAATAAATTTTAAGTAATTTCAAAATAAAATAAAGTCAAATTTAAAATTATATTCAAAAATCTAGGGTTTTTACACTCTCCCCCACTCAAATCTTTTTGTCCTCGAAAAGAACAGGCATGGAAAATAAAGAGAAACAAGATAGAAAAACAAAATAGTACCTGAAACGAACAATTCCGGATTCGAAGCAAGAATGCTCTCCTCCGTCTCCCAGGTACAATCTCGATTGGCAGTACTCCACTATACTCTGACCAGATTAACAGATTTCTTTCTAAGCTGCTTTGTACCTTTGTCGACAATACGAAGTGGCTTCCTCACGACAGTCAAGTTAGGCTCATTATCCAAACTATCAAGAGCAGAAGGCTGGACAACAAGAGATGGATCATGAAGATATCGACGAATACGCGAGACATGGAATACATCATGCACTCCAGAAAGCTTCTCGGGCAAATCCAGACGATAAGCCAAAGAACTAACTCTTTCCACAATGCGGAAAGGACCAATGAACCTAGGAGAAAGCTTCCCTCTACGACCGAAGCGAATGACATTCCTGAAGGGAGAGACCTTAAGGAAAACCTGACCACCAACAGCAAATTCCAAATTCCATCTAAGCCTATCAGCATATTTCTTCTACCTATCTTGAGCATCTCTCAACCTCCTCTTAATCTCCTCAACTCTCTCAGAAGCTTCCAAAATCACATCAGGACCAAGAACCAAACGATTACTGGATTCAATCCAACAAGATGGAGATCTACAAGGTCGTCCGTATAGAGCAGCAAACGGAGACATTTTGAGACTGGCCTGAATGTAAATATGGAATGAGATAGATAAAAGATAAAGATAAGGTTAAAATAGAAGATAAGGTTATACCTGATAGCTATTATTGTCAGTGAATTCGACAAGATGGAGATTCCAAGATCCTCCATAATCAAGCACACAAGCACGAAGAAGATCTCGAGAATCTGATTCACTCTTTCCGTTTGACCATCGGTCTATGGATGGTTAGCAGTGCTCAGGTTCAGATGAGTACCCAGAGATTCCTGAAAAGCTTTTCAAAACTGACTGGTAGAGATAGGATCACGATCATAAACAATACTGAGAGGAACACCATGGAGATGAACGATCTCTCTCATGTAGATCTCAGACAAGCTAGAAGAAGAACGAATAGACTTTCGAAATGAAATGAGCAGACTTGGTCTATCTATCCACAATAACTCAGATACTCTCATTACCCCTCCGAGTCCTCGGTAAACCATCGATGAAATCCATGGAAACCTGTTCCCACTTCCAATTGGGAATCTCAAGGGGCTGCAACAAACCAAGGGTCTTCTGGTGATCGGCTTTGACTTGCTGACAAGTCGCACACCGACTAACAAAGATAGAGATATCCGTCTTCATCCCCTTCCACCAATAAAGCCTCTTCATATCCTGATACATCTTCGACACACTAGGATGAATAGAAAGCCAGGATCGATGACTCTCCTAAAGCAACTCCTGTCTCAAACCATCAACATTCGGGACACAAATCCTGCCATTAATCCTCAAAAGCCCTTTATCATCGATCTGAGCTCCACTACTACCACCAACAATCCTACTACGAACACTCTCCTCCAGCAATCTAGGCATCTCATCCTCATTCTTCTTAGCCATAATACGATCCAGAAGAGGAGAAGAAGAAACAACAAGCTGACACAACAAAGCCTTCTTTCGACTCAAAGCATCAGCCATAACATTAGCCTTACCAAGAGTATAGCTAATATCGAGGTCGTAAGAAGCCAGAAACTCAAGCCAATGAACTTGCCTTTGATTCAAATCCTTCTGGTTGAAGATATACCTCAGAGACTGATGATCGGTGAAAAGCTCAAACTTAGTTCCAAGAAGATGATGCCTCCAAAGCTTCAAAGCAAAGACAATAGCAAGAAACTCTAAATCATGAGCAGCATAATTTGCCTCGTGGGTTTTCAACTAACGGCTGGTATAGGCAATAAACTTACCATCCTGCATGAGAACAGCACCCAAACCCTCACGATTAGCATCAGTGTATACCGTCAATCCCTCACTTCCATTTGGAATGGTAAGAAATGGTGTGGAAGTTAGCTAGCTCTTTAACTCATTAAATGCTGCCTTAAACTGATCACTCTAGATAAACTAGGCATTCTTACGAGTTAAAGTAGTGAGAGGTGCAGCAATCCGAGCAAAATTCTCGATGAACCTCCGGTAGTAACCGGCAAGGCCCAGAAAACTACGAATATCAGATGGAGTCTTTGGAGTTTCCTAATCCTGCAATAGAATATGGAGAAAATAAGGACAACAAGAAAGATAGGATTGTTAAATGATAAAGGAGAAGAGAAAGAAAGACTTACATTGATCGCAGCGATCTTGATTGGATCAACAGATACTCCATTACTAGAAACAATATGCCCGAGATATCGGACTTCATCCTTCCAGAAATGGCATTTAGAAAATTTAGCCTTCAACTGACGATTTCTAGGAGTCTCCAGAACATATTTCGACTGCGAATCATGCTTTTCCTTGGTCTTACAGAAGAGAAGGATATCATCAACAAAGACTAGAACAAATTTATTAAGCACATCACGAAAGACACGATTCATCAAATCAACAAAGAAAGCAGGAGAATTAGTCAAACCGAAAGGCATGACTAACCATTCATAAAACTCATTCTCAATGCGAAAAGTAGTCTTGGGAATGCTATCCACAGTAAGCCCGCGCTGATGAAACCTATGGCAAGATCAAGCTGAGAGAAAACAGTGGCACCACAAAGCTAATCAAACATATCATTGATACGAGGCATTGGAGATCTATTTTTCATAGTGAGCTTGTTCAGCTCCCTATAATCAACACACATCCTCAAAGAACCATCAGACTTGGTGACAAATACCACCGCAGCTCCCTATTTAGAAAAACTAGGCCTAATCAAACCTTTGGAAGACAAGTCCCCAATTTGTTTTCCCATCTCAACCTTCTCGCGGGGTGCCATTCTTCTAGGAGGAAGAACAACAGGTCGAGCACTAGGAATAAGATCAATTCGAAAATCAATTTCCCACTTCGTAGGCAAAGATGTGACTTCACCAAATACATCGGGATACAGTCTGACCATAGGAGTCGAATCAAGATCACTAGGATAAAAATCCAGAGAATAAATAAAGTTGCCAGCAAAATCTTGAGGCATGCGGCAGTGAATAATCAAGGAATTTCCTTGATCGTCAACAAGGTAAATAGACCGGGCTTTACAAGAGATATGGGAATCATGATTCCTTAACCAATCCTGACCAAGCAATAAATCAAAAGCATCGAAGCCCAGAACATAAAAATCCCCACTAAAGTGATGATCAGAATGGAGAAGTTTCACTTGCTTACAAATCCGATTAAGATTGGCGGGGCCCCCAATGGGATTTGAAACACATAAACGAACAGAAGCATACTCAGGAGAAAGGAGATGCTCAAACTTATCACACAAATCAACAGAAATAAAACTGTGGGAAGCTCCAGTATCAAATAAAACACGGTTAGGATGATGGAATAAAGTAACTGTACTTTGGATAGTACCTTGGTCATCACTAGGAGCAGGAGCAGGTGGAGGAACTGGAGATGATGCAGGTATGATAGCAAATATACCAGATGGCGTACCCTTCTGCTGGTTAGGGCAATCCTTCCTAAAACGACCAGGCTGGAGACAAATATGACAGAGATCACGCCTAGCCAACTGAGCAGGTGGAGGAACAGCAGCACCAGCTAATGTAGGATAGCTATTAGCATAGTGTCCCTTGTGATCACACCTAAACAAGTGATAGAGGAAAGATCAACTGGTTTCCTCTGAGCAGGAGCAGATGATGAAGATCCCAAGCCAGGACGCTTTTGCCAATTCTTCTTCTGCTGGTGGAAATTAGGCTTACGCTTCTTGGAATTAGCAGAGGAAGTCTGAGATGAAGGAGCACTAGAAGCAGCAGGACCTTTAGATGTAGGGTTCTCATAACGAATAGCCATATCCATAAGGTGGGTGAAAGTGACATGAACATGAGAAATGAGACGACTATATTACTCTGGACGAGCACCAGCAATGAATTTCTCATTCTTCATGAGAGGAGTATCAATCAGGCTAGGACCGAACTTGGAAAGATCATTGAACTTCCTCTCATAATCAGCAAAAGACATGCTACCCTGCTTAAGATCCACAAATTCACGATAAAGCTGAGATTTCCGGCTTCGGGCATCCATTTTGCCACAAAAGCCTCCTTGGAAAAGAGATACAGAAAACCACTTAAGATAGATTCAAAAGAAAAGGAAAAATATAGGAACAAAATTCAAGATAACACAAAAGATACCTAAACTGCTCCCAAGTAATATCAGCTTCGACGGTGTTAGCCGTAACATAATCCCACCAATCTAGAGCAGACTCATGCAACTGCCAAGCTGCTAACTGACGCTTCTGGGCATCAGTAATCTCGAGACTAGTAAATATCCTCTCTAGACTCCGCAACCACTACTGAGCCTCAATGATGCTCCTTGAACCGGTGAATGGGGTTCCACCAAGTTGAGTGAATTCCTTACAGAGAACAATGAATCTAACAGGAGCAACAGGCTGAGGAGCTGGGGCAATACCACGGACCCTACTTCTGGCATTTCCTCGATTCATCCTGAAAAATCAAGAATGAATTTAGGACAAGATAAAGAGATGACAATGATAAGATAAGATAAAATTCACTTGGATGAATATCCTAAATAAGGAAAAAAATCTAACAAGGTAGATATGAAAGAAAGGAAGTTAGAAAACATTGAAAATCCTTTAAACAAGAAAACTTTTATATTAAAATAATCTTTGAAAATCTTTTGAAAACATTTTGAAAAATCATTTTATACTTTGAAAATACGTTCTCTCATAAAGATATGATTCTGAGATTGATTTCACACATTCTAGGGTATTTCTAACCTATCTCTAATGAGTTTTTGCTCCGCAGGCAATGATTTACCAAAACCCGTACCATTCAAATCGACAATAATCCACATATGTCAGACTTGAATGATGCAAAGTAACAGATTGTAAATAAATTTGGAGCAAATGAAATCAAATACACAGAATCACAGACACAGAACAATCAGAATAACCCGCAACGGAATATAAAATACCATAGTAGTTCATAAAGCTACCATAACAAAGTCTCATAACAAATACATAATATCAGTCTGAAAACAACATAATAGAAATCCCAAATACATATAAGTTCACAAATGCATGAGATAAACTAGAATAGATGAAATTGAAATAGATATATATAGATAGGTAGAATCTCCAGCAAAGACCAGCTCCAGAAAGAGAATCCAGAGCTGTGAATACTCAAGCTGACCCGAGCGTAAAGAAAAACACAAAACACTCGAGTCAGGACATATATACTTATATAATGTAAACCAACTCAAGTGAACTGTAATAAAGATACAAGTAACTTAAAGGATGCATGGGACCGCCCATCCTCTAAGGATCTGTTAAACTATTTACTATATAGTAATATTTCGCTATTATAATAATGTCTGCAGTAAAATAAACTTACTTTTAAATAGTGTCGAAGGGTTACTCATATAGCCCCAACACATAATAGTCCCAGTAGTTATCCAGTATCAGTATATCTCCAGATCAGAAGACTACCCTAAATACTCCATGGGCTACGGGAGAAAAACAAACTCATAGTAAAGGTTCGGTATGGTAGGTGACACGGCACACAAGGCATTGCCAGGGTAGATATACCAATTACGCACATGGGCTGGTGGTAACGTAGCAGCCACTATGCCCACCTCGAGCCACACTCCAAAATCAAGAGGTGCACCCAATCAATCATAACAGTAATAGAATAGTATCGAAGAAGTGTGTCCGACCAGAGGAGCTACCCCTTTTGGCCCGAGATCGCTTCTGTTTTAGCCACCTTATGCCAACTCACGGAAGTCGGGTCCACGTAATGTACCTCAAGAACGTCGCCACCATCCTACTTTATTCTGGAATATCTACCGCGTACATAGTTGTTAAAGTGGTTTTCGGTATCGACAGAGCGTATGTCCATATCCGATCCCGGTCTCTTTAACAACCAATCGTTATTATAACCCGTGGTTATAATATAAAATGGTATTTATATTTCAAAAATCAAATATCATTTCAACAATTCACATTTCAAAACCATTTCAAAATATAAAAATATCATATCTTTTCAAATCCCATTCATTTTACTTAAATTTAAAATACCATTTCAACTCACATTTAAAAATAGTTTACATTTCAAATCGAATTACTTCATTTAAATCATTAAAAATGAAGTTATTATATTTAATAATTAAATATTAAATTTTCAAAATTTTAATCTTTTCAAAGTTTATTCATTCATTTAAGTTTATCAAAACAGTGAAAATTTAACTTTCGCAGCACTTGGAAAATGCTACGGAAAGTTATGTTTCAAAACACTCCAATTAACAAATGACAGCATAAAAATGCACTAATAGGGTTTAGGTTCAAATAATACCTTAGTTAAATTCAGCAACTACAGCACTTACAAAGTGTTGTAATAGCTTTTAGTTCATTTAAGTCTTTTAGTTCATTTCTATCAACTACAACATTTACAAAATGTTGTAATATCCTTTGCATTAGAAATAATAGCATTTCAAGAATGCTGTTAATTAAATTCCAAATATTCAATAATTTCATAAACAACTAAATTTTTATTTAAATCAATTTTAAATTATAAAATCATATATTTTCATTTTAAAAACAATCATTTAAATACCCTTATATTTACGATTTTATAAAGTGAAATTTTCCATACAAAACTCAAAATTTAATAATAATTTACTTATATAACTCAAGCATTAAATTTCAATTCTTTATAATTAAAATTTTAACTTGACACTTAAGTTTAACTTTCCAAATATAACTTATTTTTCATTTTATTTACTTAACTTAAAATTCATTTTTTAAACAAATTTCCAATTTAAGTTATATTTCAAACTTTAACTTAAATATTCATTTATTTCACATTTTAATTTTCACAAAAACCATTAAAACTTTATAAAAATCATTTTAAATTCATTTTTAATATATCATAAATTTACATTTTAAAAATACTTCTTAAAAATTTCAGAAAAATTTATTTTAACCACGGGTATGTATAAAATTTTCTAACCTACGTTAAGTGATGCAGATATTATATCATTTCAATCCGTAATTTACAAAGAAAACTCGGGTTTTATCATTTCAAACCCGCAGTCCCAAGTAAAACGAAATAATTAAAAATCGTTTAGGTCTATCATTTTAGCCCATAACGATTTTTTCTTATTCTAAAGTCCGTTCGGGTATGTATCATTTCAACCCATAGTGATTCTAATCTACAGGGAACTTGCAGTGTGATAAACTGATATAAATAACAGAATAGCATTATATAACAGTAACATATGATATAACAGGTGTATGTACAAGGGTGAACATCATATGACCATAGCATAAACAGTTATAACATGATGATATGGTTTACAGATTCAAATGCTATCAGTTTACACTTATATGAGTATAAATTTGTCTGGTGAGAATTACTCACTTCTACGAGCTCGAGATAACAACCAAACACACAACAGAGATCCAAAAGGCACGTAGACACGACTACGATTCGAGTGTGGGAGAGCCAAAGCTATTTGTCTCGTCACATATCAAACAAAACAAAATATACAACATAAATTTCAAACCAAAGTTAAACATTAAACAAGCTATAAATACATGCACAAAAAATATCCAAATCTCTTGCACTTTCTTCCAACTACCCTATGCTCGGCCGTAGGTTAGAAATGCACGGCCAAGGCATGAATTTGGATCAGGTTTGGGTTCAATAGGGTCGGCTATAACATGGATATGAAGGAGTATAAGTGGTATGTGCATGAATTTTCAACACAAGGCAACAAATGAATTTCTATGCAATCTAAGTCTCGGCCCTAAGCATATATAGGCACGGCTAGGTTTGGTGAGGTCAGGTACCAATGTGGCAGAGGTAGTTGAGGCAGGTATGGCTGGAGAAAGTGGTGCAAAGGTCGACCAAGGGGTTGAATGAGGTAGTGAAGTTATAGGGGAGCTCGGCTATGAAGTGTTTCAAGGAACAAATGCAATATTTGGTGGAGTTTGGGAACAAGTGGTGCATGGCCATGGATGACAGTGGAATGGAGGAGGTGGAAGCCGGTTGTGGTGGTGGTGGAGGCGGCTATGGTTATGGAGGAGCAAGGGAATATTTACCAAAGTTTTCTTTTCTCAGGCGATGGCCGAATATTTTTGAGTTTGAAATTTTTTTGTGCATGAGAAAAGTGAGAGTGATCGGCTGAAGGAATGAGGATAAGGTCAGCAATTGAATGGAAGTGTTGTTTGGCATTGAATAGGCAAAGTGAAGGTGAAAAGACAAGTCATATGAAAGGTCAAAACTCTTCAAATTTCCTAATTCTTTTTGCATTTTTAAATACATATGAAAATGAATACAAATCAAATAGAAACACAAAAAAATAATGAATGGATAAAAATAAATAAATAAATTTTAAATAAATATAAATAAGTTAAGAAAATAGCTTAAAATAGAAACTAGGCTTTAAAAATTGAAAATAACTAAATAAACTTTGGAAATTTTTTATCATCGCTTTAAAAATATTTAAAAATGAAATCTTGAAATAAAAATAAATTTAAAATAATTTCAAAATAAAATAAAGTCAAATTTAAAATTATATTAAAAAATCTAGGGTTGTTACAACTAGGGCTTACCATCAATGATATCGAATAAAATTTCATGTTTGGACATTCGGTATCCACTAAGGCCTTCCATTAAATTTACGAAAAAATGTCATACTTATACATATTATTACCACTGGGATTCATATTTTCACTTTCCATTATTTCAGCTATTCCACTTATCTCTTCATATATTAAACTAAATCCAAATTTTCATTCTTAAATAAGTTATTGTCACTTTAACTTAGTATTATTTATGGTCATTTCAATCCTATGAAATTCTCAACCATAAAAGAATCATTTTGTATGTAAAATTTGTTTACGTCATTTGCTATCTCATATGTACGTTATATGGCTGCTACATGTTAACACGAAGCTAACACACATTGATATTTCCTTAGCCATTGGAAGTTGACTTTATAGCTATCGTGGGTTGCTATAATTTAGAGTCATCGCAACTTGATCCCATCATAGCTATTGCATGTTATCTCCAACCTTTCTATCTCAAGTTGATTCCTATGTAAATATCGCATGTTGAATCCAACCCAACTATCGCAAGTTGATCCCTATGCAACTATCACATGTTGACTCTAAACTAGCAATCGCAAGTCGATCCCTTTGCAGTTATCGTATGTTGACTCCAACCTAGCTATCGCAAGTTGGTAGCATAGTTAGCTTATCGTAAGTTAAGCTCTTCAGATGTAACATTCCTGAATTTTGAACAAGATAATTTGACCAATTATTTAATTTTTGGAATTAAATTATTATTTAATTTTTGGAATTAAATTATGAAATTTTGGTAGTTAATTTTTTTTTTAGATTTAAAAATTGAATCAATTGGAAGATTTACATAATAAATAATAATATGCATTTTTAAATTGAATTTGGAATATAAAAAGCTTGAAATTTTATTGTGAATTTAATTATGAAAGTTTTAAAATAAGTGTTTGTTAAGAAGTTTAATATCTTAAGTTTATAAATATAAATGTATTGAAAATAAAAGTAGTATTTACTAACTTATGAATATTTGCTAATAATGTATAATCTAATTTCAAACTATTTTATTTTAATATTGTGTAAGTATAACTACATAACATATATGTGTAAAAAAAAAAATTGATAAGCATGTTTTATAAATTTAAAATCAAATAAGGTTTAAAAACAAAATGTATAAAATTAAAATAAATATGAACTAAAATTGTAAATATTTAAAACTAAATTTATAAATCAAATTAAGTTAAGGGATTTAAACATATATTTGAAAATGTAAAAAAAATTTGTAAATGTATGAACTAAAGGGCCAAAACAAAATTTGTAAATAAATTTAAAAAAAAAAAAATAACTAAAAGGGTTTAAACACAAATTTATCCATTATGACAAATGTAAACCAAGTGGGATCATGTTATTACATGTGTTAACAAACAATACAAGTGGCAACAACAAAAATTTCTTTTCAAATTTTATTACAAATGATATGAAGAAAAAAAAATGTATACCATCAAGACTGAAAGCTCAGTTCGAAATGCAAAGAAAAGAGAAAAAAAAAAATCAGTTGCTTCCTTCTCCTCATCTTCATTTTCTCAAACTGATTTCCTTTATTTAATAATCTGAAAAACTTTCAAGCTTGAGATTCAAACCCAGAAAAATGATGCCTGAGCTCATTTCAAAACTCTGGTACAAACAGCAACCAAAGCAAAGAATCAAAACAATTTCAACCTGGAAGCTAGGCATTGATTCAACAAAAAAAAAATCTGAAAACAAGATATGTTCAAAGGAAGCAAACATGCAAGTTTAAAATGCAGATCTGAAAAGTAAACTAAAAAGGAAATCCGATCAAAACTTTGTCTTCAATCTTCAAGATCTGGAAACAAGCTGAAATCAAGTATGAAGAGCAGATTTAAACATAAGCTAAAATGCAAATCAGTAAGCATATGAATTCAAACAAGTAGATCAGCCAGCAACTCAACTTGATCAGTCCAAATCAAGATTTAAGCAAATTATTCTAGTTCAAGATGATCTCAAACAAAACAAATAGAAGATGGAGCAGGGCAGTTTCCTCTGGGATTAAATTAAGATAAGTTAATTTTTTTTTCCTTAAAAGTTTGAATTCATATTTTTAAATGAGTATTAAAGTATAAATTTAAAAAAAACAGTTGAAATAAAAAAAATTTAAATGCAGAGATTACAACCTGGAACTTCAATGCAGATCAAAGAAAATTAAAGAAAATAATATGTACAGGCTTACTCTTCTCTGTGCAACTAATGACAGGTGAGCAAATTTTTCAAACTTTAATACCTTATTGACTGTGAGTAGCATATGGATGTTTAGGAATTAGTATGATGTGTGATTGCCTATTGATGCATGTTCTGTGTATACATATATGAATATGCATATTGTGCTTGTTGTGCCAGGTATCTGTATACCTGTTCTTAAACCCAGATTTTCTTTAAAATTCTTGATTCACTTGATTTGTTCTTAGTTTGAAATTGATATGTGAACAAGAATTGTTTGTTTAACATAGATTTAGGCATATAAACTATAATTATGATTAATTAAACTCTGTGTCTCTGGAAAAAGAAGAAAAATACAGACATTGTTTCAAATAGCCAAAAATCAAACATCATTAAACTTTGAAACAGTATCACAAATTGAAAGCATGTAGGAAATTATGATTTTTAAAACAAATATTACAATTTTTAGTGTACTGTTGTATATGCATTGCTGAGTTGAACAAAATGTCAATTTTTTGGCTTATCGGGTGATCTAGTGAATTTGGAATGTTACGATTCTTCCTGGAGGTGTATGATTGATCGGTGGGTAGGGGAAAAATATCAGACTGATGATCAGAAGCTGGTGGTAGCGGTGGTTGACGTTGACAGGTTTCTAACCCTAGTTTTCAATATGGTCGAAGTTTGGATCAGCTCGTATTCTTGGTTGCATCGGATGTTATAGGGTTTTGGGAAGTGGTAGAGGGTTTGTAGACGAATCCATGGCCGGAGGCGCGATGTCTCAGGTGGTCGGAATTGAAGATGCTCGGCGTTGACAGGTTTTGAAAACCTGGGCAGTGTGATGTTCCAGGTTTGAGTTTAAACTTGAATTCGAATTTGAGTGGAATTTCGAGAGAATTGATGTCTGAAGGTGGTTATAGGGTGTCTGGTCGATGGGGGATGACCATGGATGATGGTCAGAGGTGGCCGGAGTTGATGGATGGTGCACAGTGGTGGTGTGCATGTCAGTGTTCATCTGTGTGTTATAGGATTTTTGCCTCGGGTTAATTGAAGTAGAAACTCGAAGTAGACCAGGTATTTTCTCGAAGCAACTAGGTAGATGACTCGAAGTCATGACAGGGTTGGCTCGGGTAGCAAATTCTTACAGGCTTATGATGAAACAGAGAACCTGTTGCAGTTTTAAACTAAAAATTTGAAACCAAGTTTAAATCATGAATTCAAATGAATTTGAATTCCATGTTTGAATAAATTTGCATAAATAAAATAAAGTGTTTAATAAAAATAAATAAATCTGGGCAGTATTTTATAAATTGATTTATAAATCTGAAAACAGGATTTTTAAATAGGATTTAAATTTTAAATCTGGAGGTGAAACCCTGAATCTAAAAGTATTTTAAACAGGTTTAGGTTTTTGAAATTTTAATTTGGTCTCAACTATTTTTAAGTGTAAAAGTATATGAGTTTTTGAATTTAAACAGAAAATTCAAAATTGTAAAATAGGAAATTTAAAATAAGTTAAAATTGAGATTTAAAAATCTGGAAATATGGGTTGAGTTTCAGTTTTTTAAAGATAAATAAAGTTTTAAATTTAATTGTTTAACTTCTCTTTAAAAAAATATGGTTAAATGATATGAATTTTAAAATGAAGATTTGAAACGTAAGGAAAGCTTTTAAAATTTAAGTTTGAATCTGGGATGAAGATTCAAGTTGTATTTCAGATTTTATATTAAAAATAAACTTTTAAATTTAATTTAAGTAACCTGGAAGGTTAAGTGTGTTTTTTTTTGAATTTAATTTGAATAGGGATTTAAATTCTTTCAAACCTATTTTATGAATGGATGTTTCTTTTAATAAATGAGATAAGAGGGTTTGAATTATTTTTAAAACTTTGTTTAAGCTAAATTTGAATTTTAAATTTAAATTGAAATTTAAAATGAATATTAAAGTATATTTGAAAACAAATTGTTTTAAATACTTTAATTAAGTAAGAAATATTTATCTTAAAGATAAATGAATTTAACAAATTGGATTTATTAAATTATTAAGTTGGATAATTAATTATTTAATTAATTAAAAATATGGATGATTAATTAAGTAATTAAAGAATTTATAAATTAATTAATTAAGGCCTGGATTAATTAATTTAGGATAATTTAAGCTGTAATTAAGGGTTATTGATTAGGTTTTAATTAATAACTAAAATTAATTTGAGGGATTAAGGATAAATTAAGATTTTAATTAACACTTAATTAATTTGATAATTAGGGATTAAGTAATTAGTAATTAAATATTAATTTATGGAATTAATTAAGGGTTGATTATTAATTAAGAGTTAATTAGTTATTGTAGTTAATTAAGAATAATTAATTGAGATGGGTTGTAATTAATTAATATTTATTAACTAAGATTAGTGACTAATCTGATTTAGATTAATCAGATAATTAATTGATATTGTTTATAGATGATTGGATTCTATTGAATGATTGAACTGTTTGATATCCCTAATTGTGATGCTTTGTTTGATTTGAGCTATGTTTACTGTGATTTATTTTCTGTGATATATGTACCCGTGATCTGTGAATGAAAGATAAGCGTTATGGTTTATACCGCTTATCAAATATAAGCGTTATAATTTATATCGCTTATCAAATATATTGCTGTATTTGAATCTGTGCTGATTGATGTTGTGGCACTATTGTGTAAAACCCCTGGACCACACTATACACACACAAATATGGATTGCACGTGGAAATCGGTTAAGTCACAGATTTTTGAAATGGTTTTAAAAGTTGGATTTTTTTGAATTTAAACGGTTTTGAAAATGGAAGTATGTTAAAAAAAATGAAAAGCTTTAGAAGGGAATTTCAATAAAGGGATTAAGTTTTGAAATTTAAAATAGTTTGATTTGAATTTAAATTCAAGATTTGAAACTAAATCCTATTGGTTTGGGAATTTGAATTTTATATTTGAAAGGCTTTAACTAGTGAAATTGAAATCGGGTTTTCCGAAATAAAACTGTTGTTTTCAAATGCTAATAGCTTTCTCATAAGAAATGAATTTCAAATTCATAAGAAATTTCAAGTTTGAGTTGAAATAAGTTTTCCAAGCTATGAATGAACCTTTGGAAATTATTTTGAAAGCTATGGAATAACTCTTTTATTAAAGGCTAATGAGTTAATTCAATTTGGAGTGGAATTGTTTTGAAAGGCTAGAAATAAATCTTTGTTAAAGATTGGTGATCTTTGTTATAAGATTAAAAAGGGGATCTTTAAGATAATCTTTTGTTTAAAGGATTTAAATGTGGAAATTGTTTAAACCATTAAAGGTTTTGAAATAAATCTTTTTATTTAAAAAGATTCGTAAAATGGTAATTTGTCTTAACCATTTGATGAAAGGTTTTTGAGTTTTAAGTTGTGACTTAACTGAGATCCCATATCCATATATTTTTAAAATATTGCGCTCACTATTCGGTTTAGCCGGGAGAGGACCTTGGTGTCATATAGCCCATTCCGAATATGTGATACGTCGTTATGGATAGCATTGAAGACCGGTGGTGAAGACCGGGTGTTTGCGAGAACGATAGGATGACCTATCGATTGACTCTGCACTGAGTTGCTCCGGTATAGAGTCCTCCCTTAGTGATGGGAAGTCCGATCGGGATTGTGAATACCCGGATTTGCAAGGGCTTCTTTGGAAGTGCCTTCGGTTCTGTTCGAACCCGGAACAGACTTATATGGTTGTATGTCCGACATTACACTTTGAGATATTAACCGATCTCTATCAAATACATTTCTGCTGGTGGCGGAGAATTTATTCTCTTAGCTTAACACCCTTCTCTGAGATGTACGAGCTCAGAGGTTATGTAGTTGATATTTATCAGTGATATATTCCCAATTTGGTAATGTGACATGCTGAGTGCTGCTGTGTGATGATCATTGGTTGATCGTTTGTGATATGATCATTTGTTTGATCATTTATCTTTGTGATCATTGCTTTGGTCATCTGTGGACCCAAAGCATGGCTTTGTTGCACAAAGCGTAGCTTTGTGGACGAGACTTCGTCAGGACCTCACTCCCCGGAAATGGTCGAAACAGGAAAGATGCGGCAAGGTTATGAGGGTCGCGCCCTTTAGGGTGTGTCATTCCCTTCTGGTAAAGGGTGGTATCATGGTATGGAGCCCAGATATTTGCTCATGTGGACACACTTCATTATTACTGTGTGGTGTTGTTGTTGGAGAGCTCTCGGATAAAGGTCCCAAAGGACCGGGGGATGGCATATTCGTGTAGTAGTTACCTAGTTACAGAGGTAACCCGGCCTTGTGTTGGCAGAGATCTAACCGTAACGTTAGTTTCTCGGGACGTCCCACCAGAGGCGATCCCATGTGGCAGTAGGAAGTTCCTTAGCCTGACCATTTGTTGGAAATCCAATCAAAACAATACGCGCCCTGTACGGTTTTAGTTGTATAACCTGCCATGGAATGTGGCGGTAACCTGCTATTGAACATGGTAGCTATAGTAGGCATACGACGAAATGTCGTATGCTGGCTAGGATTTATATTATACTTTCGAAAGGTTTTCCACTTTGCACTTATAGTAATAATATCAAATGGCTTTCGCGTATGAAGCATATTTGACTATCATAAGGAGAAATCTCCTCCAATTCTGCGTTTGCATTGTGTGTGTGGCGGGAGGCCTTATGGTAGTTTCATTTTCCAAAAAAAAACATTGCGGATTTCAAATTTAAATTCTTTTGTTTGTTTTAGAGACCAAATGTTTTTGTTTGCTCATACCAGTCCCATGACTGACCCGGAGTTTATTGTTCCTTTCCTAAACTCTGGGTGCCCACTATTTCCCACACGGGCAGTCTAGAGTTGGGGTTTTCAGATAGTAGATATAGATATCGATTCAGTAGCTTTCAGCTTTCACTTTGGCATTGGCTTGGACATTGGAGTCTCTAGATTCGGACCAGACTTGCTTATCTTGGTGAAACGAGATGGTGGTTCGAGCTTGTGATTTGGAGTTTGGCTTTGGAGCATTGGATTGGAGTTGCAGTTGCTGATTGAAGTTTTGTTTCCGCTGTTATATCATTTTGTTATTCCGCTGTAGCATTTTATCTTGTATCTCTGATATTGATTCATATTGTATCATTGTTGTATCAAATATTGTATATCAATGATATTCATTTCTTTCTTCCGCTGTGTTGTTTTACTTAATGGTGTTATAAGCTCCGGCGCGATTCGAATTTCAACGGTTGAATCTGCGGCATTTAAGTACAAGTGGAGTACGAATGTCGATTTTCAAACGCTGGAATTCTGGGTCGTGACAATTTGGTATCAGAGCTGAAGGTTGAAACTTTAGCTCAGGAGTATAACACATTAAGTAACTCATTAGAGATAGGGTGAAGTATACCCTAGAATGAGTATATCCTTAAGATATCCGTTCGAACGCCTCAGTAAATTCTCTTACTATCCACTGATAGTGAGTATGAGTGCGAGAAGAGGACGAGATAGGGGACAAGCGAATACGACTACAAATGGACGATATCCTGTAATAGCGGAAACAACTTTCTCTATCAATTTCCTTTGATTCGTCTTCTCAATTCTTTGATGATTCCTGGAAGCTCCAGGAAGAAGCTTTGATATCTTTGCATGGGACATAAACTCCAAACGGGTCAGAATTGTTTGTTTGGATGAATTGTTTGCTTTGGTTGCTATGGTTGATAGATATATTTTGGCTGTTTCAACTAAAAGTTTTGGAATTGTATCCATATATCAGTTGGGTCCAGATAAATTCTACGAGTGGTTAGTTATCATTCGAACTAACCAATACTTCTGTATATTCGTAGTTCTGGTAACCCGAGTATCTTGATTCGTTCTTGTATCTATTATTGATATTCTGATTTGGTAAGCCAAATGCAGAATAAATACCCAGTTTGATTTGCAAACTGTTTCTCTATCTTTGTGTATCCATCCTTTGTTGTCTTCCTACTTTCAAATTTCGAGGACGAAATTTTCTTAAGGAGGGAAGTCTGTAACATTCCTGAATTTTGAACAAGATAATTTGACCAATTATTTAATTTTTGGAATTAAATTATTATTTATTTTCAAAACCGTTTAAATTCAAAAAATCCAACTTTTAAAACCATTTCAAAAATCTGTGACTTAACCGATTTCCACGTGCAATCCATATTTGTGTGTGTATAGTGTGGTCCAGGGGTTTTACACAATAGTGCCACAACATCAATCAGCACAGATTCAAATACAGCAATATATTTGATAAGTGATATAAATTATAACGCTTATATTTGATAAGCGGTATAAACCATAACGCTTATCTTTCATTCACAGATCACGGGTAAATATATCACAGAAAATAAATCACAGTAAACATAGCTCACCCGGATTTGCAAGGGCTTCTTTGGAAGTGCCTTCGGTTCTGTTCGAACCCGGAACAGACTTATATGGTTGTATGTCCGACATTACACTTTGAGATATTAACCGATCTCTATCAAATACATTTCTGCTGGTGGCGGAGAATTTATTCTCTTAGCTTAACACCCTTCTCTGAGATGTACGAGCTCAGAGGTTATGTAGTTGATATTTATCAGTGATATATTCCCAATTTGGTAATGTGACATGCTGAGTGCTGCTGTGTGATGATCATTCGTTGATCGTTTGTGATATGATCATTTGTTTGATCATTTATCTTTGTGATCATTGCTTTGGTCATCTGTGGACCCAAAGCATGGCTTTGTTGCACAAAGCGTAGCTTTGTGGACGAGACTTCGTCAGGACCTCACTCCCCGGAAATGGTCGAAACAGGAAAGATGCGGCAAGGTTATGAGGGTCGCGCCCTTTAGGGTGTGTCATTCCCTTCTGGTAAAGGGTGGTATCATGGTATGGAGCCCAGATATTTGCTCATGTGGACACACTTCATTATTACTGTGTGGTGTTGTTGTTGGAGAGCTCTCGGATAAAGGTCCCAAAGGACCGGGGGATGGCATATTCGTGTAGTAGTTACCTAGTTACAGAGGTAACCCGGCCTTGTGTTGGCAGAGATCTAACCGTAACGTTAGTTTCTCGGGACGTCCCACCAGAGGCGATCCCATGTGGCAGTAGGAAGTTCCTTAGCCTGACCATTTGTTGGAAATCCAATCAAAACAATACGCGCCCTGTACGGTTTTAGTTGTATAACCTGCCATGGAATGTGGCGGTAACCTGCTATTGAACATGGTAGCTATAGTAGGCATACGACGAAATGTCGTATGCTGGCTAGGATTTATATTATACTTTCGAAAGGTTTTCCACTTTGCACTTATAGTAATAATATCAAATGGCTTTCGCGTATGAAGCATATTTGACTATCATAAGGAGAAATCTCCTCCAATTCTGCGTTTGCATTGTGTGTGTGGCGGGAGGCCTTATGGTAGTTTCATTTTCCAAAAAAAAACATTGCGGATTTCAAATTTAAATTCTTTTGTTTGTTTTAGAGACCAAATGTTTTTGTTTGCTCATACCAGTCCCATGACTGACCCGGAGTTTATTGTTCCTTTCCTAAACTCTGGGTGCCCACTATTTCCCACACGGGCAGTCTAGAGTTGGGGTTTTCAGATAGTAGATATAGATATCGATTCAGTAGCTTTCAGCTTTCACTTTGGCATTGGCTTGGACATTGGAGTCTCTAGATTCGGACCAGACTTGCTTATCTTGGTGAAACGAGATGGTGGTTCGAGCTTGTGATTTGGAGTTTGGCTTTGGAGCATTGGATTGGAGTTGCAGTTGCTGATTGAAGTTTTGTTTCCGCTGTTATATCATTTTGTTATTCCGCTGTAGCATTTTATCTTGTATCTCTGATATTGATTCATATTGTATCATTGTTGTATCAAATATTGTATATCAATGATATTCATTTCTTTCTTCCGCTGTGTTGTTTTACTTAATGGTGTTATAAGCTCCGGCGCGATTCGAATTTCAACGGTTGAATCTGCGGCATTTAAGTACAAGTGGAGTACGAATGTCGATTTTCAAACGCTGGAATTCTGGGTCGTGACAATTTGGTATCAGAGCTGAAGGTTGAAACTTTAGCTCAGGAGTATAACACATTAAGTAACTCATTAGAGATAGGGTGAAGTATACCCTAGAATGAGTATATCCTTAAGATATCCGTTCGAACGCCTCAGTAAATTCTCTTACTATCCACTGATAGTGAGTATGAGTGCGAGAAGAGGACGAGATAGGGGACAAGCGAATACGACTACAAATGGACGATATCCTGTAATAGCGGAAACAACTTTCTCTATCAATTTCCTTTGATTCGTCTTCTCAATTCTTTGATGATTCCTGGAAGCTCCAGGAAGAAGCTTTGATATCTTTGCATGGGACATAAACTCCAAACGGGTCAGAATTGTTTGTTTGGATGAATTGTTTGCTTTGGTTGCTATGGTTGATAGATATATTTTGGCTGTTTCAACTAAAAGTTTTGGAATTGTATCCATATATCAGTTGGGTCCAGATAAATTCTACGAGTGGTTAGTTATCATTCGAACTAACCAATACTTCTGTATATTCGTAGTTCTGGTAACCCGAGTATCTTGATTCGTTCTTGTATCTATTATTGATATTCTGATTTGGTAAGCCAAATGCAGAATAAATACCCAGTTTGATTTGCAAACTGTTTCTCTATCTTTGTGTATCCATCCTTTGTTGTCTTCCTACTTTCAAATTTCGAGGACGAAATTTTCTTAAGGAGGGAAGTCTGTAACATTCCTGAATTTTGAACAAGATAATTTGACCAATTATTTAATTTTTGGAATTAAATTATTATTTAATTTTTGGAATTAAATTATGAAATTTTGGTAGTTAATTTTTTTTTTAGATTTAAAAATTGAATCAATTGGAAGATTTACATAATAAATAATAATATGCATTTTTAAATTGAATTTGGAATATAAAAAGCTTGAAATTTTATTGTGAATTTAATTATGAAAGTTTTAAAATAAGTGTTTGTTAAGAAGTTTAATATCTTAAGTTTATAAATATAAATGTATTGAAAATAAAAGTAGTATTTACTAACTTATGAATATTTGCTAATAATGTATAATCTAATTTCAAACTATTTTATTTTAATATTGTGTAAGTATAACTACATAACATATATGTGTAAAAAAAAAATTGATAAGCATGTTTTATAAATTTAAAATCAAATAAGGTTTAAAAACAAAATGTATAAAATTAAAATAAATATGAACTAAAATTGTAAATATTTAAAACTAAATTTATAAATCAAATTAAGTTAAGGGATTTAAACATATATTTGAAAATGTAAAAAAAATTTGTAAATGTATGAACTAAAGGGCCAAAACAAAATTTGTAAATAAATTTAAAAAAAAAAAATAACTAAAAGGGTTTAAACACAAATTTATCCATTATGACAAATGTAAACCAAGTGGGATCATGTTATTACATGTGTTAACAAACAATACAAGTGGCAACAACAAAAATTTCTTTTCAAATTTTATTACAAATGATATGAAGAAAAAAAAATGTATACCATCAAGACTGAAAGCTCAGTTCGAAATGCAAAGAAAAGAGAAAAAAAAAAATCAGTTGCTTCCTTCTCCTCATCTTCATTTTCTCAAACTGATTTCCTTTATTTAATAATCTGAAAAACTTTCAAGCTTGAGATTCAAACCCAGAAAAATGATGCCTGAGCTCATTTCAAAACTCTGGTACAAACAGCAACCAAAGCAAAGAATCAAAACAATTTCAACCTGGAAGCTAGGCATTGATTCAACAAAAAAAAAATCTGAAAACAAGATATGTTCAAAGGAAGCAAACATGCAAGTTTAAAATGCAGATCTGAAAAGTAAACTAAAAAGGAAATCCGATCAAAACTTTGTCTTCAATCTTCAAGATCTGGAAACAAGCTGAAATCAAGTATGAAGAGCAGATTTAAACATAAGCTAAAATGCAAATCAGTAAGCATATGAATTCAAACAAGTAGATCAGCCAGCAACTCAACTTGATCAGTCCAAATCAAGATTTAAGCAAATTATTCTAGTTCAAGATGATCTCAAACAAAACAAATAGAAGATGGAGCAGGGCAGTTTCCTCTGGGATTAAATTAAGATAAGTTAATTTTTTTTTCCTTAAAAGTTTGAATTCATATTTTTAAATGAGTATTAAAGTATAAATTTAAAAAAAACAGTTGAAATAAAAAAAATTTAAATGCAGAGATTACAACCTGGAACTTCAATGCAGATCAAAGAAAATTAAAGAAAATAATATGTACAGGCTTACTCTTCTCTGTGCAACTAATGACAGGTGAGCAAATTTTTCAAACTTTAATACCTTATTGACTGTGAGTAGCATATGGATGTTTAGGAATTAGTATGATGTGTGATTGCCTATTGATGCATGTTCTGTGTATACATATATGAATATGCATATTGTGCTTGTTGTGCCAGGTATCTGTATACCTGTTCTTAAACCCAGATTTTCTTTAAAATTCTTGATTCACTTGATTTGTTCTTAGTTTGAAATTGATATGTGAACAAGAATTGTTTGTTTAACATAGATTTAGGCATATAAACTATAATTATGATTAATTAAACTCTGTGTCTCTGGAAAAAGAAGAAAAATACAGACATTGTTTCAAATAGCCAAAAATCAAACATCATTAAACTTTGAAACAGTATCACAAATTGAAAGCATGTAGGAAATTATGATTTTTAAAACAAATATTACAATTTTTAGTGTACTGTTGTATATGCATTGCTGAGTTGAACAAAATGTCAATTTTTTGGCCTATCGGGTGATCTAGTGAATTTGGAATGTTACGATTCTTCCTGGAGGTGTATGATTGATCGGTGGGTAGGGGAAAAATATCAGACTGATGATCAGAAGCTGGTGGTAGCGGTGGTTGACGTTGACAGGTTTCTAACCCTAGTTTTCAATATGGTCGAAGTTTGGATCAGCTCGTATTCTTGGTTGCATCGGATGTTATAGGGTTTTGGGAAGTGGTAGAGGGTTTGTAGACGAATCCATGGCCGGAGGCGCGATGTCTCAGGTGGTCGGAATTGAAGATGCTCGGCGTTGACAGGTTTTGAAAACCTGGGCAGTGTGATGTTCCAGGTTTGAGTTTAAACTTGAATTCGAATTTGAGTGGAATTTCGAGAGAATTGATGTCTGAAGGTGGTTATAGGGTGTCTGGTCGATGGGGGATGACCATGGATGATGGTCAGAGGTGGCCGGAGTTGATGGATGGTGCACAGTGGTGGTGTGCATGTCAGTGTTCATCTGTGTGTTATAGGATTTTTGCCTCGGGTTAATTGAAGTAGAAACTCGAAGTAGACCAGGTATTTTCTCGAAGCAACTAGGTAGATGACTCGAAGTCATGACAGGGTTGGCTCGGGTAGCAAATTCTTACAGGCTTATGATGAAACAGAGAACCTGTTGCAGTTTTAAACTAAAAATTTGAAACCAAGTTTAAATCATGAATTCAAATGAATTTGAATTCCATGTTTGAATAAATTTGCATAAATAAAATAAAGTGTTTAATAAAAATAAATAAATCTGGGCAGTATTTTATAAATTGATTTATAAATCTGAAAACAGGATTTTTAAATAGGATTTAAATTTTAAATCTGGAGGTGAAACCCTGAATCTAAAAGTATTTTAAACAGGTTTAGGTTTTTGAAATTTTAATTTGGTCTCAACTATTTTTAAGTGTAAAAGTATATGAGTTTTTGAATTTAAACAGAAAATTCAAAATTGTAAAATAGGAAATTTAAAATAAGTTAAAATTGAGATTTAAAAATCTGGAAATATGGGTTGAGTTTCAGTTTTTTAAAGATAAATAAAGTTTTAAATTTAATTGTTTAACTTCTCTTTAAAAAAATATGGTTAAATGATATGAATTTTAAAATGAAGATTTGAAACGTAAGGAAAGCTTTTAAAATTTAAGTTTGAATCTGGGATGAAGATTCAAGTTGTATTTCAGATTTTATATTAAAAATAAACTTTTAAATTTAATTTAAGTAACCTGGAAGGTTAAGTGTGTTTTTTTTTGAATTTAATTTGAATAGGGATTTAAATTCTTTCAAACCTATTTTATGAATGGATGTTTCTTTTAATAAATGAGATAAGAGGGTTTGAATTATTTTTAAAACTTTGTTTAAGCTAAATTTGAATTTTAAATTTAAATTGAAATTTAAAATGAATATTAAAGTATATTTGAAAACAAATTGTTTTAAATACTTTAATTAAGTAAGAAATATTTATCTTAAAGATAAATGAATTTAACAAATTGGATTTATTAAATTATTAAGTTGGATAATTAATTATTTAATTAATTAAAAATATGGATGATTAATTAAGTAATTAAAGAATTTATAAATTAATTAATTAAGGCCTGGATTAATTAATTTAGGATAATTTAAGCTGTAATTAAGGGTTATTGATTAGGTTTTAATTAATAACTAAAATTAATTTGAGGGATTAAGGATAAATTAAGATTTTAATTAACACTTAATTAATTTGATAATTAGGGATTAAGTAATTAGTAATTAAATATTAATTTATGGAATTAATTAAGGGTTGATTATTAATTAAGAGTTAATTAGTTATTGTAGTTAATTAAGAATAATTAATTGAGATGGGTTGTAATTAATTAATATTTATTAACTAAGATTAGTGACTAATCTGATTTAGATTAATCAGATAATTAATTGATATTGTTTATAGATGATTGGATTCTATTGAATGATTGAACTGTTTGATATCCCTAATTGTGATGCTTTGTTTGATTTGAGCTATGTTTACTGTGATTTATTTTCTGTGATATATGTACCCGTGATCTGTGAATGAAAGATAAGCGTTATGGTTTATACCGCTTATCAAATATAAGCGTTATAATTTATATCGCTTATCAAATATATTGCTGTATTTGAATCTGTGCTGATTGATGTTGTGGCACTATTGTGTAAAACCCCTGGACCACACTATACACACACAAATATGGATTGCACGTGGAAATCGGTTAAGTCACAGATTTTTGAAATGGTTTTAAAAGTTGGATTTTTTTGAATTTAAACGGTTTTGAAAATGGAAGTATGTTAAAAAAAATGAAAAGCTTTAGAAGGGAATTTCAATAAAGGGATTAAGTTTTGAAATTTAAAATAGTTTGATTTGAATTTAAATTCAAGATTTGAAACTAAATCCTATTGGTTTGGGAATTTGAATTTTATATTTGAAAGGCTTTAACTAGTGAAATTGAAATCGGGTTTTCCGAAATAAAACTGTTGTTTTCAAATGCTAATAGCTTTCTCATAAGAAATGAATTTCAAATTCATAAGAAATTTCAAGTTTGAGTTGAAATAAGTTTTCCAAGCTATGAATGAACCTTTGGAAATTATTTTGAAAGCTATGGAATAACTCTTTTATTAAAGGCTAATGAGTTAATTCAATTTGGAGTGGAATTGTTTTGAAAGGCTAGAAATAAATCTTTGTTAAAGATTGGTGATCTTTGTTATAAGATTAAAAAGGGGATCTTTAAGATAATCTTTTGTTTAAAGGATTTAAATGTGGAAATTGTTTAAACCATTAAAGGTTTTGAAATAAATCTTTTTATTTAAAAAGATTCGTAAAATGGTAATTTGTCTTAACCATTTGATGAAAGGTTTTTGAGTTTTAAGTTGTGACTTAACTGAGATCCCATATCCATATATTTTTAAAATATTGCGCTCACTATTCGGTTTAGCCGGGAGAGGACCTTGGTGTCATATAGCCCATTCCGAATATGTGATACGTCGTTATGGATAGCATTGAAGACCGGTGGTGAAGACCGGGTGTTTGCGAGAACGATAGGATGACCTATCGATTGACTCTGCACTGAGTTGCTCCGGTATAGAGTCCTCCCTTAGTGATGGGAAGTCCGATCGGGATTGTGAATACCCGGATTTGCAAGGGCTTCTTTGGAAGTGCCTTCGGTTCTGTTCGAACCCGGAACAGACTTATATGGTTGTATGTCCGACATTACACTTTGAGATATTAACCGATCTCTATCAAATACATTTCTGCTGGTGGCGGAGAATTTATTCTCTTAGCTTAACACCCTTCTCTGAGATGTACGAGCTCAGAGGTTATGTAGTTGATATTTATCAGTGATATATTCCCAATTTGGTAATGTGACATGCTGAGTGCTGCTGTGTGATGATCATTGGTTGATCGTTTGTGATATGATCATTTGTTTGATCATTTATCTTTGTGATCATTGCTTTGGTCATCTGTGGACCCAAAGCATGGCTTTGTTGCACAAAGCGTAGCTTTGTGGACGAGACTTCGTCAGGACCTCACTCCCCGGAAATGGTCGAAACAGGAAAGACGCGGCAAGGTTATGAGGGTCGCGCCCTTTAGGGTGTGTCATTCCCTTCTGGTAAAGGGTGGTATCATGGTATGGAGCCCAGATATTTGCTCATGTGGACACACTTCATTATTACTGTGTGGTGTTGTTGTTGGAGAGCTCTCGGATAAAGGTCCCAAAGGACCGGGGGATGGCATATTCGTGTAGTAGTTACCTAGTTACAGAGGTAACCCGGCCTTGTGTTGGCAGAGATCTAACCGTAACGTTAGTTTCTCGGGACGTCCCACCAGAGGCGATCCCATGTGGCAGTAGGAAGTTCCTTAGCCTGACCATTTGTTGGAAATCCAATCAAAACAATACGCGCCCTGTACGGTTTTAGTTGTATAACCTGCCATGGAATGTGGCGGTAACCTGCTATTGAACATGGTAGCTATAGTAGGCATACGACGAAATGTCGTATGCTGGCTAGGATTTATATTATACTTTCGAAAGGTTTTCCACTTTGCACTTATAGTAATAATATCAAATGGCTTTCGCGTATGAAGCATATTTGACTATCATAAGGAGAAATCTCCTCCAATTCTGCGTTTGCATTGTGTGTGTGGCGGGAGGCCTTATGGTAGTTTCATTTTCCAAAAAAAAACATTGCGGATTTCAAATTTAAATTCTTTTGTTTGTTTTAGAGACCAAATGTTTTTGTTTGCTCATACCAGTCCCATGACTGACCCGGAGTTTATTGTTCCTTTCCTAAACTCTGGGTGCCCACTATTTCCCACACGGGCAGTCTAGAGTTGGGGTTTTCAGATAGTAGATATAGATATCGATTCAGTAGCTTTCAGCTTTCACTTTGGCATTGGCTTGGACATTGGAGTCTCTAGATTCGGACCAGACTTGCTTATCTTGGTGAAACGAGATGGTGGTTCGAGCTTGTGATTTGGAGTTTGGCTTTGGAGCATTGGATTGGAGTTGCAGTTGCTGATTGAAGTTTTGTTTCCGCTGTTATATCATTTTGTTATTCCGCTGTAGCATTTTATCTTGTATCTCTGATATTGATTCATATTGTATCATTGTTGTATCAAATATTGTATATCAATGATATTCATTTCTTTCTTCCGCTGTGTTGTTTTACTTAATGGTGTTATAAGCTCCGGCGCGATTCGAATTTCAACGGTTGAATCTGCGGCATTTAAGTACAAGTGGAGTACGAATGTCGATTTTCAAACGCTGGAATTCTGGGTCGTGACATCAGAGCTGTCACAAGCTAATAAATTCCCTAGTTATCGCACATTGAGCTCCAAGTGGCTATCGCAAGTTTACTGCACAAGTGTTATCGCAAGTTGACATTCTTCATAGCGATCATAAATTGTTGTTCATATCAACTATCGCATGCTGTACCTTCCTTAGGTATCGCAAGTTAACATTGGATATGATTAGTTGATGTGGTATTTCATAATTTTCATGATAACTTTTTAATTTCCATCTAAAGGAATTACTTTTCACCTATCCCGGATATATGTCGAATCATCAATTATTCACTCAAGCTTTTATGGTTTTCTTTTTATATTTTTATTAATTCATTATTTCATTAATTGGTTAATTACCCTGATGTAATTAGCTCTTTCTTTTACTAGTTAATCCATATAAATTCAAAAATACATGGGAAAAATCCAAAAATTTACCAAAACTCTGAATAAATTTTGCTTCATATAAAATTTCCAGGACAAAATATTTATCTTCAATAATTTAAATTATTAATTCCAAAATTTACATCTTTTCTCAACTTAAAATTTTATATAAATCCCAAACTAATTTTGAAAATTATGAAACTAAAAACTCATCTTCAAATTACTATTTCACACATCATTTAAAAAATTCAACTGATTTGAACAAGCTTTGATTTATATTTTATCTTAACTCATCAGAAGCCATCAACTTTATTTTTTCAAACATGAACAAATATTATTTAACTTTTGTATATTTTTTCCACATCATCCAAAATATTTAGTATGCATACAATTTTATCCCGTACGGTTTGAAGGTTTTAGAGAAAGAATTACTCATACTTGATTTGATTAAACTTGGTTAAAGCTTTGGTTTGCTAAAGAAATGAATGCTCTTTACCTTTCCCCTTAGATTTTCATCTTTTCTACCCTTAAAGTTATGGCCTACCTGAATTCTTGGTTTTATTTCTTTTAGTTTATGGAAAAAATGAGAGAATGAACGGGGAGTTAAAGAATAAGGGTTTAGTAATTTGTATTTTGGGCTAAAACCTCTTTCTAGCCTATTCTTATTAAATCCTTAACTCCTCATCCTACATTCATTTACTCTCTATTAATTAACTTGTCTTTATTTTATCTCTTAATGAAATTTGATTAATAATTTATTTAATAAATTTTATCATATTATGATATTCCAAAATATGAAGTGTTACACACTCATTTATACTACTCCTCATCCCCCAAAAATATGATTGGACTTACTTTCACTTCTACCTTAACAATAATTGTCAGATCTGGTTCTGGCAACTGTATAATTACCAGGTATTGTGTCACTAAGACCTAGATTTGATAATTTATTGTACGACTTCCATTATGGCATCTATTTCCAACTATGAAAAACATTCTTTGAGGCAATGCCAACTTGGCTGCATGATGTAGTTTGGTCTCGATGTAGACATGAGTTCACTTCTATTTCAATTATGTTGCTATACTGCTTCTTCTTGCAATATAAATTGGATTTGGGAACACATAAGTATTTCCCAACGTTCTTATTACTAGCCTCTATAGTCCACCACTCAAATAATTATTCGTAAATGGTTTGGTTCTTGACTAATTTTTTTTACTTTATCAATATTATTTTACTCTTTGTATCAATATGTATCCATTTTTAATTATGTTTGTTACTTTACCATTATGTGCTCTAGTATTATGTTCCCTCTAGATATGGTAGACAACTTTTGTTAATATGATGCGTATATAGTCTCTTTCTAATGGTTTTGACCTGAACTCTGACTAGATAAGTTGTATTGCGTCTTTTGGTCCATAATGTTGCTCTGCTCAAACCCGAAGCTTTTCATTGCTGTATTTCATATATAATGTAACGACCCGTTAAATTTGATAATATTAAATGAATTAAATTAATATAATTTCTAATCTGATTTAGAATAAATAAAAAAAAAGCTTTAAAGATTTATTTGAGAAAATGTAGTAATTTGTTATAGTAATTGGAATTTAATGTAACAATTTAATTTTTATGACAATAGTTTTGGATAATGTAATTGTCACACTTTGTTAAAAGTTAATGTTAAGAAACCAATAAATGTTGAATTAGTGAATATTAATAAAATATTTATTAGAATGGGATTCATTTAATATTAAAATAAATAGTAGGATTGTTTCTTTTGGTGACCGTTGAATAAACCAATGCAATAAGTGTAGATAAATTTTTTTATGAATATTGTTCAATAATGAATGTACTTAAAAACGGTAATAAACTTAATAGAAGAAAACAAAGGAAAATTGTGTATTAATTAATGAATTCATGAATCAGTGTATGGACTTAGTGTAACTATACGTAAATGTACGCAATAAGGTTGTGAAATACCAATGATTTGGATTTCCAATTTATATTAAACATAATGTTGGTAGATATTGGAATTCACTGTTGTGTGAAATATATGAGAAATCAAGTCAAATGTAAATTATACCGTAGATGATATACTCCTTTAAACAGTAGGATTTTTAAATAAATAAACGTTTCACTTAGGTTTCAATTGGATAACTTATGTAGTTTAATAGAGAATCAATTGCAATTAATTGCCATAAATTTGTGATGGTAGGGTAGTTTGATTTGGCCTTTAAGAAGCAAAGAAAAAGAAAGCCAAGATTTATGAATTCATTTGTAATGTGAAATGCAAATCTTGTGGATTGTTTTTTTTTTTACAAGTGGAATTAATATTTAACCATTACGTTAGTAGAGTCTGATAAGTTAAGGTAGATAATCAATGGTAATTTACCTAATTCAAAGGATATATTAATATAAATATGGGTAAAATGAGGTTAGACCAAGGATATAATATTAATTGATTTTTAAGGCTTAATTAATACGTGAAATAGACAAGATTCCACATTCAAACATTTATACAAAGCTAAGTTGTAAATAGAAGTACCAATGTAATATAATGTAAATAGATGGGAATCAACATTTATTTATTTATTTAATGGAATTTAATTTCTATAGTATGATAATCGCAATTAAATGAAATTGAAATAGCTAATTTATACGTTAGTTGAAATTTAGCTGGAATATGAGGATTTTTAATGAAATAGTGAAATCAAATGGAAATAAGGTTTCAATTATACATTGGAATTTATATTCATGATAAAAGGTTAATTGAAAACCAAAGGAGTTAATAAAGGAATCAAGCTTTATCTATTAATTTGGATTTAAGATATGGTAAATTGGATTTATTGCAATAATTAATTCTATAAGATGAGGTTAATACTTATTCTATTTATAATTGGATCAAATTGTTGATATAGATTTTTAGAAAGCAGAATCTATAAATTAATTTGAGTATCAAATTCAATAATTGCGCTTATTGCATAAATAAAGGGAATTTAACGTTAAATATTACGTTACTGAAATTTAAAATAGACTTTAAGAATAATAATGTGAATCATGAACCAAAGCATGTGGCATCCCTATTTTGAATAAAAGATAAGTATACAAGGATTAAAAATGTAATAAATAGGTTTTGAGGAATTTATTTATAATTCCTTAATATAAGGAAGCGGAGGAATGTATACTGAAATTTGATAGACTTGTCAACTCTAATTCACAGCCAAACTTGTTAAATCATTTAAATTGATTTTAATTTACATAAGCAATAGAATTGGGACAATTTTAGAATATTCATATAGAATTGGATTTCTATAATTTATTTAATTTATTTAATGAATATTAAAAATAGCCTTTTTGGCCACGGACTCGGATTTCGACGAAACCAGTTTCATCGGATCCGTATCGGTGTATTATTATAGGGTTTCGAGTTTCATATCGATCGGACCCGTCGTTTTATCGTACGGACGCGAAACGCCTTGAAAATCAATTTTATTAAAATCAATTTGAAATCAATTTGGAAATCTTGTTTTCAGCATAACTTCTTCATACGATCAAATTTGGACGTGAAACTTTTTCTATCGCGTTCAGAATATTTTAAAATACCTATCTGGATATATGGGTTTGACAAATTTCGTTCCGGGGTCAGAACGGGCTTTTTGGGCCTTAGTTTGTTTCGTACGTTTATCTATCTAGTCTATCTACTCTAACCCAACCCTACCTATAAATATACAGTTATAAACCCTAGCTCCATTCTATTGTCTATTTGCTGTGCGTTCATCTTCTTCAAGCTTCTCTTCTTCTTCAATGGGGGCTAACCCTAGATCCAGTCAGTTCAAAAAAAAAAATTCAATTTCCAAAAAAAAAAAAAAAAAAAATTTTGCGGATCTGCAGCAGCTTCTGGTCGCGCTTCGGGTTTCAGGGGAGAAAACCCTAGAGCAACTTCGGTCAGGAAGAAAATGACTCGGGTCGCTCCGGGTCGTTTTGGCGAAAACTCCAAGCAAGCACCGGGGAATTGAGGCGGCGCACCGAAGTCGAACCCGAAGTCGACCCAGGACCAGAATTTTCCATTTTTCAAATTTTCATAACTTTTGCATACGAGCTCGGATTCGCGCGCGGTTTGTTTTGATGGGATCGTATCGGCATTTCTAACGTTATGGCGCTGGTTTGGACAAATTTGGAGACCGTCAAATTTTTGGGTTTAAATCGAATTTAAATTCGATTTAAATTCCAAAGGTGAGTGTTTTAACCCACTCACAACTTCTAAAAGCTTTTATGTTTGTTAAATTAATTTAAGAAATGAATAGAAATTTATTTATAAGTATTTGGCATGTTTATTTCACTCATATTTGTTGAATTGCATTTATTGAATTTAACTGTTAATTTCATTTATTTATTGATAGTTAGAATTTGTGTTTGCCTATAAACTGCTAGTTAACAGTTATATAGATTATTACTGAATATAAACTGTTAGATTAATAGTTGTTAAATTTAATCTGAATAAAATTGCCAGTTATTACCTGTTATATATTATCAAATATAAATTGTTATGGATTGATATTGCTTGATGATTTTGATTGGATGATGGGTGTTGTTGATGGATGTTTTATTGTATATCATTAAATTGCAAATTATCATGCATATTTCCTTTCATTCGGGATTGTGGTTTGAAATGATATACAACCGCAAAATTTTATATCTTTTAAATTGCGGATTGAAATGATAAATATCCGTATCACTTGACCATAGGATAGAAAATTATATACAGGCACCGCGGTCTATATATAACTATTTTAATGTGATTTCTATGGTTTGGATGGAATACGGTTTATAATAATCTTAAATTTTATATTGTATAAATATTTTTCTTCCATATATATATACATATGAAGTTGAAAATTTTGAAATTAAAAGGTGTATAAAAATCTTTATTAAAAATGGAAGAAAGTTAAGAAAATGGAGTTTAATAATTTATATCATATGTTTAAATGTTAAGTTTGGAAATTTAAGATATGATATTTATAATTGGATTTTTCCCGAAATAAATTGAAATGAATATTCTAGTATAATTTGAATTGGGAAAAATATATATATTTTATTAATAGAAATTGAAGTCTTATTATTTATGGATTTTATGTGAATATTCAAGACTAATTAATAGAACAATTGATCTGTTGAAAGAATAAAATCCAATTTTAGTTTGAAATATTGTTACTCAAAATGGATATACGTATATATAAATAAATTGAAGTGGTTTTGGAACTTGAGAGAGATAATATAAATTTTGGTTTAGACTTTAATAAAGAAATGTATTTGTAAAGCCATGAGAATTATTTTCTTTACAAAGTAACATTTAAGTTAAACCATTTAATTCATATATCGTTGAATGTCCAAACCATTCAAGTTTTTTTATATAAGTTATGGTTTTAAATTATGATTTTCAAAATATTATGATTTGAAAATATTAGATTTTCAGACATTATGAAGTTAAAGCATTATGATTTTGGAAAAGAATTATATTTGGGATAAGTGATAAAATATGGTTTTGGGTTTTGAAATGATATTGTATTCATGGTTATGAAATGGAATGTTTATTCTGATTTTTAAAGTATAACCTATCTTTAAATGACCGCGGTGTTATAATAACGATGGGTTGGCAAAGAGACCGGGATCGGATATGGACATACTCTCTGTCGATACCGAAAACCACTTTGACTAACCGTGTACGCGGTGGAGATTCCAGAATGAAGTAGGTGGTGGTGACATTTCCTGTAAGGTAAATACGTGGACCCGACTCCCGTGAGTTGGCATAAGGTGGCTAAAACAGGAGCGATTCTCAGGCCAATGAGGTCATTCCTCTGATCGGACCTTCCTCTTCGATATTATACTTTGATTTTGGATTTATTCAGTGGCCACTTCTATATTTTGATTTTGGGGAGTTAGTCCGAGGTGGGCGGTAACTGCGGCTACGCGTTTCCACCAGCCTGGATAGCAATTGGTATATCTACCCTAGCATTGCCTAGTTGTGCCGTGTCACCTACCATACCGAGCCTTTACTACGAGTTTCTATTTGTGTCGTACCTATGGAGTATCCTCTGGTAGCTTCCCGATCAGGAGGTATTACGGTACTGTATAGACTATTGGCATTATTTGTGTTAAGGGCTATATGGGTAACCCCTTAACGCTATTAAAAAGTAAGTTTATTTTATAAATAGACACTATTATAATAGCGCAATATACTACATAATAAGTAGTTTAACGGATCCTTAGGAGATGTAAATCCCGAACATCTCTTGAGTTACTGTACTCATATTTATTTCTGTTAATTTTAACTCACATAAGATCTTTTAGTCTGACTCGAGTGTTTTTGTCTTTTCAAATTCGCTCGGGTCAGTCCGAGCATTTCAGGATCGAAGATTTTAGCTTTGGAGGACGAAGACGAAGAATCCGTATTATATTATTTATAGTATTGCACCACACTCTAAATTTCCGCTGCATTGATTGTATTGGTATGTGTAACTCTGATATTCATTGTATAAGTAAAATAAATATTTTGTAAACAGTTATCATGAAATGTATATTGATTATTATATTTTATCCTTCCGCTGTGAGATTCTATTTTGTTTTATTTCTTCTCTGTTTTTTTCTTATTTATCCCATAACAATCCGCCCTTGCGTATGCTTTGAATTGGCACGTGTGTCGGTTTAAAGTGTGCGAAAAGGCGGGATGTTACAGTTGGTATCAGAGCTTTGGTTTAGCGATAAACTTGGCTTTGTGGGGTTTGACTCTTTGTTGATAGGGTAGTAATACCCTATGGGAGTCGCTGAGTGTATATATATATATGAGAGAGCGTATTTGTTAGTATTAATAAAAGATTTTGATATTGTGTTAATCTGTTCCGCTTTGTATTTATAAATTCTGGTTGATGCATGGGACGCTATGTCATCAATAGGGATTTCTAAACACTTAATAGGACAGACCGACATAATATCCATTTTAATATAGGTGAATGAAATAATTTTGCCTATTATATTTTCTATATATAAAATAAAGTTTTAAATGATATTATGAATATATTTGATTGATATAGATTGGGTGTTAGGAAATAAAAATATTTATAATAATTGAAGCTAAGTTGAAATTAGAATAAATCAAATTGGAGATTTTAGAACTTAAGTCCGGGATTTTAAAAATTTGCTTTCAAAGGATTTATGAAATATAATGCTTTGGTTTATAAGTATTTTCTTCTATAAATATTTCATTTTAATTCAGAAGAATTGTTTTAAAGAAGATTTTGGAGAAAATAAATTTTGTACTTTCCTCTCTGTCGCTGGAAAATAATTTCGGTGATGGCGGCCGCATCATCGACTTTCATTTTCAAGTTTCGAAGGGGAAAGACCACTGTAGTAAATTCTACTGCAGATTTATTTTGAAAATATCTAAAATATTAATTTTTACAAATATAATTGAGATATAAAAGTAGTAAGAAATTATTTATTATTTTTTTTAAGATAATTTGAAATTTGACCCGGTATTTAATTCTTAAATTTCCATTAATTAATGGTTTAAATTATTTTATTGAAATAAAAGGTAAGTAATTAATGAAGTGAAACCTCTAATTTAGAGAATTAATGCTAAGTTATAAAGGAAGTTAAAATTTTAACTTATAAGAGAGGTAAAGATTTATTGAACAATGAATGAATTAAAAGAATTTAAATAAACTTGTATAAGTTCAATTGCATTTTTCTTTAACATATATATAACTTACCAAATATAAAAAGTTGAAATGTTAAATGAGAGACTGGAATTGAATATTTTACAAGTAGGAATTTTGGGAAATAATGAAGGATTCAATGAATTGCTATTATAAATAAGAATATAATGGTATAAACTTAAGTTATAATTTGAATTTTTCCATAATTTTGGATAAGTATTATTAATAGGTGATTTTAAACTTAAGTAAATAAAATGAAATTCTTTAACAAATAAAGATTGATGTGTAGGGTTATAAACTTAAGTGTGATTTAAATGCTACTAGTTTAATATAAGTGGAAGTGGGAAATTAAATTGTTACTACTATTAAATATAATAGAAACGTCAACATTTAATAAATGAATGAAATTAAAGGTAAGTTGAAATTTTAATTTATAAAACGAATATATATTTGATGAACCATTAATTAATTAAAGGAATTGAGAAGAAACTTGTATAAATTTCCACTTACATTCTTAAAACATATATAACTTACCATATAAGAAAAGTGCAAAGTTAGTAATAAAACGTAAGGGAAATTCTTACAAGTGAAGAGTAAGGTAATGAAAGTAATCAATGAATTTGCTGTGATAAAATAAGAATTTAATGGTATAAACTTAAGTTATAATTGAAATTCTACTAAAAATAAAGTTAAGTATTATTAATAGGTGATATGAACTTAAGTATATAAAGTGAAATTCTAAACAAAAATTGATTGTAGGATTATTAACTTAAGTATGTTTTAATTTCCACTATTCTAATATAATGGAAAGTAGAAAAATAAATAAATTTAAATGACTGCAATCCATAGTTAATGAACAAGTAAAATCTTTCACTTATAGGAATGCAGGTTATAAGGTTAATAAATTAAGTGTAAGTAGAGGGTTATTGTAATTAAATATAATAGAAACGTAAACATTAAATAAAGGAATGAAATTAAGGGTAAGTTGAAATTGTAATTTATAAAACGAATATATATTTGTTGAACCATAAATTAATAAAAAGGAATTGAGAAGAAACTTGTAAATTTTCACTTACATTCTTAAAACATACATAACTTACCACATAATAAAAGTTGCAATGTTAGTAAGAAAATATAGGGGAAATCTTACAAGTGAAGCTTGAGGTAATTAAGATATTCAATAAATTTGCTGTTAAAACTTAAGCTAAATCGGAAATTTTACTATATAAGAAAGGTAAGTAGAATAAATGGGTGATATAAACTTTAGTCAATAAATTGGAACACAAATATGATAATTTTGTAATAAATGAAAATGAAAATTGTAAGAAATAAAGAAATCCCTCCATAAATGAAAGAAAGAAAATCAAACCACTGAAGCATGAAATAAAAGTATAATAAGTAAAATTTTGGTTGTTGGTTTGAATTATTATTGTTTGATTTATGTTTGTTGGGTAAGGAATTTGAAGTTGTTGGATGAATAAATAATCTATCTTTGTTCCATCTAAGACTGTTGAGTAAAAGGATGCACTTGATAGTTAATTTCATTTCATACGAATTTCAAGTTTGAACCCAAACAACTGTTTGTTTGATGGATTAAATGGTTGCTTTGCTTTGTGTATGTATGCTGTTTGTAAGGTTGATGGTTGTTGTATTGATTGGTTGATTAATGGTTGAAACCACCTAAACATTTCACTTTAATATAAATATTTAACCTTTTTAGATTATATAAGTGAAATGCAGGTTATGGAAGCAACTGCTACTGCTTTTGGTTCCATAATAATAAGCGTATTGCCCGATAAATAGGTACGTTTCCGGATTACGTTTTGTAGCGCTATTTTATATAATTTCTCCCATGTTGGGATATAATATTTTGGATAATATATGTAATATATTTGTATATTTGGATATTATATTTTCTCCAGAGTCTCTCCGTACAAAGGAGACTCTGCCAAAATTTTCCGTAAATTTTGGACTTAGAATTTTGTTAAAAATGTTTTCCAGCTTTAATAATTTAAGTACAAAAGGTTATAATGACTATAAAACGGGCATATCTCATTTAAGGAAATTAATTTAGTAAATTATTGTTTATAAGTTAATATTTGAAATAAGATGTAATGTTTTATTCTTCCTTCTCCCTTCTTTTTCCTTTTCGGGGACGAAAAGTTTTGAGTGGGGGAGATTGTAACGAACCGTTAAATTTGATAATATTAAATGAATTAAATTAATATAATTTCTAATCTGATTTAGAATAAAAAAAAAAGCTTTAAAGATTTATTTGAGAAAATGTAGTAATTTGTTATAGTAATTGGAATTTAATGTAACAATTTAATTTTTATGACAATAGTTTTGGATAATGTAATTGTCACACTTTGTTAAAAGTCAATGTTAAGAAACCAATAAATGTTGAATTAGTGAATATTAATAAAATATTTATTAGATTGTGATTCATTTAATATTAAAACAAATAGTAGGATTGTTTCATTTGGTGACCGTTGAATAAACCAATGCAATAAGTGTAGATAAATTTTTTTATGAATATTGTTCAATAATGAATGTACTTAAAAACGGTAATAAACTTAATATAAGAAAACAAAGGCAAATTGTGTATTAATTAATGAATTCATGAATCAGTGTATGGACTTAGTGTAACTATACGTAAATGTACGCAATAAGGTTGTGAAATACCAATGATTTGGATTTCCAATTTATATTAAACATAATGTTGGTAGATATTGAAATTCACTGTTGTGTGAAATATATGAGAAATCAAGTCAAATGTAAATTATACCGTAGATGATATACTCTTTTAAACAGTAGGATTTTTAAATAAATAAACGTTTCACTTAGGTTTCAATTGGATAACTTATGTAGTTTAATGGAGAATCAATTGCAATTAATTGCCATAAATTTGTGATGATAGGGTAGTTTGATTTGGCCTTTAAGAAGCAAAGAAAAAGAAAGCCAAGATTTATGAATTCATTTGTAATGTGAAATGCAAATCTTGTGGATTGTTTTTTTTTTACAAGTGGAATTAATATTTAACCATTACGTTAGTAGAGTCTGATAAGTTAAGGTAGATAATCAATGGTAATTTACCTAATTCAAAGGATATATTAATATAAATATGGGTAAAATGAGGTTAGACCAAGGATATAATATTAATTGATTTTTAAGGCTTAATTAATACGTGAAATAGACAAGATTCCACATTCAAACATTTATACAAAGCTAAGTTGTAAATAGAAGTACCAATGTAATATAATGTAAATAGATGGGAATCAACATTTATTTATTTATTTAATGGAATTTAATTTCTATAGTATGATAATCACAATTAAATGAAATTGAAATAGCTAATTTATACGTTAGTTGAAATTTAGCTGGAATATGAGGATTTTTAATGAAATAGTGAAATCAAATGGAAATAAGGTTTCAATTATACATTGGAATTTATATTCATGATAAAAGGTTAATTGAAAACCAAAGGAGTTAATAAAGGAATCAAGCTTTATCTATTAATTTGGATTTAAGATATGGTAAATTGGATTTATTGCAATAATTAATTCTATAAGATGAGGTTAATACTTATTCTATTTATAATTGGACCAAATTGTTGATATAGATTTTTAGAAAGCAGAATCTATAAATTAATTTGAGTATCAAATTCAATAATTGCGCTTATTGCATAAATAAAGGGAATTTAACGTTAAATATTACGTTACTGAAATTTAAAATAGACTTTAAGAATAATAATGTGAATCATGAACCAAAGTATGTGGCATCCCTATAGGGTCCTAAGAGTTAGGTCTTAGGAGTCCAAACCCATTTGGGTCCGGTATCCCCTTTATATATATAATTGTTATTAAAATGCACAGTATTCATGAATTGCTGAATGTATTTGTTCCTAATCAAATAGTTATTTGTTTTAGAAACCCATATTTTGATAGTCTTGACATTTTTCTTTTGAAATTTCACAACTGGTTTTGGTTTGGAATATAATAAACTAAGATTTTTCTTAGCTTCAGTTTTTTGTACTTTCTTTTTCCTTTTATTTCCAAGATGTTTCTTGGTTTCTTGTTTGTTATATCCCAATCCTTGTTTGTCTGAAATAGATTGTGAACTTTCAATGATTTTTGTCAAATTTTCTCGACCTTTGTTAAAGTTAGAAACATTTTGATTAATGTCATCAAACTTTGTTTGTAAGCTAGCTTTTTCTAGGTCTAGAATTTTGACTTTTGCTTTAAGCTCATGATTTTCAGTAGTGAGAGCATTATTTTTCTCTTTTTGAGTTTCTATTTCTTGACTCAAAAGAGATATTTGAGAGTCAACATTAGATGATGATTCTTGAATATTTTCAAGTTCCTCTTCTAATATTTTCTTCTCATCTTTTAACATATCTCGTTCAAACTCTGCTCTACTTAAATCTGCTTTGACTACTTTAAATTGACGTTTTATGTCTTTATATTTGACTATTAATTCAGCATTAATATCAAGTAATTCATCAAATGTAGGAATTTGTACCTCATCTTCTGTTGCCATAAAACACACATTAGCTTGTTCATTCTCTGAATCACTTTCACTTTCTGATGAAGATGATTCTGAATCATCCCATGTTACTGAGAAGGCTCGTTTCTTAGATTTGTCCTTCTTATATTTGAATTTGTCATTTTCTGACTTCTTCTTTTGTTCTGGATAATCTTTCTGCATGTGTCCCTTTTTGTGACAGTTGAAACATTCTATAGCAGATGAAGATGGTTTATTTGATCCAGGTTTCCTTTTATTGTAACGACTGGCTTTTCGATATTTTAAGAATTTTTTGAATCCTTTCGCAATGAATGCCAAATCTTCGTCTTCAGAATCTGATTCATTTTCATCTTTCTCAACATGAAATGCTACATTTTTCTTTTCTTCTTTTTGTTCTTTTCTAGCCTGCAGATTTGCTTCATAGGACATTAAATTTCCTATCAATTCATCTGGCTTCATGACGGAAAGGTCATTAGCTTCTTCAATTGCTAATACTTTTCCTTCCCATTCACTAGTCAGAGAGTGTAGGGCTGTTGAAACAACATCGAAATCAGAATACTTTTGTCCTAAGCCAATAAGTGCATGGTGAATAGTTTGAAACCGTGAATACATGTCATTGATTGTCTCGTTTGGTTTCATTTTGAAATTTTGAAATTGACTTTTCAACATGGCTATTTTGGCTTGTTCAACCTTGTTAGTACCTTCATGAGTGATTTTTAGTGTTTGCCAAATTTGATATGCAGTAGTGCAGATACTAACACGATTATATTCATTTTGGTCTAATGCACAGAACAACATATTTATTGCTCTTGCATTTACGGCTGCTGCCGTTTTCTCAGCTGCAGTCCATTCTGAATAATCAGTTGTTGGATTCACTATTTCTCTTTGAGTGGCATTCCAAGCATCATAGCTATTTGATTGCATAAAGAATGACATACGTGTTGCCCAATAACTATAGTTAAGACCATTGAAAAATGGAGGTCTTTGTGTCGATTGACCCTCTGTGTAAGTGGTGTTTTGAGTGCTAGTACTTACGTTATTTTCCATATTACTATAATATATCAAATAACTGTGTTACGGTTATATGATGACCTCGCTCTGATACCAAATGAAAGTACGGTGTGTATACAATTATATGTGCTAATATAGTATACACGGATCGTGTAATATGGATTACAATACAAATGCGGAAATAGATGATAATAGCATAGTAAATAAAAAATAGAAAAATCACACCAGAGGTTTTTATACTGGTTCGGAGCACCGTCCTACGTCCAGTCCCAGACTTCTATCTGGATTTTCACTATTAACTTCCTCGCTTCACCCGGAGGAACAGGTTTACAACACCCGAACAGCCGAACGGGATTTCACGCCTCTAATACACTGAGGACTTCAACACTTGCCTCTTACAACACAGAGGACTTCAACAAAAGAACAAATACAATTGTTGTTGACAACTTGTGCTCTTGAAAACACGGATTTGTCACTAGCAGTACACCCTTCCTATAATCTTATCCTCAAAGTATGCGAATGATGTTTTGAAAAGATTAAGGAAAGTATATTACTTATTGAATCAAAAGATATGAAATAGTTTCAATGATTCAATAAATAATCGAGAGCTTTTTAGAATGCAGGAGTATAAAGTAAGATCAGAGATTAGATTAAAAAGAATATGTGAAATTGTTATATTTTAATCAACGAATTGGATGAGTTTATATAGAAAAGAATGGTTGTAACTCTTTGTCATTAAGAGATATGATCTTTGGTGAAAGGTAAGAGATGCAACCTTTGGAGAAGAGAAGTGTCTTTTGGAAAAATTGCTTTCTGTTCAAAAACGGTCGACAGGTTAAAAAGTGACCAGTAGACAGGAATTTAAAAATATATATACGTTATGTGCATGTGTGCACGTTCATTGTGCATTTTACACAGAAACGGTCGACCGTATGATTATTAACCGGTCGACCGGTCCCTGTTAATTTGCACAATGAATGTGCAATGCTATTAAAACGTATATATATCGATTATATTGAGGTGCATGATTATTTGAGGATAGATTTTAACAAGTTTATCACTATTACAATATCAAATAATCAACCTATAATCTATAGTAACATATGTAGCTCTAATCACCTTGTTTTGTCGATCGCCTTATTTGTCAGAAATCAAAACTTTCATAAAACTTGTGACTCAACATTCTCCCCCTTTTTGATTGATGACAATATATATCTGCAAATCTGAATCTCCCCCTGAGTATGTGATCTCTTTCTCTTTGAATTCTTATAAATGTATGTTCCTGCAAGCAATTGTTAGCCCTTTCTCCCCCTTTGTCATCGACAAAAAGGAGTAATAGATACTAGAATAGTAGAATGAATATGATATGCATAGAAAAATAAATCATTAACACATCAAAAACATAACAGAGTTTACTACAGAACATAATGTCAAATGAAAAACACAAATAACGACACTATTTAGTACAAGTGTCGATGAATGTTTTTAAAGAACTAAACCATAATAGAATCTAGGATGAAGCAGATCGTATCTCCTCTTCATCATCATCATCGTCGTCGTCATCATCATCTTCTTCTTCCTCATCATTGTGCCCTCTAGACGATTCTCCATGTCCATGACCACTCATTCCTGTAGACTCGTCAGATGATGTCCAGGTGAAAACTGGAGCAGCAGGACGTTTTCCTGGGTCTTATGCTTGAACAGAGGTGGATGTGGAACATGATATAGCATCCCATAGCATACCAAAGAATGACTTGACCTTATTGAAGCGCTTATCGATCTTAGAGTCCATGCGCTTGAGACGTGATTCAAGCAAAAATTGGTTACGCGCGATTGTTTCAAGTGATTCTTTTGTTGATGACTTTGATTTTAATAGTTTTACTTCATCGGAACGAGGACGAGAGGAAGTTGCTCGTTGTTTCCTTGGTCCTCTTTGTTGCCATTCTTCAAAAGGCATAATCTCAAGATAAGGTGGAGGAAGCTTCATCCGCTTGATGGTGATGGAATCAATGCATTTTGGTTTTGAGGTTGCAGAATCAGGAGGATTGACCCCACAAGCTAACAAAAGTCTCATGATATATTCATTGTAGAAGAAATGAGGCCGTGTTGAGTTATTTACCTTGAGAATTTCATCAAAAAGCATGTGAACCCAATTGATTTGGATTTCACCATAAATAGCATAGAGTGCCTTGAAGTTTTCTTTGTACACTGCATCATAATTTCCAAGTCTAGGAAAAAGAGAATGCATCAAAACCCGATGAAGTAGTCTGGCTGTCGGTCGAAGTCCAATAGACTTAGTGCCATCACTATCGTCTTTTATGAACTGATGACTGGTATTATTTCGAGTGAAGACTTCGCAGAAGTTAGATGAAAACTCTTCGCCTCGATTTGGTATACCAAGTATAGAGGCAATTCTAGCATGAGTAAGAAAAATTTGCTTACCACAGACCACAGACCAGATGACGCCGTTTGGATTATCAGGTTGATATTCATCAAGATTCATGTTGGCGTAAAACAATTTGATCATCAAATGATTTATCTCCACACTATTTTCAGAAAAATCTATTAATGGAGTAATGTTGGCATTATTGGCTAACCTCCGAACTCCATAAGCCGTGAAATCATCAAATTTGATGAAAGAGCCTGGATGAAACTTGTAATTTGTCATCTGATTCCATCTTGTTACAGCAATTGGAGTTTGAAGCCATTTTTTGACGGAGATGGTAGGAGATGAAGTTTCAGAGGTTGCTCCTTTCTTGGATTTCTTTTGAGGAGGAGCCATTGTTGGAGGATTTGAGATTTGGGAATTGAAAATTGGAAATTAGGGTTTGTGATTTTGGGTAAAGGAACAGCTTGAGTAAAAAGTGAAAAAGGGGAGAGGGAAGAATGACGCATAGGTTTATATAAAAAACTGAAAATACGTCAACCGGTCGACCTACTAATTTTGGCCGGTCGACCGTTTTCAACCAGAGAGCAAACGGTCGACCGGCTATAACAGGGGCTGTCGACCGGTTTTGGTCTGCTGTGAAATTTAAGTTTATTTTTTAAGTTTTTATCATATATCAACCTATATATATTATATTTTATACGTAATACAAAATATAACCGTCATTACACAAGAGATAGATAAAGATATAATAACTATATATAAATCTAATGAGAGAATTCGTCATTAGAATTATCGTTGTTTCCTTCAATACGTTTCGACCATGGACTCCATTGTTTCTGAGCTCCTTCATTCTTCTCATAGTTTCGATCCCACGAGTTAGGACTTTTAGATGTTGATGGCCTAGACGGCATTGGTTCATGCACGTCATGCTTGTTAGAACCGCAGAAAAATGTTGCCACCTTTTCTAAAACGGACAATCGTGCCGACGTCCGTTGTTGCTCGTGATAAAGTTGACTTTGCCCGTAATGGAGTTGTCTCTGAAGGTCTATCTGATGTTTCTGGTAGTGGTGTATCTCATCGATTTGAGCACATTTATGATTCTTGAAATGTATGATTCTTGAGCACATTTATCACAAATGTGAGCCATAGTGTATGTTGTATAGAATATTATGGTTAGGTAAAAAAGAAAAGATGAACAAAATATAAATTTTTTTGCAAGCTTATATACAAGTTTTTTTTGAGTATAAACCTATGGATGTGAGTTAATGATAAATGTTAACCAAGAAAACATAAGCAGAAATTTTATTGTAAATCTAAAAATAGCTTTCTTTTTAAAACTGAATTTATAAAATGAGTAAAGAGAATTTAACCATTAAATAAAGCAGTGGCTTATATTTAAGGTAAGAAAAATATAGTTTATGCAATAGTTAAAGTTAAAGGATAACTAAAAAGAATAACTAAAGGATAACTAACAAGAAGACGTTCTTTAGAAATTACTTAGTCAAGATTTTTTCTTGAAATTAAACCAAGCTCTCTTCGTAATCTAATAAAATTAGATTCGAGCAGAGGCTTAGTAAAAATGTCTGCTAATTGATTGTCAGTATGAACATATTCAAGACATATATTTCCTTTGTCAATATTATCTCGAAGGAAATGATGACGGATATCAATGTGTTTGGTTCTAGAATGATTTACTGGATTTTTAGAGAGATTTATAGCACTAGTGTTATCACAGTATATAATAGAATTTGATAAATGAATATCAAAATCTTGAAGTGTTTGTTGCATATATAGTACTTGAGTACAAGCGAGAGCTGCTGATATATATTCAGCTTCACATGTTGATAGTGAAACACAATTCTGTTTCTTACTGAACCAAGAGACAAGTGATTTTCCAATAAAATGGCACGTACCACTTGTACTTTTTCTATCCGTTCTTGAGCCACCGAAATCAGCATCACTATATGATACTAATTCAAATGGACATTCTTTTGGATAAAAAAGACCGAAATCTTTGGTATTATTAAGATAACGAATTATACGTTTCACTGCTCGTAGATGTGATTCCTTTGGATCGGCTTGAAAACGAGCACATAAACAAACACTCATTATTATATCTAGACGACTAGTTGTAAGATAAAGAAGAGAACCAATCATGCTTCGATACAATTTCTGGTCAACATTCTTACCACTTTCATCTTTGTCAAGATGTGTAGTTGTACTCATAGGAGTTGGTTTACCAGATGTATTTTCTAATCCGAAGCGTTTGATAAGGTTTTCACAGTATTTTTCTTGATTGATAAAAATGCCGTTTGAAAGTTGCTTTATTTGAAGTCCAAGAAAATAAGATAGTTCTCCCATATGAGACATTTCGAATTCTTTGGTCATAATACTTGCAAATTCTTTGCAGAGTTTATCATTTGTTGAACCAAAGATGATATCGTCTACATATATCTGGATAACTAGAATATCTTTTCGAGAATGTTTAATAAACAAAGTTTGATCGACTTTGCCTATTTGAAATCCTGAGCTAATAAGATAGCTACGTAGTCGTTCATACCAAGCACGAGGTGCTTGTTTTAAACCATACAGAGCTTTCTTAAGTTTGAACACATGGTCAGGATATTTTTCATGTACGAACAAAGGAGGTTGTTCGACATAGACATTCTCTTTGATAAATCCATTGAGAAAAGCACTTTTGACATCCATCTGATAAAGTTTGAAATTATGGTGACAAGCAAAAGATAATAGGATTCTAATAGCTTCTAGTCGAGCAACTGGTGCAAAAGTTTCTTCATAATCGATACCTTCTTCCTGATTATATCCTTGTGCTACTAATCTTGCTTTATTTTTGGTGATATTTCCTTGTTCGTCAGCCTTATTTTTATAGACCCATTTAGTATCAATTACTGACTGATCAGTTGGTCTTGGAACAAGTTCCCAAACATCATTGCGCTCAAACTGATTTAGTTCTTCCTGCATGGCAATGATCCAGTAATCATCTGTAGCAGCTTCTTTTGGATTCTTAGGTTCGATATTTGAGAGAAAAGCGAAATGACCCATTTGATTGAGTTGACTCCTTGTTCTGACATGTGATGTTATTTCACCGATTATATTTTGAGGCGGATGGTCTCTTAATATTCTTGGTGGTGATTGTAACTCACATATTTGAGGAATATTCTCAATAATTATTTCCGAGTCAGAATCAATATTTGTGATGATTTGATTGTCAGTGACTATTGATTCGTCATCATTTGATATAGTGTGAGGGTGCTGATAGATTTCATCAAAAGAGACATGAAGTGATTCTTCAATAGTTTTGGTTCGTTTATTAAATATCCGATAGGCCTTACTTCTTTCCGAATAACCGACAAATATTCCTTCATCGGCCTTTGGATCGAATTTTCCAAGCTGGTCTTTTGTATTTAAAATAAAGCACTTGGAACCAAAAACTTTGAAATATGAATTAGGCTTCCTTTTGTTAAATAATTCATAAGGAGTATTCTTGGTAAGAGGTCTTATGGATACACGATTCAAAACATAACAGGCAGTTGCCACAGCTTCTGCCCAAAAATGTTTTGGTAAGGTGGTTCCATTCAATAATGTTCTTGCACATTCTTGTAAAGTTCAGTTCTTCCGTTCTACAACTCCGTTCTGTTGTGGAGTTCTGGGAAACGAAAAATTATGATATATACCTTTCTTTGTACAAAAATGTTCAAATTCATTATTTTCAAATTCTCCGCCATGATCACTTCTAATATTTTTAACTTTAATTCCTTTTGATTTTTGAATTCTTTTGACGAAAGATTTGAAATGATCGAAAGTGTCACTTTTATTTTTTAAGAAAATTGTCCATGTATAACGAGAGAAATCATCAACAATTACAAGCACATATTGACTGTGATTTATTGATTGAACTCTAGTAGGTCCAAATAAATCCATGTGTAGTAACTCAAGTGGTTGTAATGTTGATATGACTTTCTTGGATTTAAAAGATGATTTGGTCAATTTTCCTAATTGACATGCATCACAAATGTTGTTAACTTTGAAACTCATTTTGGGTAGTCCTCTAACTAGATTGTTTTTGGCTAGCTTGTCAATAGTTCTGAAGTTTATATGACAGAAGCGTTTGTGCCATAGCCATGGATCATTGTCATTAGCCACAAGACACATATCTGAATTATGATTAATGTTCATATTCAAAATATATATATTTCTGTCTCTATAACCTTCGAAAACCAAATTATGGTCTTTATCTAAAATACTACACTTATTATTTGAAAATGAAATTATAAAACCTTCATCACATAACTGACTAATACTGAGCAAATTGTGTTTTAAATTTCTAACTAGCATGACATTAGTAATAAGAGGTAAGTTAGATGTACCGCAATTGCTCACATCGCCTTTGCCGATGATATAGCCTTTTGAATTGTCTCCAAAAGTGACGGAGCCACCATCTGAATATGTAATATTTGTTAATAAACTCTTGTCTCCCGTCATGTGCTTTGAGCAACCACTGTCCAATATCCACTTTCCTCTTTTCTTAAGTGGGGCCTGCAAAAAATAGAATTTAAGTCCATGGTACCCACTTTTTATAGGGTCCTAAGAGTTAGGTCTTAGGAGTCCAAACCCATTTGGGTCCGGTATCCCCTTTATATATATAATTGTTATTAAAATGCACAGTATTCATGAATTGCTGAATGTATTTGTTCCTAATCAAATAGTTATTTGTTTTAGAAACCCATATTTTGATAGTCTTGACATTTTTCTTTTGAAATTTCACAACTGGTTTTGGTTTGGAATATAATAAACTAAGATTTTTCTTAGCTTCAGTTTTTTGTACTTTCTTTTTCCTTTTATTTCCAAGATGTTTCTTGGTTTCTTGTTTGTTATATCCCAATCCTTGTTTGTCTGAAATAGATTGTGAACTTTCAATGATTTTTGTCAAATTTTCTCGACCTTTGTTAAAGTTAGAAACATTTTGATTAATGTCATCAAACTTTGTTTGTAAGCTAGCTTTTTCTAGGTCTAGAATTTTGACTTTTGCTTTAAGCTCATGATTTTCAGTAGTGAGAGCATTATTTTTCTCTTTTTGAGTTTCTATTTCTTGACTCAAAAGAGATATTTGAGAGTCAACATTAGATGATGATTCTTGAATATTTTCAAGTTCCTCTTCTAATATTTTCTTCTCATCTTTTAACATATCTCGTTCAAACTCTGCTCTACTTAAATCTGCTTTGACTACTTTAAATTGACGTTTTATGTCTTTATATTTGACTATTAATTCAGCATTAATATCAAGTAATTCATCAAATGTAGGAATTTGTACCTCATCTTCTGTTGCCATAAAACACACATTAGCTTGGTCATTCTCTGAATCACTTTCACTTTCTGATGAAGATGATTCTGAATCATCCCATGTTACTGAGAAGGCTCGTTTCTTAGATTTGTCCTTCTTATATTTGAATTTGTCATTTTCTAACTTCTTCTTTTGTTCTGGATAATCTTTCTGCATGTGTCCCTTTTTGTGACAGTTGAAACATTCTATAGCAGATGAAGATGGTTTATTTGATCCAGGTTTCCTTTTATTGTAACGACTGGCTTTTCGATATTTTAAGAATTTTTTGAATCCTTTCGCAATGAATGCCAAATCTTCGTCTTCAGAATCTGATTCATTTTCATCTTTCTCAACATGAAATGCTACATTTTTCTTTTCTTCTTTTTGTTCTTTTCTAGCCTGCAGATTTGCTTCATAGGACATTAAATTTCCTATCAATTCATCTGGCTTCATGACGGAAAGGTCATTAGCTTCTTCAATTGCTAATACTTTTCCTTCCCATTCACTAGTCAGAGAGTGTAGGGCTGTTGAAACAACATCGAAATCAGAATACTTTTGTCCTAAGCCAATAAGTGCATGGTGAATAGTTTGAAACCGTGAATACATGTCATTGATTGTCTCGTTTGGTTTCATTTTGAAATTTTGAAATTGACTTTTCAACATGGCTATTTTGGCTTGTTCAACCTTGTTAGTACCTTCATGAGTGATTTTTAGTGTTTGCCAAATTTGATATGCAGTAGTGCAGATACTAACACGATTATATTCATTTTGGTCTAATGCACAGAACAACATATTTATTGCTCTTGCATTTACGGCTGCTGCCGTTTTCTCAGCTGCAGTCCATTCTGAATAATCAGTTGTTGGATTCACTATTTCTCTTTGAGTGGCATTCCAAGCATCATAGCTATTTGATTGCATAAAGAATGACATACGTGTTGCCCAATAACTATAGTTAAGACCATTGAAAAATGGAGGTCTTTGTGTCGATTGACCCTCTGTGTAAGTGGTGTTTTGAGTGCTAGTACTTACGTTATTTTCCATATTACTATAATATATCAAATAACTGTGTTACGGTTATATGATGACCTCGCTCTGATACCAAATGAAAGTACGGTGTGTATACAATTATATGTGCTAATATAGTATACACGGATCGTGTAATATGGATTACAATACAAATGCGGAAATAGATGATAATAGCATAGTAAATAAAAAATAGAAAAATCACACCAGAGGTTTTTATACTGGTTCGGAGCACCGTCCTACGTCCAGTCCCAGACTTCTATCTGGATTTTCACTATTAACTTCCTCGCTTCACCCGGAGGAACAGGTTTACAACACCCGAACAGCCGAACGGGATTTCACGCCTCTAATACACTGAGGACTTCAACACTTGCCTCTTACAACACAGAGGACTTCAACAAAAGAACAAATACAATTGTTGTTGACAACTTGTGCTCTTGAAAACACGGATTTGTCACTAGCAGTACACCCTTCCTATAATCTTATCCTCAAAGTATGCGAATGATGTTTTGAAAAGATTAAGGAAAGTATATTACTTATTGAATCAAAAGATATGAAATAGTTTCAATGATTCAATAAATAATCGAGAGCTTTTTAGAATGCAGGAGTATAAAGTAAGATCAGAGATTAGATTAAAAAGAATATGTGAAATTGTTATATTTTAATCAACGAATTGGATGAGTTTATATAGAAAAGAATGGTTGTAACTCTTTGTCATTAAGAGATATGATCTTTGGTGAAAGGTAAGAGATGCAACCTTTGGAGAAGAGAAGTGTCTTTTGGAAAAATTGCTTTCTGTTCAAAAACGGTCGACAGGTTAAAAAGTGACCAGTAGACAGGAATTTAAAAATATATATACGTTATGTGCATGTGTGCACGTTCATTGTGCATTTTACACAGAAACGGTCGACCGTATGATTATTAACCGGTCGACCGGTCCCTGTTAATTTGCACAATGAATGTGCAATGCTATTAAAACGTATATATATCGATTATATTGAGGTGCATGATTATTTGAGGATAGATTTTAACAAGTTATCACTATTACAATATCAAATAATCAACCTATAATCTATAGTAACATATGTAGCTCTAATGACCTTGTTTTGTCGATCGCCTTATTTGTCAGAAATCAAAACTTTCATAAAACTTGTGACTCAACAATATATTATCAAATATAAATTGTTATTGATTGATATTGCTTGATGATTTTGATTGGATGATGGGTGTTGTTGATGGATGTTTTATTGTATATCATTAAATTGCAAATTATCATGCATATTTCCTTTCATTCGGGATTGTGGTTTGAAATGATATACAACCGCAAAATTTTATATCTTTTAAATTGCGGATTGAAATGATAAATATCCGTATCACTTGACCATTGGATAGAAAATTATATACAGGCACCGCGGTCTATATATAACTATTTTAATGTGATTTCTATGGTTTGGATGGAATACGGTTTATAATAATCTTAAATTTTATATTGTATAAATATTTTTCTTCCATATATATATACATATGAAGTTGAAAATTTTGAAATTAAAAGGTGTATAAAAATCTTTATTAAAAATGGAAGAAGGTTAAGAAAATGGAGTTTAATAATTTATATCATATGTTTAAATGTTAAGTTTGAAAATTTTAAGATTTGATATTTATAATTGGATTTTTCCCGAAATAAATTGAAATGAATATTCTAGTATAATTTGAATTGGGAAAAATATATATATTTTATTACTAGAAATTGAAGTCTTATTATTTATGGATTTTATGTGAATATTCAAGACTAATTAATAGAACAATTGATCTGTTAAAAGAATAAAATCCAATTTTAGTTTGAAATATTGTTACTCAAAATGGATATACGTATATATAAATAAATTGAAGTGGTTTTGGAACTTGAGAGAGATAATATAAATTTTGGTTTAGACTTTAATAAAGAAATGTATTTGTAAAGCCATGAGAACTATTTTCTTTACAAAGTAACATTTAAGTTAAACCATTTAATTCATATACCGTTGAATGTCCAAACCATTCAAGTTTTTTTATATAAGTTATGGTTTTAAATTATGATTTTCAAAATATTATGATTTGAAAATATTAGATTTTCAGACGTTATGAAGTTAAAGCATTATGATTTTGGAAAAGAGTTATATTTGGGATAAGTGATAAAATATGGTTTTGGGTTTTGAAATGATATTGTATTCATGGTTATGAAATGGAATGTTTATTCTGATTTTTAAAGTATAACCTATTTTTAAATGACCGCGGTGTTATAATAACGATGGGTTGGCAAAGAGACCGGGATCAGATATGGACATACTCTCTGTCGATACCGAAAACCACTTTGACTAACCGTGTACGCGGTGGAGATTCCAGAATGAAGTAGGTGGTGGTGACGTTTCCTGTAAGGTAAATACGTGGACCCGACTCCCGTGAGTTGGCATAAGGTGGCTAAAACAGGAGCGATTCTCAGGCCAATGAGGTCATTCCTCTGATCGGACCCTCCTCTTCGATATTATACTTTGATTTTGGATTGATTCAGTGGCCACTTCTATATTTTGATTTTGGGGAGTTAGTCCGAGGTGGGCGGTAACTGCGGCTACGCGTTTCCACCAGCCTGGATAGCAATTGGTATATCTACCCTGGCATTGCCTAGTTGTGCCGTGTCACCTACCATACCGAGCCTTTACTACGATTTTCTATTTGTGTCGTACCTATGGAGTATCCTCTGGTAGCTTCCCGATCAGGAGGTATTATGGTACTGTATAGACTATTGGCATTATTTGTGTTAAGGGCTATATGGGTAACCCCTTAACGCTATTAAAAAGTAAGTTTATTTTATAAATAGACACTATTATAATAGCGCAATATACTACATAGTAAATAGTTTAACGGATCCTTAGGAGATGTAAATCCCGAACATCTCTTGAGTTATTGTACTCATATTTATTTCTGTTAATTTTAACTCACATAAGATCTTTTAGTCTGACTCGAGTGTTTTTGTCTTTTCAAATTCGCTCGGGTCAGTCCGAGCATTTCAGGATCGAAGATTTTAGCTTTGGAGGACGAAGACGAAGAATCCGTATTATATTATTTATAGTATTGCACCACACTCTAAATTAACGCTGCATTGATTGTATTGGTATGTGTAACTCTGATATTCATTGTATAAGTAAAATAAATATTTTGTAAACAGTTATCATGAACTGTATATTGATTATTATATTTTATCCTTCCGCTGTGAGATTCTATTTTGTTTTATTTCTTCTCTGTTTTTTTCTTATTTACCCCATAACAATCCGCCCTTGCGTATGCTTTGAATTGGCACGTGTGTCGGTGTAAAGTGCACGAAAAGGCGGGATGTTACATATAACATAAACAATTGCACTCAAAAAATAAGTGTTCATTCCTTTCTGGTTCTAAACCATATAAAGGATATTGTTATTCTCTGTTCTGCCCTATTTACTAGTTCTCACCCTTGTTAGTAACTTAACATTAATTGCAAAGAAAGTATGAAATTCCATGACAATTTGCTTTGTTCCATATGCACTTGTTCCACTCCACTATTGGTTGTTTCCCTCTAATACACTCATGAGTTTCCTATAGGAGAATTGACCATGCTTTTCATCATAAAGAAAATAAATTTCCTATTAATTCTATCATATGATTTTTGTAAATCTATTTTTAAACACATATTATCACCAAGCTTAGTATTAAAATTCTTATCATTTCATATACTAACAAAGAGTTTTCATATATCAACCTTCCTAGAACAAAAGCACTTTGATTTTCAGTAATTAGAAATGGTAAAAAAATCATTTATTCTGTTACTTAACATGGTTTGTATTATTTTATAAATAAATTTACAGCAATAAATTGGTCTATTTCCCTCTACACTTGACAAAGTCCTATCTTTCTGGATTAGTGTAGTAAAAGTGTAATAAATATCCTTTTGCATTTTCCTCACATTAAAAAATTCTTTCACTAAACTGCCTATTTGATATTTCACATTTCCTGGTGAGTTTTATAATTGGAATTATATCCTTTGGCTTTGGACTTTTTTATCTCCAGCATTGAAAATAATATGTTTGATTTATTCTACTTCAATAGTTGATAATAAAATTTCCTCTGCATTAGAATTTAATTTAATCTTACATATATGTTAGAAGCATGCATCTCTATCTCATTAGAATTATAAAGTCCAGTAACGTGTTTAGCTATCCCATGTGCAATTTTATTAAAGTCACCGGTAGATTTTCCCTCAACATCAAATACATTACCTGTACTATTAATGTTTATTCTGCTATTCATTTTTGTATGAAAGAATTTTTTAAATCACCATCTTGTGTTAACCAGTCTACTTTTGCTTATTGTTTCTGCTTAATTGTATAATATGTATTAACATATGGTTCTTTAGACAAATTTCTTTGATTATCAATTTTTTTAACATTTTCAACATCCTTAGGATTTTCATCATTTAAATCTTGTAATATTTGTTTTTCCTTCTTTAACTTGTCTACACTACCTTTAATTAAAGATTTTATTTTATTTCGATTTTTCAAACAATACTTAGTATTTTTTTTGAAAACATACAAATTGAAACTGTTTTGTACCATAACATGAGAATTCTAAACACTTTTCCATTACTTCCATATAATCCTATCAAATGTCTACCCATTTATATATCTAAGTGGAATACTTTTATTGTTATTCTCATTGCATAACTATGCATTATTCTAGCAAGTAAAGGCATATGATCGCTTGTGATATGTGCTATAGTACAACACATAAATTTTGGAAAGCTACAAAAAAATATTTGTTAACTAATACCTTATCTAGATTACAGTGTATATTCTTAACTATCCCTGTCCTCCATGTAAATTTGTTACGAATTACTAATTGGTTCGATTAGTCTAGTTTCCAAGAAAAATTTATTAATTCTACCCAATTTGGTTTATGGGATAGCGATACCCCATGCTTCTCTTTTAAATGTATTATTGTATTAATGTCCTCTATTATTAACAATGGTAGTTTATGTTTATTATTCATATTTTTAAGTTTACTCCATAATTCATTTTTTTCATCCTAAAATTACTCACTATATATTTGTAATTTGAATTGACATTCCCCTTACATTATTTGAAGTACAGTCTTTATATTGAAAATCTTTAGCTATATTTTTGCTTTTTCAAATATTAGAGTCCCAAAGTAACAATATTATACCCTTAACCCCACATTCATTATTAGTTACACACTTCTAATTGGCGGAGATCCTGACATAAAATTTATTAGTATTTAGACCATTTAATTTGTTTTCTATTGATGCTATTATTATTGGCTTATAACTCCTTAACATGGTTAGTATATCAGTTTGTTTAGCTTGGTAATTCATCCTTTAACATTCCATGCAACAATGGACATTTAATACACTTAATATCAGAGAGAAGTTCTAGTTCTCTTTCTATTACAGGACCACTTCTATTTCTTTCTTTTTTGCATGTTGTACCTTTGCTTTAAACTTATGAGTCATGTCCCCTTATTTTGGATTATTTGACACATATTTCACTTAAATTTTACCTTCTCTTTCTGCTTACCTTTCACCCATGTATTCTTCATGTTTTACAGTAAGGCCAATGATTTCTGACCACGAGTGTGAGGCAACTTTAGTCGATGCCCGCAAAGTCCTCGATTTCCATAGTACTTCCCGACCGTGGGATGATCTCTATAACTCCATTATCTCTATTGATACCTAATTGTAAATAATTTTCATGAGGCTGGGGCTTAGGGGCTCCAGTCTCAAAGACCTATTTATTTTTCCTATCCCTCATTACTAGGCTCCGTTGTATTTCTAATATGTTTTCTTCCTGCATTTCCATTATTTCTTGATCATCCTCAGCAATGATCTGAACATTCTGTTTAGTGAGTTGTTGAATGTAACCTATTTCTTGATTCTTGGTATTACCAACGTGGTTATTTTCATTGCTGGTGGTGATACATCCTTGGTTAAACTAGCTATACCTTAGATATATCCGTGTTCTCCTTAATTCTCTCCAAGTGGATATTTTATTTCAAAATCCTATAATTTAATACATTACAACTATTCTACTAAACTTTTTACACTATTTCACATTTGAATTCCTACTATTAAAAGAATCTACAATTATTTACAAATATTTCACGATTATTTTCCAAAATTTTACATTATAATCCACGCATTTAAATTAGTTAATTATCTAAAATTTAAACTAATTGATAAACTTAATCAACTAATATTTATTAATAAATCCTAAAAGATGAAATTTTTAATATGTATATTATTATAGGCGCATAACAAATTGGAAAACAAAATTCATCTAGATGCAAATATAAATAAATTACATAATACAAATTATATAAATTAATGACAACAAAGAATGTATTTTATACTATTTACTAAATGAATTTATCATACATTGCACTGTAAAATTATATTAACTTCAAATACCTAAAAATTTAAAAAAAAAATTACAATTACTTAGAAACTTTTCGCAATTATCTTTTCATATTTTACATTCAAGTCTATATATTTTATAATTGTGTAATCTAATATTTAAACTATTGAAATATATATGATTAAATAATATTTATTAGTCCATCTACTAAATAAATTCTAAAAAATAAGAGGATTCCATTATATACAATATTCGTGTATATGAGAAAAATAATAAAATTATTTCTTCTTTGTTTGGATATATGAAGATGTATGAATCACATAATATGAAATGTGTACATAAATAACATTAACTCTTTTATCCAATTCATTTATTCCAAAAAATTCATATATTACATAACATAATTTCTTTTTAACAACCTTTAAAAGATAATTAGTTTATACAAACATTCTCACTTGGTTATACAAACATTCTCACTTCCAACACGTTATCAAATCATACCCAACTTATAACTCAACTAAATGCTACATAACATTATTTTGCAACTATCAAAGTTGTAAGCATAACCCATCTACAAGAACATGAATCTATGGTTAACTACAATGATAAAGTTGTTTAAAAATGAGTAAAAGTTCACCTGCATATAAGCTAATCATAAGATCTATGCCCTTCTCAATTACAAATTTGTAAAAAGTGCTTCTCCATTTTAACCTTTTTACATTTAACTCCTTATATTTAATTAGTTATGTCAATCAACAATTCAAATTATTCAAATAAATTCAATTATTTAATGTTCATCAGTCCGTTTATTGATCCTTCAAGAAATATGATAATTCAATATATATTATCCTATTAACAAAATAGTGAAGTTACATACTCAATACACACACACACACACATATATATCACATAACATAAATTATTTACATATACAGTATTAAAAAAAAATTCTAATTTTTTTTGAGTTAGGACATTAATTTTTTATGGAGATACGTAGTTAGCGAATATTGAACCCTCGACCTTATATCTGAGCGTCGCAAATCATTTTAGTACATGATTAATATATCACAATAAATTTATCATATATCGCATAATAAAAATATATTTTAGCAATAATTAAAATATGGATAATATTTTTTAACAACATTAACGTGTGCAACGCATGGGTTACACACTAGTTTATAATATTACAGTTACCTTAGTCGAATGGGTATGTGTGTTCGGATTTATTCCACAATATCTCGTGATCTCTTGCATATTTTCTCGGTTTCCTTGATTAACATTCTTGATACCTAAGTTTTTATTACTGCATTGCTCGTTTTATGCCCAAAACACATACATACTTCACATTTTGGAGGCACATATTCGTATTCTACTTTATGCATAATGTTTTCTCCATTATAAAGTGTTAAAAAGATTGAATTTGGAAATTCTGCATATGCGGTTACATCCATAAGAATATGAGAGTAGTTCAATCTTGTCTTTATGTATGTGATCATATCAAATTTCATGGGTTTTCCTTTAATACTTGACATGGCACTAAACGCCTCATGATCCCAAATTTTTTGGTTTGCACTAGATAACTTGATCCAAAATAGGCATTGATGTCAACAAATCCTCGTTTAATTTCAATGCATTTGACCACCTCCTTATATATTTTTCCCCTCTTTATCAGTTTTAGACTCTATGGGAAGATATCAAGATGTGAATAAATAATCCAAAGTTTAAATATGTTGAATTTGTACGATTCAAATATTTTCCAAAGAAGACAAGAAAATAATTAATTGATTTAGTCAATCAATTAATTTGGCTTGTATATGGTAAGATATGAGAGGATATTTTGGAAGGAAACTAATTAATTAGCCAATCAATTAATTAGTCAATGCATTTGTTATATGAAGAAATAAACGATTAGGCATAGAGAATCACTCAATCAAAGGAAATATATGGAAACCAAGATTACGCCATTTATCTGTACTAAAATCAAATCATGCAATTTGAAAAGATATTTGGGTAATCAAAAAATTGATTTTCTTAATCTCCAAGCAACCCTTCATTCTCAAGCCTATTTAAATGAAGTTCATCTTCATATGAGTGTGAGAGAGCATCCATCATTTTTCTCTTCTTTAGTAAACCCTAATTTCTACAGTCAATCAATTAGGGGTTTTAAGCGTAAAAAGTATTTGAATAAATTGATTATTCAATTTGTAATTATAGGTTATCTCTCCACCACTACCTATAATTTTTTAATCTCTCTCTTTTGTAATCTCTTTCTTCAGTGAAATAAAGAATAGTTGTTAGGTTCGTGGACGTAGGCAACCTAGCCGAAACACGTTAAATCTCTATGTTCTCTACTCTTCTGTATCTCTTTGTTTGGTGATTATTTTTCATTGAATTTGTGGTTGATTATTAATCGACAAGCTAGATCCTTCTTTTGATTGTTTCTACGCTTCAGTATTCCACTGCAGTTTTAGAATTAGTGTAAATCAATTGAATTTTTTACACAACAGTTTGGTATCAAAGCTAGTTGTCTTTTTTTAGATAGTTATAAATGGCAAATTCTTTTAGTAGTGGTATGAAAAATTATGGCATCATCAAATATGTTAGAAAAGGAGTTTTTGGGATATGGAAGGTGAAGACCAACGACAGTGTTCTTTAGCAACAACTTCATTCGTTTAGATGAAAAGATAAAAGGCAGAAGCACCTTGGAAGTAGAGATATGCACGAGTCCCACTTCAAGAGTCTTGGAAGTGGTGCTTGCTATTAATGTAAGAAAAATGGACATTTCATATGGGATTGTCCAGCTCTTAGAAAGAAGAGAGAGAAGAAGGAGAAAGCTTCAGTTTTGGCAGTAGTTAGATCAGATGCAGATAAAAGTGATATTAATACATCATTACTTTCAGCTAGGATTTCACCTTTAGAGCATACAAGTTGGGTGATTGATTCCGAAGCCTATTGTCATATGACGCCAGAAAGAAACTGTTTTGTCAGTTACAAGAAGATTGATGGCGGAGCAGTTCATATAAGGAATGACACATCTTGTCATGTTGTGCGCATTGGAAATGCGAGGTTTAGGATGCATGATTGTGTTGTTAGGACTATCACGGATGTTAGACATGTTTCGATGCTGCGTAGAATTTTTTTATCTGTTGGAGCTTTGAGTAGACATAGTATGAGGATAATGATAGATGGAGAGAATTTGAAAGTGGCGAAGGGTTCCTTGGTTGTGATGAAAGGGGCGCGAGTTAATGATATTTATGTGCTTCATGGAGAGATGGTCTTAGAAGAGTCGGTAGTTTCTACTGATTCTAATATTTCAGATTCTACTCAGTTATGGCATTTTAGTTTAGGTCATATTGATGAGGAGAGCCTTGAAGTATTAAAGAAGCATGGATTAATTGATGGTGTTTTTCAGTTAAAGCCTAGCTCTTGTGGAGATTATTCTTTTGGAAAGAAGAAGCATGTCAATTTTGATGTTGGAAGACCTAGAGCTACAGAGTTTCTAGAGTATGTTTATTCCTATGTGCGGAGACCCACTCCAGTTGCATCTTTTGGTGGAGCCAGTTACTTCGTCTTATTTGTGGATGATTTCTTACGTAAGGTCTGGGTCTATTTCTTAAAGGCCAAAATGAAATATTTGCCCAATTTTGTAAGTGGAAGACCTTGGTAGAGAAGCAGTCGGGGACGCGTTTGAAGGTTCTCGAAGTTGAAAATAGTAGTGAATTTATGTCACAAGAATTCACTAACTATTGTGCGTCTGAGCATGTAATTAGAGATTTTTCTATTTCTAACGAGTCGCATTTTTATGGAGTGGCGGAATGCATGTGTCAGATATTGTAGGAGATAGCTACAAGCTTGAGAACGACTGTTGGTCTAGAAGAGAGATTTTGGGCAGAAGCGATATCTATGGCAGTATTTATCATCAACCGCACGCCTTCTATTGTCATAGATATAAAGATCACAGAAGAGTTATGAAAAAGAGAGCTTGTTGATTATTCATTCCTTAAAGTGTTTGGTTGTTCAGCTTATTTAGAAGATGAGAGACATGATAAGTTGAAGCCTAGGGAAAGCAAGCACATTTTGTTATGCTATAGAGAAGGAGTGAAGAGGTATAGGTTGCGGTGTAAAACAACTAGGAGGATTGTGACTAACGGGCATGCAATATTTGATGAGAGGTCTTTGTTGAAGGTGAAGCCTATATCAAGTGACGACATTGGGAGGACAAAAAATTGCCAAACACATTTGGAGTCATCAGATTGTTTCCATATTCGGAGAGATATTGGTGTTTCCGATGATACCATGGTTGATGAGAAGATTACAGAGGTTCAGACTCTAGGCGGAGCTCACTTGCTGGAAAGGCCTTTTGGTTCAGTTGGTCCTATTTGTGAGCATATTTGTAGCAATGATTCTTCATTTTATGCTTTGAATGTTATGGAGTTTGTTGGTGAGTCTGCTGATGTTGACTTAGGAAAGTCAAAATTCTTGTGGAGGAGATTGGAGTAGATAATATTGAGTATTTTCTCACTCAATTTGGAATGGAGAAGGTGAAGCGCGCTGTTAAATCTCCATTGGTCTCTTGAAGCTTAGTATTTACATATTCGTCCCCAGCATCGGATTTGTTGAAGAATTTTGGTATTTTCTCGTATGCATTATGTTTGTTGGTGTGCATACTATCTTTCTTATGCTTGAAAAAGACTTGGAAGCTCTGTTTGGGCAATATTGCCCAAATAGTTCACATTAAGCTTGTTGATGTAGACCCAATAATTTAACGAGATGTGGTGATACAGAGAGATTGTTATATTTGAATCAATATGGATTTTTGAATTTATTTGATTCAAATATTTTTCAAAGAAGACAAGAAAATAATTAGTTGATTCAGTCAACCAATTAATTTGGCTTGCATATGGTAAGATATGAGAGGATATTTTGTAAGTAAACTAATTAATTAGCCAATCGATTAATTAGCCACTACATTTGTTATATGAAGAAATAAATGATTAAGCATGAAGAATCAATCGATCAAAGAAAATATATGAAAACCAAGATTACGCCATGTATTTGCACTAAAATCAAATCATGCAATTTGGAAAGATATTTGGGTAATCAGAAAATTGATTTTCTTAATCTCCAAGCAACTCTTCATTCTCAAGTCTATTTAAGTGAAGATCATCTTCATATGGGTGTGAGAGAGCATCCACCATTATCCTCTTGTTCACTAAACCCTAATTTCTGCAGTCAATCAATTAGAGGTTTTGAGCGTAAAATAGTCTTTGGATAAATTGATTATTCAATTTGTAGTACTATGTTAGTTTCTCCACTACTACCTATAATTTTGTAATCTCTCTTTTGTACTTTTTTTTTTCAATGAAATAAAAAATATTTGTTGGGTTCGTGGACATCGAGAACCTAGTCGAACCACTTAAATATCCGTGTTCTCTACTCATTTATATCTCTTTGTTTGGTGATTATTTTTTATTGAATTTGTGGTCGATAATTAATCGACAAGTTAGATCATTTTTTTTATTGTTTCCGCGCTTTAGCATTAAGCTGCGCTTTCATAGTTGGTGCAAATCAATTCAATTTCGCACAACAAAACGTTGACGGTGAATCATTTTTCGGAATATATCCTGAAGTTATATTAGTTTTACCGAAAAGTTTAGAAGAAACAATACAGATTTTTTTCTTTTCAACTTTAAACAAAATTCAAAACTCCACCCAACGTCTGACAAAAGATTCTCTTATATTGTACCACCAAGTCCTTCCTAACAAGCAGTGTGAATTAACCACAGATTCGCTATTTTCTTATGCTAGGAAGTTACAGACCACCATGAAAGCATTTTAATTTTTAAAACAGAATATTAAAAATATTTAGGTACAAAGTTAGTAATAGCTAAGAACCTACTAATTCGTCGACTATCCTCTGATGGAAGTCACTTTTACACCATACTACAAAATAATTATTGGTGAAGTGGGCCTCTTATAGAAACGGACAAATGTAACATTGCTGCTTTTTAAATCATTACAAGTGTTACATTACATCAGGATATTTATACGATGGTGATCCGAACATAAAATTGTTCTTTAAGTTATAATTTCATTTAATATGCGAATGAATCTACGGTTTGATTACTTAAAAAGGGAACAGCAGCATATTGCTATAGTTTGCATTAGATAACGGTTAATGTTAACACACAATAATTACTAAGTTCAAATTATGATTTGTGTACTAAAACGTTTGTAATAAACACAAAATGTGAACCTTACGTGGATATAAGTTGAGTTTTGTCAATTGTCATGGTTAGGTTAAAAGAATATATCATGCCAATAAGTTGGAATTGTATTTGGTTAGACTGTCCGTTGAGATTAGGTACGCTTGGTCTTGCTCTTGGACTTTTATAATCCATTTTTTTACTTCAACTTTAATTTAAATTTAAAACGACCGGTCAAATGCTAGGACTCATTCGTCATAGACCATCTTTATAAAACTATTTCGTTGTTGTTATATAAAATAATTAATACATCCAATGTAATAATAAAGCATGTGATTCTAAAGTAGTGCATCGTCCTTCTTATTCTAAAACTTGTACATGCATATTCCTAACAATCATTTAAGGGGAATCGAATAAGTTGATGTATGTCATGTATGATCAAAACAGTTCTGCGTCTGTCTCTTACATTGAAAATAGAAATCCTGTTATCGAACTATTTATCTATCGTAGATGCCATGCAAGTACATTTAATTATATACAATTTTGTTACAAATAAAACGATCGGTTAGCCTATCAACACATAGAAAATGTGGCTGAAGGTGGACATATAGTAATGGTTCATATGAAACGCATGCAAAAATTGTTCTTTAATTTTTTTAATGCAATTTGTGCAATTGGGCCTTTTGTATGGAATTTGTTTGTGCGTATGTTTTATTCATATGTTACATTACTAGGTCCAACATACAGAATAGCTCAGGCCCAAAATTGCACAATCCTATGCCTCGACCATAGAGTGTATTTGTAGACATAGACCTTCGCTGAACCAGAGCCGTGGTTAAATGGGCTAGGCTTTAGTGAGCTGTGAAATAATAAATTTGGAGTTTTTTTAAATATCTTAACTGATTCAGTAAGCTTGTGCTATGGGACAGGTAGAATAAACTAAACTAGTCAACCTGCTCGTCTCAGTGAACCAAATTAACTAGTCAATATTAAATCTCAAATTTAACATGATTTCCAATGATATCCATTGTTGATAGCTAAAAATAAATTTTTTAACATCATAATTTTTCGAATTATTCATATTATTAAAGTTATTAAATCTGCTTGACTTTATTTCTTTTAACTAATCTATATCGTTGAATGTTTTGAAAATTTTCAACCTCTGATTCTACTTTTACAAATTGCAGTCAAGTCTGGTAAAATTCAACATTAACAAATTACAGCAACAATATTAGATGAAATTGGAAATGTAACCAGAAAGCTCAAAAGCATTAAATACAATTATATGCTTCTTATTATATTGAATTTGCTTTGACTATAAAAGAAATACAATGATATTCTTCAAATTAAAATAAATATTGTTGAATAATGATTGTTAGTTCCAACACTTCAGACATAAAATATATATGCTTTGGATTTAGCATATTTTTCACAAGAATCGTTCAAAACAGAAATAAATCTCTTTATCTTCTAATCTTATCATTCTACAATAATATGATGTTGCATAATGTGTTCCTAGACATAGTCGGTCATGAGATCATCATCAACACTTGCATTCTCATGAATCATTCCAATGTTGCTTTTGGCATTTTTGGATCAATGGTTAAGTGTAAATCAATTGTTGTTACCTGCACTGCTCTTATAGATAGTTATTACCGAAGCAGCAAATGGAATCAACGACATCAAGTATTAAAGGAAATGATTGATAAATGTATCTCACCAAATGAAGTTACATATAATACACTGATGCATGGAGCAACAGCTGATGCACACAACAAATTTATATGTGTATAATTTATATGTGTATTGTGTGGAAATTTTATCTTTGAAATCATTTTTGCTCGATATTTTGCAATTGTTTATCAAGCACCAGTACTATTTGCATTACTGTTTTCAAAGATTTATATACAAGTTTTAGACAAAATACAAACTTATTTGAAAATTAATAAAAAAGATCACTATTTCTTAATCAATGAACCATATAAATCATTTAAACATGTTATGATGATAAGAGGTTGAGTGCGGTCCATATGCAAAGCACGGGTTCGCACTAGTGTAATTTAAATTATTAAGTTATTTTATTTATTTATCATTAATTGAACAAATAATCGAATTATTAATTTACTATTTATTATAACTAGTTAGTTAATCAATTACTAATTTGACTTTATGTTATATTGTTACAATTAAATCACATCCAATTATGAGCACAAATAACACACATTTTTCATGCATTTGCAATACATGACACGTGCTTGAGATATACATATAACATACTAGGAAAAATAATTTGTGCAAACGCCATTCAAATTATGGATGAATAACAAAATAATTAGTATAAACGATATGCATTGGCCATGTGAAATGCAAAATTATGGTGTAGAATTTAACGCTCGAATGTCTGCTGATGGCGTTAAGTTGATAAATACTTTGGAATGAGCAACACATTTATCTATAACAAAGTATTGGATATTATGAATTTAAATTTTCCACTAGCTATTTCCAATTGGAAAAATAAATTACGCAGACATATCTACAATATAATATGATTTAAAATTTTCCATTTTATTCCAAATAAAAATAAAATAACGTTAAATTAGAAATTACTTTTTCCTTTGTACTTTTTTTTGATTTATACAGTACGTAGTCATATAATTTTGCAATGTACAAAAAGAATTAAGCCCTAAAAAATTTTAGTTTTCAATTTTTAAATCAATTTGACGTACGGTTAAAATAACCTATAAGCTAAAATGTAATTGCTCTCATGGAATAATGAAATCACATAAAATCTACATGTTGCTATTATGACTATATTTCTAACCCACCATAGAATATCAACTAAAGAAGGTATTTAACGAATGTTACTTGCCAAGAATGCTGTTTAAAATATTAAATAAGAGTAAATATGAGTAATATATACTGCAAGTAAACATAAACAATGCAAAGTGGTTCAATTTAAAAGAGATTTACGTCCATTATGAACCTTATCTTATTACTTTTGAGGGTATTCGGTTACAAATAAGAAGATTAATGGCTTTTACAAAAGCAAAATATGAACTAAAATCTGACTATCAAGTAAAAAGTTTGATCTTTGTACAAGTACATGAGATCTTTTATATATAGCCGTTGGGATCATGCGTTGAAGATTTTGGATCCCAGGTTTGCTTAGAGCCGTTGATTTCGATTTACGATCCAAGTGCGGCCAACATGGATGCCACGTGGATTAGTGGTCCAGATATGTGTACGTGATGGGTCATTTGCAACTTGCTTACAACAAAGGGCCAGTATGGTGGAGAAGTGGTTATTGTACAGTGGCGCTTTTGTTAGAGAATGGTATGACAATACCACTGTCAAAAGAACGGTATGGAGTACGTCTCTTTTTGTAAAAGTGGTTGAGAGTTTTTATTAGATCCCTGTTTGCATACGACAAAGTGAAGCGGACAGGAAGGTGAAAGAGTTATGGGAATGTTATAGGGGCAATTATATAACTTATACCCAAGGGTATGGAGGTTTGGATCAGCGGGCGGCTTTACTATACCCTCATCAGGAGTTTACCGGCTCGTCGGGTTCTCTTGGGTTTTCAAAAAAAATTTATAAACGTATTGTATATATCTAACTTTAAGAACAATCTTATTCGTAATAAAAGTATTTGATTTCTATAATATACCTTGTTATATAGTGATATAATTAATAAATGAATAATTTAAAGTATATCAAAATAGAAATTTCGTAAATGATATGTTAGGTGATAATAATTACAACGAGTTGTAATCATAAAAAAATTATCATAGTATATAATTGACATACTATTTTAAATATTGCTTGTCGAGAAGTTTAGAGAAATGATATCCATACATCTGTTGAGACTAGAGTATATAAGCTCTTTAAATGTTGGATGGTGTGTTACTCATGGCTATTGGACGCATCAAAAGGTTAAGTAATGATAGTTATTGGATAACCGTGTAACGACTTGTTCAAGTGTCTCCTACCGGCTAATAACAACTAGGTCAAACGAAAAATCTCGAGGTAACGATATTACACAGTTCTCTCAACTTGACAATACTATAGAACTTCAATGTGGAATCTTCACTTTGGAATCTTTACTTTGATTATAGTTGATATGAATATAACCCCTCATAAAAATTAATAAGAAAATAATTGATTAATATAAGGCTAAAAATGAAAATTTTGCAAATGTCTGAGTTTGGCCACCAAAATTGCACCATTATGTTCTTAGCGATTTTCGAATCAAATTTCATATATAAAGTTTTGTAGTCGGAGCTCAAACGGAAAAGTTGTTGACGTTTCAAGTTTTCGGAAGGAATTCTAATCTAAAAACTTAATTAATGTTAATGTTTGAAATTGAAAACATTAATAATTATTTTTAGCGTTGATAAGAAAATTAGGGTTTAAGGAAACGTTAAATAAATTTTTACGTTGACTATAAAAATAGGAAATAAATAAAATATATCGGCAGCAATTAATCCACGTTCCAAATAGGGAACCGGTTGACCACATTCACTAGGGCCGGTCGATTACCTAGGGAGGAGCGGTCTAACGGTAAAGGTGTAGCGGCTAGGGTTTTATTGGGCATGAACGACTCGAATTTTATTATTTTAAACGAACTTAAATCCTATGATTCAGGCGCCTTCTAACCATTATAAATAAAAGGCTAGCCCCCTCATTTTAATTTACAAAAATATTTGAACGCTAGCGAAAATCCATCAATCTTCTTTCTCAATTAGATTCAAGTGTTCATGTCCAAGGGGAGAAGGTAATAAGTTTATATGGATGAACATTTTTCTATTTTTATTATTCTTCAATCACTGAATTCTAAATCTAATTTATATACAATTAAATTATGGTACATTTCAAAACGAGGAAATCTGAAGAAGAGTTAGGAAAAGGCATGAACCAAATCCAAAGAGAAGTTGAAAACTATCTGTTAGTGGAAATCTTAGTTTGTCATATTTTAATATTTGTATAGTAGAAATTTGGATTTATTTTATGCCTTGGAGAATTTTGTACTTGAAAATCCTAAAATTAAAACCGCAGAATTTCCTCAAACGAAATGTCAATACATAGGTTTATTCGAATCTCAACTATTTGATATTAAAATAGTAGAATTTTTTTACTATTGTAAGTTGAATCTATATATTCTATTCCACTTCTATTTTTTCTATTGTCGTGCTAAAGGGTGTTAAAAAGAAAATAAGTTAGAAAATGGTGTGTAAAGTACATATTCTCCTATTCGTAATTTGCGCTGCCTATTTCCGTAATATAAATATGAATCCCTTTTTCATTATATATGTAAAAGTTGAATAGAATGTAAAGAGTTTAAATTGTAAGTTTTATTCCTTAAAATAAAAGTACTGATTCTACTACATTAATGTAAAATTAGTTTGGTATTTGCTTCTATTTTTTTAGTGCAAGTCTATTGTTTCGCTAACGACACCAGCTATTTTATAAGTTATTGTATATAGTCAGAATTGGATGAATTTGAAAGTTTTGACATTTTAAATGATTAATATAGGAACCAAAAAATTTCATGCGCTTAGGAATATTTAGTTAGCCTAAATTATGTACGTATAAATATATTAGCATATAAATATGTTAATAACATATAACTAATAACACACTAATCGCATAGTAAATAGCACTATCATTATGGAAATTAGTCCATAACTAAAGGCGAAATAAGGAGTATTTCTTATATGGCCTTAGCAAATGTGTAACAAATGGGAGTTTCGACTTTCGAAAAATTGACATCAATATTTCCACTGTATTACTTGTCGAGCAATAGAATGCAGGAAAACCCAGTAGTTAGGAGAAAAGAAAAAGAAGAGGTAGAAGAAAATGGAACAACAACACAGAATCTCACAATTACAGCGGAACAATATATAATAGATACTAACATGTCTTTATACAAAAAGAACTATAACTGTTATTTATACATTACATCATCAGAGTAAAACAGTCAAAAACTCAATACTGGACATTAATATTAACTTGTCCTCACTAGTGCTGACTATACAACCTACAATACTCAGCGGAATATAATCAAGTACGTGGAATATGCCTTTGTCATTTATCTCATCTCCTGAGCTCCATAGCATTCTAACTTGAATCTGTAATACTCGATTTGACCCGAGCATTATAATAAAATAAAACCCTAGTCAGTTTGGAAAACCAACATGAGAAAACACACTCAATTTGAATTATTATATTTTTCAAATATCCTTTGAAAAACCAAAACATTTTATACCAAAATCATCTGATATTATTATAGTGTCCATAGAAGATAAATAGAAAATAGCTGAAATGCTTGCATCTCACGTTTCAGCATAGTTGGGCACAACCAAAACCGCACAACACTTATCGAAGAATGGATTCCATACAATTACTAGGCACTGGGGTACCACCTATCACAATACACTTCTAGAAAAATGTACCGAGGACCTCGCCGGGATCCCCTACAACACAAGACCGGCTCTATCCCTAACCTAGATAGAACCGGACATGTTACTATCCTGGGTGTTATCACCCTTATCGAGAGCTCTTTTCCATGCTCTGCCGTATCCATAATTAATAATATATCCGAGGTTATCTAGAAGGTGATAATATACCCTAATTGGGTATGTTCCACTTAGCCTAGCTGCACATCCCCTAATTTTCAGTCATTCTGGTTGATGAGGCTTGAGGCTGCGATTACCTTTTAAGAACAATTTCACTTAAAATGCTCATCGTCCTCCAATGAAGATGTTCTGATAGCATTCGTCCATACAAGTTGTCCTAGGTCTGGACAAACTGAATCACCGTCTCCATCATCTTCATGATATCCATTCGTAACGCTCAAATCAGATCGTAGTGGTTTTCAGATAGCTAAATCTGATCCCGGTCCCTTTCAAACGATCAACGAAATTGGCTAAATACTTGAACTTGGTTATTTAACTATCAATATAACATCCATAAGCAGTCACTAGACCCATATTATAATTTTTCAAAATTTATTTTCAAAATATCTTTATAAGATATATATTGAAATCCCTTCCAATTTTTAATATTTGAGACAACTCAAATATTTATATCCATATCAGGATATTTAACCCATCTCTTATTTCAACACTTAGAAAAATATTTAGACATATTTTTCTAAGCCCCTTACTTCCCAACACTTAGGAAAGTTCCATTTATTTCATTTTTCTCAAAACCCTTCACAGTTTATATTGTAATTTCGTTTACTCGATTATAACGAATTCTATAAGTTCTAGGATTCCTTAATTAAATCTTTTTATTCAAAAGTATATACTTATCTCACCGAAATACGTATATTCACAATCCATTTCCTTCAAAAATATTTTAAAAACCTTTTAAAATAAATATGGAAAGTAGCTTGCGGTATCAACCATGGATTCACAGCTCAATGATTATGTTTCTATCCCAGAGAAATCCAAAATTAACTACATGCAATCTCTGTCTTCGATTTTTCCATGAAAGTATACCATTACTTTCTGAAAATTTTATTTGATAATTATCTCAAAATTATGCGTATAAAGTTTCTATAATAATTTCCAAGTTTAATTTAGGCAAATACTCTTAAATAAGAGTTCTTATATAAGACTATATTAATATTGAATAATTTATCTTTTAAAATAATAATACTGATTAATTCTGATTTATTACTAAATTGTTAATCTTTTTACAAGACTTGTTTATAAAGCTTAACATTCATTTGAATATTTAAAAATATTTAAATAACTAACTTTCTAAAATATCTTTATGCTAAAACATTTTTAAATTACATAGTTTAACAATTAAAATCCTCTTTTTAAAACAACTCAACTTCTCGGTAAAAATATATTTTTCAACTCCAATATAACCAATCTAATATTTATAAATCTCTCTCAATTTACCGCTAATCGATTTACGTCCCCACTTCCATAAATCCCTTTTTCATATTTCCCAAAAGAAAAATCTACCCTTTCTTTTTAAACCGATTTACCCACTTGTAAAAGCCCGTAAAATTTTAAAGGTTTTATTTATTAAATTAATTGAAATTTTGTGAAATTTTAAACAATGAAATTTTGAGATAAGAATTTACTATTTGGAATACGTCTATTTAAACACAGCAACTGGTAAATTTTCATCTAATAATATTGAAGTTGATTTTATTGTATAATTCTATTTCAATTTAAATCAGTTAATAATTGATGATAATAAATTAATTTTCAAACCTGAATATTTATCTATAGAAAAATTCTAAATCATCCTCTGAGTGAGACGCCAAATTTCGTTTCATCAAATTCGGACATCTTTAGCTCCGCTAATCTTAATTTTCTGCGTTTTTGCTGCATTCTTTCGGTAGAAAAAAAATTGTGTTTTATAATTCAATCGTATCACTGATATTTATACACTGTTTTCATCATCTCGTCATTTTGATCTCAGTGGTATATTTATTTCTGCATTGTAAAATCTGGTATACGGCAAAAATCCGTGGAATGATTTGCTGTAACGATTCTGATTTTTGGACCTTTGGTTTCCACATGCTCTTTCATTTGTCTAATGCTTGAAAACTAACGGCCATTTGTTTTATTTTGCCTGATTTACTGACCGACTTTCAACATTCCATGCATTCATTTTAATTTCAATTCCGACAGTTCAATTGCATAAAATAATAGCAATAACGTTCTATTTAGCCTGTGATCCTCTCTTTCTCCCCTTTTACTTTGAGCCCATCATTTGAGAAGAAAATTTTTCAGGTTCTCGCATTTTTAGGCATGGAGCTGCCGTCCCCTCACCTCACCACATCTTCCCCGCACCTCAACTCCTCTTCAACACGTCCAAACCCGTTTTCGTGCCACCATCTCATAGTCGATCCGCTTCCTTCATCTCCCCGCCTCGGCTACAACACCGCAACCACTCCTCCACCTCCGCCTTTGAACGCCATCTCCAACCCACGACCCGACCACCTCTCTCGGCGACTCAGCACCGCCGACCAAACAACTTCCCACCCATACAGTGGACCATCGACCCGAGTGCAGTGGCGGCAACGCCGGACCCGAGCCGCCCACCCATCCTCTACTCGAGATCCGCCTCCTCCCTGAAACCGAGAAACCTATTCATCCATCTATACCACTTTCGCCTCATCACCGACGCAGCCACCGTGTTCACCCACACCATCTGTAGTAGCCGAGCCCCTCTTCCCCTCCCTTCTTCATCCCTCCTCCGCCTTGGAAGCATCAACAGCCACTTCCCTACATTTGACTCCTGAACTCCATCGCCTAGCACGACTTGTCCAATTTTTCTGCTGGCCTGTCCAAGGTAGTACTGTGTAAAATTTTGTTTACATTTTTATTTGCAGTTCATGTCGCATATAGTACTTCACACACATATATACGTAGCAGTGTGTATAAGTTTGTGGATTCGCATGCTATGATTTTTCGTTATACTATATATCCACATATTTAACGTGCTACGCGTGTGTCTTGTTTTATAGAATATTTTTACATTATGCAGGTTTATTTTAATACGTATACGTGTAGCTAGTATGTGTTGGCATATATGCTAGTTTATATATAAGTCTAATATTTTGACAGTATATATAAATGTTAGTAGGTATGTATGTAGGTGCGTCAGTTGTATATATATGGCATAGTTTTTTTTAAAGTTTTTATTGTATATAAGATTTGCAGCACTAATTTTTTTAATATAATGATGTTTATATATATATATATATATATATATATATATATATATATATATATTTATATATATATGTTTCGGCTGCAATATTGTTAAGGCATATTTGGTACAGGTTGTTATATAGAATAAATTGTAAGGCATATATGGTACAGGATATTATATAGATTTGTTAGTATATATATATACTGTCATGGGTAATTTTGTAATCTCTATATATATATATTCTATAAGTGGTGTAAATATAAGTTTCTATTAGTCTACATTTTGTTTTTCCTTGAAGACCGACACTATATTTGTTTAAGTTATAAGAGCTGTATATAAATATTATATAATTTCAACAGTATATGCTTTCAAAAGTTTAGTTCTTATCAGTTTTAAAGTTGTTTTCACTGATTGATATACAATGATTATATATTAAGGGATGTGTATTATTGATTTCAAGTATAGACATATGTATAGTTATATAAGGTTCGTAGATGAAATGTTATATAGTATATATGTGGTTTCTGTTTTATATGCAGTACCCAACATAATCGCAATTATATATACATATATGTTACAATGATGAAAATGTTTTATATGAAGTAGTTTATGTTTTACAAGTGGTTCTATAACAAGTGATGTGCTGCATATAAGCTGTTATATAGTAAGTCTTGGTTATAGTATAATAACTATGATTTGTTTTAAATTGTACTTATGTTTGGCTGTTAACTAGTTCCTATATATATACTTAGTTAACATGTGTTTAAATTAATTTGTAAATAAATATAATACATGTATATTTAATTTAAAATATGTTTGAATTTAGAATACATTTTTATCTATATATAGTTATATATGGTTGTAGATAAAGCTCACTTATTCTATTTATCTTCCTTGATTCAATTCTGATTGGAATTCGTCTATCCCTATCTTTCAGCTTTGCCCGTCAAATCCATTTTCAGCTTACTTCGCTTTGATATTTTTGTTTGGATTTATTCGATTGTCTAGATCGAGACCCAATCCATAGCTCAATTCTTTGTTCAAATCTACCTAGCCTCGAAAGGTGGGAAATCACTCATGATTAACATTCCTTTATTTATTAAATTTGATTTCAATTGAAATGACAATTGAAATATGCTGCTGTAGTTATTTAAATTGTTATATGTGCTATTATCTGTAATTTTCAGCTGTGCGATATGACACCATATCCTATTGTTTATATTATATATTGTCATTGATGATATGTGCCTGTTATCATTATTTTCATATCTGTTATCACTCTGCAAGTTTCCTGTTAGTATAGAATTCATTATGGGTTGAAATGATGCATACCCGAACGGACTTTAGAATATGAGAAAATCGTTATGGGTTGAAATGATAGACCCAAGCGATTTTAATTTGAATTGAATTTGGGATTGCGGGTCGAACTGATATCTACATGTATATATTTAAATTACGGATTGAAATGATAAATATCTGTATCACTTCCATAGAATAGGAAATTATATACAGACACCGTTGGTCCATATATAAATATTTCGAAAATAAATTCTATGGTTTTGGAAAGAAATATATGGTTTTAATAAATGTTGATTCTTAAATTATTGTATATAAATGGTAATGATATATATATAGATTTAAATAATGATATTTAATTTAATTAAGACTGATCTAATACATATAATATGTTTAAGTATTTAAATTTATATTTCAAAATAGATTTTGGTCATAATTTGAATAAGTTAAGGTTGGGAAGAAATTTGAATCTAGTTGAAATTGTGGTCATTAAAGAATTTTATTTAATTAAATCGACTTGAAATTGAAATTTGAGATTTAAGATATGATTTATAACTTGGTCTTGATTTAAGTAATTTAATGAATATTTCCCGTTTAGATAAATTTAAGGAAATATTTAGTAAAAATGTAATTCAAGGCTAGTTAAATGACATTGAATTTATTAAGTGAAATCCCTAACTAAATAATAATGAAGTTAAATCAAGATCTATATGAAACTATTAAATTTAACTTTGAAAATGTTGAATATTGAAGTTTTGAAAAATGTTGGATTTTAAATGTTTTATTTTGTGATTTAGATCTGTATTTGAAATCAATATAATTTGAAATTGTTATTTAGAAACTGAATTGAATTAAAGGGATAAATCTAAATTGAATTAAATGTGAACTTGGAACTCGAATTGATTGGAATCTATTTGTAAAATTGAGGATATATATATATATATATATATATATATATATATATAATGGAAATGACATTTCAGTTTTGAAGTATAAATTATTTTGAAAGGATCACGGTGTTATAATGACGGTTGGTTGTTGATATTTATATTTCTGATTATGGATAGTCCCACGGATCCTTAGAGGATGGTTATTCCAAACACCCTTTAAGTTACTTGTATTTCAGTTGATATTTCACTTGAGTTGGATTTATTGATATAAGAATGTTAATCCTGACTCGAGTGTTTTGTGTTTTGCTTTACGCTCGGGTCAGACCGAGTGATATAGCTTTTGAGACCCACCTTTGGAGTTTGGAGCTTCGTTTGGAGATTCAACTATCGATTCAGCTTTCCATTTTATTTGTCCAGAGAGGTCATCTGTTTGTACTGGAGACTTCATTGTATTTGAGATATTGTGCTGTATTTTATTTCTAACTCTGATGTTTATATAGTAGCTTCATGAACCACTATTTATATATTCCGCTGCATTATTAATGTATTACTCTGTGTTTGTGATTCTATGATTGATTTATTTATTGTATATTTCGAGTTTTGCCAAATTTAAATTAACAATATGATATTTTGAACAATTCTAGTCCGACGTATGTGGATACGAATGGTTGAAATATCGGGTTGTGACGCCCCACCTCTATACCCACGCTAGCCAAGGACACTACGGGGTAATGCCATCAACTAGCACGGAGGATAAGGCTGTTGAGGAGCGATCATCCATGTAATTGCTTTGTGCGAGCACCGATATGTCGGCTGGTACAACAAGCATCTGGTTTCAGGAGGGAATCTGACATACCGATACAAATTCAAAGCTACTACCCGGTGGCTATATATATTCTTCGAAAATAAATATAGAAATAAACATAACACAAATCACTCGCAGACGTCCATATCACAAAGGCGGAAATAGATATGAATATATAACACATAAAAGTGTACATCAGAGTAGTGGTCAAACAAGATCCACAATGTCACAAAAGAATAGCTACAAGTACTAGACAAAAGAATATGGATACATCAATGAGTCTATATGTCCAATGTATACAACAAAAACTACTAATCTAAGTAGTTAGCCAAAAGTCAGGGTGATAATCCCAGATGTAATGTCAAGTAGAAGCACCTGTAACATCTCGGTCTGACCCGAGTATTATTTAATAAGAAAATAATAAACGGATCAGTCTAGCTATAAATATCAGATAAAATGATATAAAATAAGAGATATGACATAATTATATGATAACCATAAAGCCATACTGTGATAAGTATTCAATTGAACATCAACTAGGGATTAATCAATATCACGTGAATCTTCTCAAAGATCAAAAGGAATATCATACTCGTTATTTACCAAACCACCAAACTATAAATATTGACAATAATACCAATGCCAATCACAAAAGTTAATGACACTCAAATTCACCAATGCAAAAATATTGATAAAACTTATCAATGTAAATCATGAAAATTGGTGAAAATACAAATTGCAGAAATCATCAATGGAAATCTAGAAATCTCAAAAAGGGGGAGGTCTGTCACAAAACGGGAGCATGAAAACTCACCAACACGTGTATTACAAAATGGAATGCTATTCCATGGTTGCTAACCATTAATTTTTGAGCCGAAGCTCCACAAAACGGCCCGAAGACCATGGGTCGCTACCCCACCAAATTGAGCCGAAGATCCACAGAAACGGGATTTAGTCTCCCACGTAGACAAAAAGACACCGTACAATTGCTAGTCTATATCACAAAAATGATCATCAACGGTCATCAAGAAGTGTCAATTACAATAAGCTTGTAAATATGTAAGCTTAGCTTCATGTCCCATAACCACTAGCTTAACTTAAATATTTACGAACAAATTGTAGATCTCTACTTGAAAATTGTCACAAGAGATTCAATCGAACAAGTCCAAGAATTAACCGACGAAGTAAACGCAAGCGTTTCATACCACTTGTTTTACGAAGCCGTTTAATTAGATTTCTCGTACGAGTGAGGTAAAGGTTTGTATATTTTTAAAATGACAAATCACAAAAATGATCGTAGAAACGATCAAATCACAAAAATTCACATACGAAGACGTGAATGAAATCCAAAGAATTCGATTCCAAATTCATCAAAGTGGAAATACCCTTGCGACTTAACAGCCACGACTTACGACTTAATATAAGTCAACACAAGAAATCAACGGCTCAAGAAATAGCACACGGCTTAACAGAGCAACCACATGACGCGACCTAAGGCATGGCGCGACCTAAAGCTTGGCGCGACCTAACATGGCGCGACTTATGTTATGAAGAAGGCCGAGCAACTTATTAGACCAATGGTGCGACCTAACTGAACAAGCAACATAACATGGCCGAGCGACCTAGGGGGAGAACGGCCTAATGAGCTAACGACATAACGTGGCCAAGCGACCTAAGGGGTTTCGACCCAAGTGGCGCGACCTAGACGAGCGACTTAATATACAGCCGAGCGACCTAAGAGCTCGCGGCTTAAGGAGGTGGGCGGCCTAACACGAAACGACCTAAGGGGTAGAAGGAGAGTAGGCCGAGCGACCTAACGACTTACGAGCCGAGCGACCTAACGACCTAAGGAGTAAACAAGGCCACGCGACCTAAGGGGTTGCGACCTAACGACCTAATGAATACAAGGCCGAGCAACGACCTAGCACGGCGCGACCTATAAGGGAACGACCTAATGTGCTGGCCGACCTAACTGCAGGTCGAGAATGATTCTTGTGTAGGCCGAGAATCCTTCATGTGCAGCCCGAGCGACCTAGGGGTTTGAAGTGCAAAACCTCTCCCAATTTGCAACCGATCGAGCACGGACGCTAGAGGATTATGCCCATAGGCTATTCGGTCGTATTGGCTCCTCGATGTATCACCAAAAACGTGTTCAAACATCAAAGTTGGGACTTTTTAAAGATTTTAACCCAAAAAACTGAAAATTGGGATTTTCACCAATTCAATCCAAATCAATAGCAAACACATATGAATAAGTGTTAGGAATTCATACCTAACAATCAAAGATAGTTATAGACTAAGATGTGAGATAAAAATATCACCTTTACACAAAATCAATGAAGAAGAAGCTTGAAATCAATGGAAGAATCAATGGCTTCTCTTTGAATTTGGAGTTAGATGTTGGATTTGCAAATGAACTTGAGTTTGGAGTTTTAATTTCCCATTCCTTCCTCCATTTTTGATGAAGCTTGAGTGTTAGGAAATGAAAGTAAAATTATGAAGGGAAGGGGGTTGAGCTAGTGTAAATAGTTTAGGCTAATGGGCTAAACCAAACCCAAAGCCCAAAGCGAAAAAGTGATAAAATTCCACTAACTCCAAATATTTTATCAAAGTTTATACAAAAAAAGATCGCAAAAGGTGTTTTGAACTCAATGGAAGTGGTTCCGAGTCCTAATTTGACCGTATGCAAAAAAATAACATTTCGGACTAAAATCCGACTAACGATAAAATATTAAAATAAAATATTTAAATATTCAATCGTAAAATATACGGGTTGTTACACGGGTCGTTACAGTTGGTATCAGAGCTTTGGCTCTTGGAAAATTTAGCTTATATAGTAAATTTATTTGCAGAACCACTTTCGTTCAAGCTTGAATTTCTTTCGCTTTGGTTCCCTAAGGTTCCCAAATCCATTAGCTTCCCTCCCTATTCATGTTTCTTGATTTTAGGGTATCCCATAACTCCACTTCGAATGGTCCCTATAAGAATGGGCGATCATGCCAATCTTTGAATGATTTGTAAAAGGGTGAAACTCCTTTCAATTGGCATTGATTCACTGAAGATTTATATATCCTTCAGTTTAGATGCTGCTATCTCTTGTTATGTCGAATTTTATCTCTGGCGATCGAATGTCGATTTGCCTCAGAATTCTGCACCAATCTTATTTTGAACTCACGGTTGACCGGTTAAGGTCGCCCGCGATTTATGTAAGTATGTCCATTTTTTATTTTGAAATTTAATTATCGCATCTTCAATCGAGCCTATCTTTGTTTTGAAATCCATTCTTGAATCCTCCTTTGAAAAAAATCGGGTTTGTTTGTATTTTAGAAATTGTTTTATATACCGAAATTATTACTTTAATAAGTATGATTTTATTATATATATGAAAGTGAAATTGTTTTCGATAATGATTATATACCTTTTAAAAACGAAAACGTTTTCTAAAGGATTTGAAATTTTGAAGATTTTATAAGAAATTTGATTTATATAAAGATGATTTATAACTGAAAGTTTTGAATTTGAAATTCGAGAGATTGGGCTTCGGTGTTTTGAGATTGGTTTTAAGATTTTGGAAAATATAAAATAATACTATTTAAAATTATTCTCCGAATAAGAAATGTTTCAAATGACTTCAAAATGTGTTCAAATAATTTCGAAGAAAATTCAAAGAAGTTTTTTAAGAAAATAGAAGTGCAGAAATCGCTTATGTCGCTGGAGAATAATTTTGGTGATGAGTGCATGCATCGTCGACATTGTTTTTCGAGTTTTAGAGCGAGGGAGAGGCCACTTTAGTAGCTTTGCTATGCGAGTGATTTTGTGAAACCAATTTTGATTTAAAATTCGAAGTATGATTTGATATTCGAAAGATATATGTATATATATATTTGAAATGATTTGAAGTGAGCCCGGTGTTCTGTTCTTGAGTTTCGAATTTGATTTGGTACAACCCTATCTGTTAAAGTTGATTTACTGATTTGTTGTTGATTTCCAACTCTTAGATTTGAAATTTTATTTTCTCCGACTATTTTGAATGTTCAAGCACATCCAAATCGAGGATTAATTTTCAAAGCTAAGTAATTTCGAAAGGCATAAATTATTTGATAAAGTATCTAAGTTTAGTTTTGTATGTTAAAGTATGAAGTAGTATGACTTAAATAAATTTGAAACTTTCGTTAAGCAAATAAATAAGACTATTTTTAATTATACTAATATGGAATTTAGTTTTGAATAAAATTTTGTTTTAAATAATTTGTAAAAGGTAAATTGGATCTTCCGAACAAATGTAAATAGTTTAAAGGTTTTAAAGGGATAGTTATAAACTTGAAAATCATTTTGGGTTTAATTGATTTTGAGAAAAATATTTGGTTTTGAAATAGATTGAAATGTAAAACCCAGTATTTATATGATGATTTTGGAAATGAATTTGTTTGACCTAAATTATGTCGATTTGGAAACCAGGATTATTTTCTCAACCTATTGTTTTGGGAAACTTTGAAACCGAATATATTTAATTTGGAAGAAATGAATTGGTGAAATCGTATACGATTTTGTAACTAAACTGATATTGAAATGACTAGAAATTGAGAACCTTGTTTTATTAAATACTTGATTTGGGAGTTTTCGAACTTATATAAAATGGATTTGTATAAGTATGAAGTTGATTTGAAAACTATTGATTTGAAAGGTACTCAATTTGGAAAGAGAAATCTTATATAATCGAACTCTATATAAGTGTGATTTGATATACTATTGATTTGGAAAGTATTCTATTTGAAATGGAATCTTATATATAATGGACTTTATATAGGCATGATATTTTAAAGTGATTTGAAAAGGTATAATATGATACATATTTTCGAAGTAAAGATATGGAAAGTGCCTTCTGCTTGATATCCGCTTTGTGGCCACATTGTAGATTCATTCTATATATATTATTCTCTTTGATTTTGGTTTTTCGGATGTGATACTCGAGTGTCCTACCATGGCGTAACCTATGGTCGTGTTTTTCAGGCAGTGTAATCCGTAAGGCGGAGATTGCTTAAAGGGTACGGATGCTTCCTGGGGAATCCAGGCGTAACCATGTTGTATCCTGCGGTCTACCGGTTTTGTTGTCGTGGCGTAATCCGCAATGCAGAGTTTGCTTAAAGGGTACGTATTATATAACTCTGTGTCTGTGATTCTGTGATTGATTTATTTATTGTATATGTTGAGTTTTGCCAAATTTAAGTTAACAATCTGATATTTTGAACAATTCTAGTCTGACGTGTGTGGATGCGAATGGTTGAAAATATTAGGTCGTTACAGTTGGTATCAGAGCTTTGGCTCTGGGCAAACTTAGCGTATATAGTAAATTTATTTGCAGAATCACTTTCGTTTAAGCTTGAATTTCTTCCGCTTTGGTTTGGTTTTTGTTTGGATTTTGGAACGTTCCCTACGGTTCCAAAATCCATTAGCTTCCCTTCATATTGGTGTTTCTTGATTTTGGAGTATCCCGTGACTCCACTTTGAATGGTCCCTATAAGAATGGGTGATCCCGCCAATCTTTAAATGATTTGTAAATGGGTGAAACCCTTTACAATTGACATTGATTCACCGGAGATTTATATATCCTTCGGTCTAGATGCTGCTATCTCTTGTTATGTCGAATTCTATCTCTGGCGATCGAATGTCGATTTGCCTCAAAATTCTACACCAATCTTATTTTGAACTCCCGGTTAAGGTCGCCCGCGATTTATGTAAGTATGTCCATTTTCTATTTTTAAATTTAATTATCACATCTTCAATTGATCCTAACTTTGTTTTGAAATCCATTCTAGAATCCTCCTTTGAAAAAAATCGGGGTTGTTTGTATTTTAGAAATTGTTTTATATACCGGAATTATTACTTTGGTAAGTATGATTTTGTTCTATATATGAAAGTGAAATTGTTTTCGATAAGGATTATATACCTTTTAAAAATGAAAACGTTTTTGAAAGGATTTGAAATTTTGAAGATTATATAAGAAATTTAATTTATATAAAAATAATTTATAACTGAAAGGGTTTTGAATTTGAAATTCAAGAGATTGGACTCCGGTGTTTTGAAATTGGTTTTAAGATTTTAGAAAATATAAAATAACACTATTTAAAAGTATTCTCCGAATAAGAGATGTTTCAAATGACTTCAAAATGTGTTCCAATAATTTTGAAGAAAATTCAAAGAAGTTTTCAAGAAAATAGAAGTCCATAACTCACTTATATCGTTGGAGAATAATTTCAGTGATGAGTGCACGTATCATCGACAATGATTTTTGAGTTTCAGAGTGGGGGAGAGGCCACTTTAGTAGCTTTGTTGTGCGAGTATTTTGTGAAACCAATATTGATTTAAAATTCGAAGTATGATTTGGTAATCGAAAGATATATGTGTGTGTATAATATATATTTGAAATGATTTGAAGTGAGCCCGGTGTTCAGTTCTCGAGTTTCGAATTTGATTTGGTACAACCCTATCTGTGAAGTTGATTTACTGATTTGTTGCTGATTTCCAACTCACGGATTTGAAATTTTATTTTCTTCGACTATTTTGAATGTTCGAGCACTTCCAAATCGAGGTTTAATTTTCAAAGCTAAGTAATTTCGAAAGGTATAAATTATTTTATAAAGTATCTAAGTTTAGTTTTGTATGTTAAAGTATGAAGTAGTATGACTTAAATAAATTTGAAACTTTTATTAAGCAAATAAATAAGACTATTTTGAATTATACTAATATGGAATTTAGTTTTGGAATATTTTGAATAAAATTTAGTTTTAAATAATTTGCAAAAGGTAAACTGGATCTTTTGAACAAAAGTAAATAGTTTAAAGGTCTTAAGGGGATAGTTATAAACTTGGAAATCATTTTGGGTTTAATTGATTTTGAGAAAAATATTTGGTTTTGAAATAGATTGGAACGTAAAACCCAGTATTTATATGATGATTTTGGAAATGAATTTGTTTGACCTAAATTATGTCGATATGGAAACCAGGATTATTTTCTAAACCTTTTGTTTTGGGAAACTTTGAAACTGAATATAATTAATTTGGAAGAAATGATTTGGTGAAATCGTATATGATTTTGTAACTGAACTGATATTGAAACGACTTGAAATTAACCTTGTTTTATTAAATACTTGATTTGGGAGTTGTCGAACTTATATAAAATGGATTTGTATAAGTATGAAGTTGATTTGAAAACTATTAATTTTAAAGGTACTCAATTTGGAAAGAGAAATCTTATATAATTGAAGTCCATATAAGTGTGATTTGATATACTATTGATTTGAAAAGTATTCTATTTGAAATGGAATCTTATATATATTATATAAGTATGATATTTTAAAGTGATTTGAAAAGGTATAACGTGATATATATTTTCGAAGTAAAGATATGGAAAGTGCCTTCTGCTTGATATCTGCTTTGTGGCCACATTGTGGATTCATTCTATCAATATTATTCTCTTTGATTTTGGTTTTCCGGATGTGATACTCGAGTGTCCTACCATGGCGTAACCCATGGTCGTGTTTTCTTAGGTAGCATAATCCGTAAGGCAGAGATTGCTTAAAGGGTATGGATTCTTCCTGGGGAATCCAGGCGTAGCCATTGTGTCTCCTGCGGTCTACCGGTTTTATTGTCGTGGCGTAATCCACAAGGCAGAGATTGCTTAAAGGGTAGGATGTTTCTTGGAGGATCCATGCATAACCATTGTGTATCCTGTGGTCCATGGGTTTTGGTTATCATGGCGTAATTCGCAAGGCAGTGAATGCTTAAAGGTACGGATGTTTCTTGGGGGATCCAGGCGTAACCATTGTGTATCTGCGATCTAGGTATTTTTTTGGGATTATACTTTCCATATCGGTTTTGAAGGTTTTTCAAGTAGTTTCACTGGGCGTTGAAACAGGTCTACTAAGTACTTGAAGAATTCTAGCTTTGCACCTGATCAACGCATGGCCAGAGTCTGCAAGAACGAGGATAACTTGTCAAAACATCGAGTTACAAAAGTATTTTAAAGAAAAATTTGTTTTGATATAAAGGTATTTTATTTCAAAAGTAATTTTTTTCAATAAAGAAATTATGTATCAATATCTGAAATTTAAACCCTTATGGTTCTAAATTAACTATTTGTGCCCGAAACTATTCTTTTGTATCTGCCTTATCTGCTCAGCTTTATCTATTCACCTATATTCTGTTTTTTTGAATCTATCTGCTTTTCCTTTTTGAATACATCCTTTTAAAATGTTGTTATTTGTATACTACATGGTTTAATAATAAAATTTTAGTGTTTTTCAAAGTAATTGATCTTTATAAATAAGTAAATGGATTCAATAAAAAGGGTTTAACCAAATTTATTGAATATTAATTAATTTAAATTGAAATTTACATGATTTTAAATTAATTGTTTTATTTTGTTTTCTAAATCTAATTTTCTGCTGGTTATTTCTATTCCCCTACCTCCTTCCTTTTCAGGGACGAAAGGTTTTGAGTGGGGGAGAGTGTAACAGCTCGTAAAATTTTAAAGGTTTTATTTATTAAATTAATTTAAATTTTGTGAAATTTTAAACAATGAAATTTTGAGATAAGAATTTATTATTTGGAATACGTCTATTTAAACATTGCAACCGGTAAATTTTCATCTAATAATATTGAAGTTTATCTTATCGTGTAATTCTATTTCAATTTAAATCAGTTAATAATTGATGATAATAAATTAATTTTCGAACCTGAATATTTTTCTATAGAAAAATTCTAAATCATCTTCTGAGTGAGACGTCAAATTTCGTTTCATCAAATTCGAACTTCTTTAGCTCCGTCAATCTTATTTTTCTGTGTTTTTGCTGCGTTCTTCCGGTAGCAAGAAAAATTCGAGTTTTATAATTCAATCGTATCACTGATTTTTGTATACTGTTTTGATCGTCTCGTCGTTCTGATCTCAGCAGTATATTTATTTCTGCATTGTAAAATCTGGTATACGGTAAAAATCCGTGGAACGATTTGCCGTAATGGTTCTGAATTTTGAACCTTTGGTTTCCGCATGCTCTTTCATTTGTCTAACGTTTGAAAACTAACGGCCATATGTTTTATTTTGCCTGATTTACTGGCCGACTTTCAACGTTCCATGCATTCATTTTAATTTCAATTCCAACGGTGCAATTGCATAAAATAATAATAATAACGTTTTATTTAAACTGTGGTCCTCTCTCTCTCCCCTTTTACTTTGAGCCCGTTCATCGTTTGAGAAGAAATATTTTCATGCTCTCGCATTTTTAGGCATGGAGCTACCGTCCCCTCACCTCACTGCATCTTCCCTTCACCTCAGCTCCTTTTCACCACGTCCAAATCCATTTCGGCGCCACCATCTCAAGGCCGAGCCGCTTCCTTCATCTCCCCGCCATGGCTGCAACACCGCAACCACTCCTCCACCTCCGCCTTTGAACGCCATCTCCAACCCACGACCCGACCACCTCTCTCGGCAACTCAGCACCACCGACCAAACAAATCCCCACCCATACAGTGGACTATCGACCCGAGTGCAGCGGCAACAACGCCAGACCCAAGCCGCCCACCCATCCTCCACTCGAGATCCGCCTCCTCCTTGAAGCCGAGAAACCTATTCACCCATCTGTACCACTTTCGCCTCATCACCGACGCAACCACCGTGTTCACCCACACCATCTGTGGTAGCCGAGCCCCTCTTCCCCAACCTTCTTCATCCCTCCTCCATCTTGACATCAACGGCCACTTCCCTGCATTTGACTGCTGAACTCCATCGCCTAGCACGACTTGTCCAATTTTTCTACTGGCCTGCCTAAGGCAGTACTGTGTAAAATTTCGTTTACATTTTTATTTACAGTTCATGTCGCATATAGTACTTCACACACATATATAAGTAGCAGCGTGTATAAGTTTGTGGATTCGCATGCTATGATTTTTCGTTATATTATATATCAACATATTTAATGTACTATGCATATGTCTTGTTTTATAAACTCTTTTTACATTATGTAGGTTTATTTTTATATGTATACGTGTAGCTAGTATGTGTTTGCATAAATGATAGTTTATATATAAGTCTAATATTTTGACAGTATATGTAAATGTTAGTAGGTATGTATGTAGGTGCGTAAGTTGTATATATATGGCAGAGTTTTTTTAAGTTTGTATTGCATATAAGATTTGCATCATTAATTTTTTTAATATAATGATGTTTATATATATATATATATATATATATATATATATATATATGTTTCGACTGCAAAATTGTTAAGGCATATCTGGTACAGGTCGTTATATAGAATAAATTGTAAGGCATATATGGTACATGATGTTATATAGATTTGTTAGTATATATAATATACTGTCACGGGTAATTTTATAGGCTCTATTTATATATTTTATAAGTGGTGTAAATATAAGTTTCTATTAGTCTACATTTTTTTCCTTCGAAACTTGCACTATATTTGTTTAAGTTATATGAGGAAGTATCGTATATAAATATTTTATAATTTCAACAGTATATGCTTTCAAAAGTTTGTTTCATATCGGTTTTAAAGTTGTTTTCACTGACTGATATACATTTGATTATATATTAAGGGACGTGTATTATTTATTTCAAGTATAGACAAATGTACAGTTATATAAGATTCGTAGATGAAATGTTATATAGTATATATGTGGTGTATGTTTTATATGCAATACCAAACATAATTGCAATTATATATACATATATGTTACAATGATGAAAATGTTTTGTATGTAGTAGTTTATGTTTTACAAGTGGTTCTATAACAAGTGATGTGCTGCATATAAGCCTGTTATGTAGTAAGTCTTGGTTATAGTATAATAACTATGATTTGTTTTAAATTGTACTTATGTTTGGATGCTAACTAGTTCCTATATATATATACTTAGTTAACATGTGTTTAAATTAATTTGTAAATAAATATAATACTTGTATATTTAATTTAAAATATGTTTGAATTTAGAATATCATTTTTATCTATATATAGTTATACATAGTTGTAGATAAAGCTCACTTATCCAATTTATCTTCCTTGATTCAATTATGATTTGAATTCGTCTATCTCTATCTTTCATCTTTGCCCGTCAAATCCATTTTCAGCTTACTTCGCTTTGAGATTTTTATTTGGATTTGTTCGATTGTCTAGATCGAGACCCAATCCATAGCTCAATTCTTTTTCGAATTTATCTAGTCTCGACAGATGAGCAATCACTCACGATTAAATTTTTTATTTATTAAATTTGATTTCAATTGAAATGACAATTGAAATATGCTGCAGTAGTTATTTAAATTGTTATACGTGCTATTATCTGTAATTGTTCACCTGTGCGATATGACACCATATCCTGTTGTTTATATTATATATTGTCATTGATGATATGTGCCAGATATTATTGTTTTCATATCTTTTATCACTCTGCAAGTTCCCTGTTAGTATAGAATTCACTATGGGTTGAAATGATACATATTCGAACGGACTTTAGAATAGGAGAAAATCGTTATGGGTTGAAATGATAGACCCAAGTGATTTTCATTTGAATTGAATTTGGGATTGCGGGTCGAACTGATATATACCCGTATATATTTAAATTACGGATTGAAATGATAAATATCCTTATCACTTGACTATAGAATAGGAAATTATATATGGACACCGGTGGTCTATATATAAATATTTCGAAAATAAATTCTATGATTTTTGAAAGAAATATATGGTTTTAATAAATGTTGATTCTTAAGTTATATAAATGGTAATGATATATATAGATTTAAATAATAATATTTAATTTAATTAAGACTGATCTAATACATATATATGTTTAAGTATTTAAATTTATATTTCAAAATAGATTTTGGTAATAATTTGAATAAGTTAAGGTTGGAAAGATAATTTGAATCTAGTTGAAATTGTATTCAATAAGGAATTTTTTTTAATTAAATCAACTTGAAACTTATTGAAATTTGAGATTTAAGATATGATTTATAACTTGGTCTTGATTTAAGTAACTTATTGAATATTTCCCATTTAGATAAAATTAAGGAAATATTTAGTAAAAATGTAATTTAAGGCTAGTTAAATGATATTGAATTTATTAAGTGAAATATTCCGGGACTAAATAATAAGAAGTTAAATCAAGATCTATATGAAACTATTAAATTTAACTTGAAAATGTTGAATATTGAAGTTTTGAAAAACATTGGAATTTAAATGGTTTATTTTGTGATTTAGATCTGTATTTGAAATCAATATAATTTGAAATTGTTATTTAGAAACTGAATTGAATTAAAGAGATAAATCTGAATTGAATTAAATGTGAACTTGGAACTCAAATTGCTTGGAATCTATTTGTAAAATTGAGGATATATATATATATATATATATATATATATTTAATGGAAATGACATTTCAGTTTTTTGAAGTATAAATTATTTTGAAAGGACCACGGTGTTATAATGACGGTTGGTTGTTGATAGTTTATATTTCTGATTGTGGATAGTCCCATAGATCCTTAGAGGATGGTTATCCCAAACATCCTTTAAGTTACTTGTATTTCAGTTGATATTTCACTCAAGTTGGATTTATTGATATAATAATGTTTATCCTGACTCGAGTGTTTTGTATTTTGCTTTACATTCAAGGTCAGACTGAGTGATACAGCTTTTGAGACTCACCTTTGGAGTTTGGAGCTTCGTTTGGAGATCCAACTATCGATTCATCTTTCAGCTTTCCAGTTGATTTGTTCAGAGAGGTCATCTGTTTGTACTGGAGACTTCATTGTATTTGAGATATTCTGCTGTATTTTATTTCTAACTTTGATGTTTATATAGTAGCTTCATGAACTATTATTTATCTATTCCGCTGCATTATTATTATATTACTCTGTGTCTGTGATTCTGTGATTGATTTATTTATTTTATATGCTGAGTTTTGCCAAATTTAAATTAACAATCTGATATTTTGAACAATTCTTGTCCGATGCGTGTGGATGCGAATGGTCGTTACACCACCTCATTATAAATTCTCACCGTGAATTTATACCTTGAATTTATCAAATAATAATCATTTCACTTTATTTATAAACATTTTTTATAAATCATATAGTATCTTTTCCTGTTTACAATGGTTTTCACATCAATTAAATCTATTTATAAATTGATTTCTAAATTAAATTCCATTTATACATTAATTTCTTAAATAACCCAACCATATCCCGAAACGAAACAAATCTCAATTCTAATTCCATTTCGTAATTTAAAATCTTATTTAAGATCTAGTATAACCAATTTTATATTTATTTCCAAATTTCCTTTATATTCTCCCAAACTATTTAAAATCTCGATTTTTAAAAATCCTTTTACACTTAAATAAATATCACTTAAGTTTCATTATTTAAAATCCTTTATATACATTATTCCAAAATCTCTATTTACAATATTCCGAAATAGTTAAGTATAAATTTAAAGTCAAACTATTATTTTATCCAAATCAATTAATCCAAAACTCTATGTAAATATTTTACTTCCAAAATCCCTTTTTTATTTCTTTTCAAATTCAAAATATATATTTATGGTATTTTAAAATACCAACATTTAAAGCAATATTATCATAACATCCGATAAATTCAAGTCACGATATAATCTGTCACAGATTATTTAACATATCATATATCACTATATATGAAATTAAATTCAACATTTTTGAGGAATCCAGTTGGATCCCTCCAACCTGTTTTCCTGCAATCATAGATGTTAATACAACCTAAAAATACCAATCTCACATCGAGATGGGATATCGAGGTAACATAGGGTCATCCACTATTATGCGGGACGCATAGGGTCTCATCCGCTAAAATATATGGGCACATATCCAACAACCATCATATACTACTAAATTTATTATAACATCCAACTGATTATAATAATTATCACATCATCCAATCAACCAATAAATAATTTTTAGTTGCTATAAATATATCCAGTCAACCAAATTGAGTGAGATTTATTCACTTTGATTTTAATTGTTGCTTTCGCGTTCTGGTTCCGAATAAATTCGAATGCATTTGAATTTATCTGAAAATTCAACGAGCTCCAATTTCAACCAAACTGATTCCATAGCCAAGATCTCGTTTATATGAACCCAATGCGAATGACCACGTTGGATTTGGATCTAAAACGAATAAGATATCCAATTAAAAATTTTAAAGATTTAATTTTAAACAAATTAACTAATTCCTTTGATTAAAATCAACTTTACAATACCTATACTCCTAACCCGGCCCAAAGAAAAGCCCAATGTCCCTTTCTTCCTCAGAAATTGTCCCTTTTACATGAACACGAAGATACCACAACCCATTCATGTGCACGTCCCTACTGACACCATGATTTGCTCGACCATTCTTAGAAATGACTCTGCCATCCATCTCCCTTCGATGAAACGCACTCGACCATACCAACAGTCACTAGCCACCATCATCGAAGCAGATCGTGACCTACTCGACACACATGCGACTATGCAAATGTTGCGCCCCTCCAAACAACACCATGCCTCGCCAAAACGCCATCCTAGAAGCCATTTTCCCACACGAATCCAAAAAAGATACATAGAACCTGAATCCAGCACTCCATCATCCAAAATACCAAAGCGTAGCTGCTCTAGAGAACATCGAGTAACCCAAAGCTTCGCCAGACCTCATAAAACCACCACCATTTTGAAGTGAATTGCGAAACTTGAATTTAGAAACTGGTTTCACGATTTTTAAGTGAGTATTTGAGGAGAAAGGATTTTTTTTTAAGTTTCCACTTATTTTATTCTTTCTTCACTATGTATGTTGCATGAGTTTAAAAGGAGAATGAGGACGAGATGTTTGCGTGTTAAAGAGGGAATGGTTTAGTGATTTGAAGAGAAGAAAAAGAGTTGATGTGAATATTTGACCACACAATATATTAATTCAAATTCCAAAATATCTCGATTTATACGACTCAATATCTTGAACCCCTATCAAGTTGTGCCGCTAGGAATGTACAATGTTATACCCCTATTCCGAACGCATTGGAAAATGTTTCGAGTCCTAATTCGATCATACGTAGAAGATAGTTTTTTGAACCCAATTATTATATTGAATTTTCGATATTAATTTCAGCGCGTTTATATCTCGTACGATCAAACGATAACTTCAAACGCTACAAAATTTGAAATCCAATAATAATAAACTATTAGGGATCTAATGGAACTAGTTTCGTCGAAATCCAAGACTGTTCCCCGGGAGGCTATTTATATACATTAATTTAAACGAGCTATTTTTAAAATCGAGTAAACCACTTTTAAATCCAATTTAAATGTTTTATTAGCTTCATTCTTGTTAATATAAATTTAATAAGCCTTTAAATTATTTTTAACAGGCCTTAAACTCAAGATTCAACTATTTATCCAATTTCCAATTATAAATTCAGCGATTAAATTATCCAATAAATCGTTCTATTTGAAATCCAAGATAAAAATTTTCAAAATCAATTAAATATTCTAATTTCAAATAAATAAAATTCTGGGTCGTTACAATATGAATGCAAATGAGGTATACTATGTATATAGTATATATTTATGGTAGTATGTTGGGAGAGCGGGAAATGGCTAAGTTATAGGGATGTGGGGTTAGTTAAAAGCACAAAGAACTCTGTATAGCTAATCTAGCTACTAATAGTGCTGCTTTGGGATTGATGTGAAACATCGTTTGTAATAAGCAGCCACAGTGGATGCGAGGTTAGTTCCAATTCTGTTGGATAAATATGCCCAGCTAATCTGGCTACCAGTACATACGAATAAGCGGACTAATGTTAGATGTCAGGTTTGGGTATAGGCCATAATACAGATTATTTATTAGATGCAGTGGTGGAAAATTTCGAAAAGGGTCTGCTTCAGGGTTGAGGTATTAAGTGAATATTATGGGGTTCACCTCTTTGAATAAATAAAGTATTAAGTCGATGTATGGGATTTCATAAGGCATCAGTTAGAAAGTACGAAAGAGGAGTCCACCTTGGGTTAGGTACTAAATGATGAGGGATTTGCCTATGATGTATGTACTAAATGGTCAAAGTCTGCCTAGTTCCCATTAAAAAGACATTAAGTGGCTCAGATTCTTTATCTCACATTGTTAGGACATGATTGATGGTAGTTGCATTGGACAAGAAAGGGCTTTTAGCCTGCAGTTGAACGTACATTAAGGAGTTGGACTGGAAGAGCCTTCGAGCTTATAGTTGGACGTATTTTGGTAGGTTATAATATAAAACGTATAAGACATATTACTTATTTAAACAATACTTCCCAAATATTATTATAGCAAGACTTGAGATTTTCATTCATCGGACATTGTTTATGACCCCCTCCTCATTACAACACACAGGTTATGCTAAACAGTACTGATAGAGAAGACGAAGGCAAAGGCAAAGATATGTGGTAGTTTATCTCTCTATTATGTTTTTGATATATTTTGATGTAACAAATTTTAGACTGTTAATGTGATTTTTAGGATATTGTATTTTGGATATTAGAGATGATATGTTGTGTTTATGAGATTTGATTTTTATGAAATGGATACTTACTTCTGTTATTATATTTTGTCCTTTCCATTGTGAGATTCTGATAGCATAGCTAGATAGTTCTTTATATTGTTCGTCAGTTTTACTAACCAACAGTCAACTTTAGAATGGGATTAACGTTTGAGGGGCTTTTATTGGGTCAAAAATTAGGCCCATTTTGAAGAGGGCTGTTACATTTGGTATCAGAGTTTAGGTTATCCGAACAATAAGGATAGATATATGTCAGAGTGCGTATTTGTTATTCCGAAAGTATTTTTCAAAACCCTACTATATATATACACTTTTATAAGCATACACAAACACACTAGGCAAAATTTTATTTTGGCAAATAATACTATCTTAGGAAGTTGTAACTAAAAGCTCTAACCTACAAATATTAATTATGGCTGAAAATCATTCCTACGAGCTAGGAACTCCTCTACCCAAGAAATGCCTACAATTAGGGGGATGTCAGAATTGGTTCAGACAATACATGAGGCATGTAGGGCAAGTCCCATTACTAACAAGCGTCACCAGCGGCACCCATTGCTCCATCAGCTGAAGTAGCCCCTCTCTACTTGACTTCCCTAAATTATGTAAAGACTTTCACAATATGGTAGGATGGGTGTATACAGGAGCTAAAGGTTTTGTGCAAACGAAGGCTTGGATTAATGACTTGAAGTATATTTTGGAAGCTTGGATGGGAAGGCCTAATTAATAGGAGGATGGCTGCATGGCATCTAAAAGGGGAGGTGCTAGTGTAACAACCCGCATATTTATCGAGTTTATATTTAAATATTTTATTTAAATATTTAATCGTTAATCGGATTTTGGTCCGAAAAGCTACTTTTTGCAAACGGTCAAATTAGGACTCGAGACCACTTCCATTGAGTTCGAAATGCCGTTTACAATTTTTTTAAGTATAAACATCGATAGGTTTGGAGTTAGTGAAATTTCACTAACTTTTCCCGCTTTGGACTTTGGGTTAGTTTGGCCTATTAAGCCCAAGTTCCAACCCTCTTCTCCTCACTCTTCATAAATTTCCTAACTAACCCAAGCTTTGGCATTAATGGTGAAGAGAATGGGAAATTAAAACTCCAAGCTCAAATTCAATTGCAACTCCAACATTCAACTCCAAATTCAAGTAGAAGATATTGGATTCATGCTTTAGATTGCTTCTCCTTGCTTTCAAGCTTCATCTTCATAAATTTTAGTGCAAAGGTGAGATTTTTATCTCACAAATCTAGTCTATAACTATATTGGACTGTTGGGAATGGTTCCCTATCACTTTTGCATGCACATTTGCCTTTGGTTTGGATTGGATTGGCGAAAAACTCCAATTTTTAGCATTTTTGGAAATTTCCTGCACTTAGCTCGTTCTGGCCACTTGACTCGTTCGGTGATAGGTCGCAAGGTCACTGGGTCGTAGGTCGCAGGGCTTTAGGTCGTTCAGGAAGAATTGTCACTTCGGAATTAGGTCGCTCACGAGTTAAGTCGTTAGGTCGCTCGCGAGTTAGTACCATAGGTCGCAGGGCTTTAGGTCATTCTGGAAGTATTGGCACTTCGGAGTTAGGTCACTCGCGAGTTAAGCCTTAAGTCGTAGGTCGCTCACGAGTTAAGCCTTAAGTCGTAGGTCGCTCACGAGTTAGGCCTTAAGCCGTAGGTCGCTCGCGAGTTAAGCCTTAAGTCGTAGGTCGCTCACGAGTTAGGCCTTAAGCCGTAGGTCGCTCGCGAGTTAAGCCTTAAGTCGTAGGTCGCTCACGAGTTAAGCTTTAAGTCGTAGGTCGCTCACGAGTTAAGCCTTAAGCAGTAGGACGTTTGCGAATACCTTAGGTCGTGAACCCTGTTAGGTCGTTAGGCCTATAACCCGTTAAGTCGCGAATACCTTAGGTCGTGAACCCTGTTAGGTCGTTAGGCCTATAACCCGTTAAGTCGCGAATACCTTAGGTCGTTAGACCCTTGAGTCGTTAGGTCGTTAGACCCTTGAGTCATTAGGTCGTATGACCTTATAACCCAATAGGTCGTTGGACCTTTAACTCATAGGTCGTTGGACCTTATCCCGATAGTTCGCGTGACCCCTTAGACCCTTAGGTCGTTAGACCTCATTTTGTCTTCACTAGGTCGTACCGTTTTGGTCGGGGCGCTGCCCCTTGGACCCCCGCGACCTGACCGGGCAGGTCGAACCCCGTAAGCGGTGGCGTTGCCCCCGCACCCCCACCTTGGGGGGTTGCCACCCCCCTGGACCCCCCCTCCGTAGGGGATCTTATCTGAAAAACATTGAGCTGTTTTCCTTGGATTTTATTCACATCTCTGTATGCGATCTTTGTGATTGATTGTTTCTACAATTGCTTCTGTGTTTTGTCATTTTATAATATAAAGGTTTCAATACTAGTAGTAAATATCAAAACTCTTTTAACAAACAATTTCAACTCTATTTTTAATAACAAAGCTCTTTTCTTAAACCGTTTTCCAATCTATTAGTATATACAAACCTTTACCTCACTCGGATGAGAAATCTAATTAAACGACTTAGTAAAACAAGTGGTATGAAACGCTTGCATTCACTTCGTCGGTTAATTCTTGGACTTGTTCGATTGAACCTCTTGTGACAATTTTATTAGTGAAGATTTACAGTTTGTTCGTAAATATTTAAGTTAAGCAAGTGGTTATGGGACATGAAGCTAAACTTCTATATTTACTAGCTTAGTGTAATTGACACTTCTCGTTGATCATGACGATCATTCTTATGCTTTAGACTAGCAACTGTGCGATGTCTCTTGTTGCAAGGTTAGACTAGACACCACTTGTGTGATTCCACTCACACATACCTTTTTGCTTTTTGGTTAGTCTGGACCTTAATCTGTGTGATTCCATTCACACATGTAGGGTAGCTCCCCTTGGTCTTCGGACCGTCATGTGATAGGCCTCTTTCTCTTTTCTATGATTTCTGGACTTCTTGCATTGATTTCTAGAATTTATGTCATTGACTTGTTATGAGTACAAGTTTGGGGTATGATGCCCTTTCCGAATCTTTGAGAAGATTCTTGTGATATTGATTATCTCTTATTGATTGATCTTCTGTTGATCATTATTTACATGTTTATAGTGGTATGTCATTATGGATATTTTATGTTTATGCCATATCTTTTATGTTATATCATGTCATCTGATATTTATAGCTAGACTGACCCGTTTATTATTTTCTTAAATAATACTCGGGTCAGACCGAGATGTTACAGGTGCTCCTGCTTGACTTCTTCCCAGGGATTCATCACTCTGACTTTTGGCTAACTGTTTAGATTAGCAGTTTTTGTTGTATACACTTGAGATATAGACTCATAGTTGTATTCTTTTGTATAGCACGTGTTGCTATTCTTTTGTATTATTGTGGATCTTTTGACCACTACTCTGATGTACACTTTCATGTGTTAGTTATATATTCATATCTTCTTCCGCCTTTGTGATATGGATGTCTGTGACTGATTTGCGTTATGCTTATTTCTATGTTTGTTTCCGAAGATTATTTATAGCCACCGTGTGATAAGCAATTACATGGATGGTCGCTCCTTAACAGCCTTATTCTCCGTGCTAGTTGACAGCACTACTCCGTAGTGTTCTTGGCTAGCGTGGGGCGTCACAACTAGATTGGTGGACTATAGTGGCCGAGGAGAATGCCGAGAAGGGAATCACTTGCGCTGAATTCAGAACTTGCTTTGAGTTGCAATTCATCTTCATAGATAAATTAAATTTGTAATTGGAAAAATTTATACAATTTAGGCATGGAGACTCCACACTTAAGGGGTATATCAGTAAGTTCATAGAGCTAGCTAATATTGGGACTGATTGGTACTCCCGTAAAGAAGGCTATGAAGTTCGTTAATGGCCTAAGTTCCCCACTTAGGGAGATACTTTTGATCCAAGTACCCATAGGTGCCACTTATGAGATGACATTTAAGATGGCCATGCTACAGGCTACTAGTATTGAGCAAAGGAGAAGGTGGGATCGACACAAAATCAAGGTGGAACTAGAAAAAGGAGGGTTTTGGGTGGACAAGAAGTCCAAAGGGAAAATCATGAAGGTAAGTGCAACATGCTGTAGATGTCAGAGGAAGGAACATATTGCTAAGGACTACACAATGAGCATGATGAGAGAGGAGTTCAAAGAAAGATGCACACTGCTATGAGGAGGAAAACTACAAGAATCAATGTCTAAAACTAACAAAGTAGGGACAAAGTGGACAAGTTTATACCATTGAGGTAGTACATATCTCAAGTAGATCTTTTCCTAGAGATCAAGGAAAAGATGCAATGGAAGTTACAATTATTACTTCCAAGAATACTGTTCTTGTACCTTATTTGACTTAGGATCATCACATTCTTTCATAGATAAAATTGTAGTTAGCCCCTTGAGTCTAAAAATCTCAAGTCATCACCAACCCAATGGACGTGTTAAATCCTAATAGGGGGTCGACATGCCTTTTTTTTATTTGTAAAGGCCTAGTTATGGATATATGTAATGTCAATTTTATATGTAATGTGTATATACTTGATTTTAAGGGGTATGGACTTATTTTGAGATGGATTGGTTGCCTTACTACAGGGCTATCTTAGATTGTGATAAGTGGATTGTATGGTTAAGGAGTTGTAGGGGGTGAGATGTAGATGTTTATTGTACACCCAAAACTCAGTCAAGTTAAGCTATTTATAGTTGCTAAGCCTATTATAGGATGTGCTCTCATTTATGCACGTAGTTCGAAAATTTCTTGATGTTTTTGAAGAAATCTCGAGTCTACCGCCCTAAAGGGAGATAGAGTTCAAAACTAATTTAAAAAAGGACATTAGACCCGTCACGCTGCCATTAAGACATATGGCCCCCAAAGAAAGGCGAGAGTTGGATAAGAAGATCTTAAAGCTACTACATAAAGGATTTATACACCGAAGTACTTTTGAATATGGAGCACCTGTTGTCTTCGCCACTAGAGTAAATGACACTTTAAAGTTATGCATTGACAATAGAGAGCTCAATAAGCTGACTAACAAAAATAAGTATCCTGTACCTAGAATTGATAACTTATTTGACCAGGTTGTTCGAGCTAAAATCTTTTCCTAGTTGGACTTAGCCACTAGATTCAATCAATTGAGGATAGTTGAGGATAGTAAATAGAAGATCGCTTTTCGCACTTGATGGACTATATGAATTAGAAGTAATCCCTTTCGGGTTGACATATTCTTCTACATACTTTGTAGATTTGATGAGTATAGTCTTTAGGGGGCAGCTAAACAAGTTTGTTGTAGTGTTCATGGATGATATTCTATGTAACGACCCAATTTTTCGTGTAGTATTTTTAGTTTAACAGGAAAATGGGCTGAAGGAAAAACACATCATGTTTTTTTGCTTGAGAGACACATGGATTTTTTCTCTTTTTTAAGGACGTGGGTTTTATAATTTCGACTGAAGGAAAAACTTGAACAAAAAATAAATCGTGCGTCTTCTTCAATCTCGACCTCAAATCATGCCGACCACCAAAAGTTAAATTGATCTTTGCTTCTCCTCGAATAAAATTCCCTGCTCCGTCTTCCCAAACTCACTGTTGCTATTCACAGGAAGATGCCGAGTCAAAGATCAATCTCACTTCATCATTTCTCTCAGATGAAGATCGAGATCGTCGCTCCTTCATTCTAGATAGCTTGAGTCGAGTTTGCCATTCTCGTTGTGCTTTGTGATATCGAGAATAGGAGACGATGCTGTGAGCGCTTTGAGATTGAGTGCATCGCCACCTTCTTGCGAACGCTATGGATTTCTAACACGATTTTGATCTTACTTGGATGTTTGACATGTATTGGAATTATTGATGATTGGTAATGTTTTTTGATAAGTTTTTTATTTCTGCGTGTGATTACTGTATCTTTCATATTATTATGCTATATGAAACTAGCATCTCTGTGCATATTATGCAATTTAGTCTTTTATTGTTTTATTATTTTTTATTTGATGTGGAATGTTGCTCTTGTTAGTTTCAGATAGTGTGTTTAATGTTGATTGTATTTATGGTAAGCTTCAAGCTGTTGTTCATAACTATAATACTATATTAAACTATCATTTTGCATATTGTAAACATGACATTGGACTTCATAACTCAAATGCTATGTTAGACTATCATTTTATATGCCTGAAGTATGCTAGTGGACTTTGTGATTAAAATGCTACATTGGATATCATTTTGCATACCGTAACTTTGGTATTGGACTTCTAAGTAAAATGCTATATCAAACTATCACTTTGCATATTTTAAATGAGATAGTTGACTTCATAACTTAAATGCTACATTAAACTATCATTTTACATATCATAAACATGGTAGTGGACTGTGTGATTAAAATGTTACGCTAAATCCCAATTTTCATATTGCAATCATAATATTGGACTTCATAATTAAAATGTTACATTAAAGTATCATTTTGTCTATTTTGAACATGATAGTAGACTTCATAACTCAAATGCTACATTAAACTATCATTTTGTATATCATAAACATGGTAGTGAATTTCGTGATTAAAATGTTACATTAAAAAACACAAATGCTATATGTAGTTATCATTTTGTATATTCTATTCATGGTAGTTCTCTTTAGAAATACTTATTTCATTTTGTACATTCTATTCATGCTAGTTCACTTTAAATATACTTATGCTATATTCAAGTATCATTTTGCACTTTTTTCGTCATTATTCAGTTGAAATATGCTTATGCTATATCCAACTATCATTTTTCATAGTCAGATAATGATACTATATTTAAAAGTACAAACGCTATATTAGTCTATCATTTAGCATATTAAACCCAATCTACTGTGTCTCAAATACAGAAATGCTATATCTAAATATCATTCGAAATTCATGGTACTTTTTAGACTGTTTTCTTCTTCTTCTAGATTCTGCTTTTCCATTCGTTTCTTAGATCTTGAATTTGCATTTCTTGAATTCAAAGGTCGAATAATTTCTGACATAGGTTTGGGTTTGAGGCAACAAGTTAAGTTTTCTCGATTTTGGAGAAATCGACATCGACAACGGAAGATCCAATTCAATTCGAACATCGGCAAGAAAGAGGCTTGGACGATGGCGGCTTGGACAACAACGACTTTAGATGACGATTGCTTGGACGGTGGCGGCTAGGGCAAGCAGTAGCTGAAGGTAGACGGCGGCTGGGGTAAACTTGGATGAAAGCGGAAAAAACAGTTGAAGTTGGAAAATTAAAAAAAAAACGCTACTGTCCTTTTGCCTAAATTTTAAATGTTGCGTCTTTGGTTTAAAAATTGGTTTAAAGTTTTTCCTTTAAACTAATTACCTCTTAATTTAATTTATAGGATTTTTCCAATTTCATATAATATTGTATTTAAACTTATAAAAAGAAAACTTGAATCTTTCTACTCTCTGATTGAACCATACTTTCATACTTATCTATATAATTATTATACTTTAACTTATTCCTAAGCTTACACTTTAATCTTTCTTTTTCCATTGGACCTAAATCTAGTCAAACATGTTAGGCTACAGGAGGTTGGGTAGTTACCAAAGTACCTTTCTCTTCAACTATAAATACCTAAATTCATATCTTGTTAACCCACCTTTTGGCAAGGCCTTAGATTTGCGTATTTAACTAGATCGATTGCCTGGTTATCGAGGCCGAAACATAACGAATTTGATTCGACCGGATGGATAGACGATCAATCATCGATAATGATCATGTTTATGAAGCCGAGTTTCGGCATAGTCGATGGGCAAAAGTCGTGGGATACTGGAAATATGGGTTTCGAGAAAAGTCCAGTTGTTCCAAGTTGTTTTGATTTTGCTTGAGTCATCATTGGAGTCGCTTTGGGTTTTCAGGTGACTTTCTTCGAGTCAGGAAGGGGTACGCTTCGGGTCATGGAGTGATTGGCTCGGATCGGCGTTATATTGGATCAGGTCAACATCTTGTTTTGGGTTCGGCAAGTATTTGGAGATAGGATCGGCATGGAAGGGAATGGATCGGGTCGACATCCTCCAAACTTCGAGTCGGCATCTCTGGGTCAGCATGAGTGGAGGGGTCGGCGTGAATGGAGGGATTGACATCATGACGAGGTCGACACATTTTGGTTCACTCTGGTCGGTACCTCTTCCACTTCGGGTTGGCAATTTGGAAAGGGATCAGCAGTTTGGTTTTGGATCGGTAAGTATGGGATCGGCATATTGAATAGGGTCGGTAGCTTCGGGTCGTAGCTCACCTACTTTTGGGTCGGTGCCTAAGTCTCAAGTTGGAGTCAGAAATAGGTTAAGGGGTCGGCGTAGGAGCTTTGGCATCAGGTTGACATGCTTCGGGTCAGTGTTGTGAAGGCTTCTGGTCGGCCGAAGAGGATGAGATCGGTGTCTTGAAAGAATGGGGCCGGCATTGAGTTACTCCGAATCCAAACATGTTTTACTTCGAGCCACAAGCGAGTTTTCTCCGGGTCGTACGAGTCATTCCCAAGGCAATATTGGATCGGGATATTCTAAACTCGGGGTCGACAGTGATGATGGATAAGGAGTTCGACTATGGTCTTAATGGGCCCGGGTCACTCAAGAAGCCCAGTAACTTGGATTTTGCCTATAAATACAGCAGACGTGGCTTTAAAAAAGGGATTCCCATTCTGTTTCACTTCATCTTCTTCACTAAGGCTACTTTTCCATTATTGGTTTAAAAACTCCGGATTGTAACTGTAACGATACTAACATCAATAAAAAGGAATTTTTTGGAGTGGACGTAGGCCTGAGGCAGTCGAACCACTATGAATCCTCTGTTGTTACTACTTTTTTTTAATTTTGATCATATTTATGCTCTCTACATACACTCTATCGGTTACCTATGACTGTGAGTTAGTGCTTTAAGCGTCGTTTGGGTGTTAGTGACCACTTTTGGCACTAACACTTTAGTGCTTTCACTGAGAAAGATAGCACTCAAGGATTCCAAAAGGTTTAGGAACTTAGAATCTGGGAAGCAATGGTTAGGCCATCGAAAAGGAGACAAGTGACAAAAAGGAGCAATCAAGAGGGAAGTCAAGAGGCCTCTTATGGAGTTGGATCAGATGAGGCATCCATCTACATCACTAGGGACGAGATGCCGATTTTGATGGATTCTATGCAGGAGCAGCTGATGATAAGGTAAGAGGAAATGATGCAGATCCTTCTTAGGAAATTTTGACATGTAGGAATATTGTGAGCTGTAGGAGCTCAGATCCATGGAATTGGATCAGAAGGACTCAACAGACAAGCAGATGGAGTGGTTCAGCAGGGGGCAGCACCCAACTAGAAAACAACTATCTATTTGGATGGACCTAGACTCGGGGGCACACCGTCAGGTAATGCTGGAAGAATCCATAGAGGGATACCGGATGACTATGTGTAGCCCAACGCTAATAGGAATATAGGAGTGCGTGAGGAGGAGTATGTACCAGAATTCCCTCCTGGGCTTGGAGGGTAGATAGGAAATGTGGATGGGGGGAAACCCTTGGTAGGTAACACTGGATTAGCTGATATTATCGGGCAAACTGTTCGTGGAGGTCTGGTAAACAGGGATTTGGAGGGAGTAAACAAAAGTCCGTTTACCCACAACATCAAAATGGCTTGGAATCCACCCGATTTCAAGCTTTCCACTCTAGAAGTATACAACGGTAAAATGGATCCCACTGACCACTTATGGAAGTGCTGTGGGCATCGGAGGATGTTATGGCCTGGTTTTTCCCCCTATATTTGACCGATATAGCTGTTATGTGGTTCAGAGAGCTGGAAGATGGATCAGTTGGAACATGAACAAAATTGATGGATAGGATTTTGAAACAGTTTTGAGTTCACATCAAAAGACCAAAGAATGTGATGACACTGACGTCGATGAAGCAAAAGACATGAGAATCACTTAGGACATTTTATCTCAGTTTATTGTAGCAGTTGCTTCGATGGATCGGCCGGATCCATCAACGGTTCTAATGGCAGTGGTGCCGGGAGTCAGGGATAATTCAGATTTCAAAATATCGTTGATACAGGACCCACCAATGAATCTCAGGGAAATTTTCACGAAGCTGAGTGATTTCTTCGACAAGAGGATGCATGTTTGGATATGAGGTTAAAGGAAGTAAAAATCGTTAAGGTTGGAGAACCGTCCGGTGAAAGCTTGGGTAAAGACAACGATAAAAGGAAGAGGAAACGCTGAGGAGAACCAAGATTCTCCACTTACACAGGACTGAATGAGACATTGGAACAGGTATACTTGGATACTCCAGATCGCCTTCCTTGTTGAAGGCCGACAAGGAGGGAACCCTCAAAACCTGAAAGGGAATCGAGAAGGTATTGTCTCTTTCTTGACCTGGACAGGCATGATACTAATAGCTACAAGCATCTAAAGGATATAACCGAGGAGCATGTAAGGAGTGGTCAATCATAGCAATATGTCGAAAATCGAAATGCGGTGGTGGAACAGGAGCAGTCACCACCTGCCTTGAACGATGATGGCGCAAGGCCCATGAATGATGGTCGGTAGGTCATCAACTAATCGTGATAGTTTGGAAGAAGTAACAAAGTTTGGGCTAACGAATAGGTCACTTACTCATGTACGGAGATGGAGATAATCCCTAGGCATGCTCTGAGATGATGATAAACTGTGACACTCTGGTTTGTGAAATTTGTTTTTTTCTTTTTAGCTCAGGCACTTGCTTTTTCTGCTTTAGTTTTAGATTTTGGTTTGAACTCCTGGTTTTGTTTGTTTTCTGATTTGGATTCTGGTTTGGATGTTTGTCTTTTGGTTTGGACCTTCGATATGGATTTCTAGTTTTCTGGTTTGAATTTGGATTTCGAATTGGATTTTGATTGACTTATTATCTGGTTTTTGGCTAAAAGGTCATCAGTGTGGATTATGCTAGGCAAGGGTCCGGAGAGACCAGGATTAACCGAGGATTTAGGCCCCATATTGTCTATCACTTGTTATTTCAGGTTGTCGAGCATGAACTATGCTCGACAAGGGTCCGGAGCAACTGAGATTCAGCTTAGGACATAAGCCATGGCATTACTCAGCGTTTAGAGACACTGAACTAGGAACACCATGTCATTACTTGACACAGGTCGTCGAGTGTGGAGTGCGCTTAGCAAGAATCCAAGTAGGTTACAGATTCAAATTTTGGTTTTGAATGCTACGGATTAGCTACGATGATCCCAGATTTGGATATCGACCCAGTGAGGTCATGGATTTGGTGTTTGGTTATTGGATATGGATGGGTTATAACTCGGTTATCGGGTTCAGATGGATATGGAATTGGATAAGGATTTGGTTACTGGATAGGGATCAGATATCGACTCGAAGCAGTCGTAGATTTGGATAAGGATCCGGCAATGGCACTTAGATAAAATGGATTGGGTTATGCATCGGATGGTATGGCTATGGATAACATATGGACTTTGGATGATGGATTAAAAGCTATTCAAAACACGCCTTCGTACCACAAGGCATGTTTAGGGGGCATATGTTAACCCACCTTTTGGCAAGGCCATAGACAGGCGGATTTAACTGAACGATTGCTCAATTATCGAGGCCGGAATATGATGGATTTAATTCGGCTGGATGGATAGACGATCAATCATGGATAATGATCATGATTATAAAGCTAGGATTCATCATGGTCAATGGACAAAAGTCGCCGAATACTGGAAACACGGGTTTCGACAAAAGTCGAGTTGCTCCGGGTTGTTTTGGGTTTGCTTTGAGTCATCATTGGAGTTTCTTAGGGTTTTCAGGTGGCTTTCTTCGAGTCAGGTAGGGGTACGCTTCAGGTCATGGAGTGATTAACTCGGACCGACATTAACATCAAGGAATCAGCGTCATATTGGATCGAGTCAGCATCTCGTTTTGTGTTCGGCAAGTATTTGGAGATAGGATTGGCATGGAAGGGAATGGATCTGCTCGTCATCCTCCAAACTTCAGGTCGGCATCTCTAGGTCAACATGAATGGAGGGGTCGACGTGAATGGAGGGATCGACATCAAGATGGGGTCGACACATTTTGGTTCACTCCGGGTCGGTACCTTTTCCACTTCAGGTCGATAACTTGGAAAAGGATCGGCAGTTTGGTTTTGGATCCGTGAGTATGGGATCGGCATATTGAATTGGGTTGGTAGCTTTGGGTCGTAGCTCACTACTTTCGGGTCGGTACCGAAGTCTCGAGTTGGGGTTGGCAATAGGTTGAGGGGTCGGCGTAGGAGCTTGGGCATCTGGTCGGTGTGCTTCGGGTCGGTGTTGTGAAGGATTCGGTTCGGCTGAAGTGGATCGGATCGGTGCCTTGAAGGAATGGGGTCTGCATCGAGTTACTCCGAGTCGAAGCGTGTTTTAATTTGAGCCACAAGCGAGTTTGCTCTAGGTCGTACGAGTCATTCCCAGGGCAAGATTGGATCGGCATATTCGAAACTCGGGGTCGACAGTGATGATGGATAAGGAGTTCAGCTATGGTCTTAACGGGCCCTGATCACTCAGGAAGCCCAGTAACTCGAATTTTGCCTATAAATACAGTAGGCGGAGATTCAGAAAAGGGATTCTCATTCTTTTTCCCTTCATCTTCTTCACTAAAGCTACTCTACCATTATTGTTTTTAAAACTGTGGATTATAACTGTAATTGATTTTAACATCAATAAGAAGGAAATTTCTAGAGTGGACGTAGGCCAGAGCCTGCCGAACCACTATAAATCATCTGTTGTTACTACTTTCTTTTTAATTTTGATTGTTCTTCATATTTATACTCTCAACATATAGTCTATCTATTATCTATGACTGTGAATTGGTGCTTTCTGCGGTGTTTGGTTATTAGTGATCAATTTTGGCGCTAATATATCTCATTTTAATGCATTTACAAACTAAAGAAAGAAACCAAATTCCATCTTCATTATCAAAGGCTAGGTATTCCAAGTCTCTAGCAAAGCAAATAGGAAGTGAGTGTAATCTTAATCTCTTTCCTTTGATTTGTATATTGTTGTTTCTTTTTAGTGTACTCACTAGTTGGGGGTGAGATCACTTTTCTTGTATCTTTGTGTGGTATATGTGAAATCATTTGGGCTTCTTTGATATCATGAGTTTATGTGATTAATTTCAGGGACGAAATTCTTTTAAGGAGGGAGAATGTAACGACTCGCTTTTTTAGTGTAGTATTTTTAATTTAATTTATAGGATTTTTCCAATTCCATATAATATTATATTTAAACATATAAGAAGAAAAGTTGAATTTTTCTACTCTTTGATTGGGCTACACTTTTATACTTATCCATATAATTATTATATTTTCACTTATTCCTAAGCTTCACTTTAAGCTTTCCATTTCTATTGGTCCGGAAATCCAAGTCGTCTTTTCGAACCAATAGATAATGAAAGCTTAGAGTGTAAGATTAGGAATAAGTTAAAATACAATAATTATATGGATAAGCATGAAAGTGTGGTCCAATCAAAGAGTCAAAAGATTTAACTTTTCGTCTTATAAGTTTAAATAATATTGTATAGAATTGGAAAAATCTTATAAAATAAATTAAAAATATTATACCAAAAATCAAGTCGTTACATTCTAGTACTCTCTAAAAGTGAGGGTGAACATGACAATCACTTAAGGGAGGTACTAAAGAATATCGAAAAGGGTCTGCTTTGGGGTTGAGGATTAAGTGGCTATTGTAGGGTCCGCCTGTTCGAATAAATGAAGTAGTAAGTGGTTGCATAGGACTTCTTACGATATCAGTTAGGGAGTACTAGAGAGGGGTTCGCCTTATGTTAGGTTTTAAATGATGGGAATTTGCTTAGGATATATGTATTAAATGGTCAGAGTCTGCTTAATTCTCGTTAAAGAGGTATTAGGTGGCTTAGGTACTTTCTTTCATATTATTAGAACATGGTTGATAGTAGTTACATTAGATTGGAAAGGGCCTTTGGTCTATAGTTCAAGTTACGTTAGGGAGCTAGATTGGAAGAGCTTTCAGGCTTACAGTTGGATGTATTCTTGGTAGGGAAAAATATAGGATGCATAAGACATATTATTATCTAAATAATACTTTCCAAATACTATTATGGTAAGACTTGAAATTTTCATTCATTCGACATTGTTATTCTGACCCCCTCCTCATTATAACACACAGGTTAGGGAAAACAATGTTGACAGAGAAGATGAGGCAGAGGCAAAGAGATGTGGCACTTTATCTATCTATTTATGTTTTTGATATATTTGGTGTACCCAGTGTAAAACATGTTGATGTGGTTTTTAGTAAATTGAATTTTGGATATTTGAGACGACATCTTGTATTTATGAGATTGGAATTCTTGTGAAATGAGTACTTATTTCTATTGTTACATTTTATCCTTTCTGTTGTGAGATTATGATAGTATAGATAGATAGCTATGTATATAGTTCATTTTATGAATTTTACCAACCAACAACCAGCTTTGGAATGAGCCTTAGGTCGATGGGCTTTTATTGGGTCGAAAATTAGGCCCGTTTCGGAGAGGGTTGTTACAGTGACGTCCATCGACCAATAATAGTTAGGTTTGATTTGAAGCATTAAAGGTAAAACGCTATTTAACAGAGAATTTTTCTTCAGTGTTATGAGGTTAATATCATGGTCAACTATGGTCCGCTTAAAGTCAAAATCTCTGCCTAAGTAGTAATGGTAATAATAAATGTTATTATTGAACCGAAGACTTTTTTATGGAATAACGGAGTTGAATGTGCATAATATTAGGATTTTGACCTAAAGAAATTTCATAAATCCTAAAGTGATACAGTGTTGATAAAGAGAATTGGCATAAATAATCTTCACTAAAGGTACCGCTTGAATTTGTAAAGTTGGCTTTTACCAATGGGATTTTGAAGCGATGAATTAAGTCAAACTGTCACCCCATTAGCTAAGATAATGTGTGAACGTAAGTATTTAAATTATGTAAATATTAATTGCTGGCTAAATTCAAACCTATGAGTTGCACAACCGAATCTATTCAGTCTCCGAAAAACCGCTAGATTTAGTTGATTTGTGATAATTATAAATTAATTAAATTAATTAATTTTTTTGAAACATTAATTATTATTGTATTTATTTCATTAGGTTGTGATTAGTAAAATGGAGTTACCTTAGAATTGTTCGGTATGCTATTTGTAATTTATTGAGTGCATTTATAAAAGTTGTATATATGCATATTGATATATAACATTGATAAGAATTTAAGTTGGATTTACATGTTGTAATTTACTAATCGTTATGAAATGATTTTTTTACCATTTATGGCCCTAGATATGGCCGGCTAAATATGGTGGAGAGGGAGTTTAAGTCATGATATGGTAAAGGAGGGGTTTTTGCTAGATATTTTTGGCAATCTCTCCCTATAAAAGGGACCTTAAACTATTTGTTTTAATTGAACTTTTAAGCATCCACACTCTTCATCCTTGGCCAAAAAACATCTTTCATCCCTTTTATTTTTGTACTCCATCATATTCAAACAAATAAATATACTGGATTAGTGTTGGTGGCTTCATGTTTACAACAATGGTTGTAGATCTAAAATATATAAGGAGTATGTTTAGATCAAACAGTGCTTCTATGGTCTTATCACTCAAGGTATAATTCATCTTATTCATTCAGTTATTGATTGTGATCATTGTATATCAAATCTTTTACATATCACCTTTTCATATATGTTATAGATTGTCAATTTATATTAGTTTAAAATGTAATGTTTGATCAGTATGCATCATCATAATACATAAATACATACATGCATGCATGCATGCATACATACATATATCTATGTAGTGATAAAAAGTAAATACATAATCATTTATTTTTCAATTGTAAAATGCTGCTAATCTGTGGAACCGAATTAGATTTCATCTTCGAATGACATCAGCAGCACATGCAATCTTGTCTGAGTTGATTCAACTCATTAACCATTTCTTTCCTCAAAAAGGCATACATAGAGATTCAGCAAGTATAGTGGTGATAACACTTATCCACCATCTATGGATGGAGAGAAACGCAAGATTTTCTCAGAAAGATATCTTAGTGCAGATAAAAGAGAGAAGGTGATAGAGATCAATACTAGAGCACAATTTCATAGACGGGTTTCGCAAGTGGAGCCGAGTGACATGGATTTCTTAGAAAGCTACTGGACGAAATTGTGGTTTCCTTTTAATATTGTAATTGGGTCAGCTTATTTGTATTAGAGGATGTTGTGGTGTAACGAACCAAAATTTTTAGTGATCTTATTTATTAAATTAATTTAAATTTTATGAAATTCTAAACAATAAAATTTGAAATTTAAAATTTATTATTTGGAATACCTCTATTTAAATATAGGAACCGGTAAATTTCTGTTAATATTGAAGTCTATTTTATTGTGAAATTATTTAAATTTTAATCAGTTTATATTTGATGATAATAAAATATTTTTCAAACCTGAATATTTTAATACAATAAATTTGGAAATCATCTTCTGAGTGAGACGTCATATTTCGCTTCTTCAAATTTGGACATCTATTGCTCCGTTTATCTAATTTCTGACGTTTTAGCAGCATTTTCGGTACCGACTATCAACTTTTGATACGAAGGTCGTACCATTGATATCTGTATACCGTTTTGATCGTCTCATCGTACTGATCACCATGGTATATTTATCTGTATTTTAGGAACCGAGACACGATGGAAATGATAATAATGGTCTGTTGTAACCATACCTAGAATTTTGAATTTGCACGTTCCTTCGGTTCCAAAATGAAACGTGCTACTCAAACAAGCATTAATTGCCATTCCAGCTGTTTGCATTTATTTTTGCTATTTCATTGGCGTGACTTTTGCCATGCTCACAGAAACACATTTGTACAATTTTTCGGTTTTCTTTATTATAAAAAATGAGATATAAATTTACGTGTATTGTTCACATCCTTCTTCTCAAATCTCTCCCATTTTTATTTTCTCCCGCCTGTTCTTTTTCTTCTCCTCCCTGCCATCTTTCTCTCTTCTCTCCACTTCAAGACAACTCGAAATCTTCCCAAGCGTGCTCCTAGTGATTTAAAGTCGAGCCCTTCTCCTCCGGCACCATTTCGACCTCAAGCCGACTATCTCCACCTTCATTCAACCCACCCTGACCGTGCTTCACTCCTCCACAACCTTGTAGCCCACGCCTTCCACTCTCCAGCCATGCCTCCTTCTTCTTCTTCTTATTATAGGTTAGTTGTTATATATATTTAAGAAATTATATATTTATCTTCTTCTTTGTTTTGGGTACTAGAGTTCTGTTTATTTGATTTAGATTTGTATAATTGGTTTATTACAATCTGTTAGCATACCTTACTCGTTATTATGATACCTAGTTTACATTAGTTACATATAAAATACTATATAATTGTTCATCATATTTAAGTTATATATTATGAAGTATATTTTGTTATAATTGGTACTTATATATATATGTGAAATTTACACGAGTTGCGTATAATATAAGTTTATATAGGGAAGCTGTATGTGCATGTATATATTTTACCTATTGGGTGTCTAATATTTTTTTCTTTTCACATTTTGTTTCGACTGTTTAAAGTGCATGTAATAATATACTTATATTAGTTGTTTACAAAAGTATACGTTGATGGGTAATCTATAGTTTATTTATTTATACTGCTATTATGTATGTAAGTGTTATTCTATCGATTTCGTATAAAATGCCTAGATTTCAGCTTATGAACATAGATTATGTAGTGTTAATGTAGTTTTGTTATTTACTGTTTGTGTTACAATATAGATTAGATATTTAATATACAAATGGTATAGTACGTGCATTTTAAATGAAATAGTGCTTACCGCATATTATTTTATAAAGGAAATCATTTATTTTATAAGTACGTATGAGCTTATTATATATTAAGTATTGATTTAGAGAAATGATATAGATTTTGATTTTGTTAACATTTGTTTTTTCCAAATATACTGTAAAGGTTTATTTTGATTTATGTGTGTGTAAATTTAATATTGATTTTGAAATAGATTATAACGATTTTATTTTATCTCATTTTAGTATGAGCTAATATTAGACTTTAAAATTTTATATATTCCGATCGATTACTCTTTGTCAGCTTTGTCCGTCCAAATTCGTGCCAATTTTGTTCTTTGAATTCGTGCTTGGATTCGTAACACATCTCATTCTCATTCATCTCTAGCCTCAAAAGGTGAGCAATCACTCACGATTAACGTTCTTGTATTTAATAAATTTGATTTCAATTGAACCGACAATTGAAATATGCTGTTGTAGTTATTTAAAATTGTTATATATGCAATTATCTGCAACTATTAACCTATGGGATATGACACTATATCCCGTTGTTTATATTTTATTAATCACTGATGATAGATGCCCGTTGTTATATGTTATATTTTATCGTATATGTCCTCACTCCGCAAGTTCCCTGTTAGTATAGAATTCCTATGGGTTGAAATGATACATACCCGAACGATCTATAGAATAGGAGAAAACCGTTATGGGTTGAAATGATAGACCCAAGTGATTTTCATTTGAATTGAATTTGGGATTGCGAGTTGAAATGATATACCTGTATATATTTAAATTACGGATTGAAATGATAAATATCCGTATCACTTGACCATATGATAGAAAATTATATGCAGACACTGTTGGTCTATATGTAAATATTTTGAAAATGATCTCTATGGTTATGAAAGGAAATATATATGGTTTTACTTAATATTGAAAATATATTATATATAAATAAGTTTTAATATAAAGTAGATTCAATAATAAGCTTTAATTTAATAAAGTTTGACTTAATTTATATATAATAGTATAGGTATTTATTTAAAAATTTATTTTAAAAACATAGATTTTTATAATGATTTGAATGAGTTAAGGTTGGGTAAATAAATTTGAATTTATTTGAAATTTTATTTAATAAGAATTTTATTTAATTGAATCGATTTGAAACTATTGAGGTTGAAATTCAAAGATACGATTTTATAACTTGATTTTGATTTAAGTAATTTAATGAATATTTCACGTTTAAATAAATCGAAGAAAATATTTAGAAAAATGTAATTTAAGGTTATTTAAATAATACTGAATTTATTAAGCGAACATTTTAAGACTAAATAATAATGAAGTTAAATCAAGATCTACATGAAACTGTTAAATTTAGTTTTGAAAATGTTGAATATTTAAAGCCTTGAAATTCTTGGAATTTAAATGGTTTATTTTGTGGTTCAAATCCGTATTTGAAATCGATATAATTTGAATTTTTTATTTAGAAACTGAATCGAATTGAAGTTGATAAACTGAGATTAAATTAAATTTGAATTTGGAATTCGAGATGATTTGAACCGATTTGTGAAATTTGAGGAAATTATAGATATTGTACTTCATAAATTATTCTAATATATATACACACACACTATTTTTAATAAAAACTAATTTTGATAAACCAATTTAATACACGAATTATTTTACTATATAAAATATTTTATTTTACAAAATATTTTATTTTATATCTATTATTAAATTGTTTAAGTGGTGGAAGTTATGATTTCAAAGTTGTGGTTTCCAAAGAATTATGATCTCAAAGTGATTTGGTTTCAAAAGTGTTGTAACTTTGAAAGTGCTATAATTTGGAAATAGATATATTTGAAATCGAAATGATATTTTGGTTTTGAAGTATAAATTATTTTGGAATGACCACAGTGTTATAATGACATTTAATTGTTAATAACATATGTTACTACATAGTAGATAGTTTAACGGATCCTTAGAGGATGGTTATCCCAAACATCCTTTGAGTTACTTGTATTTCAGTTGATATTTCACTTGAGTTGAATTTATTGATATAAGAATGTTAATCCCGACTTGAGTGTTTTGTGTTTTGATTTACGCTCGGGTCAGACTGAGTGATACAACATTTGAGACTCACCTTTGGACTTTGGAGCTTCGCCTGGAGATCCAACTATCGATTTAGCTTTCAGCTTTTCCAATTGATTTGTTCAAAGATGTCATCTATTTGTATTCAAGACTTCAGTGTATTTGAGATATTCTGTTGTATCTTATTTCTAACTCTGATGTTTATATAGTAGCTTCATGAACTACTATTTATACATTCCTCTACATTATTATTATATTACTCTGTATCTGTGATTCTGTGATTGATCTATTTACTGTATATACTGAGTTTTACCAAATATAAATTAACAATCTGATATTTTGAGAAACTTAAGTCCGGCATGTGCGGATGCGAATGGTTGAAAATACTGGGTCATTACATGTGGACTAGTATATTAGTCATATGTTTAACACAAAACATCGAGGCATGACATCTACTTAATCTATTTATGCAGAATCTATATTAGTCATTTATTTTGCTAGATGGATGTCCACGTACAGAACATGGATTTATTTTTCTAAAAAGATGTCCAAATAATCTACTTAATTTATTTATGCAGAACGCAGATTTATTTTGCTAAACAAATGTAAAATTTTAGTATAACCTTCGTATGGTTAGTTAATGGCATCGACAATAGAATCCCTTTTGTCCAAAACTATGCTTTGTCAAAGAAAGTTACCTTTAAAACAATTTGATCCATGGAAAACAAAGTAAAAACTTAAATCTCTTTTTATGTAATTAATTCAAGTTAAACCCTTAACTAAATGATAGTCAAATCTTAATTATGCTTAACTCAAACTTAATTATTAATTAATAAATAATTAACTTGTAACAATCATTTATTTATTAATTAATTAATCATAATTAAACACTCGCTTAGTAATTAATTAACAATCAATCTTATACTTAATTAATAATATTAAAAACTAACCTTATACTTAATTCATAATTAATTTAAAATTAATCTTACTCAATCAATAATTAATTAAAATTAATCTCACTTTAAAAGATAATTATTTAGTAACTATTTCTCCACTTAATTAAAATTAATAAACCTTGTTTAACGCTTAATTAATTATTAATTACCAAATTTAATTAATTAAAAATTAATTATTAAATTCTTAATTAACTTTATTAAAAATCTTTATTAAGTTTATAAAACATCTCTAAAATACGTTTAAGTATAAAAACTTAATTTTATAAAAAGTTGAAATTTCATCAAACTGCATCCATAGCGACTATCACTATGGATACCATAACTTAAAATTGTTTTTCTAAGTTTACTTTGAAAACTTATCACTTTTGGAAGCTCATTTACTTTTCCAAAATTGATGGTAAGTTTTTATAAAAGTAAAAATAAGTTTAGAACCTAAAGGTGATTTTTTTAATTTAAAAATAGTTTAACATAACTTTTCCTCAAGGAATCCAAGTCGCTAATACCATATAAATGTGCCAACTTTTCTTAGCATATAAACACATGATCATGTTCATAGCTTACACAATATTAACAAATCACAAACATAAGTAAAGATTTCAACTTTACATCATCCATCACATAAAGATCCCGACTTGCAAACTTCTACTAACATTTAGCTTCCATTTTCGAGTTTATACTACATCATAACCAAACATATATATACATGCACAAACTAACCAACATCAAATCCGACCAAACAACCAAGATATTAAACAACAAAATAGACAACGTTTCAAGGTTAAATCATTTTCCAAAAGAAAGAAATTTACCCACCAAAATCGACCAAATCCTTTATAAAACTTGAAATAGGCCTAGATCTTTGAAATTTTCTTTTAAAGAAATAATTTTTGGCCTTAAACATCACAAAATGAGCTCGGCCTATGGAGTGGGTAGGCTCGACCATTATTGTTAGAGGATGGGTTGGCTTTGTTAAAGAAGCAAAAGTGGTACAGGAAGATGAATAAAGGTTTTGAAACAAGTTTAAGAGCTTTCAAAGTGAAAATGAATTAATTTTTAAAACTTTGGAAAGGCATGCACTAGTACAAAAAGTGCATATTGTTTCGCCTCATTTGCATCGGTTGAAGTAAAAACTGATGCAAATAGAACTATTTGCATCAGTTCTATCTTAATAACCGATGCAATTGGTACGTGGAAAGCAATAGGTAATAAAAAATCAAATTTGCATCAGTTGTCACCAACAACCGATGCAAATACGTCGATGCAGATAGTTTTAGACTCATCGGTTTTAAAGTCAACCGATGCAACTACATGTTGATATCAAAGATATGAAATTTAGGTGGGCAATAATAAAAAATTGGTTCCAAAGTTACTACTTTAGACAAATGTACTCCTTCCTCCTCAATAACCCACTCCGGAAAAAAAATTCTTCTCCTCCTCAGAATCCTCGGTGCTAGAAAATTTATTTTTTACTTCTTTTCTTCTTCAACAAATTAAACGAGATGCTAAAATGGGTTTTTTTGTTGCTAATTAACGTCTGCTATTAGTTTTCAAGCTAAAATTCTGCTACAACCTTGCTAGTGACCCTTATTGCTAAGACGAATAAGCTCTAATCGTAGAATTGGACGCTCTGTTGATGGCATACGAAGATGATTCATGGCCAATCCCCAAAGATTCTCAATGAATACAGAAAGTCTGGAACCTGAAGGTAACTACCAAATTCATAATGCTCCTAATTATTACTATACGGTGCAATTTTAAAATAATGATGACTGACAAAATTTTGGGTAAAAAGACCTTTTCCTGCTATGGCAAACTACTATTAATTGATTCATGGCACCTGGATATGAATTTAAGCAGGTGGAAATAAAATAAGTACGAATATTGGTTAAATTGTACAATTTGGATGTGGAAATGTGGACTCATGACAACAGTATAGCATGGAAGAAATACACAAAATATGCTAGAGTTCAAATTCAAGTTACTGTTCAGCCCACTTTAGTTACAACAGTTCCAGTTCTCTATTACATAATGGTGTAAAGAAAATGTGTGAGTCTAATACGAATTTATCCCTCCAAAATGTGAACAATATGAAATCTTTGGCCATAAATCATCTCTTCACTTCACTTCAGCACAACCACAAAGATCCCCAAGAAATCAACAGAAACAAGTGAAACATTTGCAACAAATCAAAGCGGTTCAGAAAATGACAAGGCTACACAATAGTGATAAAATAATTCAGATGAATTCTTTAAGGTAACTGACATTGCATCATCAGTCACTGAACCATAGAAAGGTGTTAAAGAAGCAAATAATAAGGATATAGAAAATCAAGCAAATACTACTGCAGCAACAAAATAGAGCACGAAAACAAATGACCACCGAGAATTCCTCGACCAAGAACTACGGCATTCCATAGAGATATATACACTATAAAATGTGGAAGATGCAAAAGAAGAAGAAATCCTTAGTGAAGATGACCAGATAGATGTGTCAGAGTTTATCATGAAAAATCCAACTTATCCTACAAATATTAAGGATTAACCTGTTGTTCAAAAACAAGCTCCTCCTAAAAAATCGTTACAATGCAATTTGAAAATCAAATAAGTCTTATTACTAGGAATATTAGGGGTATGAACACACCACAAAGAGTATAGGATCTTAGATGAAATAAGCTAACAATTGTTGGCTCGGTAGAAAACAAGCTAAACAATGATAATCTTATTTAGATGAAAAATCCCAACAAATTGGGATGCTGTAACTAACAATACATCTCAGGTGAAAGGGCGAATACAAGTCACTTGGGATACTACGATTTGGTGCATCTCTATTTTATCATCCTCTACTCAACATATTACTATGAATGCAATCAACACCGGTGTTACTTCTATATGTATGTATGTCTATTTTCATTTGCACGTTATTTTGTTTAAAAATCTATAATTAAACTATGACGGTTTATGCCTGATTGCTGAACTACTAGAGGGTTTGTGTTACTTCTATATGTAGTTCGTTATAGCATGGAAGTATCCATCCATGTCTAAGATTGCTGAACTCATTGGTCATACCTCTAGAGTGCTCTTCATGGCCCAGGTATAACATATACATTGATTATTTTACTTTGATTCAGTAAATTTTATCATTTTGCAATTCAATGTAACATAACCCGAGTTGTAAATATATCTAGAGTCTTGATGGGTGCACAGTAGCTTTAGCTGGAGAAGATGAGACATTAAGATTTTGGAATGTTTTCGGAACACCTCAAGTTGCAAAACGTGCTCCTAAAGCCAATACTTGACCATTCAGCAGTATCAACCTTATTAGGTAATTAAATTGCCAGTAGCAAATATGACACCAGAGATGCAGTTCGGGACTTACCACAATCTTCCACATTTGTGTACTGAGGTATTTTTGTCATTTTTAGACATCTTTCATCATTTGCTTAATTATATATGTTCTTATGCATGCTGATATACTTTGCTTCGTTGATATGCAGGCTAATGATGCGTTCGAGTAGGCTTAAAAAGCTAAGTATTCCAACATTATTTATCTTTGATTCTATCTTATATTATAATTAGTATTTATATTATAGTTCGAATGTATGGTTTATTTACTTTGGTTACCTCTCTTGTAGTTGTTCTTTGTTTAGGTTTTATTTGCCATTTTTGCATTTTTGTCTGATAGTTGTTTTAAGTTCATATGTCTAGGTAAGAATCTTATGCAATGTTATGAATGCATACGAGCATATTTAATGCAAATTCATCTTTTTCTTTCCAGGGTTATCCATCATCTTTTCCACTTCTTGGTCATTTCATTATGGTCTTCAGGGAGTAGCAGTACGCGGAGGGATTGCCTTATCAGATTTTGGTTTCAGTTTCCAAGGTAATTTGTGAAATCTTTTTTTTATGTGTTCAAACTTTTCAACTATTTGAGTCGAACGAAAGATAGTACTATGGCTTAATACATGTAAATAAGTTATATTTCTTGGCTTGTTAGCTACTGTTCAAAATTCTCGTCTTGGTTTAATTCAATGGAGTTTATGTTTATTTCTTTGTCGATGGATGCTTATCCTGTATTCATTGTGTGGTTGATGAACCTCTCTTCAAATCAAGGGAAGGCAATTCTGCTCTGTCTTGTTACTTGTGAACACAATGTAGAAATGCAAACAAGAAAGCAATTCTGGCCTCTCATTTATTACTTGTGAACAGAATGAATAGCAGTTACAGTCAGAAAACTAAAACTTGGATTGAAAATGCAAGAGAAGTTTAAGTCTTTTGACCACTTGGCAGCACAACAGTCTTCTTCCTCCATTTCTTCAGACATTCATAACAGCAAATATTTCATGTCGTCTTCGTCCGTGTCTTCTTCATTGCAGTCTTCTTTAGAAATGCATATATAGCAGCAAATATTCTATGCCATCTTCATCCATGTCTTCAGACACTCGTAGCAACAAACACTTCATGCATTGAATCCGCCTGATTTCATCATGATGTTAAAAAAAGATCATTTTTACTATGTACAAGTTCATGTTATTGGTTATAGACAGTTCAATTGATGCACATATTGGGTTACACAATGTTATTTTACCAGAAGATCCACACTTATCATCTAATAAGACTCGTAAGAAGGTATGGCATGATGCTAATTCTTTTTTATTAAGAGAAAGCATATTGGTTCTTACTAACATGTTTATTTGTTGTAAATATCTACTCCTTTTTCTGTTTCTGTAGAGCAATGCAACAAAATTCCCAAATGATGTTGAACTCTATGAACATCACACAAGGACAGACATTGATGAGCTAAAGATTCCGTATGGAAAGGTCCCTCTTTGTTTCATTTTATGTTTCATGCTTTTAATACTGTTCAGTTCCAAGTGTATGAACCATTATGCTACTAAAATTGTACTAAATGATTGTACTAAAGATCTGAATTATGCTACTTAAATGAATGTATGAACCATTATTTTGTATAGATTATTAACACTGTAATTGATATATGCTTTTTTTGGCATTATGTTATTCATTTTGTATTTGCCATCAAATTTAATTTTGAATGATTGTAATATTGCATGCAATAATTGTTTGTTATAACCAATAATATATATATATATATATATAGTCTATTTGAGTACTGTAATAATGATTTCTGAGAATGGCTTTTTCGCATCAGGTATAAATAGCTGATGCAATAGAGGGATTAGTCTGCATCGGTTGTTAAGCAACCAACCATATTTTGCATCAGTTGTTAGTAACAACCGATGAAAAAAGGATATTTTTGCATCGGTTTTAGAACTGATGCAAAACTGTTAAGCCCGTTGCATCGGTTGCATATGCATCGGATGTTGAACTAATGAAAAAGGGGGATAAACAACCGATGCAAATGGCCTGTTTTGTAGTAGTGAGGGAAGCCATTAACAAGTTTTATAAAGCTTACAGAAGATGAAAAACTTTGAAAAGGATGGAAAATGAAATGGTAAAGGAGAGAAATTTTAGAGTTAGTTTTATATAAATGGAAATTGTAGTGTTACCAAAATAGCCTTTCTTACATACCCTCCATACGTCAAACTCCACATCATCACTCATCCTCCTTTCTTACCTTGTAATACACATTTCTACATCCCTTCTTACACACTTTCACATTAGGTACAAAACCATGTTTTGCATGTTGGATAATAAGGTGTTCTTATGTACCTTAAGTTTAAATTTACACCTAAACTTCATTTCATGCCACATCTTCTTTATTTTATTTAACTAAATTTATATATCTACCTTATTATAATTAACTTTAACCATACTTATTTTATTTGTAAATGTGTATATGTAAACTACAATGTGCACAACGTTTTTCATAACTCGAAGACACTGTAACGTCAGAAATTAGGAAATCGATTCCGATCACATTTTCTAATTTCCTTTGAACCATTTATTTTTGTAAGCACATATTGAAACTCATTTCACCATCACTAATTAATAATTAAAAAAGAGGTGTTTTTGAATAATTAAAATCCAGTTATTAATTATTTAAAAATATATTACATATCCATATTTAAAGTGATTAAATTTTTGGTCATTATATTCTCCCCCCTTAAAAGAATTTCGACCTCGAATTCCACCACAACTCAAACCCAAAAAGAAACATCCAAATTACTCATAAGTCCGCATGATGTTCATAGATCGTCCATATGCAAAAATATAATTTGATTTCTACTCGAATACATAACTCCTCTTCCAAACTTATACCGCTCGTCTAATTCCCTAGTTCGGACTCCGATCTAGTTCCTTGATTAGGAACCTCCGTTCTTCTTACATAGCAATATACTACGATGGAAAACATTGGTTCCATATCAAGGGACCATACCAAGCGATTGCTGTCAAAAATCGAGTGATATGTCCTTATTTGAAATGATGTGACACACCTTAAAGTCATGTACTCGAATCTTGGATCAAACTTATACGAAAAGATGAATGATCTATGCCTAACTTACATACTTATTTTACTGGTTCTCACCGATACCAATTTCTATTTCTACTAAATTATTTATGAAAACATTTAATAGAACTAACTTAAGCTTAAATTTGTTGTAATACTCTACTACATCCTGAGAGTATATGCCACTATTTGGTTTAACTTTTTCGTTTTGAATTTATTTCTCTTAAGCAAACTCGAGATCCAAATACCCTGTTTTTATTTCAAAACTCTTTTAACATGATTTTTATACTTTTTAATCGTAGAAAACATATTTATATAGCCCAAGTAACCCTAAAATGATACTAAGGAACTGGGTGAAGGAAATACTTAAGAGAACTGCTTACCATCCGAACACATCTCTTTCCCATTTTTAGTTATTTTGGGCCACTCGAACTAGTAACATAAGATTCTTCTTCTATTTGAAAATCCACTTCATAAAATACATGCACACACACTTCTTACTTAAAATTCTCTTTCAACATGTTCATACTTCGAAACTTTCAAGTACTACTACTTATTATTTTCTCCAAAAATCCTTTAAAATAATAATATGCATATATTTATTTTAAATCAACTCATGCTTTTGGGATTTAATCAAAATCTACCCTATTAAAACATTCTTACATCAAATTGTATGGTAGCATTTTCTCACTTAGAAACTCGAAGATGAAAACCAATGATACTGCAGTCATTATCGGGATTATTTTCCAATGACCAAAACGAGTTCAGTGTTTTCTACCCTTTTAAATTAATTTCAAAATGATTCCATTCATAAATACTTTCAAAATAATACCATTATTATTTTTCCCAAAACTTCGAAATTTTGTTCCAAAACATCGAGTTTTCAGTTCTCAAATTCTCGTTTTGAATTCTCTATCATTTATAACCTTTATAAATAAATCATACTTAAATAATTTCACCTTTGTATAAAAAACATTTCACAATGTTTATTCTTAGTTTAGATTATAATAAAAATTCTTATTACAATCAAATTTAAATTTAAGTTTTTAATGCAACATTATCGCCAAATGTCATATAGTCAAATCATGAACCTGAATTCATAGGGTGCTCGTATTTAATTTAACTAAAACAATAAATGTCATAAACTATCTAAGCCGAACTAGTTAACAGTAGATGGTAATGATCAAATATTATCATTCTTTAACAACATATCCTAAATAAATATAATTGCTTTCTAAAAAAATTCTTTAAATACAAAATATAATCTAGTTAAAATTATTTCATTTACCTAATTTAAAAACAATATTATGTCGGTTGGCCTTGTTTAAGTGTTTTAGAGATTCTTATCAATAAAGTTGGCCACTCTTATTGACTCGAACCCATAAAACCACTCAACAAATCAATTAACATAATATAAAATATTTTTATAAGTAACAAGTGCGCGCTCTTATATACATACACTTAAACTCACTCTAAAGTGTCACTTACCCTATCTAATGAGTTTAACCTACCCTCGCTCAACCTAAGCACGGATACTAGATGCAACGATCTGCCTTTCTTACTGCTAAAGATGACACTTAATACATCCTCAGCATTCGTGTGCCAATCGTTTATTTGTTCAAAAGATGGGTCATTAAGGGTGAAAGAAAGAAGAAAGATAGAATAGAATCTCACACTACATGACAAATAATAAATAATATAAAATCAATTCTTTACAAAAGGAAATAACTTTAATTTACATACACACATCAGAGTACAACACATACTTATCAATAGCCCTAGATAGTTATAACAACATGCCCTTGCAATTGTTGCAGAATATAACAATAATATATTGAAAACGAATAATTAGGTAACTATGGAGCCTCCTGCTCGTCCATCATCTTCAAAGAGCCCAAAGGAAACCTACTACTCTCAGACTACTCAAATATAATTGAGTATCCGAGAGTTTAGAGAAAATAAACAACTCGAGTCAGACAAAAGGTTTGGTATGAATACAATATGTGAGACCATGCCATCATCTGTGGAACGAGTTTGCCCTCACAATAACAACATCCAATTGCAACAATGGATATAAATAATTAAACATCACGCAGTGCTCATGACACTTCACGATGAAACTTAGAAGGTAAATTTAGAAATTTAGAATCAAAGGAAAGAAGGGCAATTTTCCAACAAATGACTAGGAGGGTGCACCCCCTTTATCGAAAGTATACCTCTAGTCTTTATACTTTGAGAGGGTCACTCTCTCCTGTGACTCCTCTTAGAAACCAAGTCCGATCCCGCCAACCTTGTCTAGTATTCGAGTATTTCATATCTTATTATGCATATAACTAAAACCAACCTAGAATAAATGTGAATATACCCTAATGGAAGGTACCCCACATAGCTTGGCCCCTACTCGCTCTCTAGCTTTGGTCATTTTCGACAAAAGGTAAGGATGCTCAAATGAGCAATAAATCTTTATAGATTGACAATGCATAATGAAGAAAACTGAACCAATAGTTAATAAATTAACTATCGAGGATAATTAAAAATGATCGTATATGGAAACTAAATTTCATTTTCTTATCACTGTTCGTCGATTCCAAGTAAGTCCTATCCCTTGGTTAAAAACGAAGTTGGGCAAGTTGAGGTAGTGTTATCTCTAGGCATTGCCTTGATGAAATTTTTAACATTCAAGATAGAACCGAGTCATGCCTCGATGTTTAGTGTTAAAAGTATGATCCTTTCCATATAAACGATATCGTTTACAGAACTACTTTTCCATAATCGAATCGAACTTTTACATTTAAAAGCAAACTTGTGTTGGGGTTTCACATTAAAAATATCAACTTTAAACAACGCTATAAGAATGATTTTTTAGCTTTAAAACACGGTTAATTTCTTCAATATCATTATTAAAAATGATTAATCAACTTTAACCAATGATTAATTACTTCAAACATCTTTATTTAAAATAACCAATTAGCTTTAATCCAGATTAATCACTCCAAACAAATCTATTTTAAAATGATTAATTAACTTTAATCATTCTTGTTAAATGATTCATTAACTTTAAAACATCATTGTTAGAATAATTAATCAACCCTTAAACATCATTATTATAATGATTAATCAATTCTAAACATCGTTGTTAAAATGATTAAGTAAATTTAAAACATCATTATTAAGTGATTAATTAGTCTTAAAACATCATTAACAAAACGATTACTTAACTTTAATGCATCATTAATTATATAACTAATTAACATTAAACATCATTAGTTAAAATGATTAATTAATTTTAAAATGTCATAAATAAAATGATTAACAAATCTTAATCACGTCATTATTTAAATAATAAATTAACTTTAATTATGATTATTTAAAATGATAAATTAATTTTAAAATGTCATTAATAAGATAAATAATTAACTTAAATCTCATCTTTATTTAAAAAAATTAATTTTCTTTGTGAGACTCATGCACAAAATTTAATAAAAATATTTCAGAGAGAATTACAATTCCATTCCAACATCACGTAATATAAGGGTGAGCACAAATTCGTAAGCAAGTAACAACTGAACATAAATAGAGAACATCTCTTATCCAATGTGAATTTACTATTATACAATTTAATGTCCCAATCAATAATATAATAGCAGAACGAGAATTTATTCTACAAGATGGATGTCCATATAATTTACTTAATTTTTTTTATAGCAGATTGAGAATTTATTCTGCTAAATGAATTTCCACATGATCTACTTAATTTATTTATAGTAAAATGAGGATTTGTTCTACTAAACAGATGTCCAAATAATTTACTTAATTTATTTATACAAAATGCGGATTTATTCTGCTAAAAAAAGGTCAAAGTTTAGTATAACCTATTCACATTTATTTGCTGACCTAATGGTTTCGACAATAGATTCTCTTTTATTCAAAACTATGCTTTGTAAAAGAAAGTTAGCTATAAAACAATTTGATCCTTGGAAAGCAAAGTAATTAAAAATTTAAACCTCTTTTTAAGTAATTAATACAAGTTAACCCTTAGCTAAATCATAGTCAAATCGTTTTTTAGCAAAGCCGGTCGGCTTTAGAGTGGGTTGTGCCACTATGTACATAAATAAAGAGCAGCTGTTCTATACATGCACATCACAACTATAATCTAGTTTTATAGTGGCCAGACCACTAAGTACAAGAATAAAGAGAAAACACAAGAGCTGGACCTATAGACTAGATTACTCGGTTGGGCACATGCCCCCCGTCATGACTGATATCAACCCTAGTACTAGGACCTATAACATGCTGAACAGCAAAAAAATACTTAGCCAGATTCTGATCAAAAGACGTCGAGAGAGGAGAGTAGAGATAAATCCAATCCTATGTAGGAGCTAAGGATGGCCACCAATTCCTAGAACCAACAATCCCAGTGGTCGTTAGAGAAAGACCATCACCCTCAACGTGATGCACCAACCTTTTCTCATCAGAATCACCTAAAAACATGTGATAACTATGCATCTGCGGCTCATACCTTATTTTCGACACCTCATGAGTCTAAGAACTCTCTTCAGGCTCCCATATAGCAACCTCATCATCAGAATTACTAATTGCATCAATTTTTGTCTCTACAGCGGGAGAAGCAGAAAAAATAGAATCATAGGGAGGCGGAGCACTAACCTTTGGAACCCATTTCATTTCCGTCCCAGGGAGGGGGATTTATTGGTAGGAGAAAGAAGTGCATTCCTAAAACATTTCTCCACAGAATGTCCAAATGAATGACAGATAGTACATATGTTAGACTTCCAGCTATAATTAACTTTTATTTCCGCCTCATGGCCTTCCATGATTCTTACTTTTAATATCGACGATAATGGATTTTCTGAGGTAAATTCAACCAATACCCTAGCGTTTAATAGATTCTTCCGTGCACCAGTATTTGCATTAAAGCATTTGAAATCCCCAATAAGGCTTGCTAATCAATTCAACCCAATAAGAGGTTGAAGGATAGAAGGTATATTAGAGAACGTGGCCTAAACCGAAATAGAAAGAATTTGCTCTCTAACATTATCTATGCCAATGCTCCAAGGAGTCACAATAAAGGGTTTCCCATCGATAATAAGAGGGCTAGTATCAAGCGCTATAAGCCTGTCTTCCCTAGAACCAAATTTAAAAAAGAAAAAGGAATTTAAGAATTGGACATGAAGCGAACCTTTTAGCTTCCACACTCGCATATAGTGCTCACTAACAACCGAGTAAGATGAAGTTGCATCTAGGAAAAAACCAACTAAGTGGTTAGGCCTATGACTCTCCGCCTTTCGAAGAAAAGCAGGTGGAATAACGTTAATTCCATCAACGTCTTAAGAGCCGAGTTTTTGCGGAGAGTATGCACCTGCGTTCCGAGGCAATGCCTTGAACAAAGATGACCAAATTGGTTTGGCTACATTATTAGCAGCGACATCACAACCACCTTTAGAAAATACATTACCTATAGGAACTTCATAGGATTCAGGCAATGGCGTATGAGCAGTAATAGTAGGTAGCATACAACCATTCGATTCAGATCGAGAGTAATTCCCAGCAGTATCCGTAACTTCAACATTATTAACAACATGAGCCGTAACTTCGAAAGTGGCAGATGAGAAAAAAATCAGAACTATCTCCCATCAGATCAGATTCAACGATATTAGATCAAACACTAGAATCTGCAATCACCTAATTTCCAGTAGACGTAACCAAATACGATATAGGAGTAGTAGGATTAACATTTGTTATACCTGATAGTGTAATATCACCAACCTATGATAAGGCAAGGTTAATAGCAAGAGATGAAAAAGGGTTTTTCACACTGGGGACATTAGTGGCTTGTGGCGGTGAGGAAGACTGGGACGTAGGCGACATAGGGATGGGAACGATATTTAGGGGTGGAGCAGGTTCGAAGGAGAGGGCGGCTCCGAAATCGAGAACGAACGACCATATCTGGTTTGAGAAGATGGACCAAAGGAGGCAGTAAACCTTAGTTTATCCTTATGATTCTTGGCCATCAGAGGGGAAGAGACGTAAGGGGATAAGGATGAATTAGATGAGGCTAAGGAGGTGAGAGGAGACGAAGAGGAATGAAGGAGGCCAAAAAATCGCCGTGTGAAGGAAAGATGCTATTTTTTATTCTCAACCGTTTATTATTTTCAAATCTTTTTTTTTGAACTGGTACTTTTATATACAACAAATCAATGGGACAACATATCCTATGTCAAATAAACGTTCGAAAGCAAGTTTCGAACTTGTGACATCCTGCACCAAGCCGAATCAAGTAACCACTTGGACAATGTCAAATTAACAATTAATTATTAATTAAGAAATAATTAACTTATAACGACCCATTATTAATTAATCAATCATAACTAAACACTTTCTTGACAATTAAATAATAATCAATCCAATACTTAATTAATAATCAATTAAAAACCAACCTTAATACTTAACTCGTAATCAATTGAAAATTAATCTTATTAGTCAATAATTAATTAAAATTATTCCCACTTTAAAAGATAATTAGTTATCAACTAATCTCTACTTAATTAAAATTAATAAACCTTGTTTAATACTTAGTCAAATATTAATTATCAAATTTAATTAATTTATAATTAATTATTAAATTCTTAATTAATTTTCTTAAACATCATTATTAAGTTTATAAAACATTTCTAATATACTTTTAAGTATAAAAACTTAATTTTGTAAAAAGTTGAATTTTCACCGAACTGCATCCATGGCAACTATCACTATGGATACCATAACTTGAAATTATTTTCCTAAGTTTACTTTGAAATCTTATCACTTTTGGAAGCTCGCTTACTTTTTCAAAACATAAAGTAAGTGTTTGTAAAAGTAAAACTAAGTTTAGAACTTAAAAATGATTTTTTTTATCTGAAAATAATTCAACATAACTTTTCTACAAGGAATCCAAGTCGCCAATGCCATATAAAGGTGCCAACTTTTCTTAGCATATAAACACATAATCATGTCCATAGCATACACAATCTATAATAAACCACGATCACAAGTAAAGGTTTCAACTTTACGTCATCCATCACATAAAGATTCTAACTTGCAAACTTTTACTAACATTTAGCTTCTGTTTTCATGTTTATACCACGTCACATCCAAAAACATATATACACAAACTAACCTACATCAAATCCAACAAACAACCAAGATATTAAACAATAAAATAGAAAACATAACAACATTAAATCTTTTCCCCAAAAGAAAGAAATTTACTCACCAAAATCAACCAAATCTTTTCTAAAACTTGAAATAGGCCAAGGTCTTTGAATTTTTCTTTGAAAGAAATGATTTTTGACGTTAAACATCATAAAGTGGGCTCGACCTATGGGCTAGGTAGGATCGGCCATGATTATTATAGGTGGGTTTAGCTTTATTAAAGAAGTAGAAGTGGAGTAGGAAGACGAATAAAGGTTTTGAAACAGTGGAGGGCTTTTAAAGTGAAAAAGAATTGATTTTTAAAACTTTGGAAAGGCGTGGAAGCCATTAAAAAGTTTTAGAAAGCTCAAAAAAGATGAAAATTTTCTGAAAAAGATGGAAAATGAAATGGTAAAGAAGAGAGAAATTTTAGAGTTAGTTTTATATGAATGGAATTTGTAAAATTCCCAAAATAACCTTTCTTACATACCCTCCACACATTAAACTCCACATCATCACCTCATTCTCCTTTCTTACCTTGTAATACACATTTCTACCTCTCTTCTTACATACTTTCACATCAGGTACAAAATCATATTTTATATGTTGCATAATAAGGTGTTCTTATGTACCTTAAGTTTAAATTTACACTTAAACTTCATTTCATATCACATCTCCTTTATTTTGTTTAAGCAAATTTGTATATTTACCTTATTATAAATAACTTTAACCATACTTATTTTATTTGTTAATATGTATATGTTAACTACAATATACATAATGTTTTCGACAACTTTTGGACATCGAAAAGTCGAAAATTTGAAAAACGATTTTCGGTCACATTTTCTAATTTTTTTAAACTATTTATTTTTTAAACACATTTTGAAACTCATTTCACCTTCACTACTTAATCTTCAAATAGAGGTGTTTTTGAATAATAAATTCCAATTATTAGTTATTTAAAAATATATTACATATCTTTATTTAAATTTATTAAATTTTGGATCGTTACACATGTACACCCTGTGATATGTTACACGTGCATGCTATACACATATGAGTATATAATGATATAATTATATATAATATAAAGTATTCTTAATTAATTAAATAAAAAAGCAATGTATGATTTTATTTAAAATAATTAGATTGGATCTGAAACAACCATTTAGACTTAATAGGCCTAATATTATCTAAAATAGGAAGAAAAAAAATCTACCTATTTCACCTGCTTCTTACTGGCCCTGTTCCAACAATGGTATCAAAGCCATAATTATCTGTGCAGTCTAAATTAATAACTTTAGAAGCAACTATTGAAGCATACCTATCATTTGGGAGTCTAAAACAACAATTTCTAGCCTTGGAGTAAGATAATAAAGTTTTCTTCCCTCCTTGGCTGTGGTGACCCACCTTTTTAGATGGTTTAAATTGACGATAAACCACACATGTCTAATTTCAAAAAGGAAGATTATCAATTTGATTTAATGAGAGAATAAGAGAAAAGAAGGAGAGCAAAACACAAAATCTCGCAACGGAATGACAAAATATATTAATCAAATAAACAGTTCATGAAGTTGTTTTACAATATACATTTGATTACAATTTTTACAACATAATCAGAGTCGAATCAACAAACATACCGAAATAATGTAGTGGAATAATAATAGTAAATACGATCTAGCAAACTCCATCTTCATCTTCAAGGAATAATGTCTTCAAACACCGAAATGCTCAGTTTGACCCAAGCATAATGAAAAGACACAACACTCGAGTCAGAATTAAAAGTTCTTATGTAAGTTAAATCAATAACAAGTAAATATGAGTGTAATAGCTTCAGAGATATTTACGGGATTTTACATCTCCTATCAAATGTATAACGTGGGTGCAATAATTTAAGAGATGTTACAAGATTTTTCATCTCCTAAGGTCCATTAAACTATCTATGTGTAGTAAGATATGCTATATATGTAGTGTCTATCAGTAATGTAAAGTATTAAAAAAGCGTTAAGGCTTTACATTGATCCCCTTTAACACATTTTTAAGCATTGTCCTACAGTTTGCCTTAGTAGCATCACGAGCAACATCCGTAGCCAGGGAGGCGCCGTGATAAGACAACACTAAACAAAGTTGTAGTTGTCATGAATAACGATAAAAGTATGACAAGGCACGTGAGGCGATGCCCAACGTAGGATATTACCATTTTACGTTTCCTGACTGCTGTTAACCCTAACGGCCCCCCGTGAACATCCATCCAATAATCAAATCAAGGTGCACTGATCAAGTCAAAATTAATATAATAATACGAAGAATAGACGTCATTAGAGGTAGCCACCCTTATTGGTCAGGTATTACACCTGTTTTAGTCATTTCAAATTGACACAAGTATTGGGGTCTACCCATTATCGTTCTTTTTCTTCAATCCAGCAAACACTTCCAATTCAACCTCTACATTCTGGATAACATACACTGGGTATATAGTTGTTAAAGTGGTTCCAGTATTGACATAGAGTATGCCAATATTCAGCTCCGGTTTCTTTAACAACCAAACCTTATTTTTCACAACAGTTGTTCTTTTAAATTTCAAGAAAAAGTCATATTTCATATCAAAATATCAGATTGAGTTCAAAATAGGTTATACCTTCATATCAAAATATTCGTATTTAAATCTGTTGGATATGCGAGTGTATGATTTTGTTTGATAATAAACACACACACACACACACACACACATATATATATATATATTCATTTAAATGTATTTGTTATCTCGCTTTTTGGCAAAGCCGTGATGCCAAAAGATTGATCGAAAACAAAGGACAGCTCGTCTCCGGGATTGATCATACTCAGCTTCAATATGGATATCACCGAGTTTTGTCCGAGTCCAGATTGAGTTACAGTTGATAGGACATGATAAGAAAAGTCATAAAGGTCAGCATCTCAATTTCTAGTCAATCCGAGTTCATACGCTCAAGTTGTGATCAATTGAAGTTGGAGGAAATAACCCTAAGTTCGAATCCATCAGAAGATCACGAGTTCGAATCCATCAGCTTCCTCTTACTTTGAATCCATGGGATCACTCCACTTCGCCCCCATCAGAGCATATGAGTTCGAATCCATCAAATGGCCAAGCTTCGTATCCATCCCAATGGTCTTCCTTCAAATCCATCAAACGAACTCCATCTCGAATCCCTCAAGGCGAGACGCTTCGAACCCATGCAGTTGATTCACTTCGAATCCACCGTGTTGAGGAAGCTTCGTATCGATCAGCTATGGGATACCTCGAACGATTCGAACGAGCATCTCCTCAAATCCACTATGTAGAAGCGTCAAAAACCATGGATTCGACCCAGTAAACTCGGAGAAAAAGCAGGATCAACTGAGAAGCGCGCGCCACGTCACCATTCGCACGCGCAAGCCATCGATTCGACCCTAATCGATTCGAAGGGGATCGATTCGAACGAGACGCATCAACCGAAAATGCAATCTTGAATCGATCATAACTCGAGATCTACAAGTCCAAATGCTATGAAATTTTCACAGGAGCTTGCATACATGTTGAAGAATGTCCACACCAAATTTCACCTCGATTGGACACTTTTTTGATCGATTCGAACTAGTGTTCGAATCGATCCCAAAGTGGGCCCGGATTTCCTGAGGCCAGGCGTGTGGGCCCCCCCTCACGTGCCAGAAGCGGTCTCCCCGAATTTTAGGTGAAATATCAGCCTCCAACACCTACAAATGGAGCCCCTGGTCATTCAGAAAGGGGATCGGAGAATTCTTAGAGATAAAGCACCCCCGGATGCTGCCAGAATCACTCTATATCGTCTTCACTGCTGCTGATTTTGAATTTAAGCCTATTATCTACTGTACTTCGCTCTAGAACACTTATAATCTTCAAGTATTAAGCAATAAAGTGATAAAACTTCATAGTGGACGTAGGCAAATCGCCAAACCACTCTAAATTATTGTCTTTCGTGCAATTTACTTTTCTATGACTTGGAGTTTTTGTTGGATAATCCTCATTTTCAATTTGATTTCTTCATTTATTATCTCTTTAAAAACTTCCGAAGGGTGTTGCCCAATTTTGGTGCAAACACTTTGGTGCTTTCACTGAGAAAACCCAAGTTTTCTCCTGCTCATTGGATCTGTCATCGATACCGGATTGAATAAATCTAAGAGAGAGATGCAGATTACAATTTCAGACTCCTTCCATATTAGTCAGATTTACCAAAATCTTGGAAAGGATTCTACACCTCAAGATGGTTAGCACAAGAACCACTTCTACCGCTGCTGGTCAAGAAGGCCGGGATAGACAAAATCCCGCACAATTACCTCCACCGAATCAAGATGATACCGGGCATTCAGATCCGTCAGGTCCGGTCACTCGACAAGAGTTCCAGACATTACTCCAGGAACTAACCCAAAATCGGCAACAGCTGACCGAACAATTGCACGCCAATGTTGAGTTGACTAATCAATTAAATCGCCAAAGGCGTAGAAGATCCAGAAGGGACCACGTCCCTCATTATTCCACTGAAAGCTCTGCCTCCTCTGACTTCAGCGGCAGATCTACCCGTCCCAGGTTAGACGGAAGCCATACGCATACTGTTGGTCACCAACAAGCATTAACTGTAGGGCAGATAAGAGTTGGCCTTTCTGCCAGCTTTCATACAGGACCCTCCTCCCGAGGAGGCACTGTTCCACAACATACTATGGATAACCAACCACCGCCACCGCATTTGACATAGGAGTTGATACCCGAAATCACTCCAATCAGAACTACCACCAGCAGGAACATACTCCGGGACCATATGTCCCAGAAGACATCGAGCCAAGGAGACGAGACATGGATCGTCGACAGCGCCCGATCCTACCTCGCACTGTGGAACCCGACCACACTTTGGCTCGCCACCCTCTGAATATAGCAACACCTGACCTCTCAGCTATGGTACGCCAAATGATCCGCGAAAGTCAGGGCTTAACAAATGACGATTGGGGAATCTTCCGAAGTCATACTCCATTCACTGATGACATATTATATGCTGAACCTCCTCGGCGATTCAGGATGCCGACCCTCCCCATGTATGAAGGAAGTTCCGACCCTAACCAACATATTCTGAAATACGAATGGTCGATGACTACTGCAAGAGTTGATGATGCAGTAAAATGTCGTAGTTTTCCCATTTTTTAGGGGGAATTGCGACGATGTGGTTTACACGATTACCACCACGATCTATCTCTTCATTTGACCAATTGGCTACTAAATTTGTTGAACAGTTCCGTATGCACATTGTCGGGCCTAAAGACGTAAATACTTTATCTAGTGTCACTCAAGCTCCAGGAGAGACACTCAGGCGATATTTGGAAAGATTCAATGCCGCTTTTGTAGAGATCACTAACCCCAATGATAATTCAATCTTGATGGCCTTGACTAAGGGGATTGACCCCGACTCTGAATTTGGAAATTGGCTAGCTGGGAAACCTCCCGCATCATTGGATCGTTTCTACTCCAAAGCCGCCCAATTCTTAAGGCGTGAGGATGCGAAACAATGTAGGAAGCAGGACGATGCGAGACCCAACAATGAAGGAATTCAAAGCAATGTGGTAGTTAAACAGTCAGGGGAGAGCTCTAGAAAAGTACAATTGAATATTCAAAACAAGCAAACCCAGCCGAGGAACGACGATAATAGAAACAAGAAGCAAGATCAGAATCGTGGCCTGCGACGTAGGGCACAAATGTTTGAAAGCTATACACTGCTGAATACGTCACTGGAGAACGTATATCTACAGACTTGTAACACAATGCAGTATAAGAAGCCGACTCTGAAGCCGTCGTCGGAGAGACAGATTCAAACAGGAAAGTTCTGTAGATTCCATGAAAGTTACGGATGCAATACCAATGATTGCAGGCATTTGCAAGATCTTATTGAAAAATTGATCAGGGAAAGGAAGTTAGATCAATTCGTGCGGGCACCACAGGCTGGTGGTGCGGGCCCGTCAAACCAAAATCGTGCACAAAACCAAGAGAGACAGGAGGAGCCCGCTCGTACAGGCGGGAGATTAGTCATAAATATGGTTAGTGGTGGTCCTCATCCAACGGACCGAAGCTGGAGGGAAATGGAATCATACGCCAATTCGATCAAGCATGTGGATTTCGAGATTTGCAGTACGCTTGATGAAGGGGCTCCGGCAAAACAACAGAGGACAATGGCAGATGACATCGTATTTAGAAACCGAGATGCTGATAAGGTCGAAGCCCCAACTATAGACCCACTAGTCATATCTGCCCAGGTTGGTCCTGCTTGGATGAAGAGGATCCTGATGGACAGTGGGAGTTCAATAAATATCTTGTTTAAGAGAGCATATGATCAAATGAAGATGGAAGCCAAAGATTTAAAGCCTTGTCAATCTAGAATCCATGGCTTCGATGGAAGTGCTAATATACCCACTGGAGTGGTGGAGTTGCCAGTGGAGTTGGGAGTCGGAGAACGCCGAAGAGTCCGAATGTTACAGTTTGTTGTCTTAGATATCCACTCTCCGTACAATGCTTTTTTGGGCCGACCGGCCCTTGCCGAGTTTAGGGCAGCGATTACCCCGTGGTGTTTGACTTTGAAATTCCCCACTGATCGTGGGATTGAGGTCATTCAGGGAGATCAGGCTGCTGGAAGAGCCTTCTATGTTGCCAAACTGCGAGAAGCGCAGCGAAAGGAGAAAGGAAAGGGCGTGGAGGAATCTCTCTGCGTCCGTTTCACCGACGATTGACAATTAGTGCCTGAGCCTCGGCCCGGGCACCGCGACCAATTCCAGAAGGATCTTGACCCCAGAGACACTGAAGATAATAATGAGTCTAAAGAAAGTCAAGCTTCCCCAGCCAAGCTGACGATTGATGTTCCAATTGATGATGATGATGATTCAAAAATGTTAAAAATTGGGTCTCAGCTAAACCCACAAGCACAACAGGAATTGGTCGAATTTCTCTAAGCAAATCTAGATGTATTCGCTTGGACACACTCTGATACGTGTTGAATTTCGTCGGACATCGCGAGCCACACCTTAAATATTGACCCACGGTATATATCGGTCAAACAAAAGGGACGCGGTATGGATCAGAGAGATCTGCCGCCCTCAAAGAAGAAGTCGATAAGCTAAAGGCAAATGGGTTTATCCGGGATGCTTTGTACCCGGAGTGGGTATCCAACCCTGTACTTGTATGAAAACCGAATGGGAAATGGAGAACGTGTATTGATTACTCTGACTTAAATAAGGCATGCCCAAAGGACAGCTTTCCACTCCCCCGAATCGATCAACTTGTGGATTCAACGGACGGACACGAATCACTATTTTCATGGACGCTAATTCTGGTCACAATCAGATACCTATGCATGTGCCCGACCAAGAACATACAAGCTATGTAACTGACTTGGGACTATACTGCTACAAGGTCATGCCTTTTGGGTTAAAGAATGCCGGAGCAACTTACCAACGTTTAGTTAATCAAATGTTTGCCGACCAGATTGGGAAAACTATGGAAGTTTATGTAGATGATATGTTGGTAAAATCGTGATACTCCACTGATCATGTCAAAGACTTAGAGTCAATGTTCAATGTCCTCTGGATATACGTGATGAAGCTTAATCCGCTAAAATGTCATTTTGGAGTGGCGTCCGGAAAATTCCTTGGGTTCATCGTCAAGGCCCGAGGAATAGAGGCCAACCCCGAAAAGATCTGGGCGATCAGGAATCTTCAAACTCCAAGGACCATAAAGCAGGTTCAGAGTCTTAATGGAAAGGTGCAGCATTGAGCAGATTCATCTCGAAATCAACTGACAAATGCATACCCTTCTTCGACCTGATCCGGATAGGGAAACAAAATTTCGAATGGACTACGTAATGTGAGGGCGCATTTCAATCACTAATTCAACATCTTTCCACACCGCCGATTCTTTCAAAACCTGTTGATCATGAACAGTTATACCTCTATCTGGCAGTATCTGAAAACGCCATCAGTGCTGCGTTGGTTCGGGAGGAAGACCGAGTGCAGAAACCGGTCTACTATGTTAGTAAGCGATTAACCGGAGCCGAGAGAAATTATCCAAGATTAGAAAAATTGGCATACTGCCTAGTCATCGCCTCGAGGAAGCTTCGTCCATATTTTCAGGCTCATCCCATCACTGTGTACACCGATCAGCCGTTACGACATGTCCTCACACGACCTGAGACGTCTGCAGGTTACTAAAATGGAACATTGAACTGAGTCAATTCGACATCACATACACTCCGAGACGAGCCATACACGGTCAAGTCCTAGCAGATTTCATTGCCGAATTCACTATTCCTGAAGACTTACCTGAAACTAGTAAATCCCCCGAATACATATGGAAGCTATATACTGATGTGTGCATCCAACGATCGGTGCTCGGGCGCAGGGGTAGTGTTGAAACCTCCGAGGGCCGATCCATATGCTACGCATTAAAGTTTGATTTCCGTGCAACAAATAATGAAGCTGAATATGAGGCTTTGCTTACTGGGTTGAAGTTAGCCCGTGACCTAAGAATTATCGCTGTGGAAATTTACTATGATTCCCAGTTGGTAGTATGCCAAGTTCGGGGTGAATACCAGGCCAAAGATCGAAGACTAGCCGCTTATCTAGCCCGAGTCCGGGAGATGCTTGATCGGTTCGATTATTATACCATTTTCTATGTACCCCGAGAGCACAATCAGAAAGTCGATTCATTGGCAAAGTTGGCAAGCACAGGCGAACCTCAACACTTGGGACTCGTTCCTGTCGAAACTTTATCCTCTCCGAGCATTGACCGAGCTGAGAATGATTTCACATTTGAAGCTACTTCCAGCAGGGAGTCGTGGATGACCCCCTACCAAGATTACATTGAGCATGGTATATTACCTGAGCGTCGAAGTAAGAAAAGACAAATTCTTCGAAAAGCTTCAAGATTTGTCATTCAGAATGGAGTTATGTATCGAAGGGGATATTCTATTCCTCTTCTCCCGTGTATCGTACACGACGAAGTCAAACGAGTATTACACGATGTGCACGAAGGAGAATGTGGCGATCACACTAGGGGGCAATCACTAGCCAAGAAAATACTCCAATATGGATATTATTGGCCTACCGTTAATCGCGATGCTATGGACTATGCCAAAAAATGTGATAAATGCCAAAAACACTCTCGGATTTCTAGAGCCCCACCTGCTAAGATAACCTAAATGGTCAGTCCATGGCCGTTTGCAATATGGGGGTTGATATAATTGGTGCATTACCTTTAGCTAAAGGTGGCGCGAAGTACGCCATCGTCGCAGTTGATTACTTCACCAAATGGGCTGAAGCTGAATCTCTTGCAACAATTACGACAAAGAAAGTAATTAACTTCGTGGTATGCAACATCATCTGCCGGTTTGGTCTTCCGCATACTATTATCACCGATAATGGAGCCTAATTCGACAGTGTTGAATTCAAGAACTTCTGTCAACGATTTCACATCCACAAGAAATTCTCTGCAGTAGCACATCCTCAAGCAAATGGTCAAGTTGAAGCCGTCAATAAGGTTATCAAGTCTATTTTGAAGAAACGACTGGAAAAAGACGGGGGCAAGTGGGTTGATGAATTGCCTATGGCTCTATGGGATTACCGAACGACTCACAAGACTACAACCGGACACATTCCATTTTCTCTATCCTATGGCTCTGAAGCCATTATTCCAGTCGAATTGGAAGTTCACTCTCATTGTGTGACATATTATGATTCGAAAATGAATGCCATATTACTTGCTGAATCTCTGGATCTACTCGATGAGAAGCGCAAAGAAGCTGATTTGAGGGCAGCCGCATATCGGGGTCGAGTCGCTCGAATATACAATGCCAAGGTCCGACCGCGAACCTTTGAACCCGGCGATCTCGTACTCAACAGAATTTATCCGGTCCCTTCGCACATGAAGCCAAATTTGGAAGGGCCGTATGTGATTTCACAAAAGCTCGGAGATGGCACGTTCAAGTTGTCAACCATTGACGGTCTTACTTTACCGACAGCTTGGAATAGCGAAAGTCTCCGTCGCTACTACACATGACAGGCTTTATTTATCTATTTTTAGTCAATTTCTTCCTTAGCATTTTATTTTTGCATTTCGAAGTTTGAACTTGTAATAAGGCAACTGATTTTTCCATGTTTCTTTTATTTCAGCAATAAAATGCCATCTCTTCGTGCCAAAAGTTGCGATTCACTGAAAATGACGTATAATATCACGATGCACGGAGAGCTAAGTTCCATCACGCGGTGGGATTTATTCAAATAGGGAGTGACTGTGATACGACCGGTCACTCACTAAGTGAAACCCGAGCTCGGGGACAGAACACTACACCAGCATTTACAAGGATTGATACACGACAATCCTTTTACTAACTCCAACTTCCCAGAGTGCGAATTGGAGTATAAACATTCAATAATTCGTTCCTAGAGCGCGAACAGACTCCAACTTCCCAGAGTGCGAATTGGAGTATGAGCATTCAATAACTCGTTCCCAGAGCGCGAACGGACGCTAACTTCCCAGAGTGCGAATTGGAGTATAAACATTCAATAACTCGTTCCCAGAGCGCGAACGGACTCCAACTTCCCAAAGTGCAAATTGGATTATAAACATTCAATAAATCGCTCCCAGAGCGTGAACAGACTCCAACTTCCCAGAGTGCGAATTGGAGTATAAACATTCAATAACTCGTTCCCAGAGCGCGAACAGACTCCAACTTCCCAGAGTGCGAATTGGAGTATAAACATTCAATAACTCGTTCCCAGAGCGCGAACGGACTCCAACTTCCCAGAGTACGAATTGGAGTATAAAAATTCAATAACTCGTTCCCAGAGCGCGAACGGACTCCAACTTCCTAGAGTGCGAATCGGAGTATAAACATTCAATAACTCCAGCTTCCCAGAGCGTGAATGGAGTATAGACATAAATTACAGGTTCCCGGAGCGCAAACCCAAACCTATATGCTATCTCCGAATTCCCAGAGTGCGAATTGGAGCACAAATACTACGTCAAAGTTCTCGGAATGCGAACCGAAATATCAATACTAACTCCAAGTTCTCGGAGCGTGAATCGGAGTATAAACATCAATTCCAGGTTTCCGAAGCGCAAACCGTGTTACAAACATCGATAACTCTCAAATTCCCGGAGTGCGAATCGGACTATCGATCTCAAATTATCCTAAGTCCCAGAGCGTGGACATGTGCTTACGATTTGCAATAAGTGCGATCAACCACCAAAATGCAAATGTTGTTCCCCGAAACTTGGGGGCAAAAAAGCTTAAGTGTTAATCGCTAACTGAAGAAGTACAATGCCCGGAGTTCAACTCATTCATCAAATCATGACTCGAAATTATTTTTTTATACTTGGAAGATAAAAAACAAACACTGCAAAACACTTAAGTAAAAGAAAAGAGCAACTTCCCATTCCATCAACTAACAAAAACAGGTTTGATTACATGCAAGTCAAAAGGTTTCAATTAAGTGGAGGCCGAATCCACACATATACACGGCTCTAAAAGTACAAAAGAAGAAGTAAAAGAATTGCTATTTACAACTACATGATAAATCAAGAAGCTCACTCCTTCTTCTTCCGAGGCTTCTTCTTTGGAGTCGAGCCGCTGGACCCACTACTCGACTTCCTACGAGACTTCTTGCCCTTCTTTGGAACATCCTCCGAATCTGGCATAATATCAACGTCTTCCTCAGAGCTGGAGGGGATAGTGATCCTTTTGGAAGGACGAACCGAAGGCATGGGAGTTGTGACAGGTGTCTGTTCGACAACGCTTGAGACGGTCATCGTACCACCGGGAGAGATCACCATTAGAGAAGATAAGCTTGAGGGGGCAGTGTCGCTTCTAGAACCACCGACCGTTATCATCGTGGCCATCTCAGCGCTTATCTCAGCTAAAATCTCTTCTTCTCGAGACAACTGAGCTGCGTTGGATACGCTGGTGGTCGTCACGACAGAACTGAAAACTGGAGCAGCTCCACTCATCGCGAATGAAGGATCAGGAATAGGGTCAAGAGAATGACCAAGTAGCTCTTCACTCATTTGAGCATCGAATGACATCAAGCTCCCCTCTCCAATATCACCGGCCATGGCAGCAGTTGAAATCGCCTCGGTGACAATAACTCCATGCGTAGGATATAGGACTGGAGGAACTGGGGACACGATTGCGGCACACTCAGTCACTGAACAAAGGAGAGCAAAAGTAATCAGTCCAGTAAATTCTCTCAAAAATCGTTAATTTAAGACATGAGGGCAATAATTAAAGTACCTTCCTTACCTTGCCTTGGAGCTTGAACAGGTTCGGAGACAGCAGTCTTACCAGAACATAACCCTGGTTGGTCCGGATTGTAAGCAGGAATGACTTGTGGGTCAACCGTGGTGATAACTTCGGACGAAGTCGGGACAGGAACTTCGATATTCCCACTATGAGGCGCGACACACGAACCTTCGCCGATCTCCATTTGATGGATGCCAAGTTTTTATTTCTCGACAGAGATTATCGCCTCATGAAGAGTTCTCCTCTCTTCCTCGCTAAGCAGACGTGACTCGAGCTCAAACTCATCTAATACTCTATCCGGGCAAGACATCCTCTTGTTCTCCACTAATTTTTTCCAGGCATTGTAGAGAAGCATAGAGTAATCCCCAAGCCATGCGAGATTTCTGTGCTCTAACACGTTGGCATTATATGCATCTAGGAGTTCGTCAAATTCGGCCTCCATCTTGAACCTCTCTGCCTGGACTTTCTCCTCTACGTCTATTTCAACCTCCTTAACCCTTGCGACTGCTGCATCGCGCTTAGCCCGAAGAGACACAGCTTGCTCACACGCTTCTTGTGCGGCCGTATTAGCATCGTATTTTTCCTTGTTTATATCAGCAAACTTAGCCTTTAATTCCTCTAGTTCTTTAACTGCCGCATCCTGCTCTGCCTTAACATTTTTGTATCGATGGTCCAAGTCTTCTACTAAAGTGCAATGTGCCTATTGCATCTTTTCCATCTCAACTAATGTCTCATCAACCTTTTTTAGCGACTCAACTTCGGCCTTACGGGAGGATTCCGCCTCAGATTGAAGTATATCGACAATACGGTTCTTCTGAGCCAAGTTGGCTTCCAGTTTCTCAATAATTTTGGCCCGATCAAAGGCTACTCTTGAAGCTTTAACAGCCGCCTTATACCATTCCTTGTACTGAGCATAGAAATCGCGGGTATAACTAAGTGCCGTGGTCACGGTGTCTTCGGGAATTCTTTTAAGATTAGGAGGAAAAATACAAGCGTCGAAGCAAATTTGCGGGAAGTCCTTCTTCAATTGAGTAAGTCTGATAGCCCCTTCACCGGATGGTTCAATAGGGGCCTCCTCCTCAGCTGTGGTCGTAACAACCTCAGTTCTAGAGCGATGTGACTCAAGCCTCGAAAACTATGAAGACGGCTGCTGTCTCAGAGGTTCAGATACCTGAATATGGCTTCGGGGTGGCGGAGGAGAACGAGAAGGGGAGCGGTATCTCCGGTCTCCGTCCGGGCGCTCCTGACTAGAGTAACTACGAGGATGAACCCTTGCATAATATTCTTGGCCATGATACCTCCGTTCGCGATCGCGATCGGAGTCCCCACGTCGAGATTCATAATAAGACGAAGGGTGACGCACTCTTCTGAGTTTGTCTAATGTAGATTGACGACCAGACATAGCACCTGAAAAAGAGAAGCAATTCAGTTAAATACCAGGCGAAAGTAATATGATCTGTGCGGAAGTCGTGTAGTGTTATGAAAGTGTATGCAAATGTGCAAAACCCCCGACCAACCAGAAGTGTCGACTGCACTAACGGGTAAAGGCTCGCTTATTTCTAACACTTCCCGGAGTTCATCAACCCGGACTCGTGGTGGAGAGATACATATTCCGGGATAGGAATGTCATCCAGTCCTATAAAAGCGTTTCCTGATTGACAGGAGCAGCGTCAGAGATAGTAGTTCCGGGGATCAAACAAGATACGACTACAAACTTCCGTCTCTTAAATTTAGGGACAACAGCCTTGCCTTTCCGCTTCTCTTCTACTCGGGAAAGATCGACCGCTAGCTCGGTATCAGTGGGCGTCCTGTCATCGTCGCTCATTTCTCTTATTACTATGCCAGGTTTTCTTTTCACTGTTTTCTTCTTTGTCTTCAAAGCCGGTTTCGCCAACCTCTCGATAACAATGCCCTGGTTCATCTCAATTAAACCCAGCGTCCTTAAGTCATCGTCAGTTAACACCGAGTCGATGTGCCGCAAATCACTCGGGACCTCTTGTAAACTTCGGACAATGCCTTTGTAATATCCACCGTCAGGCCTTGAGATGATAGCTACAAGAAGAACACCTGATATTAGTACAAGTATTGATAACGACTGTTTAAAGAAGGATTGTGCAATTTACGACACTTAAGTCTAGACAGCCATCACCTAGCAAACCCTAGGGGGGCATCGAACAAAAAACCATTCATTTTTAAAATAACTGAGTCTGGTCCAGGCTCCCGTCACGATCTGGCAGTTTCTAACTGCTTCCAAAAAGGTGAAAGATGGGCTATCGCCCCTGCTCTTGAAGTTAAATATGTGTCTAATCTCGATTGGTCTTGGCGGACGAAAGAGATGGTCCATAAATAGGACAAAAAAACTGTTCAACAATGCGTGTCCGTTGGGATGAAGTTGTGAGGGGGCGATTCCAGTGAACGATAACATCTCCCTGATATATTGGTTAAATGGAGGGAGAGTTCCAGCCGCACAGGCGTGACGATAGAAAGCAGTATACCCATCGGGCGGGTTGTGAGTTCTGTCATCAACGCCCGGTAGCAAAACATCGTCCGGGGATAAGTTATGTTTCAAGCAGATCCGGCCCAGTAAGGCTTTAGAAATACTAGACGAAACAGAGTCGATAGGATCCTCGATAAATATGGCTTCTGGCACTTCGTCCGGCGCCGGACCAACTACTTGGGAGGAATGTCAGGGATTTCAAGTATTTCTGGAGGAGGCAAACTCTGTACTTCTTGTTGTTGAGAGCTCGAAGATTCCATAACTAACTAACTCATCAGAAAGCAACATTAAGCACATAGAAAACCCGTTCATTCCCAGTGTAAAGTGTGTGCGGTGCAGTGCAATGTTGTGCATTACTTAGAAAGATTCTATAGAGTTAGAGAAAATTTGCAAACGACAGGATGTGCGAACGACAAAACTCTGAAAATCGAGACCGGAAATGACCGTCATCGCTGACCGTCACATCCTCGTCATCCAGATGTTACGACCAATTCAAGCACAAGTCCGTTATATTTTGGTTAAGCCACAGTTCCATCGACGAGCTTCAAGAGATAGTCAAATATGCAGCCCTACAGTCAAGTTCAATTGTGCAAGGCAGAAGCTCGTCAGAATCAAGTATTCAAGTGTGCTAAGATTCAGCTTGAAATTAGTCATAGTTCAAGTGTTGGAGCAAGTCAGGGACAATGTTTTTTCGCATCGAGTAGGGTCGAATCGATCGCTTCGTATCGATGCAGCTCGACTCGATAAGCTTCGCATCGATCAAGGCTGGCCCGGCACGTCTTCGCATCGATGGACCTTAGATCGATGTTATTTGTATCGACCAAAGTCCTTCGAATCCATAGGGAAAATGTTCGAACCAATCAAAAATAAGAGCCTCGAATCGACCGAGTTTAAGGTCTCCGAGTTGATCGGTCTATGTGTTAGAATCGACCACACGTTACAATGGATTGATACGAACTCCAACCGCCTTCAATCGATTCGAACCACTTCACCCCACAAACAATCGATACGAAGTCGTGCATCAAGATCGACTCGAACTATCCCACCCTGAATCGATACGAAGCAAAAAGTAATCAGAATCTCCTTCTTCTCCAAGAAACATCAACACTTTTCCACGATCCATCGCTCGATTCGATCAATTCCGCTCAGATCTCACAATCCTTCGGAATTGATCTCAGAAGAATTCAAGAATGATGGCAATTCCAATTTTATCGTTCTTGGCTTGGCCTTATCCATTAGTTACCTGATTTGTTTTGATTATGATCGAAGGATTGAAGGCAAGATCGATTTGAAAGAGTATCTTTCTCGAGCCTCGGGGATCGATGCGAAGAGGAAGGCATAGTAACAATAAAAAGTAAAAAGTGAAAGTGAGCTAAGCCCCGCGTATTTATATGGACCAAGGGAGGAAGAGAGACGCTTCGCCTCCCGGTTGACCTGACCGATTGTAACCGGTCAACACCGATCGATTCGAACGAGCGCGTTCGAATCCACCATACTTCGAATCCATCAGGGTGGCGTTCCCACGAAGCTTCAGCGATACGAAGCAATTGAATGAAAGCTGGATTGAAGTCGCAAAATCCTATCGATTCGAAGTGCAAGATTCACAACCATCGACTCGCAACAGTTCGAAGCCTATCGATTCGAAAGACCATTTCGAATCCATCGAAAACCATCAGTGAGAATGAACGCCTCGCTTCAACATGAAAAAATTACTTGTCAACCTTTATATCGGTTCAGGGGAGGATCGATACAAAGGGACTTTTCAAAACAACCATCAAGCGTAGTCTCAACTCAAATTTCCAAATCGGTTCAGGAGAGAATCGATATGAAATTCAATATTAGACAAAGCTGACAACGACACGTGGATGCACGACGTTAACAAGGGTCAAACTAACATATGTGCATATATGTCGGACTAACATTCGATTTTATACATTCACAGGGATCGAATACTCATCTGGTTATGATTACAACAACCAGCAGCCAGGCACTATCCTGCAGCAATCAATCATATCAAAGCAAGGTTACAACCTTCGACCAAAGAGCAATGATTGTTAAGAGAGAAATCACAGCTTTTCGAAGCACGTCATGTTCCACAAGACGTACTTTGGGGGGCAAATGTTATCCCTCTTTTTGGCAAAGCCGTGATACCAAAAGATCGATCGAAAACAAAGGACAGCTCGTCTTCGGGATTGATCATACTCAGCTTCACTATGGATATCACCGAATTTTGTCCGAGTCCAGATTGAGCTACAGTTGATAGGACATGACAAGAAAAGTCATAAAGGTCAGCATCTCAAATTTCAAGTCAATCCGAGTTCATACGCTCAAGTTGTGATCAATTCAAGTTGGAGGAAATAACCCTAAGTTCGAATCCATCAGAAGATCACGAGTTCGAATCCATCAGCTTCCTCTTACTTCGAATCCATGGGATCACTCCACTTCGCCCCCATCAGAGCATATGAGTTCGAATCCATCAAATGGCCAAGCTTCGTATCCATCCCAATGGCCTTCCTTCGAATCCATCAAACGAACTCCACCTCGAATCCCTCAAGGCGAGACGCTTCGAACCCATGCAGTTGATTCACTTCGAATCCACCCTGTTGAGGAAGCTTTGTATCGATCAGCTATGGGATACCTCGAACGATTCGAACAAGCATCTCCTCGAATCCATTCCCTCGAATCCACTATGTAGAAGCGTCAAAAACCATGGATTTGACCCAGTAAACTCGGAGAAAAAGCAGGATCAACCCGAGAAGCGCGTGCCACGTCACCATTCGCACGCGCAAGCCATCGATTCGACCCTAATCGATTCGAAGGGGATCGATTCGAACGAGACGCATCAACCGAAAATGCAATCTTGAATCGATCATAACTCGAGATCTACAAGTCCAAATACTATGAAATTTTCACAGGAGCTTGCATACATGTTGAAGAATGTCCACACCAAATTTCACCTCGATTGGACACTTTTTTGATCGATTCGAACTAGAGTTCGAATCGATCCCAAAGTGGGCCCCGATTTCCTGAGGCCAGGCATGTGGGCCCCCTCACGTGCCAGAAGCGGTCTCCCCGAATTTTAGGCGAAATATCAGCCTACTACACCTATAAATAGAGCCCTTGGTCATTCAGAAAGGGGATCGGAGAATTCTTAGAGATAAAGCACGCTCGGACGCTGCCAGAATCACTCTATATCGTCTTCACTGCTGCTGATTTTGAATTTAAGCCTATTATCTGCTGTACTTCGCTCTAGAACACTTGTAATCTTCAAGTATTAAGCAATAAAGTGATAAAACTTCATAGTGGACGTAGGCAAATCGCCGAACCACTCTAAATTATTGTCTTCCGTACAATTTACTTTTCTGTGACTTGGAGTTTTTGTTAGATAATCCTCATTTTCAATTTGATTTCTTCATTTATTATCTCTTCAAAAACTTCCGAAGGGTGTTGCCCAATTTTGGTGCAAACACTGTTAATGTACTATTTTATTTTCACAGAATTAAATAAATATTTACTGAATAAAATAAATAACATAGAATTTAAATTCAAATAGATATTTTATTCAAACAAATATTTATTACAATTTTGAATAATACAAATTTGAGCTCTCACTATGTATATACAAATTCAATGACAATACAAATTCGATTACATCACAATTTATCATTTACAAATGCACCTCACTATAATTCACTCATTCACTCGTATTTTATCTTCAACTTCACTCCAGACTGAATCCAGCATCCGAGCAATCTACAAAATACACACTAATGTAGTAAAATTGAAAATAAAATATTTTTGCAGTATAAAATAAAATGTGATTTTGAAAATTTTATTTGCCTCAGTTATTTGGGTTGTTCGTCATCATTTAAACTTGAATTCATCAGACATGAACAGCTTGTGACATGCACAGTGTATCGCTGTATATGCCACGAGGCAATGCACACCGATATATACACTTGATAAAATTATAGGGACAGGTGAGCACAGGTCAAACCCAAATAAAAAGCCGGGTTCAACTCAAGTCACGACAAGAGCACAAGGTCAAACCCGAGCCTTAAGCTGAATTTAACACAGGTGCAACTCAAATGTACACATGAATGTTATGATATACACATGTCGACCAGGAAGCAAATAAAGTCAACAAAACATGCATCACATACATGGCAACCAAACTAAAGTATAAGGCATAAGCAAGTTACAGTCAACTTGAAAATATGATCTGCCTCAAGCAATAACTGGTACACCATGTACGCATACATATGGTTGCAATGAAGACAGAGCATAGACTACAGTGATGCAATATGCAAAGATCAATGAACCAGATAACAAAACAATTTCTAGCCTTGGAGTAAGATAACGAAGTGCATATGAATGCACAATGAAAATTCACAAACAAGTCATGTATGATACATGTTGCAAATGACCAGAGGCAATAAACACAAATGGCCAAAGTCGAACAATCTCAAGCATCATTAAAAGTGATAAAACAGTCAAAGACATAATGGCCGGAGTCATGAAACAGCAAGTAAAATCGAACAAGGTTGAAGTGCTACCAGAGGCAGTGAACAGTATGGCCAAAGTCGAACAAAATCAACATCGTCAAAATCAAGTCAAAGCCGAAGACAACAAGAACGAGAACGAACGAAATCAACGCCTTGGAAATCAAGGAATCGAACCAAGTCAGAATTCAAAACCGTGTTATTCAAGTGAATTGAAAAAGTCAAAAATAAATCTCAAGCATTAAAAAAAAATCGAATGGCCGAAGACGAATTCAAGTAAATGTATACAAACGAAAATCAAGGATCTCGAATCCTATATAAATAAGTGACATCATCGGCAAATGGTGATATGGAGTTCAAGCAAGCAAATCAGTAGAAGCAAAAGAAAAATTTACATACCAAATCAAAGCCAAACTCGATCAAGGAGGAGAAGCCACGAATGATTAAATTGAAGTAAGCAATCGAAGCATCAACCATCAACCATCAATTAAGCGGCGACTTCATAAAGCCCTAATTTCAAGAGCCAAGAGGAACGAACGAAAGAAGGAATCAGGCCGACATTGTTTTTCCAGAGCAAAATAGATAAAGGAAATAACGGGCCGAAATAGAGATAAAGGAGGCCGCATTCCTTTTGTGATAAATTATTTTGAGACAACGTTTTTTAATAGGGATTTAGTATTAGGGTTTAATTGTTTTTTAACTGTTGTTTCTCCTTTTAAACAGTTGTAATTGCTAGTCGCGTGACTAGGGGATAAACTACGTGGCGTAGTTTGAGAATTCGCAACTCAATGGCTGAGTTATGGCAGGGTATTGAGCGTAGAGTTAGGTAAATCAGTAGCGGGTGTCGCGAGTTTACGTGTGTAAACGTGTGACTACTTAATTTCTAGTAGAAACCGTGGGGGCGACACGTAGGCAGGGTTTTGCCGAAGCTGGGTAAATTCTGTGTCGTTCTATTTCTGAATTTATTATTATGCTATTATCTGTGCTGCTATAATTTTGATATATCTGTGTTGAAATAATTTTATAAACTTCCGCAATAATTTTTATAATTAATAGCATCATCCTATTCACCCCCCCCCCTCTAGGGTGAAATCGATCCTACAAGTGGTATTAGAGCGAGGAATAGAAGTCAGCTTTTGTTTTTAAAAATTTGATTTTTTTTCAAAAATTAATTTTTGTTTAAAAAGTTTAATTTTTAAAATGGCTTCTTTTAATAATGCTTTTGCTGAGGGTCAGTCCATAGTTAGACCACCAATGTTCAATGGTGAATACACCTACTGGAAAAATAGAATGAATTTTTTTCTGAAAACCATTGACGCATGGAATATTGTGGAGACAGGTTATAGAGCACCAACTATAATTGAAAATAATCAGGAAATAAATAAACCAAAGCATCAATGGACAAAACTAGAAAATAAGTTACAGTTTACTAATGCCAAAGTTATGAATTCGATTATTTGTTCATTAGATCAGGTTGAATTTAATCGTGTCCCACATTGTCTAACTGCGCAGGAAATATGGCATACACTCGAAGTGACTCATGAAGGAACATCTCAAGTCAAAGAATCTCGTCTTGCCATGCTAAGTAGCGAATACGAGAATTTCACAATGACAAAGGAAGAAAATGTCAAAGAAATGTAAGGACGACATTCTAATGTCATATACAAATCAAAGGCTCTTGGAAAATCACACACAAAATTGGAGATAGTCCAAAAAATCCTCAAAGTCCTTCCATGAAGTTTTGAAGCCAAAGTAACTGCCATCCAAGAATCAAAAGATTTGAAACAAATAAAAGTTGAAGAACTCATCGGAAACCTCACCACTTACGAGCTGGAGATGAAATTCAAGAAAGAGCGTGAAGGAGGAGACATTTGAAAGAAATCAATAGCTCTTAAAGGGATAACTGAAAGTAAAGAAGAAGATGATGATGATGGTGAAGTAGAACTAGCACTATTAATAAGAAGATTCAAAAGGTGGAATCGCAAATATGGGAATCTGTCAAAAATCAACAAGTAAAGAGCAGATTAAACAAAGCACTAGACAACCCAGAAGAACATAAAATCATTTGCCACAAATGTAATAAACCCGGCCATATCAAGCTAAACTGTCCCCAAAATCGACTCAGTCAACGAAAGAAACTGAAAAGGAGAAGTTTTACAGCTACTTAGGATGAAAGCGACGAAGATAGAAGTGATAGCACTAGCAGTGAGAGTGAAAAAGCAAATTTGTGTCTTCATGGTGAAATAACGGACAGTGATGATGACGAGCCAAGTGAGGTATCAAAACTTACTCATTCAGAATTACTATTATATATTTTCATGAGGTAAATGGGTGTTTTGAACGACTTAGGGAGAAATATGCTAAAATTGAATCACAAAGAGATAGTTTGATTGAAGTAAATGATCAACTTGAACAATTAGTTAAAAACTATCAAAATAAGTGCCATAAGTGTGACAAGTGTCCATTGTTTGAAGAAGAAATTAAAAAATCAGAAATTAATATAAAATCACTTGAAAATGAAATTCTGATTTTGAAAGAAAGTGAAAATACAAAACGAGAAAATTCTATTAAAAGGTGCACACAATTGTGAAACGAAAATGAATCTCTCAAAACACAAGTCCAATAACTATCAACGACCTTAGATAAATTTTCAAAAAGTGAGAAATCGCTGAACATGCTATTAGGAAAACAAACTATGAATACAGTTAGACAAGGACTTGGTATAAATCTAAAAATGTTAGAAATAAGATTAATCAAATAAATTCAATGTGCACAATTTTTGGAAAATTTGGACACGATCAAAACAATTGCTGGTACAAACCCAAACACATGAAAACGATTCCAATTCGGGTTCCAAAAGGCACAAACATAAAATCTCTCAAAGTTAAACAAATTTGGATGCCGAACGGAACATATATAAATAGTTTTGGGTCTCCACAAAATTATTTTTCGAAATCAATTACCATTAACAATCATGGACCTATAAAAACAAATATGTCACTAAACTCTTTTCTCGTGTAGGTATGCTGGTAGGCTAAGGAACAACAGCAATGGTACTTGGATTCTGGCTGTTCCAGGTACATAACGGGCGATAAATCAAAGTTTCTTAGCCTAGAAAAGTACAAAGGTGGCAGAGTCACAATGGGTAACAATGAAAAGTATAGAATTGTCGGTAAAGGTAAAGTAGGTAACAATACATTTACCTTGAATGACGTACTATATGTTGAAAATCTTCACCACAATTTGATATCAATCAGCCAGCTATGTGATAAAGGTATGAATGTTATTTTTGATTCTGACTTGTGCAAAATTATTGACAAATCATCAAAATAAATCTTATTTTCAGGTAAGAGGAAAGGTAATATATATTCTCTATCTTTTGATGATCTCACCCTTTCAAAATGTTTGGTGGCTAAGGATATAGAAATAAATTTATGGCACAGATGATTAGGGCATGCTAGCATGAATTTGTTAAATAAAGTAAAAAAGAAAAATTTCGTAAGAGGGTTGCCATCACGTGATTTCGGAACAGAAAATTTATGTAAAGCATGTACCTTGGGAAAACTTAAAAAATAATTATTTCATGCCAAAAACAATGTAAGCACTTCTAGAGTTCTCAAACTAGTTCATATGGATCTGTTTTGACCTAACGACATAGCTAGCTTAGGTGGTAAGAAATATTGCTTTGTGTTAGTTGATGATAACTCAAGATATATATGGGTATATTTCTTGGCTAAAAAATCAAAAACTTTTCATACTTCACAAAATTCACAAAATTGGTTCAAAATGAAAAAGGAGTTCCTATTGTTTCGTTCAGAAATGATCATGGTGGAGAATTTGAAAATTATGAATTTGAAAACTTTTGTGATGAAAATGGCTTTAAACAAGAATTTTCTACACCACGTACTCCACAACAAAATGGAGTAGTTGAAAGAAAGAATCGAACATTTCAAGAGTTGGCTAGGTCGATGATAAATGAGTATAAGTTACCTTTGCATTTTTGGGCAGAAGTAGTAAATACAACTTGTTATGTAATGAATAGAGTTATGATTAGACTGATCCTTAACAAAACACCCTATTAGCTATGGTTCAAAAATAAGGCAAACATTGCTTATCTCAAAGTATTTGGGTGTCCATGCTATATTCTCAATACAAGTGATCAATTAGGAAAGTTCGAAGCAAAAGCCGATGATGGCATATTCATGGGATACTCTTCTAGAAGCAAAGCTTATAGAGTCTACAACAAAAGGAATAAAACAATTGTCGAGTCAATCAATGTGAAGTTTGATGAAGGCATTAGTGAACAGGAAATGGTCAAAAGCAATGTTGAAGAGGAGAACGAAAAAGATGAGAAGGAAAAACAAAAAGAAACTGCAACAATAAAAGAAGTCCGAAGGAATCTAGATCTAGAGAGATTGAAATTCAAAGCAGATCATCCTCCAGAATTGATAATAGGAAATCCTATCACAGGTGTTCAAACTCGTTCCTCCTTTATAAATTTATGTGATTTGTTCTATATAGTGGATTTATTTCAGAAATAGAACCCAAAGACATAGATATGGCTCTCAATGATGAAAATTGGTTTATGGCTATGCAAGAAGAGCTAAATCAATTTGAGCGAAATGATGTTTAGAGCCTAGCACCTAGACCTAAGGATTATCCAGTCGTAGGAACAAAATGGATTTTCAAAAATAAATATGTTGAATCTAGAAATGTGATTAGAAATAAAGCTAAATTAGTCGCTAAAGGATACAATCAAATTGATTGAGTTGACTTTGATGAAACTTTTGCACCAGTAGCTTGACTAGAATCAATTAGGATATTGTTAGCTTTTGCTTGCTATAAAGGATTTAAATTAAGACAAATGGATATTAAAAGTGTCTTTCTTAACGGAATTTTAAAAGAAGATGTATTTGTTGAACAACCAGAAGGTTTTGAAAGTCATGAATATCCTAACCATGTATATAAGCTTAAAAATGCATTATGTGGATTAAAACAAGCTCCTAGAGCTTGGTATGAATGTCTTAGTACATATCTTCTTGAAAATGGGTTCAAAAAGGGCTGTGTAGACACCACACTATTTATGTTGCATGAAAACAATGATCTTTTAATTGTTCAAATATATGTTGATGATATCATTTATTGTGCTACTATCAATTTATTGTATGAGAAATTTGAAAAAGTTATGCAGGAAAAGTTTGAAATGAGCCTGGTTGGAGAGTTGAAATTCTAGGATTTCAAGTCAAACATAGCGATAAAGGTACATTCATTTCTCAACAAAATATATTAGGGAACTTGTCAACATATTTGGATTAAAAGATGCTAAACCAGCTAGAACCCCCATGAGCACAACAATTAAACTTGACAATGAGGAAAAAGCTAAGGCAGTTGATCAAAAACAATATAGAGGTATGATTGGATCACTCTTTTACCTTACCGCGTCTAGACCTGACATCATGTTTTCTGTCTGCTTGTGTGCACGATTTCAATCTAACCAAAAAGAATCTCATTTAAAAGCCATTAAAAGAATTATAAAATATTTGTTGCACACCCGACGATTTGGTCTTTGGTATCCAACAAATGATAACTTTGAATTAAAAGGATTTTCAGATGTGGACTATGCTGGAAGTCTAGTTGATAGAAAATGTGACGACCGCCCATGACTCCCGCACCAAATCAATGGAATAGTGCGCTGAAAGGCGTGCCAGGTAGCCATGGATGACAGTCAGGGTAAAATAAAACAGCAACTCTATCGTACAACTCACAGCGCATGGATAAAATACAATAGGGAAATGTATAGTGAAGCTCCATAACAGAAAAATCATCATATAAGCATAGTAGTAGTTTCATACAAACATGAATCATCCATACATCAAAGCCTCACTACAAACACTCAATCAGATATAACAGCGGAACACCCAGTACATATAGTAAGAAAATTAGTATGCAAAGCCTCCTGCTCGTCTTCGTCATCATCAGCGTAGATCTCTAAGAACAGCACCTGTCACCTGCTACCTAGTCTGCCCATCCCAACATGGATGAACAGCCCAAGGTAATAAGAGGAGACATAAAACCTTGAGTCAGACAAAGTCTTAGTGAGCAGTAAATCAACTATCAAACATACCAAAAGAGCATAAAGGATAAAAGGAATAGGAACCAAACCATCCCACTCCACCTCTTTCTACAGTGATAGCCCCCAGACACACACCAAGGAGAAGTAAGCGTAACATAGCAGACAATTAAGGTAAAGCAATAATCACTCGAGTCAAGGGCGATGTTTTCCAAATACAAACCCCCAAGGCCTAAACCAAGATCAGATAAGCACCTAGAAAATACCGCTCTTGAGACCGAATGATGATACAACCAAACGTCCAAACATCCATGACTCTGGCTATCACTGTTATCCTTGCTTCGATTTCACCGTTAATTGAATGACCATCCGTCAAGGGCTAATGGTAACCCCGGTTCTAGGCATAGCTCCACACGTCATCGTGACCCGTGCCTAGGACTTACCTACTCTGCCCAGAGTACTCAACTACCTACCTGTAGTCTTTTGGGTGTCCCGACTACCTACCTGTAGTCGTTATGGGCACCCCATGTACTCTTGCTTTTGAGCATGCTAGAACCTTCAACAACGATGAGATCCAAGCCTCCTAGTCATCCTCCTTGACGACTATCCTCATACTAGCTCAAGCTACCTCTCGAGCAATCCATTATCAACCAACTCGAACCATCCCTCGAGTTATCAACATGCTTGGAATGATCCCTGCCTGGATTACGCCAAGTCTACATCACATCATACTTCGCTTTATCACACCATAGCAAAGTCTCAACTCAACAACATGGTTTGCCTCATCGCATCATGGCAAAGTTCCATCTCAACATCATTCAATCCATACATATGAACTTCAACATCCGCCACATATGCATTTAGCAGCTTTCACCATTCAAGAGCCTCTTCTGTAGCTTTTGAATCATCTTTGACCATACTTGTCCAAATCTATCAACTAGATAGCTCATTCACAACAATCAATCAAGGCAAACGTTAATCCAAACAAATAAGTATTCAATCAAGATTTAATTAGGCATTTATAACTACCATGGCAATTTCGTAAATAAATGAGCATAGAACTAACATACATGAATCATGGGTTTTTAGCATAGATCTAGCAAATATAAAACATGGGTTTTGTTTCTATAACTTAATAAATGAACTCGCATAGGTAAACATCTTCACAAACAATGGATCTACACTTGGATCTAAGAAAATGCACAAAAATCACTATCTACAACACTCTAACAAACCACCAATCCAATATACTCCTTTGGGTCCGCGTGAGAGATAACCACCACTCACCAAATCACCCAAATACCTCAAAAACTAATCACTACAGATCTGGACAGCGAAGATCAAGGCTTGATCCGGCAATATCTCGCTTCAATCGATGAAATCTCACTCAAACGGATGAAGATCTTCAACTTTTGCCCTTGAATCTTTGATCTTGATCTTCGATCTTGGATGGATGTTAGAACTAGATTGAAATGGAGAAAAGAAGATGAAGAAATGTTGTAGTCAAGCTCTCAAAATGGCAGCACTTCGTCGCTTCAAAAACCGGTGCCAAAAAGTGAGCCAAACCCCTCTATTTATAGGCTGAAAACTCCATGAGTCGTCGCCCCTATGAGTCGTTGCCGACTCAAGAAAACCTCCGACCTAACAGCTACGACCCATTAACAAAGCCGACTCACGACTCAACCTATTTCCTTTAGGTCGTGCTAACGACTTAACGACTCAACCCAGACACGTCCTAAAACACAGGCCGACCTAACTCCTATGCGACCTAACACTAAGTCGCTAACGACTTAACATACGTGTGGCCTAGCAACTTACGACTCATGACCAAATCACCTTACGACCTATCCCCTTGGGTCGGTCAAAACCTTAAGTCGTTACACCCTTAACTCGTTAACTCCTTAACTCGGCAAACCCTATGAGTCGTAATTCGTTGACTCGGCCACACTTCTTATCTCACTATCCTCTTAGGTCGGTCAACCTCTTAACTCGGCCATACCTATAAGTCGCTGCCTCTATGAGTCGGTTACCATATGAGTCACCCACTACCTTAACTCGGTCCAAACTCTAACCCTCAACATGTTGACTCGTTAACGACTCAAAACTTGATAACTCAAACTCGACCCATCACTAAACACACGAGTTAACTTTCTAAACGACTCAGGCTAGAGACAACATAAACAACACTAACGACCTGTAAATTCTACGATCTATCGACACGTAAAATACGGGTCGTTACATTCTCTCCCCCTTAGGAATTTCGCCCCCGAAATTCCAAGCAACCAACAACAATCAAAATTATTCCGCATGCCTATCATCCATAGCAATCAACAAACCATGCATCCAATTCTAGCCTAGCATGCAGAATTCTAAGACTTAGAACAAGCTACAAATTCATGAGATGTCACGACACCTTAGGGCCATACCTTGAAGATTTCGGGATGAGCTGCCTTCATCCTCTCTTCCTCCTCCCATGTACAGTCGTTAACATCATCACTCCATTGTACCTTGAGCAACGTAATCGTCTTCCTTCTAAGCTATTTCGTATCGGTTTCAACAATACGAAGCGGCTTACGAGGTTTCGTAACCACTGGATCAACCTCTAAGTCTTCACAGCTATCAGCAGAAACCACAGTAGTTGGGTCATGCACATGCTTCCGTAGATAAGATACATGAAAGACATTGTGCACACCCGCCATCTTTTCCGGTAACTCCAACCTGTAAGCGAGTTTTCCAATTCGCTCTATAATCGGGAATGGTCCAACAAATCTCGGAGTTAACTTTCCTTTCTTTCCGAATCTAATAGCACTCTTTAATGGAGAAATCTTCACAAAAACCATCTCACCTACGTCGAATTCCAAATCCTTACGACGATTATCGGCATAACTTTTCTGACGATCTTGGGCTGCTTTCATTCGTTGCCGAATGATCTCTATATAATCTGAAGTCCGTCGAATCATTTCTGGCCCAAGTATCAGCTTTTCTCCAGTTTCCAACCAACATGTCGGAGAGTTACACGGTCTTCCATATAATGCCTCATATGGTGCCATACCAATACTCGACTGATAACTGTTATTATATGCAAACTCCACCAAATGAAGATGATCTTCCCATGATCGTCCGAAGTCCAAAACACATGCTCTAAGGAGATCTTCCAAAACTCGGTTGACTCTCTCAGTCTGACCATCTGTTTGAGGGTGATAAGCTGTACTCAAACACAACTCGGTTCCCAAAACTTCCTGGAAGCTCTTCCAAAATCTACTAGTGAACAATGGGTCTCGATCGCTCACTATACTCTTCGGAATACCATGGAATCGAACTATCCACTTAACATACAATTCAGCCAACTTCGATGCAGTCCTAGTTGATCGAACAGGAATGAACCTTGCACTCTTGGTCAAACGATCTACTATGACCCAAATCCCTTCATTTCCTACTCTTGTCCTAGGTAGACCATCGATAAAATCCATCGACACTTGCTCCCACTTCCATGTAGGAACCTCTAATGGTTGAAGCAATCCACTGGGCTTCTTCTGCTCAGCTTTCACCAACTGGCAGTTTATACACTTGGAAATAAAATTTCCAATATCCTTCTTCATGCCTTCCCAATAGTAAGTTCTCTTCATATCCCGGTACATCTTATTTCCACCTGGATGAATTGTCAACTTCGAGTGATGACCTTCCTTCAGAACTTCATCTCTCAATCCATCAATGTCAGGAACAACCAATCGTCCTTGTTTCCGAAGCCAACCCTCTCGATCGACCTTGAATCCTTTATCCTTCTCTGGGTTCAATCCAGATTCCAAATCTCGGAAAATCCTGACAAGCTTATCATCTCTCTTTTGGCTCTCGCCAATCCTTTCCACAAGAGTAGGTCTTATCGATAAGTTTGCCAACATCTCAGGTTCCAATTCGCATCTGGGCCTGAAGTCAAACTCAGCCAAATACTCAAGACTCTTCCATTCCGAAATCATGGCTCCCAATCCCGCATGTCTTCGACTTAACGCATCGGCCACTGCGTTACCTTTTCCCGGAGTATAGGCTATACCAAAATCATAAGATGCTAGAAACTCTAGCCACCGTTGCTGTCGAAGATTCAAATCCTTTTGGGAGAACAGATACTTCAACGACTTATGATCTGTAAACAACTCGAATCTAACTCCCAATAGATAATGTCTCCACATCTTCAAAGCAAACACAATCGCCGCTAACTCCAAATCATGAGTCGGATAATTCCTTTCATGCAGCTTCAGTTGTCGACTTGCATACGCAACAACTTTATCCTTCTGCATTAGCACTGCTCCAAGTCCAGTGCCACATGCATCGGTGTAAACCACCATCTCATCATTCCCACTTGGAATAGTCAAAACAGGAGCACTTGTCAGTCGCTCTTTCAGGATTACGAAAGCTTGCCCACACTTGTCATCCCATCTGAACATTTGGTTCTTCTTCGTCAATCCTGTCAACGGTGCAGCTATCTTGGAAAAGTCTTTGATAAACCGACGATAATATCCTGCAAATCCAAGAAAACTCCTCACATCAGATGCATTCTTAGGTCTAACCCAATCCTGGATTGCTGCCACCTTAGTGGGATCAACCGCTATTCCATTTCCAGAGATAACATGGCCTAAGAACCTCACTTCACTCTTCCAGAAGTGACACTTCGAAAACTTAGCCTTCAGCTGATGTTTCCGCAAGATTTCCAAAACAATTCTCAAGTGCGTCTTGTGCTCTTCCTCAGTTCTGGAGTAAACCAAAATATCATCCACGAACACAAGCACGAACTTACTCAACTGATCTCTGAACACTCTATTCATAAGATCCACAAAATATGCTGGCGCGTTAGTCAATCCAAACGGCATTACCAGCCACTCATAAAAACCGGATGGTGTCCTGAAAGCAGTCTTCGGCACACTATCCTTCGCCACCCTCAACTGGTGAAATCCCGTTGCCAAATCCATCTGGGAAAACACCTTAGCCTCGTGAAGTTGATCAAACAAGTCATCTATTCTCGGCAATGGATACTTGTTCTTCTTAGTCAACTTATTTAGCTCACGATAATCCACACACAACCTCAACGATCCATCCGCTTTGGTTGCGAACACAACTGGTGCACCCCATTCGGACACACTTCTCCGAATGAATCCTTTCTGCAAAAGGTCATCAATCTGCACCCTCAACTCTAGCTGCTCCCTAGGCGCCATCCGCCTAAGAGGCATCACAACAGGTCTGGCTCCCTCGACTAGATCGATACGAAACTCGATCTCCCTATGCGGCGGTAACCCTTTGACTTCGTCAAAAACGTCCTCAAATCCATTCACAATAGGCACCGATGACAGTCCATCCCGTGGAACAACCAGCGAATACATGAAGCTCATGAAGACGCCTTCCTCATGCTTACATCGTATCACAACCTTTCGCCCTTCCACATTCCCGACTGTCACCTCAAGCCTCTCACAATCAATCCTTGCCGCATACTTCCTGAGCCAGTCCATACCCAAAATAATTCCGAACCCCGCAAAGTTCAGAACAAAGCAATCACAGTCAAACGAGCAATCATGACTCGACACAACTAGACCACGGCATATCATACACAAACATGACGAACCCCCAACTGGATTAGTCACAACCAATGGCCTATCAACAATATCCGGTCTCAAACCTAACCGGTCTACCAAATCATTACAAACAAAAGAATGCGACGCTCCAGTATCAAACAACACTCTAACTGGAACACCACAGATAGAAAGAGTACCTTGAACCACCACACTCTTCCCTTTTTCTTCAGCAGTAGGAGCTTTTGAAGACGACGGCACAACTCCCAAAGCATAAGCTTGCACAATCTGCCTATCTTTCCTCAGCTCTGGGCAATCCTTCTTGATATGTCCCAGCTTATCACAGTTATAACACTTTCCCGGCACCTTGGGATTCTTACAATCTTTGTAAAGATGGCCCTTCTGTTGGCAGTTATAACAAGTCACTTCGCCTTTCGGCTTCTTCTGGCCATCCTTACCCTTCTGCTGCTGCTTCCTTCTCTTATTGCCACTCTGGTGTGGTTTAGATCCTTCCCTGGTTACAGTAACAACAGAACTTTCCTTAGGAAACAAACTCTCATGCCTGAGAGCTTTCTCCACAAGCTTCTCAAATGGATCGTCCAGATGATCCACCAACTGCCTCCCAAGATAAGCGTCCAAACCAGTCACAAACTTCTCATTCTTCTGATAGGGAGAATCAATATACGATCTAGCATACTTGGACAAAGCTTCGAACTCAGAAATATACTCAAGAACTGGTCTCCCACCTTGCTTGAGCTCTACAAACCTCTTGAACAAAACAGACTTCTGAGCCGTAGAGATGAACTTAGCTTCAAATCTAACTTGGAATTGCTCCCAAGTAATCTCTTCTTCTGGAGTATCGATGGTGATAGAATTCCACCAATCCGCAGCTCTTCCTTGAAGCTGTCTCGATGCAAGCTTTCTCTTAGTTGCATCCTCAATCCCTAAGTCACCAAAGATCCTTTGGCAAGCATCAATCCATCTCTGCACTTCAATGGTCGACTCTGTCCCCAGGAAAAATTTTCCTCCAAGAGAAGTATAATCCTTGCAAAGCTTAGCAAAATCCACCGGTCTTGGAGCTTGAACTTGAACTCCCACATCCACTGATGATCCTGAAGCTGGTATCCTTCTCATGATCGAAGTCATCATCGCTTCGAACATAGTTCCATAATCAACAGTTCCTTCATCAGCACGGCTTTCCCTTGCAGCTGGTCTCCCTCTTCGACTCATCCTTAATATCTGTAAAAAGAATGATTAGAACACCCTAAGAAACAACTGCATAAGGAGTTCAAATCCTTCTAAGCTACTATATTATATATAGTAATTATCCATCAAAATACAATTACGTCTCTCATACGTAGTTACGTCAGCGAGCGTTGGCTAAAATCGATTAACCTGGCTCTGATACCAAATGTGACGACCGCCCATGACTCCCGCACCAAATCAATGGAATAGTGCGCTGAAAGGCGTGCCAGGTAGCCATGGATGACAGTCAGGGTAAAATAAAACAGCAACTCTATCGTACAACTCACAGCGCATGGATAAAATACAATAGGGAAATGTATAGTGAAGCTCCATAACAGAAAAATCATCATATAAGCATAGTAGTAGTTTCATACAAACATGAATCATCCATACATCAAAGCCTCACTACAAACACTCAATCAGATATAACAGCGGAACACCCAGTACATATAGTAAGAAAACTAGTATGCAAAGCCTCCTGCTCGTCTTCGTCATCATCAGCGTAGATCTCTAAGAACAGCACCTGTCACCTGCTACCTAGTCTGCCCATCCCAACATGGATGAACAGCCCAAGGTAATAAGAGGAGACATAAAACCTTGAGTCAGACAAAGTCTTAGTGAGCAGTAAATCAACTATCAAACATACCAAAAGAGCATAAAGGATAAAAGGAATAGGAACCAAACCATCCCACTCCACCTCTTTCTACAGTGATAGCCCCCAGACACACACCAAGGAGAAGTAAGCGTAACATAGCAGACAATTAAGGTAAAGCAATAATCACTCGAGTCAAGGGCGATGTTTTCCAAATACAAACCCCCAAGGCCTAAACCAAGATCAGATAAGCACCTAGAAAATACCGCTCTTGAGACCGAATGATGATACAACCAAACGTCCAAACATCCATGACTCTGGCTATCACTGTTATCCTTGCTTCGATTTCACCGTTAATTGAATGACCATCCGTCAAGGGCTAATGGTAACCCCGGTTCTAGGCATAGCTCCGCACGTCATCGTGACCCGTGCCTAGGACTTACCTACTCTGCCCAGAGTACTCAACTACCTACCTGTAGTCTTTTGGGTGTCCCGACTACCTACCTGTAGTCGTTATGGGCACCCCATGTACTCTTGCTTTTGAGCATGCTAGAACCTTCAACAACGATGAGATCCAAGCCTCCTAGTCATCCTCCTTGACGACTATCCTCATACTAGCTCAAGCTACCTCTCGAGCAATCCATTATCAACCAACTCGAACCATCCCTCGAGTTATCAACATGCTTGGAATGATCCCTGCCTGGATTACGCCAAGTCTACATCACATCATACTTCGCTTTATCACACCATAGCAAAGTCTCAACTCAACAACATGGTTTGCCTCATCGCATCATGGCAAAGTTCCATCTCAACATCATTCAATCCATACATATGAACTTCAACATCCGCCACATATGCCTTTAGCAGCTTTCACCATTCAAGAGCCTCTTCTGTAGCTTTTGAATCATCTTTGACCATACTTGTCCAAATCTATCAACTAGATAGCTCATTCACAACAATCAATCAAGGCAAACGTTAATCCAAACAAATAAGTATTCAATCAAGATTTAATTAGGCATTTATAACTACCATGGCAATTTCGTAAATAAATGAGCATAGAACTAACATACATGAATCATGGGTTTTTAGCATAGATCTAGCAAATATAAAACATGGGTTTTGTTTCTATAACTTAATAAATGAACTCGCATAGGTAAACATCTTCACAAACAATGGATCTACACTTGGATCTAAGAAAATGCACAAAAATCACTATCTACAACACTCCAACAAACCACCAATCCAATATACTCCTTTGGGTCCGCGTGAGAGATAACCACCACTCACCAAATCACCCAAACACCTCAAAAACTAATCACTACAGATCTGGACAGCGAAGATCAAGGCTTGATCCGGTAATATCTCGCTTCAATCGATGAAATCTCACTCAAACGGATGAAGATCTTCAACTTTTGCCCTTGAATCTTTGATCTTGATCTTCGATCTTGGATGGATGTTAGAACTAGATTGAAATGGAGAAAAGAAGATGAAGAAATGTTGTAGTCGAGCTCTCAAAATGGCAGCACTTCGTCGCTTCAAAAACCGGTGCCAAAAAGTGAGCCAAACCCCTCTATTTATAGGCTGAAAACTCCATGAGTCGTCGCCCCTATGAGTCGTTGCCGACTCAAGAAAACCTCCGACCTAACAGCTACGACCCATTAACAAAGCCGACTCACGACTCAACCTATTTCCTTTAGGTCATGCTAACGACTTAACGACTCAACCCAGACACGTCCTAAAACACAGGCCGACCTAACTCCTATGCGACCTAACACTAAGTCGCTAACGACTTAACATACGTGTGGCCTAGCAACTTACGACTCATGACCAAAGCACCTTACGACCTATCCCCTTGGGTCGGTCAAAACCTTAAGTCGTTACACCCTTAACTCGTTAACTCCTTAACTCGGCAAACCCTATGAGTCGTAATTCGTTGACTCGGCCACACTTCTTATCTCACTATCCTCTTAGGTCGGTCAACCTCTTAACTCGGCCATACCTATAAGTCGCTGCCTCTATGAGTCGGTTACCATATGAGTCGCCCACTACCTTAACTCGGTCCAAACTCTAACCCTCAACATGTTGACTCGTTAACGACTCAAAACTTGATAACTCAAACTCGACCCATCACTAAACACACGAGTTAACTTTCTAAACGACTCAGGCTAGAGACAACATAAACAACACTAACGACCTGTAAATTCTACGATCTATCGACACGTAAAATACGGGTCGTTACAGAAAAAGTACTAGTGGTGCATGCTTTATGTTAGGACATTCATTAGTTGCATGGTCAAGTAGAAAACAGAATTGTATTGCGTTATCCACCACAGAAGCAGAGTATATTGCTCTGAGTGGTCGCTCTGCTCAAATCTTATGGATGATACAAACTTTGCAAGACTATGGTCTAAATTTAAACGTGTACCACCAATGTGTGATAGCAAAAGCGCAATTGATCTCACAAATAATCCTGTACATCACTCACGAACAAAACATATAGATGTTAGACATCATTTTATTAGAGATCATATTTCCAAGGGAAACATTTGCATAAATTTTGTTTCAACCGATTCTCAATTGGCAGACATTTTCACAAACCTCTACCAGAAAATAGTTTTTGTAAACTACGTCTCAGCTTTGGTATTTTAGAAATTTGATTTTCTAAATATTTAACAATTTTTCTCCCTACTAATTATCGAAAAAGTAAATAGTAATTGAAAAAGTGATGAGTGTTGATATTTACATATATTATGACTTGAGACAGTATAATTACTAAATTTCTTTAAAAACTTAAATAAGAGTTATAAAACTTTTGTTGGTAAAAATTCCGTGACCATCTCTATTTCTATCATATTTCTAACGACCATCACTCATCAAAATTCTATATAGTTTGTCAATATGTGGTACTTTAAACAAGAATCATTCGTTTTTCATTTTACATTTTTTTAATAAAATAATAATAATAAAATGAATTAAAATAAAATCCAAAGTATTCACTCTCATTTAAAAGTCCTAACGGTTATGCATGTGTGAATTACTTGGAATTTGTTATGTGCTTCCGTGCTCATTTAAAAGTCCTCACGGTTATGCATGTATGGAACGCTTATCAAAATTGATTTTTTTTTAAATAAACAAGTTGATTCTAATCCCATTTAAAAGTCCTCACGGTTATGCGTGGTTAGAAGATACTTGAATTCAATTTTTTTTAAATAAAATTAGAATACTACTAATCTCATTTAAAAGTCCTAACGGTTATGCATGGTTGGTAGATATTCAAATTCCTGATATAAATATACCACAAATAGACACAACTGTATGGTTTTATATGATGATATCATTCCCATCATTCTAAAAGTGGAATATGCGCCTAACATAGTATTTATGATTTTTGTTTGATTTTTTATTGAAATTTAATATTTATATTCGATTGAGTTTTAATGTTGTATTAATATCGATCACTTTATCTCTATTTAAACACTATTACTCTTTTGCTGATAACAAAAGGGGGAGATAAAAGTTAAGATTTTGTCAAATAAAATCAAGCAAATGTCAAATATTTTCTATTTGCATCTAGGCTCATTTGCATATTTTTAATTGTATACATATATGAAGGGGGAGCTTTGTGTAGAGAGGAAGCATTTAAATAGGGGGAGCAATTAGAGTATATCAATGTCAAATACATTTAACATATTCAAAATCTTAAATATATGTTTGTTATCATCAAAAGTGGGAGATTGTTAAATATGTGATTATATGATTTTTGTTTGATGAAATAAACATATACATATTCAATTACATGTATTTGTTAATGTACTATTTTATTTTTCATAGATTAAATAAATATTTGCTGTATAAAATAAATAAAACAGAAGTTGAATTCAAGCAGAAATTTTATTCAAACAAATATTTATTACAATTTTGAATAGTACAAATTCAAGCTCTCACTATATATATACACAATTTCAGTCACAATACAATTTTGATTACATCACGATTCACATTTATATTGCAACTCATTACATATCACCCACACTTGTATTTATCTTCAACTTCATTCCAATGTGAATCCACCATCTGAGCAATCCGCAAAAATATACATTGACGCAGTAAAATTGAAAATAAAATATTTTTGCAGTATAAAATAAAATGTAGATTTTGAAAATAATATTTGCCTCGGTTATTGGGTTGCTCATCATCATTTAAATTAGAACTCATCATACACGAACAGCTAGTGACATGCACAGTGTATCACTGTACATGCCTCAAGGTCGTGCACACCGATATATACACTTGATAAAATTACAGGGATAGATGAGCATAGGTCAAACCCAAAACACCGGGTTCAACTCAAGTGCAATAAAAATAATGTCACAATATCAGCACAAGGTCAAACCCAAGTTTTAAGCTGGATTCAACTCAGGTGTTATTTCAAAAATCAGCATGAAGTTCAAAGTGAGTCAAACTAAATTGAAGCAAATACCAAATCAGTGCAACACAAACCAAACAGGGGAAAAACTGCAAACAAATACAAACTGCCTCGATGCATACATATGGCCAAGCGATGCATCACTTGACAATGCATAAATATATATATATACATTGTATATACACATGTATACATACAAGTAGTGACTCAATACAACCAGACCGGTTCAGGTTAAAGAGGCAGTGGTACAAAATACATGAAACTGCACCAAAGGAATGGCAGCATGCATGCTACAGGTCTGGAAAAAAATGAAACCAAAGGCAAGCATGCAACATTATGAAGACAAGCTACCGAACTCCAAACAAAACTCAAAGGCAAGTACAACTAACTGGAAGCACACATGAAGTATACAAGCTACCAAACTCAAAGAAGCAAAAATCCAAACCAAGTTCAAGATCAATGCACATGGAGCAACTAGACCTAACCGGGCTTCAAAGTTCAACAGTGATGAAGCATGGTTCAACCAGATTAATATGGCAACACAGCAATTCATATAAACCAGTGCCAACAGATCAGAGTCGAGCACAAAGGAATGCAACACTGCATCACATAAATGAATGAATAGACAAATAAGCAAGCATATGCACCAGCAAACAACACTACAACATCAAATGATACTAAGTACAACTAGAAACTGTGGACAAGAATACATATATGCAGCAGTAACCAAAGTCAAAGCCTAACCAGAACTCCAAAAGATACAACAATGACTGATACAAGTGACAGTGTGAGCTCAAATAAAATCCAAATGTACATACACAATGCAGCTCTACATGAAGTTCAAGAGAACCAGTAAATGGCACAACAACCCAAATCAAATTACAATGAACCAGATGGAACTGCAACAACATGTACAAGTTAAAAATGAGCACAACATCCATCCAGTAACTGTTAACCCGCCTTTTGTCAAGGCCATAGGCAGGCGGATTCAACTTGACTTACTTCACGATTATCGAGGCTGGAATATGATGGATTCAGTTTAAAAGAATGAAGTCCACTCGGATATGTCGTTCAGTCTGGAAGTTGTGGGTCGTTCAGCATGGATGGCTTGGTCTAGAAGATGAGAGTCGTTCGGCATTATCACTCGTCATAGGTATCGCTCAGCGTCACGGATATAGAAGATGAGAGTCGGCAGGAATTCAGGTCGGCAGGAAAGCAGGTCGGTAGGAAATCAGGTCGGCAGGAATGTAGGTCGGCAGGAATGCAGGCCGGCAGGAATGCAGGTCGTCAGGAATGCAGGTCGGTAGGAATTCAAGTCGGCAGGAATATGGGTCGGTAGGAATGCAGGTCGGCAGGAATTCAGGTCGGCCGGAATATGGATCGATTGGAATTCAGGTCGGCAGGAATGCGGGTCGGCAGAAAATCAGGTCGGTAGGAATGCAGGTCGGCAGAAAATCAGGTCGACAGGAAATCAGGTGTGCAGGAATGAGGTCGGTAGGACTACGCGGGTCGGCGAGATGGCGTGACTATGAACCTGATGGGCCGGGCTACTCAGAAATCCCAGCAACTCGAGATTTCCCAAAAATATAGCATGAGGGGGTTCAGAAAAGGGATCTTCTTCTCTTCCGCTATCTGACTTCCTACTTTCTAATGCTAAGGCTAGTCTATCATTTTATAACTGTGATTGATTGTTACAGCAATGAAAAGGGAATTTCTGGAGTGGACGTAGGCCGGAGTCAGCCGAACCACTATAAATTCTATGTGTATGCTGCTTTCATTTTAATTTCTGTTATTCTTCATATTAATACTCTCTACAAACATCTAGTCTGTGATTTATGACTGTGATTTGGTGCTTTCATCTGGATTTGGGTGTTAGTGACCAATTTTGATGCTAACAGTAACCATCAAGTGAACGAAGTGCACATGAATGCACAATGAAAATTCACAAACAAGTCAAGTATGATATAGGTTGCAAATGACCAGACGCAATAAACACAAATGGCCAAAGGCGAACAATCTCAAGCATCATCAAAGTGATACAATAGTCAAAGACATAATGGCCAGAGTCATGAAACAGCAAGTGAAATCGAACAAGGTCGAAAGTGCTACCAAAGGTAGTGAACAATATGGCCAAAGTCGAACAAAATCAACATCGTCAAAATCAAGTCGAAGCCGAAGACAACAAGAACAAGAACAAACGAAATCAACGCCTTGTCAATCAAGGAATCGAACCAAGTCAGAATTCAAAACCGTGTTATTCAAGTGAATTGAAAAAGTCAGAAATAAATCTCAAGCATTAAAATAAAATCGAATGGTCGAAGATGAATTCAAATAAATGTATACAAACGAAAATCAAGGATCTCGAATCCTATATAAATAAGTAACATCATCGGCAAATGTGATATGGAGTTCAAGTAAGCAAATCAGTAGAAGCAAAAGAAAAATTTGCATACCAAATCAAAGCCGAACTCGATCAAGGAGGAAAAGCCACAAACGATTAAATTGAAGTAAGCAATCGAAGCATCAACCATCAATTAAGCGGCGACTTCACAAAGCCCTAATTTCAAGAGCCAAGAGGAACAAACGAAAGAAGGAATCTGGCCGACATTGTTTTTTCAGAGCAAAATAGATAAAGGAAATAACGGGCCGACATAGAGATAAAGGAGGCCGCATTCCTTTTGTGATAAATTTTGGGCCAACGTTTTTTAGTAGGGCTTTAGTATTAGGGTTTAATTGTTTTTTTAACTGTTGTTTCTCCTTTTAAACAGCTGTAATTTCTAGTCGTGTGACTAGGGAACAAACTACATGTCGTAGTTTGAGAACTCGCAACTCAGTTGCTGAGTTGTGGCAGGTTTTGAGCGTAGAGTTATGTTAGTCAGTAGCGGTGTCGCGAGTTTAAGTGTGTAAGCGTGTGACTATTTAATTTCTAGTAGAAACCTTAGGGGCAGCACGTAGGCAGGGTTTTGCCGAAGCTGGGTAAATTCTATGTCGTTCGATTTCTGCATTTATCATTCTGCTATTATCTATACTGCTATAATCTTGATATATCTGTGTTGAAATAATTTTATAATCTTTCGCAATAATTTTTATAATTAACAACATCACCCTATTCACCTCCCCTCTAGGGTGAAATCGATCCTACATACAGTGATGCAATATGCAAAAGATCAGTTAACCAGATAACAAAACAATGCTACAAAAGGTACCAGACTCGATTGAATCAAATAACAGTGACATAATCCAGGAAGCATAAAATGCTAACCATGATGAACCCAAACAATGCCGAAAGCATGGAACAGAAAACACATGTACTCAAGCATCAGGTTGAGTATGTTACAACATGTACACATATATAAGCAGACCAGGGATGAAATTCACAAGCTCCAAATTCAAAATAGCAAGAAACAAAACAGAAAAGAATGTCTAGAGAACATACTCACTACATAACTCGAGCTAACATATCATATATATAACAAGCTCCAGATTGTACACAAGTGGTGCACACATCAATCCAATACATACTACATAAATTCAATGCAACACTGAAGCATACATGACAACAAGGCTACAGAGATGAACCAGATAAGGCACAAGATATCAAGTTCACATATGTGACTACAATACAATGCAAAACACATCATAGTAGCAGTGACAGTGCTGAAGACAGAAGTCATGTAACAGTGTTTTTAAACAAAGTCAAATTGGAACAAAAATTTCAAGTAGTCGAAAAGTTCAATCTGACAGTAACAGTGCAGTTTTCAACAAAAACAACAGTGTACAGAGGAGTGAATACAAATCATCTCATATACAAAGCATACACCAGTTCGGTATGCTACGCAATATAAACCAGTTCATATATGTAACCAGAATTCAAAATCACATCAGGTAACCATGAACAACAGAGTCAAGCCCGAAATTCACATAGTTTATAAGGCCGAAGTCAAAAAGAAAGGTATGCAAAAATCGGACAAGTTCATTCTAACACAAATCGATCAAAGTCAAAGCCGATGTCAGAAATCAACACATAAACAATATCACAAGCCGAAATCAACAAGAACAGAATCGAACAGTTCAAATTCGAAACCATGGTGAGCAAGGAAAACTGTGTCAAAGCGAATCGAAGCTGTGATAAACAAGCAATCAATAATATACGAATTGAACAAGTCAGTAATCATCACCAGCATCAAAACAAAATCGAATGGCCAGAACAAAGTAATTGATGAATTAAAATAAATGTATACGAACGAAAATCAAGGGGTTCGAACGCTATGTAAACCCATTCATCATCGGCCGAGAAATTCATTCGAGTATAAGCGAAAAAGCATAGTCATTCAACTCGAATCGAAAAGGCGGAGCAGAATCAATATTGAAAATGGAAAAGTTGCATACCATTTTGACAATCGAACTCAACCAAAATTGAAGTAGCAGAAAGCGATCGACAGAGAGAAAAGAGGAATCGAAGCTTCAGAAATCAAAGCGGCGACTTCATCTAGAAGCCCTAATTTCAGAGCGAACGAAAGAGAAAAGGAGCCAACATATTTTTTCATAAAAAAAAATGGGCCAAAAATATAAAAGGAAACAAAAGGGAGGCCGGCCTTGTTTTTATTTTTAAAAGGCTTTAATTTATTTTAAATTAGGGTTTTGGGTTATTTAATTTGTTTTTACTGTATTTTCCTTCTAAACAATTGTAATTTCTAGTCGTGTGACCAGGGGACGAGCTACAGTGGTGCAGTTCGAGAATTTACAAATCGGTGGCTGAGTTGTGGCAGGGTTTTTGTGACGACCTGGAAATTTTTAGTATTTGAATTTGAAATTTTTTAGGTGATTTTAAATATTTGTAGGTTAATTTAACTTGAATTTCGAATTAAATGTGAATTTGCAATTAAATTATGGGATTTGATTTATTAATGATGGATAAAATTTTGATTTTTCAATTTTTGGCTTGTTGAAAATAATTTGATGGCTTAGAAAATTTATATTGACAATACTGAGGTTAATGGAAGCTTCAGAATTTGATTTGGAAATACTTTATTCAGTTTTGAAATCATATTGTTTAAATCGATATCTAAAAATAGCCTTCCAAGGCACAGTCTCGGAATTCGACGAAACCAGTTCCGTGGGATCCATAATATTGTTTTATTATCGGATTTCAATTTTCGTAATTTTTGGAGTTGTCGTTTGGCCGTATGATAAGCAATATAGCTAGGTTCAAAAAGCCATCTTCTCCATATGATCGAATTTGGACCCGGAACCTTTTCCATTGCGTCCGGAATAGGCGGATAAAACCTTATAAATGTTTGGCGGCATGCCTCGATAGGAGATCGAGATTTTGAGCTGCGATTTCCAAACGATTTAAAATTCAAATTTTAAATATATAATATACATATTAAATTAACTAGTCAATATAAATCAATATCAGCATATTTTCTTTACCATCTAAACTTTTTTTTGCTTTCTTTTCCATCGCTGTAGCAAGGCATGTTCTGTACGCAAAGAATTATTGCATATTAGTAATCAAATCGTGTCTCCCTTTATTTCCCTGTACGCAACCTGTCTCCTTCCCTTATAAGCTACCCATACCCCTTCTCGTTTTAATCACACATGAACCTTCCTTTTTCCAGAATCGAAAAAAAAATTCAAAACAAAACGAATGGCTGAAGCAAAATAACCACCAATCTCCTCCCTCCTCTAATTCATTTGTTCGAAATCAATGGCCGAGTTTTCTCAATTCAAGACTAGAGCGTTTTTATCGAAATCAAAAAAAAGGCATCGTGCTCGATTCGAATTCGTCGAATGAAGCACGTGGACGCGCAAAGGAGAGGCGACGACATGGACTCGGCGAGCAGCTGGAGATTTCACAGTCGCACTCGTGGGGTTTTGCGAATTTTTCGAGGCAAGGCTGCATTAATGGTGTGACATGTCGCGAATGGAGTCGAGGTTGCGGCGATCTCGTTTGCGACAACTAAGGGGACACGATGCTTTGGAAGAGTGCAATGGGTAGCGCGTTCGACTGTTAGGGCTTGCGGTTGGGGGTTCTCAAGGGCAAAACATTGGTCGCTACAATCCAGAAGGAGGTCGCAATGCTTGGCAATTGTTGATGTGGGGATCGCGTGTATGCAGCTGTATAGCATTGGTTTTGTCTTCCTGTTCGAGTTGGGTTGTTGCTGTAAGTATATGTTTTAATTTAAATATAAAAACACATGTGTATGTGTATGTTGCCGAGAACAGTAGGAGATGAGGATAAATTTTTACAGTAAGTTGTATAAACCAATTTTGTTTTTTTAAATTTATAAATCTAGCCTACTATTCTTTTGGAGAAAATATATTCAGGAGATGAATTTGTTTAATATCAAATTTTTAGTTAAATAAATTCATTAAAAAAAAGAAATGGTTAAAGAGAAATTAGTTCATATATTTTATTAAAAGAAGATTTGTTTGAAATTAAAATTAATTAGATAAAATAAAATTTTATCAAATGGAAATTTATTGTTTGATTAGTTCGAATATTAATGAAATTTTATGTAATTGTTTATACAAGGTCAAATACAATGAAGAAAACAAGTCGGAATGAGAATGGATTGCAAATAAAAAGGTGAGATCTTCTCACTCAGTTAAATATTGTTCTGATTTAAATTTTGAGTAGTTAGATTTAAAATTGATTGACTGTGTGCTTGGATGATTGATTTATAATAATTTATTCACTGAATTATATTATATATATAGTAGTGTATAGTATATTGGAGTGATTGATTTTTCGCATTATATAGCGGATGAGACCCTATGCGCCACATAATAGCGGATGTTATTTTATAAATCCCATATACTGCAATATTCCACCTCGAAGTAGAATTGGTATTTAATTGTTGTGCTAACATCTGTGGATACAGGGAAAACAGGTTGGAGGGATCCAACTGGATTTCTCAAATATTTGAATTAGTTTCAATATTGTGTGTTGATTATTTATAATCTGTGTGCGACTATTTGTGATTGAAACAGTTGAAAGCTATAATTTAGCCGAATATATTTTTGGTATCGTAGGATATCAGAAATAGATAAAATTGGATTTTTGAAATTTAGTAGAAAATTTATAGTAAATTAATTTTAGAAAATTGAATAAATTTAAAAGAAGAAATTTATTTCAAAAGATAATAAATTTGGTGTTGAAATAAATTTAGAAATCAATTTTAGAAATTGATTTGGTATTTGAAAATAAATTTGGTAATCAATTTAGAATTTAATTCGGTGCTGAAAATGAATATTTGGAAATCGATTTGAAAATCGTATATCTGTGGATATTTGAAAATTCACAATGGGAATTTTATAAAGGGAAGAGAAATTTGTTTTAACAATAAACATTTGGTTATTTTAAAAAAAATGTGAAAGGAATTTACGAATTCGAAACGTAAATTTAAAATAAATCAAGAAAGATTTATTAATTGATTTGAATGAACCACTTTGAAATGGAAAATGTATTTTCCCTGGAAAGCTGAGTATGATTTCGAAGTAGCCTATAAATATAAACTGAAATTTTTAAGGATGGTTTTAGAAAGGATACTTTGAGTAAAATATTTTCTTAACTGGTGTCAAAATTTTAAAGTATGGATTTATTTAATTACTTATAGAAGGGATTATTTTAAAGATTAAAATTGATATTTGTTTTAGGAAACGATTATTTAAATAGTTATACCTTATCTACTAATTTTATTTTAAAATTTGTTGGGACTTAAAATATTATATGCGATAATTAGTATAATGTTTTCATAACCAATAGTTTAAGTAAGTATTTAAGATAGTTTTATTTTAAATATTTCCAAGTATATTTTGGATAAGTGATTTGAATTATTTTAACTCGGCAGATTTGCAGTGGAAATGAATAAATATTTGAAAATATATCCCGCGTAAGGAAAATGCTTTGAAATTTGTTTTCAAAGTATTGGAATGTGAATAGTGATTTGAAATTTGTTTTCAAAATAGTAAAGTGATAAAAGTATATCTTGCGAAGATATTTTGGAAATAAATGATTTGGGAAAATTATTTGAAATCCAGTGATGGTTGTGAATGATAATTGATAGTTAAATAACCGACTATCAATATTTGTCTTTTAATGACATTTGAATTTCGATGCGACCGGGGATCGGATTCCAAATTGATGTTCGAAAACCACATCGAACCTTTGTGATTGTGATGGATCTTTTATTTAAAAGATCAAAGTGGAAATTTGTTATGATTTGTTTGAAATCTGATCGAACACTTATTTTAAATAAACGCTCATTATTCGGATTAGTCAGGAGAGGACTTTGTGTCATAAAACCCATTCCGAATAATAATACGACGAAATGGGATTGCATTGGAAGACGGTGTTGAAGACCGGGTATTTTTGAAAATGAAAGGATTACCTGTCGAATGTCTCTGCACCGGGTTGCTCTGGTATAGAGATTTCTATCACCCTTTGTGATGGGGATTCCGGACGTGATTAGTGAATAACCGAATTTGCAAGGGCTTCTTTGGAAGTGCCTTTGGTTCCGTTCGATCCCGGGACGGACTTGTATGGATGTGTGTCTGACATTACACTTTGAGATGTAAAGTCGGTTTCTATCAAGTACATTTCTGTTGGTGGCGAAGAATTTATTCTCTTAGCTTAACACCCTTCTCTGAGACGTACGGCTCAGAGGTTATGTATTTGATGGTTTCTAGTGATACATTCCCAATTTGGTAATGTGGCACATGAAGTGCTTCTGATCATTTGTTGATCAAAGCATGAATTCGTGAAAAGTTAGCTTTGTGGACGAGACCTCATCGAGCCTCACAGTAACGGTCGAAACAGGAAAGATGCGACAAGGTTTCAGGGGTAGCTCCCTTAGGGTATGTCCATTCCTTTTGGAAAAGGGTGGTGTCAGGTATGGAGCGCTGATAGTTAACCTTTGTGGTTACTGCAAATACTTTTCTTTGTGGTTGTTGGTGTAGAGGATCCTCGGATAAAGGTCGCAAACGATCGGGGGTGGCATATCTTAGGTTTTACTTCCTGGGAAGGGGGTAACCGGCCTTGTGTTGGCAGAGATCCGGGTAGGTTCTCCGGACGTCCATCCAGAGGCGTACCCATGTGGCTGTAGGAAGTTCCTTAGCCTGACCATTTTCTGGAAATCCAAAGAAACAATACGAGTCCTTTACGATTACAATTGTATAACCTGCCTCCTCAGAAGGTAGCTATAGCAGGCATAATATAATGGTACCTATGCTGGCTAAGATTAACATTACACTTTCGATATGTTTTCTACACTATGCACTAATAATAATATTAAAAAGGATTTTGCATATAAAGCATGTTTGACTATCATAAGGAGAAATCTCCCCCATGTGTGCGATTGCATTGTGTGTGTTCCGGGAGACCTTATGGTAGTTTCATTTTCCAAAAAGCAATAGCGGATTTCTTTTATTTTCTTTGTGAAAATAACTGTTTTTAAGATCTCACACCAGTCCTACGACTGACCTGGAGTTTATTTGTTCCCTTTCTAAACTCTGGGTGCCCACAATTTTTTCACACGGGAAGCCTAGAGTCAGGTTGTCATTATTCTGGAGCGAAGTCGAAAAAGAGATGCTATGGAGATCAGGAGCAAGCTGGATGGCGAAGCCTATCACTAGTATATGTTATATTATTTTCTGCTGTTTATTGTTGTAACACTCTGATAATGTAATGTGATGTAATGTAATAACCGATATAGTTCTTTGTTTAAAAGATATTCATTTATCTATTATATTTGTTCCGCTGCGATATGTGAGATTCTGTTTATTGTTTCTGTTCTTCTTCTACCTCTTTCTTCTTTAAACCCTAAAGACTCGTAAGTTTGTTCCTCTTTGGGCTGAGTTGTTGTGGGATTTTGCCAGCTCAAAAGGGGTACGGACTTGCGGGCCTTTACATTTGGTATCAGAGCATTTAGTTAAGCGGCAACCTTGGCTCTGTTGGTTGTTACTCATTAGAGATAGAGTCAGTAGTACTCTAGAATGAGGTTGAGTGTAATAATAGATATGAGCGCATATTTGTTAGTGAATATAAAATTGTTTTATATTGTGATGATTGGTTTGTTGAGTGGTATATGGATTCTGGTCGGTATAGTCCGTACAACTCTATCGATAGGGATCTCTAAACACTCGTACAGAACAATCCGACACGATATTGTTTTAAAATCGGGTAATTGAAATGATTTTACCCAAACTATTTTCGTAGATAAAGGAAATAATCTTTGTAAATTTTTATAGTATATCGTTGCTTGGTTGTTAGGAAGTGATAATATTATTATCATTGGATAAGAAATTGAAATGATGAAAAACTGCTAAGAAATAAATTCATATACAAATGGAATTTGTAAATGTAAATTATAAATGAGATTTATAATTTGAAATAGAATTCCAGAGAAATATTAGGAAATGTTCTTGAAAATATTTGAAATTCGGAAAGTTTGGAAATTAAATCCCTTTTGGTTTGAAAATAATTTTCAAAGGTTTTTGGGAGAAGTGTTTTGAAGGGATGAAAGCTCTAAACTCTTTTAGGTCGCTGGAAAATAACTTCGGTGATAACTGCAGCATCATCGATGTTCATTTTCAAAAGAGGGATTGCTACCAAATTGTTTTAAATGGAAGATGTTTGGAAAATTTGGGTTTGGTTTTGAAATTCAAAGGATAATTTGAATTGATTTCAAAAATGGTTTTGAATTGTTGAAAAGACTCTGGAATCTTATTAAAAATAGATATATGTTGAATAAAATTTTATAAGGTGGAAAATAAAGTTGTGAATGGATAAATAAATTTACAACTGAAATTAAATGAAAGTGAAATTGAATGTTGAAATTCATTTCGAATTTGTAAGCAAATAGAACTGGAATTGGAATTGAATTTGATTTGTGATAAATAAAGCGAAGTATTGAAATGAAATTAGTAAATGGAATTAATTAAAGGGAATGAATAAAAGAATAAATCTAGAATTGAAAATTGGATATGAAAACCAATTTGAATTGTGTGAAATAAAATGAAGTTGTAAAATTGGTTCAAAGTGAACTAAAGATAATAAAAGTGGAAATATAAAAAATGGTTTGGGATTACATGAATTGGAACTTGTAATGAATTAGTAAATAAAACTGATTTAAAATAGTGATATGAATCAGTTGTGAATGAAAGATAGTTGATTAGAAAATTCAATATTCAGAGGGTAAATCGAATCCAAATAGAATTGAAATTGTGAATTGAATTAGATAAAATTGGAAATGTTAGATTGAATGACAATGGATATATATAACTTCAATAGTGAAATAAGAATGGTATAAGAAATAAGTATTGAACTTTTGTAAAGAAATGTACAAAAATTATATTTGAATGTTGTAATTGGATATTACGGCTAGCAGGATATACAGGTGTATTAAAGGAAATGGAATTGGGATTTTGATTTCGAAGATAAATTTGAAATTGCTCGACAAAAAGGTATGTATTTAAATTTCTATATGAAATTTGGTGATTTTCTTGTCTAACCACTTTGGCTTTTGGTTTTCTTTTTGAATCTGAGGGCCTGTGGTGCCATTTTATAGTCGTACCGAGCTAGCCGTGCAAAGGAGATGCTAGCGAAATTTTTCGAAATTTGGGGAGTTAGAAAAATTTTGAGAAAATTTTGAAAGTTTAAAAAATTGAATTTAAATTTAAATTTGAATTGGTTAAGAAAACAATGTTGTATGGAACTTAAAATTGAAGTTGGAAAGTTAGTTGAATTAATGACGGGTCTTAAATAAAAAGATTTGTTTTGGGCAAGTTGATAAAACTATTTGGATTGGGAAAAATAATAAATGGATTAAGGATCATTCTTCTTAACTTGTAATTTCGGGACGAAATTCTTTTAAGGGGGAAGGATGTGATGACCCGGAATTTTTGGTATTTGAATTTGAAAATATTTAAGTGATTTTAAATATTTGTAGGTTAGTTTAACTTGAATTTCGAATATAAATGTGAATTTGGCAATTAAATTATTGGATTTGATTTATTAATGATGGGTAAAAATTTGAATTTTCAATTTTTAGCTTGTTAAAAATAATTCGATGGCTCAGAAAATTTATACTGATAATACTAAGGTTAGTGGAAGCTTCAAAATTCAATTTGGAAATACTTTATTTGGTTTTGAAATCATATTGTTTAAATTGATGTCTAAAAATAGCCTTTCGAGGCACAGTCTCGGAATTCGATGAAACCAGTTCCGTGGGATCCATAATATTGTTTTATTATCGGATTTCAACTTTCGTAATGTTTGGAGTTGTCATTTGGCCGTGCGATAAGCAAACACGTTGAAAATTATATCGAAAATTTAATTTAATAGCTGGGTTCAAAAAGCTATCTTCTCCATATGATCGAAGTTAGACCCGGAACCTTTTCTATTGCATTCGAAATAGGCGGATAAAACCTTATAAACGTCTGGCGGCATGCCTCGATAGGAGATCGAGATTTTGAGCTACGATTTCGAAACGATTTAAAATTCAAATTTTAAATATATAATATACATATTAAATTAATTAGTCAATATAAATCAATATCAGCATATTTTCTTTCCCATCTAAACTTTTTTTTGCTTTCTTTTCCATCGCTGTAGCAAGGCATGTTCTGTAGCAAAGAATTCTTGCACGTTAGCAATCAAATCGTGTCTCCCTTTATTTCCCTAAACGCATCCTATCTCCTTCCCTTATAAGCTACCCATACCCCTTCTCGTTTTAATCACACATGAATCTTCCTTTTTCCAGAATAGAAAAAAAATCAAAACAAAACGAATGGCTGAAGCAAAATAATTACCAATCTCCTCCCTCCTCTAATTCATTCGTTCGAAATCAATGGCCGCGTTTTCTCAATTCAAGACTAGGGCGTTTTTATCGAAGTAAAAAAAAAGAGGGCATCACGCTCGATTCGAATTCGTCGAATGAAGCACGTGGAGGCACAAAGCGGCGGCGACGGCATGGACTTGGCGAGCAGTTGTAGATTTCGCAGTCACGCTCATGAGGTTTTGCGAATTTTTCGAGGCAAGGCCGCGTTAATGGTGCGGCAGGTCGCGAATAGAGTCGAGGTTGCGGCGATCTCGTTCGCGACAACTAAGGGCACGCGATGCTTTGGAAGAGTGCGATGGGTAGCGCGTTCGACTGTTAGTGCTTGCAGTTGAGAGTTCTCAAGGGCAAAACACTGGTCGCTACAATCTAGAAGGAGGTCGCGATGCTCGACAATTGTTGATGTGGGGATCGCGTGTATGTAGTTGTATGGCGTTGATTTTGTCTTCCTGTTCGAGTTGGGTTGTTGCTGTAAGTATATGTTTTAATTTAAATATAAAAACACATGTATATGTGTATGTTGCCGAGAACAGTAGGAGATGAGGATAAATTTTTTACAGTAAGTTGTATAAACCAATTTTGTTTTTTTAATTTTATATATCTAGCCTACTGTTCTTTTGGAGAAAATATATTCTGGAGATGAATTTGTTTAATATCAAATTTCTAGTTAAATAAATTCATTAAAATAAAGAAATGGTTAAAGAGAAATTAGTTCAAATATTTATATTAAAAGAATATTTGTTTGAAATTAAAATTAATTAAATAAAATAAAATTTTATCAAATGGAAATTCATTGTTCGATTAGTTCGAATATTAATGAAATTTTATGTAATTGTTTATACAAGGTCTAATACAATGAAGAAAACAAGTCGGAATGAAAATGGATTGCAAATAAAAAGGTGAGATCTTCTCACTCAATTAAATATTGTTCTGATTTAAATTTTGAATAGTTAGATTTAAAATTGATTGACTATGTGCTTGGATGATTGATTTATAATAATTTATTCACTGGATGATATTATATATATAGTAGTGTATAGTATATTGGAGTGATTGATTTTCCGCATTATATAGCGGATGAGACCCTACGCGTCGCATAATAGCAGATGATATTTTATAAATCCCATAAACCTCGATATTCCACCTCGAAGTGAAATTGGTATTTAATTGTTGTGCTAACGTCTGTGGATACAGGGAAAACAGGTTGGAGGGATCCAACTGGATTTCTCAAATATTTGAATTAGTTTCAATATTGTGTGTTGATTATTTATAATCTATGTGTGACTATTTGTGATTGAAACTGTTGAAGGCTATAATTTAGCCGAATATATTTTTGGTATCGTAGGATACTAGAATAGATAAAATTGGATTTTTGAAATTTAGTAGAAAATTTATAGTAAATTAATTTTAGAAAATTGAATAAATTTGAAATATTTCAAAAGATAATAAATTTGGTGTAGAAATAAATTTAGAAATCAATTTTGGAAATTGATTTGGTATTTGAAAATAAATTTGGTAATCAATTTAGAATTTAATTCGATGCTGAAAATGGATATTTGGAAATCGATTTGAAAATCGTATATCTATGGATATTTGAAAATTCATAATGGGAATTTTATAAAGGAAAGGGAAATTTGTTTTAAAAATAAACATTTGGTTATTTGAAAAAAAATGTGAAAGGAATTTACGAATTCGAAACGTAAATTTAAAATAAATCAAGAAAGATTTATTAATTGATTTGAATGAACCACTTTGAAATGGAAAATGTATTTTCCCTGGAAAGCTGAGTATGATTTCGAAGTAGCCTATAAATATAAACTGAAAATTTTAAGGATCGTTTTAGAAAGGATACTTTGAATAAAATATTTTCTTAGCTGGTTTCAAAATTTTAAAGTATGGATTTATTTAATTACTTATAGAAGGGATTATTTTAAAGATTAAAATTGATATTTGTTTTAGGAAACGATTATTTAAATAGTTATACCTTATCTACTAATTTTATTTTAAAATTTGTTGGGACTTAAAATATTATATGTGATAATTATTATAATGTTTTCATAAGCAATATTTTAAGTAAGTAAGATGGTTTTATTTTAAATATTTCCAAGTATATTTTGGATAAGTTATTTGAATTATTTTAACTCGGCAGATTTGCAATGGAAATGAATAAATATTTGAAAATATATTCCACGTAAGTAAAATGCTTTGAAATTTATTTTCAAAGGATTGAAATATGAATAGTGATTTGAAATTTGTTTTCAAAATATTAAAGTGATGAAAGTATATCTTGCGAAGATATTTTGAAAATAAATGATTTGGGAAAATTATTTGAAATCAAGTGATGGTTGTGAATGATAATTGATAGTTAAATAACCAACTATCAATATTTGCCTTTTAATGGCATTTGAATTTCGATGCGACCGGGGGTCGGATTCCAAATGGATGTTCGAAAACCACATCGAACCTTTGTGATTGTGATGGATCTTTTATTTAAGAGATAATAGTGGAAATTTATTGTGATTTGTTTGAAATTTGATTGAACACTTATTTTTAATAAACGCTCATTATTCAGATTAGCCAGGAGAGTACTTTTTGTCATAAAACCCATTCCGAATAATGATATGACGAAATGGGATTGCATTGGAAGACGGTGTTGAAGACCGGGTATTTTCGAAAACGAAAGGATTACCTGTTGAATGTCTCTACACCGGGTTGCTCCGGTATAGAGATTTTTATCACCATTTGTGATAGGGATTCCGGACGTGATTAGTGAATATCCGGATTTGCAAGGGCTTCTTTGGAAGTGCCTTCGGTTCCGTTCAATCTCGGGACAGACTTGTATGGATGTGTGTCTGACATTACACTTTGAGATGTAAAGTTGGTTTCTATCAAATACATTTTTGTTGGTGGCGAAGAATTTATTCTCTTAGCTTAACACCCTTCTCTGAGACGTACGATCCCAGAGGTTATGTAGTTGAGGTTACTAGTGATACATTCCCAGTTTGGTAATGTGGCACACGAAGTGCTGCTGATCATTTGTTGATCAAAGCATGACTTCGTGAAAAGTTAGCTTTATAGACGAGACCTTATTGAGCCTCACAAATCGGTAATGGTCGAAACAGGAAAGATGCGGCAAGGTTTCAGGGGTAGCTCCCCTAGGGTATGTCCATTCCTTCTGGAAATGGGTGGTGTCAGGTATGGAGCCCTGATATTTAACCTTTGTGGTTACTGCAAATACTTTTCTTTGTGGTTGTTGGTGTAGAGGATCCTCGGATAAAGGTCGCAAACGACCGGGGGTGGCATATCTTAGATTTTACTTCCAAGGAAGGGGGTAACCGACCTTGTGTTGGCAGAGATTCAGTGGTTCTCGGGACGTCCCTCCAGAGCCGTACCATATGGCGGTAGGAAGTTCCTTAGCCTGACCATTTGTTGGAAATCCAAAGAAACAATACGAGCCCTTTATGATTGCAATTGTATAACCTGCCTCCTCAGGAGGTAGCTATAGCAGGCATAATATAATGGTACCTATGATGGCTAAGATTAATATTATACTTTCGAAATGTTTTCTACAATATTCACAAATGATAATTTAAAAAGGATTTTGCGTATAAAGCATGTTTGACTATCATAAGGAGAAATCTCCCCCAAGTGTGTGATTGCATTGTGTGTGTGCCAGGAGGCCTTATGGTAGTTTCATTTTCCAAAAATCATAGCGGATTTCTTTTATTTTCTTTGTGAAAATAACTGTTTTTAAGATCTCACACCAATCCCACGACTGACCTGGAGTTTATTGTTCCCTTTCTAAACTCTGGGTGTCCATAATTTTTCCACACGGGCAGCCTAGAGTCAGATTATCATTATTCTGGAGCGAAGTCGAAAAAGAGATGCTGTGGAGATCAGGGGAAAGCTAGATGGCGAAGCGTATCACCAGTATATGTTTTATTATTTTCTACTGTTTATTGTTGTAACACTCTGATAATGTAATGCGATGTAATGTAATAATCGATATAGTTCTTTGTTTAAAAGATATTCATTTATCTATTATATTTGTTCCACTGCGATATGTGAGATTCTGTTTATTGTTTCTGTTCTTCTTCTACCTCTTTCTTCTTTGAACCCTAAAGACTCGTAAGTTTGTTCCTCTTTGGGCTGAGTTGTTGTGGGATTTTTGCCAGCACAAAAGGGGTACGGATTTGCGGCATTTACAGTTTTGAGCGTAGAGTTAAGGCTAGTCGATAGCGGGTGTCGTGAGTTTACGTGTGTAAGCATCTGACTGCTTAATTTCTAGTAGAAACCTTGGGGGTAGCAAGTAGGCTGGGTTTTGTCGAAGCTGGGTAAATTCTGTGTTGTTCTATTTCTGCGTTTATTATTATGCTATTATCTGTGCTGCTATTTTGCTATATCTGTATTGAAAATATTTTTTAAACTTCTGCACTAAATTTTTATAGTTTATAATATCACACTATTCACCCCTTCACTAGGGTGAAATCGATCCTACAAAATCAATGATCTAAATCTAAATAATTCCCCCATTAAAATAGTTTGAATATTGAAAATGGTTTTGAATAATTAAAATAGTTTGAATATTGAAAGTAGTTTGGATAATTAAAATAATTTAAATATTGAAAAGTAGTTTGGAATAATTAAAATAGTTTAAAGATTCGAAATAGTTTTAAATTAAAATAGGTTTAACATTGAAAAAAATAGTTTGGATAATTAAAATAGTTTATATATTAAAATAGTTTACATTAAAACTGTTTCTTTCTTTCACAATAATTTGAACTCATGTTCCAAATCACAACGAAATCAATTTTTTGATTTCCAATTCAAGTCAACTTTATATTCAAATTCTGACGTACATCAACCTCAATTCAAACAATTTCAACTCTTACTTTAAATTCAATTTAACCGATTCTATCCAAAAGCCAAAAGTTTCAATTCACATTCTCATTTTAAAACAATTTAGTTTAATTCCATTCTTTCAAACTTAGAAATACCAATTTAGACCATTTTAATTAAAGTAAATTCAAAGTTCAAATTAAAATTTAAACCTTTAGAATAATTCACTTTCAGTAAATTCGAATCATATCACAATTTCAACTTTAAGATTTCAAACTAAATCGTTAAAGAATTTCATTTAAAAAGTTTCAATTTCAACATTTCAATTCTCGAATTAGAAAATAATTTAATTCATTTAAATAAAAATTTTATTTTCTTTAAAACAACATCATTTGAACTAATTTAAAATTCAAGATTTTGAAACCATTTAACCCAATCCCATGTCCGTATATAATTTTCTACCATACGGCCAAGTGATCAGCTATTTCAATTTTTAATTACGTGGATGGATATATATCATTTCAACCCAAAATTAAATGGCATAGATATATATCATTTCAACCTTTTTATTAATTCATTTCAAATATTACAAATGACAATTTATAAAATAATAAATAGGGTAATAACAGAGATGTGTCAAAATAAATAAACAACCATGCATCTAATCATCAATCAATAGGCATTGAATAATAATCAACATCCAAATCAAGCATCATATCACAATAGTTACTAGTTATCAAGTGTCGGTGTTTAATTAGCAATTAATTTCAATATTAATTTTAATGTCAATTTAATCCAACATCAATATCAATTTCAATTTACATGTAAATTTAAATTACCAAACTACAATCAATAAGTTTTTAGCACTTCATGATTTCAATGAAACTAACATTAGAAAAATTAGCTTTGCATGAGTGGGTTTAATCACTCACCATTGATTTAAAGCCCATTAAAAGTCCAATAAAAGCCCAAAATCAAAACAGTCTTTAAATTCAACCAAACCAATTTCATGTTATCCAAAATTTTGATATGAATCCTACATAAGAAACCGCGCATCAATCGGAGCTTGTTTGTAAAAGTTATTCACGTTAGAAATTTGAATTTTAAATTTAATTAAAAATAAACTAAGGGCAATTATGTAATTAACTCATCTCCTTGCAGAACCTAACGTGATCTCAAACTCGAGCTCGTATGCTACAACCGTCATTCTACACGCTCAAACTGCTGCCCCCTCCTTCACTTATGACCTGATCAGACATCGCCGTCGCCTTTGCCACCTCCGACCACCCCTCACTAACCACGCGTGCAACGCATCGGCACTGCCCATCAACCAACCGCTGCTGCTTTTCTCCTAATTTCTGGCGAATTCGTGCATCTATTCAATGATCAGACTATATGGATGAACGCTACTCCTCCTCCTCTACACGCTAGCGCTTCCCGATCGTCATATAGTCGACGATCCATCGTCGATTTGCAAACCCTAAAATAAAAGGCCGAGAATAATTTGCCAATTTCTGGACAAACAGAGCCTGCAATCAAAAAATAAATTTTAGACCCCAATCCCATTCATCGAGAGCTTCACGATGATATATTATATGATAGGGTTTGAGTAGTCTGAATTTTAGGAGCTTGATTTGAAATCAGTAATTAAGGTTGTGGCTAATCTCCATTGGGAAGGAATGGATAAGAACTGAAATTGTACATACATAACATAGAATAGAAGGCTACTAGGGTTTATAACAACATATATATAGATAAATATTGAATAGAAATGGGTGGAACAGATCGATTGGGTCGAAGCGATAATAAAGACCCGAAGAGCCCAGTTCGTTCCGAAATGAAAATAGGTCATCCTATATATCGAAATATAGGTTTTCAATATTTTTAAACTCAATAGAACTAGTTTCAAACACTAGTTCTATTGTATATAGAAGTTACTTTTAAAATCAGATTATATTCATTTTTACACGTTATAAGTCGAATTATTATTAACTTATTTAATCACTTTTAAATTATAAATTAAAAGTTTCTATCGGCATCCTTGGTTAAACATGAATTGATAATCTTTTAAATTAAAATTTTCACACTAAATCCAAGATTTTAAATATTAAATTAATTTCAACATTTAAAAAATGCTTCTTTTCATTTCAATGGGGACCATTCCTGTGTCCTTTTTTCCTTCTTCTTCGTACATACCTTCCTCAACTTCGTACCGTCCTCCCTCTTCTTCATCCCGTCCATGCTCCCCTATCTCTTATGCTTCCATCCTTGTGCCTCCAGCCTTGATCCTTTCCCTTCTAATCTGCCTTTTCCTACTGTCCCTCTGTCCCCTTCTCTTCAGCTGACAACAGAAGCAATCCCTTCCTCCTCGTCCTCTTTTATCTCAGTGCCGTGAAACTCCCTTATTTTTTTTGAGACAAAAGGATGGGAAATCCCAGCCTATAAATATCATTACCATCAGAGCATAACAGCAGTTACATAAACTGTCAAGTACAACCACAACATAAAACCCCAACATACACTACATATTTACAAGCACTAATCACAACAAGCACTAATCACAACATACACTACATATTTACTACAAGATACACCACCCTCAAAACAAAACTACACAACAAAATATACATAGATATAGCAGAGCAGATAAAAGGCATGCTGATGTAAACTTCAGATATCATTCTCACTTCCTCTTCTTCTCTTCACCACTCTTTTACCAATGGTATCCTGACTTTCTTTGACACTCCTTTGCAGTTCAGGTAGCATGAGTCTCCATTCCCGACCATATAAGCAAGTACCACCTATCCAAAATGCAATATTAGAAATAGCATTTCTAATTAAAATTTCAAAAGGCTTAGAAATATAGGTTCCTACTGCCCTCAAGTAATACCTATGGAATATTCTGATGATGTGCTTATTCCATTGAAGGAAATCATCCTGCCTGGGAATAATGTTTCAAAGGATTTCCTGGTAGGCTTCTTCCATGACAAACAACTATCTTATTCGTCTGTTTTACATCACTTAAAAAGAGTGTGGAGGCTAAAGGGTGAAGTGTCAGTTAAATCTGATGGTTTTTTGTTCCTATTTGATTTTTCTTCTGTTGATGATCGGAAGAGGATTGTTGAGGCTGACCCGATTATTATGAGAAATAAGCTATTCATTATTAAGCCATGGGATGCTTCGGTAGGAAATAGTTATGGAAACATTCGATCTATCCCTGTGTGGATTAAACTAAGTGACATACCGCTCTATGCCTGGGCCCACTATGGAATCAACTAAATTGCTTCAAGAATTGGAAAGTTTCTGTGGATGGATGAATCTACTGAAAAGCTTGATAGAATAACCTTTGCCAAATGTTTAGTTGAAGTTAAACCTGATCGAAAACCATTGGATCTGTTTGTGGTGAAATTGCTTGATGGCAGTGACCAGATGGTGCAAGTTAGCTACCCATGAAGCTTGAAATACGTGTAAGTTGTAAAGAGTTTGGTCACACGAATAATTCCTGCCTTTTGGAATTTGTAATGAAATCAAAGTTAATGGTTGTGCAACTGGTAATATAGAACAAAATGAAGCACACGATGGTGATAAAGAAGTTTTGAGCCAAGCGATTAAGTTGAAACAAGTTTGGAAGAGAGTATCTCACAATAAGAAGAAAGATAAAGGAAATAAGCAGCAGAATAACATTACAAATGAAGTTCGGGAAAATGCAGATGTTGGATTAAAAGAGGCTTGTGCTGATAAAGATGAGGAGGAGGAAATTGAGAATTATGAATGTTGTGTTCAAACTGCCAATCAGAATCGATCCATAAACAGGGTGAACACAACGAACAGATTGTTGGAATTCCTTAATAAGATGAATGAAATATACAAAGTCCCACATCTCCAAATTATTGAAAGCTATAGTGGTTTATATATAGTTTTCTCATGAGGAGGTTGGGGGCCTGGGGCTCCCAAATGTATGCTTCGTTGTGAGGAGGGAGATCATGCATCACCACCACGCGCGCGCGCCACCGTATGTCCGACCGAACCAGGGACGGCCGGCCAGGCCGGGCCGGGTACGGGTCTAAATTGACCATTCTTTTGCTAGGCCATTGTCTAACAGTTTTTGGGCTTCGGCTGAAACTGGGCTGGGCCTGGAATTTGAAGAGAAGCAACGGGCAGGTAAAAAACGGACGCGGGGACTGAAGAGACACGACTTTTGAAGCACGCGCAAACGAACAGATGCGGCCTGACTGAGGAGACGCGGCCGAACAGCAGGCAGGTGCGATGAAAAGCAACAGGCGCGGCCGTTTGGACAAACGGGTGCAGACGCAACCACTCGAAGGGATACATACCAACTATAAATAAGGAGGAAAACTGATCACTTTTCTCACTGAATTTTCTTATCTCTTCTCTTCTGATAAGTGCTGTTCTTATAATAAAAATCACTGAGTGATATACTCATTACAATCTCGAGCAGAATACGTCTGTTGTATCTTGGGAGAATTTTGAAATAAAATTCTTAAGGAAATCGTTACGACGAGCCTCAGACATAATCCGGTTAGAATTCTAGTCTGATTGTATATTTATATACATTATTCTATATTCTATCCATTATTCTGGTTATTCTATTTATTCAAAATAGTATAACGCTGTTGTTGTACTTTAATTACAACATTCATATTGTTATAATAATCACTACAAAATTCCAGTGTAGTGGAAATCTGAGTTATAAACTTGTGCGACGAGTTTATAATTGATTATTCTCTGTTTTTGTATACTATATGTATAACATCTTAAGAATTTTACCGTTTTATACTAAAATAGAGATGGCAACAGTTGACAACATGAAAATGGATAAGTCCACCTTTTCAGCGGTTATTTCTGAATGCAATTTGGTTCAGAACCCTAACCAATGGTGGGTTGACACAGGAGCTACTCGTCATGTTTGCTCTGAAAAATCCATGTTTTCAACATACCAGAAATTCGATCAGAAAGAAAGACTCTATATGGGTAATTCTGCAGTTTTCATGATCGATGGTAGTGGCATAGTTATCCTCAAGTTCACTTCTGAAAAAACTGTCAAATTGAATGACGTGCTACACGTTCCAGACATACGCAATAATCTGATCTCCGGCTCAGTGCTATCAAAGAAAGGATTCAAAATTGTGTTCGAATCAGACAAGATGGTTCTGTTCAAAGCTGGAATGTATATCGAAAGGGGTTATTTATGTGATGGCCTATTTAAGGCAAACGTAGCCGTTATCGGCAATAAATCTATGTATTCTGATTGTGCTATTAATAAAATTAAAATTTCTTACTTGCTTGAGCATGAAATTTTACTATGGCATGATATATTAGGACACATAAACTTTTGAAAAATGAAGAAATTATCAAACTTGGGATTAATTCCAAAATTCCAAGTAGATAAGAACTACAAATGTGAGACATGTGTAGAAGCAAAAATGGTCAAACAACCATTTAAATCTATTGACAGAAGCACCGAACCATTAGGTTAGGTACATACAAATTTATGTGATTTTAAATCACTACCTACAAGAGGTGGGAAAAGGTATTTCATTACTTTTATTGACGATTATACGCGATATTGCTATGTATATCTTTTAAATAGTAAAGATGAAGCGATAACAGCGTTTATAAAATACAAGGCTGAGGTAGAAAATCAGTTAAATAAAAAGATCAAGATATTAAGATCTGATCGAGGTGGAGAGTATGAATCACCATTTGAACAATTCTGTGAATAAAATAGAATAATTCATCAAACAACAGCTCCATATTCACCACAACAAAATGCTGTAGCCGAGAGGAAGAATAGAACGTTAAAAGATACGATTAATGCAATGCTTTTAACTTCTGGTCTACCGACGATTTTGTGGGGGGTAGCACTAAATATGTCTAATCATATATTAAATAAGGTTCCTCATAATAAAACAGGAACAATTCCATATGAGATATGGAAAGGACACAGACCAAGCTTTAAATACCTCAAAGTGTGGGGGTGCTTGGCAAAAGTTCCAGTTCCGCCTCCCAAGAGAGTCAAACTTGGACCAAAAACAGTAGTTTGTTATTATCTTGGGCCAGCCCAAAATAGTAGCGCTTACAGATTTTTGGTATTCAAGTCTGATATAACTGATATTCATGTAAATACAATCATGAAATCAAGAGAAGCCTCATTCTTTGAAGATGTGTTTCCGCACAAAAGGAATGAAGGAAATAATGTCCCAAAAAGGACAAGGGAAGAATCAAACGATTCGCATGAAGATGAAACTCATCATGAAATTGGGATGCTGAACCAAGAAGAAGCGTAAGGGCTAGAACTTCCAAAACATTTGGTTCGGACTTTTTTACATATGTATTAGAGCACGAACCTCAAACGTACAAGGAAGCAATGTCATCTTTTGAATCCTCATGTTGGAAAGAAGCAATCCAAAGTGAGATTGATTCAATTCTACGTAATAAAACTTGGTAAATTGTTGATATTCCACCAGGAATAAAACCTATTGGCCGCAAATGGATTTTCAAGAAGAAAATGAAAGCAGATGGCTCTATCGACAAGTATAAAGCCAGATTAGTAGCCAAAGGATATCGTCAAAAAGAAGGAGTAGACTTTTTTGATACATATTCGTCGGTAACACGAATAACCTCTATAAGAATGCTAATAGCAATTGCATCCATCTATAATCTAAAGATTCATCAGATGGATGTAAAAACAACATTCTTAAATGGAAATCTCGATGAAGAGATTTACATGGAGCAACCTGAGGGATTTATTTCCAAAGGAATTGAAAACAAAATCTGTAGATTAGTCAAATCATTATACGGACTAAAACAAGCTCCAAAGCAATGGCACGCAAAATTTGATAGTGTCATGATGAAAAATGATTTTCGTATAAATGAATGTGACAAATGTGTTTATTATAAACAACTTGGACAATCATATGTGATGATCTGTCTATATGTGAACGATATGCTAATATTCGTCCAAATACTCAGGTAATTGAGACCATAAAGAAAATGTTGATCAACAATTTCGACATGAAAGACTTGGATGTTGCAAATATTATTTTGGGAATAAAAATAATAAGAACACCTAATGGTATTGAGTTATCTCAATCACATTATGTAGAAAAAGTGATTGAAAAATTTTGAAATTTTGAAATTAAAGGAGTAAATACACTTTTTAATCCATCAGAAGTATTGCATAAAAACACTAATGAGAGTGTAATGCAACTGGAATATTCTCGTGTAATAGATGTCTCATGTGTCTCATGAATTGCACAAGACTAGATATAGCTTATGCAGTAAGTCGATTGAGCATGTATACAAGCAATCCAGGGAAGGAACACTGGAAAGCACTAATGAGAGTGCTTGGATATTTAAAAAATACCACTAACTATTCCTTACATTATGGAAAATATCCTGCCGTCTTAGAAGGATATAATGATGCAAACTGGATTGCAGATTCAGAGGAATCAAAATCAACGAGTGGTTATGTCTTTACCCTAGCAGGGGCAGTAGTGTCATGGAAATCTACTAAACAAACAAGCATAGCTCGATCCACTATGGAATCAGAGTTCATTGCATTAGATAAAGCAGGCGAAGAAGCAGAATGGCTTCGTCACTTTTTAGAAGATATTCCATTCTGGCCTAAACCTGTACCATCCATATGCATATACTGCGATAACCAAGCAGAGCGCAAAACTTTGTGTATAATGGAAAGTCACGACACATTCGTCAACGCCATAACACAGTTAGGTAGTTACTCTCAAATGGAACTATTTCCATAGATTATGTAGAACAAATGATAACCTAGTGGATCCATTTACTAAAGGTTTATCAAGAGAGAAAATTGACTGCGCATCGAGGGGAATGGGTTTAAAAGCCTAAACCAACAAGAGTTACCTTATATGGAAACCTATCCTAGCGACTGGGGATCCCACAGACTAGGATCAATAGGCAAACCAGTTATGAGTAACTCAAGAAGTAATGCATTTGTTTGGACTTGGTCCAACTCCATTCCTATGGTGCATAATAGAAATGCATGTCTACAGAAGTATTTAAAGGTTAAAACTATGTTTTTTTAATGATGACCATATCTTGGAAATAACAAGTGGGGTATATGTAGGATACTCTTAATGGTTGCGATCACCTATGTTAGTGTGAGCTGGGTCGGCTCTATGAGAATATTAAAAAGCTTTTATTCTCTAAAACACTCGTAGAACCAAAAATTATTCAGGACCAAAATAAACACAACCAAGATATTGGATGAGAAGGGAACCAATGCTTCGTAAAGCTTATTGTCTGGATATACAATACAGGCCGACGGTTCAAGATGAAATATTTCACCGATTAGCCAAGTAGATCTGATAAGTTTTAACTAGGAAAAGTTCAAAGTGAAATATCTACTTATCCACGATAAAGCATAAATTCCATATATACTCTGTGATATTACGGTTTGTGTGGGGGATATGTATATTATCATTCATGTGGGGGATTGTTGGAATTCCTTAATAAGATGAATGAAATATACAAAGTCCCACATCTCCAAATTATTGAAAGCTATAGTGGTTTATATATAGTTTGCTCATAAGGAGGTTGGGGGCCTGAGGCTCCCAAATGTATGCTTCGTTGTGAGGAGGGAGATCATGCATCACCACCACACATGCGCGCGCATGCCGGCACCGTCCGTCCGTCCGACCTAACCGAACCGGGCGGGCCGGGTACGGGTGCGGTTCTAAAATGACCATTCTTTTGCTAGGCCATTGTCTAACAGTTTTTGGGTTCGGCTGAAACTGGACAGGGCCTGGAATATGAAGAGAAGCAACGGGCGGGTAAAAAACGGACGCGGGGACTGAAGAGACACGACTTCTGAAGCACGCGCAAACGAATAGGTGCGGCCCGACTGAGGAGACGCGGCCGAACAGCAGGCAGGTGCGATGAAAAGCAACAGGCGCGATCGTTTGGACAAACGGGTGCAGACGCGACCGTTCGAAGGGATACAGACCAACTATAAATAAGGAGGAAAACAGATCACTTTCCTCACTGAATTTTCTTATCTCTTCTCTTCTGATAACTGCTATTCTTATAATCAAAATCACAGAGTGATATACTAATTACAATCTCGATCAGAATACGTTTGTTGTACCTTGGGAGAATTTTGAAATAAAATTCTTAAGGAAATTGTTACGACGAGCCTCAGACATAATCCGGTTAGAATTCTAGTCTGATTCTATATTTACATACATATTCTATCCGTTATTCTGGTTATACTATTTATTCAAAATAGTATAATGCTGTTGTTGTACTTTAATTACAACATTCATATTGTTATAATAATTACTACAGAATTCCAGGGTAGTGGAAATCTGAGTTATAAACTTGTGCGACGAGTTTATAATTGATTATTCTTTGTTTTTGTATACTAGATGTATAACACAAATTTGGTGTTTTGGACGAGGAAGATGACACCATGATGGAAGAAACTGTAGGTAGTGGTGATGAGGTAGTTACTGTAAATGAAATTGAAGTTGAAGATGGTGAATTCCTCAAAGCTAATCATGTTTTTTCTACGCTACGACCCGGAGGAAATGAAGAGTTGTATTTACACCATAATATGGGTGAAAATGATCAATGTAATATGCTTGTGCATGTGCACACTGGCATTGTTGTTGAGAATGGTGAATTCCTCGAAGCTAACCTTGATATTACCATGCAAAGTCCCCGAAGGAATGAAGAGTTGAGTTTAAACCAAAACATGGGTATCAAAAATAAAAGTAATATGTATGTGCACTTGCAAACTGACACTGGGATTGAACTTCCTAGAAATAGTGTTTCTGTTCTATCTGATCATGAAGATCATTAGGAAAGGAAAATTGCTAAAAATGATGGATGAATCAATGATGTTAGTAATGTAGTAGATGAAACAACATATTGTAATTTTCTTGAAACTCAACTGAAACAAATTGTGTTTTCTTTGCATGAACAATCTGTTCCTTCAATATCTTTATCTTCATCCCTTTCTTTACCAACCTATCCCTCCTCTTCTTCCCTTCTTGTCGCTCCATCCTTCCTTTATGTCAAAAACTTTTATATTCCTGGATGGGTGTCTTCTTCTCTATCTAACAATGCCACTGTCCTCCAAACAACTACCGTTCACCTTCAGATTGATAGTGTTAATGAACCAAGGAGTAACAAATTTGCTAACCATCAATCTCTTTAGTTTAATGATGATACCAAACATTGGATTGTGGAATATTGGAGGTGCTCACAATCATTTAAAACTTGATCAGGTTAAAAATCTCATTTCTATCTATGAACTCAAACTTGTTGCCATACTTGAAAAAAAAACTTAATCTGCCATTAACCATCAGAACTGCTAGCATCATCAACCCTTATTGGACTCTTAACCATAATCTCAACGATGTTGAGCATGGAAAGATTCTTGTTCTTCATTATCCTTTCACCTTCTCTATGACAACTATCATCTCTTCTAGACAGTATATTCACTTTCATGTAACTTCCTCTCATCCTATTATTTCCTTTTACCTCGCAATTATATATGCTGCCAACTCCATTGTCTCGAGGCAAAACCTCCTTAACTCCCTCCCTCACTTAAGGCAGGAAACTCACCCATGGATTGTCATGAGAGATTTCAACTATTGTCTTAGTTTAGATGACAAGCAAGTTGGTATTTCCCTTCTGCCTAAAGAAATCCAACCTCTTAACATTGCTACCTTTGTTTCTAATCTCATTAAAATTATGTCATCTGGTGCTAGATTTACATGGAACTGTAGGAGTAGGAGTGGAGTTAGAACTTTTTCAACTATTGATCATGCCTTCTACAACCTTTTCACTTATACTCACTGGCCAAATCTCTCTGTGAGTAACCCCTATCCTATCATGTCTGACCATTCCTCGCTTATCTTTTCTTCTAGTTGTCCTAAAGTTAAAGAGAAAAGAAGCTTTAAATTTTACCATGCATAGGTTGATTCCCGTGAATACGAATCTATTGTTAGATCTACATGGTGCACTATAAGTTGTGGCAAACCCAATGTTTAAATTTTGTAGGAAATTAAAATATGTGAAGGCTGCTCTTAGATCTTAGGCAAATAGAAAATATGGTGATGGTTCTAAGCAGTCTATCCATATTAAAGAGAAGCTTATGGTGGCGCAGGAAAAAATGAATGAACAACCCTGATGATGCTTAAGTGCCGAAGAGGAAGGAAAGCTTTTTATATCCCTTAACCAAGATTTTGATATTGAAAGCAACATGAAAAAATGGCAGTTAAATAACAAATGGCTCCAAGATGGTGACAATAACACTGCATTTTTCATGCGTCTATCGAAATCAAACAAGATAGAGAACAAATACACTCAATTCATGGAGAGGATGGCTGCCTCTACTCTTCTCCTGAATAGGTGGATAATGCATTTCTTAACTATTTCACAGATCTCTTGGGTAACTCAACCAACTTCTCTCCTGAACTGAATATGATTGATGAAATTCCTCTGCCTATGCACAATTCCAACCAGGCTTCCTTGCTGATCACAAAAGTATCAGATGGAGAAATAAACACACATTGTTCTCTATAAATAAGAAATCTAGTGGGGGACCTGATGGGTTCGATGTCGTTTTTTTCACTACTAGATGGGATATGATAAAAACTAAATTTATTAAAGCAATTCATAATTTTTTTGACAAGTGCAAACATCTTTCTGAAGCTAATACAACTAACCTTGTTCTTATTCCAAATACTCCTCATGCTTCATCTGTGTGCTCCTTCAGGCCAATCTCTTTTTGTAATGTTGTCTACAAGTGTATTTCCAAAATTATTGCTTCAAGACTTGTTCTTGTGCTCCCTAACCTCATTTCCCAAAATCAGGTTGCTTTTTTGCCTAAGAGGAATATACTGGACAATGTGCTTCTTGCACAAGAGCTTCTTTTTAGTTATGGTAGAGCTAATGCTTCCCCGATGTTATGTTGAAACCTTACATAAAGAAAGCTTATGATTCTATTCAATGGTCTTCTATAGTCCATATCATGGCTCTCATGAGATTTCCCAAACCTTTTATAGGCTGGGTTTATGTGTGTATCTCATCTCCTACTTTCTCCCTTACTTTAAATGGTTGATTTGTTGGCTATTATAAAAATAAGCAAGGTATCCGTCAAGATGACCCAGTATCCTGATGCGATCTAGATTACAGCAGAGGAAAAATAGGGTAAAACAGAGAAGAAAAATTGTTTAAGAAGAAGAAGAAGACAGAGTAAGAAATTTCAGAATCAACTTTGCTGCATTTTCCTTACTTTCTAGTACATATATAGCAGTCTTTCCCCAACAAACTTGCATACGTGGCCTAATCTATACTCACCCTACATAACAACTTTTGTAACAAATTTAAAACAGAAATAACAATAAAAGTAAATAACAAAAAAAGAGGTCTGCATGTCTGATTCTAAATAACTGAATTACAGCAAGCACGTGATATCCGTTTCTAATTAATCCAAATATCTCTGTGGCACTTGTATCATTCTCCTGGGTATTGTATTAGTGTGTGAATGAACTTCATGTACTGGAGTGTCACTTGTAGTCGTATCAACACCTACCCCTTGAAGATCGACCTTGTCCTCAAGGTCATGGCAATAAGGAGCTGGTGGTAGTGGCGACTGATGGTGGTTCTGGGTCGGTTTCTAGAATGTCATCGTACGGATTGATTTCAGGAAGGATCAACAAGATGTGGGTGGGTTTGCAACGATGGCCGAAGTAGTATTTTTCATCGCAATTGAAACATAAACCCTATTGTTTTCGTTCATGCATTTCTGATTGGGAGAGTTGTTTGATAGGAATACTGGGTTTGGAGGGTTACGTGGAAGGTGTTTGTGGAATTGTCTGAGAGGTTTGCTGGTTGTCTGTTGGTCTCTGGAAGTGAGAATTGGTATATTCACTGTATATTGGTTTGGGAGGGTCAGTGTACTTACGTTCGATGAGTTTAGTGCCTTCTATTGCATCGGAGATGGTGGTGGGTTTGAGGATGTGGAGTTCGTTTTGTATGTGTGTTTTGAGGCCGAAAATGAAACATTGGAGAATGGATTCATTGGGTAGTGTAGTGATACGGTTGCAAAGATTTTCAAAGGTGGCTTGGTAGTTTTCGACGGTGGTGATTTGTTTGAGTTTAAACAAGGTGGCTTGTGGGTTGAGGAACGTAGCTGGTCCAAAGCGTTGCTCGATTGCTTTTGTTAGGGCTGGCCAAGTGGAGATTTGGTGGTTGCGGTGCATCCATTGGAACCATGAAAGTGCTTGGTCTTGCATGTGGAAGCTTGCTAGATTTACTCGTTGATCTTCCGGTGTGGAATAATAGGCGAAAAAACAATCGGCTTGGAATATCCAGTCGTGTGGATTCGATCCATTAAACATGGTTAGTGAACATTTGGGTGTTCGGGTTTGTATTGGATTGGATAATATTGGTGGTTGTCGATTGTTGGGTGGCGGAAAATATGTGTTTGATGCTTGGTTATTTGGAGATGGTATTGGTTGGTTGTCTAGTTTACGGTGGAGGTCGGCCATTTGCTTGGTGAGGTCTTGGAGGGCTGTTTTAATGTCAATATTGTCAGCGGTGAGTGTCTCTAGCATGGCGTTGTGTGAGTTTTGGTTGGCTTGGATGGTGGAGATGGTGTCTTGTTGGGTATTGAGCTGCTGGATGGCTTCATCGAGTTGAGTCATATTGACAGGGTTGGTTTGGATTTTCGGGAGGAGGGGGAAGGAGTAAGCAGTGAAAGCACCAGAAATGATGCGATCTAGATTACAGCAGAGGAAAAACAGGGTAAAACAGAGAAGAAAAATTGTTTAAGAAGAAGAAGAAGACAGAGTAAGAAATTTCAGAATCAACTTTGCTGCATTTTCCTTACTTTCTAGTACATATATAGCAGTCTTTCCCCAACAAACTTGCATACGTGGCCTAATCTATACTCACCCTACATAACAACTTTTGTAACAAATTTAAAACAGAAATAACAACAAAAGTAAATAACAAAAAAAAGAGGTCTGCATGTCTGATTCTAAATAACTGAATTGCAGCAAGCACGTGATACCGTTTCTAATTAATCCAAATATCTCTGTGGCACTTGTATCATTCTCCTGGGTATTGTATTAGTGTGTGAATGAACTTCATGTACTGGAGTGTCACTTGTAGTCGTATCATATCCTCCTATATTTTTATCCTTGTTATGAAAATTTTTACTAGGCTCATATCACATAAGTATAATAGCAATCTCATAAAATACCATCCTAGGTGTAGGAACCCCCTATATATCCACACTTATGTTTGCTGATGACATAATGATTTTTACAAAAACTCACCTGCCTTCTATTAATTGCATACTTTCCACCTTGTTATCATTCTTTAGTATGACAGGTCTAACTCTTAACCATGCCAAATCAAGCATAATTTTCTCTGGAGTGCCCTTATAGCTTTCAACTGATCTATTGTTTTCTTTTGGCCTTCAATTGATGAATAATGACATGTCCTATTTATTGCCTTTCTTTTCATCCATGATATCTTTGTCTGCTTGTCTTCCCTTATGCAACAAAATCACTGCAATCATGGAAATCTGGGCTAATAAATTCCTATCACAAGTTGACTGCCTTATTCTCATTAAGTTTGTTAGCTTTTCTATGGTGGTATATTGGTCCTGAGCTTTCATCTTGCCTATAAGCTGTTGAGGATAATTAGAACTGTCGTGTTGAGGTTTTTTGGTGTAGTAGTATCCATATGGGGAAACCTGTGCCTTGCTCTTTCAGTTTAATTGAAATGCCAAGGTGTAAAGGAAGGTTAGGAGTGAAGAATATTATACACTAGAATGTGGCTTCCTTCAGTTCCCATTTTGACTCTATTCTTTCTAAAAAGGACAGTGTGTGGGTGAAATGGACATGGACTCATAGCATTGGTAGGAAGGATTTCTGGTGTATGGATGTTCCTCAATCATGTAGCTGCAAATGGATTGCTAGATTTGAGAAAAACTTTCCTTCCTTTCATTATGATGAAGATTTCAGATCCTTCCCCTGTTAAATTCTGGTCTAAGCCACCTGCGGCAGAGGGATGATTCTGTCTAAACTTATGTCGTATCAATATATTATTCAATCTGGTATTGCAAAGGATGCTAGGGCAACTAACTTTATAACGTGGCCATCTACTGCTGCCTTACTCCTCCAACCAGGTCATCGGAGCTGGCTGGGAACAACTACAAGCTAACTTTTTTCCTTTTGCGATACATGATCATGTTGTTTGGAAGGAAAAGCCACACTCTATTGCCCTTGTACACAAGCTGATATCCAAGGTAGAATCCTTGCCACCATGCAGGTGAATGAAGATTATTTGGAATACTAATTCATCCCCACAAGGAAAATCTTATGCTATGAAAGGTGCTGAACCAAGAATTGCTAACGAGGGATGTTTTGGTAAGGTTTGGTCTGAATCTTGGTTGCTTATGTTATTTCTGTAGTGTGCACAATTAAAGCTGCAACCACATATTCTTTAGTTGTGATGTGAATCTCCCTTTATGGAGTAGGATGATGAGTAAGGCAGGAAGCAATACATTTTCTGCTCTTACTGATGTTGATTGGAATATGATATTTCAGTAGACTAGATGGTGCACTACTGGATCATAACTAATAGCTCTATGCCTTAAGAAGTACCTGCTACTGATTTGGAAGGAGAGGAATCTTATCTGCTTTGAGAATAAATGGAGTGATGTTGAAATGCTTTGGAAAATGTTAAAATATGAAGTGGTTATTGCAGTGCAAAGGATGGCAGTCCTCTCTGATGCTTTGATTACTACTTAGAGTTAATCTGAGCAGTGCTTCGGGTTCTTATTGGTTTTTTTATTTTTCCTTGTGTCTCATGTTGCCTGTATGTGTTTTTTGATTCTTCTTGTGCTTGTCTTTTATGTTTCTTATCTTAAAGTATGTTTCGAGCTAATTTTATTTTATTGTGTTATAGGAAATAGAATCTGGAAAGGGACCAGTCAACCCAACTAGCTTTGCTAAAAAAATTCAACTGTAATAAAATCCTAGTTCATTGTATTTTAAATTTCAAACAAATTTTTTTATTTTGATTTACGTTCTTATTATTAAATCAAAAAATACTTTATGAATTTATTAAACATAAGTTTCCACTTTATTGTACTCATATTCTACAGTTAATGTCTTTGCTCATATTAATTGAAATATGTAATTACATTAAATTTCATTGATTACAAAATCAATTTCAAACGAATTTAATAATAAGATGATCAATAAAACGATTGTTATACATTAATAATTCATATCCATCAACTTATTGTTTACAAACAAGGATTATAAATTACTTACCACATAACTGCTTTCATATTCTATGTTAAAACCAATTTCAACTAAATAATGTATAATCTCACTATTTGATACACATCATTTATTTTATCCCTTATTAACCTCTACTATTACAGTTGATTGAAATTTCATTTAAAACAGTTTTCGATAACATTCAAACAATATTATTAAATTATATTCTAATAATTTTTCCATTAATAAACCATAAATTTTAATTTATCACAATATAAAATTCCAAAGCCTTATTTAATTTAATATTTTAAATTATCAAAAATATAGGTCCTTACATTGGCTATTGGTTTGGCTCAATCATGGAGTTAGCCCAAAGTATTAGCCCGATTGTAAAGGCCAAAATTGATTTAAAATATATTTTTAATTTTAAAGTTAAATTTAAAATATATAATAAATTTTATAAAAATTGTAAAAGAATTTTAGAAAAACTAATTTTTAAAGCAAACCAATATTTTAAAATTATTTACTAATTTAATTAATTAAATAAATTTAAAAATAAATAATTAAAAGTTAATCAATTAACGTAAACATATACATTGATATATATTTTTTCAAATGTTATAGGATATTTTTTATTAAATTGTTTGACATAAATTATAAATATAATTTTATAAATTATTTAATTAAATAAAATTAATTATTAAATAAATTAACCAAATGCTAATTAGTGTATATATAATGATATATGTATATAAAACTATAAGTGTTATTGTCAATATTCATCTTAAATTGTTTAGGGTGAATAAAATAAAATTTAGATTTTAAATAATTTAATTAATTAGTTAATTAATTAATTAATATACTAAAATTAATTAAATATGATTTAAATAATAATATACATAAGAATTTTATATTAGTTAATTAAAGTATAAATAATTATAAATGAATTAAACGTATGTAATACGAATGCATAAAACTTAAGTGGAGCTATAAGAAACTCGACTTAGGTTGAAAAATTGAGCATATGCGCATTGTACATATACTATGATTACATATGTGTTAAACATTTGAATCGCGAGAGTATTTCATAAGAAATGCATTGTTTCATAAATTGATACACTTAATTAAAATTATCTCTACTACTAATAATGTAAATTCACTCCATTGGATTCAACTGTGCCCTTTTGAATTTTTCAATCTACACTCTATAATTCGCATCATGTGTGTACAAATGTGCATTGAATATTAGTTTTAACCAATAAATATGGATGCTTAAAAATGGACCAGTAAATATGGATGCTAAAAAATGGACTGGATCCATTTTAACGCGGGCAAAGCATGGAGAGTCCTAAGCGTTGCATGGATGATAGAACAAATTTCCAACAAATTGAATATTACCAATGGCCTTAGTTGTCTGTCAGCATATGGGCTCTGAAAATAAATATCTCAAAGGAATCGTATGCAAGTTGTGACTTGGGCCTTTAACATACTGTACTTTTATTGGAAATTAGATGCAAAATGGCAAAAATAATTTCCCTGAAAATGGCCCTCGGGGACAAGAAAATGTTTTATGTTATGGGTTTGTTTTAAGTGTCACACGTCCTCTTTTTCTATGGCCAGAGAAATATGAAGCAGGCCCATTAACAGAAATTTTCAATAGCCTAGAATTTGCATTATCCAAAATCATGTTCAGATAAAAGATATATGTGTTCGTGAATATCCTATAATCATCTTATCCGATACCGGTCGATAAATCGATAAGCATAAATAAAAAAATTGGTTTATACTTTTTTTCACAATCTCACTCATTATAAAAATATGCAAATGTGCATTAAATGCATATAACATAAACTATTAACATAATAAAAAAATACATGTCTATAATTATATTAAAGTACACATCTCCATCTCTATCATCATTAATAAAGAAAATTCAATGAATAGATTTACATGGTGTCGTTTTGATATTCCGCCATCGTTATGCAACCTCCACCACCATCCCCTTTTCGACCGTCCATCAACAGAATTTCGCTATCAATTTGCCATCGACACCAACAAAATTGATCGAAATAAAAGTGTTGTGACTATCAAAGGTTTTGCACTTATAGTACACATCCGTCCATAAGTTCTTTTATTAAATAAAAATTAAATATCTTCAACTATTAGATGCACGTACATGCGTTTTATACTAGTATATTAAAATGATTCTGAATCTTTAATTTATAAGTTGTTCTCTACCACTTATGTGTTAATAAATTTGTTGTATACACTTTAGTTGTTGAGTTTCCTCAAGCCAGAGATGTTATTTGTAGTACTATTAATATATTGACTAGATGAGGTAAAATACGTGCATGTATTTGCTGACTTTCCTATAGGTACGTGCACTATACTTAGGCCGTCATGAAATGAGGGTTATGAACGAATAATCTATTTTGATTTTTTGAGTTTCCTCAAGGTTGAGATGAGATTAGGAAATTGACCACAAGTAAGGAATTGTACATGATACATCGATAAGTATTGTCCATTGCTTACGAGCCTATGATTTGTTGATCATCCTTAAGGTTAGAATCCTAAAGCAAGCGAGTCCTAATGCTCGTTGGAGAAATCGAAATATTTCTATGTTTTTTCTTAGGGGTTTAAGATGCATAAAAATATAATGGGAGGCTTATTAAAAAAAATGAAATGAGAATGTTTAATCTTTATAATATTGTAATAGCATACAACGTTAAATATCAAATAAATTTATGCAACTAATATAATTGATAAAAATTTTATCAACTAAATATACAAATAAACCAAATTAAGGTTGACATAGAAATATACGCACACACATACACATATTAATAAACCTTTTGGCGTGCTATCACTTTAAAACCCATGCAAGTGCCTGATTATACAACTACTAAAACATTTGTACCTTAGTCACTTGGATGTTTAATTGTCCAATACTATGTATTATCTCCTATGAGTTTTGAACTTTAAATGTGATGCCCTCGATTCCAATGATCAAAATATCAAAGGGATTTTACCATTCGACAGCTTGGATCAATGGGCATGGAAGGAGCTATCTCTCATATACACCGCTTCGGGTCAACATGATACGTTTCAGTATCTGAACACATTTGAAATAGTATGTATCTCGTCTTGACATAAGACAATATATATGAGTTCTATAATTGAATAACTCACATATCAGGAACACATATAAGTAAATGGCGATAAAGGTAATGATATCACAATGGAAATGATACGTATATATACATATACACGTATCTTAAAAACATGTCTGACACATGGTCTGATCAAAATACAACACTTTAAACTTGGTAAACTAAGTACAATCCAAAAAATATCTATCAAAATATATATGTAACAACTTTTCTTGCAGTTGATTTTTATAAAATGGTTTTAACAAAGTCCAAACAATATCCTACCCACATTTCATTAAAATGGTTTTAACAAAGTCTCATAGCTTTAATCGTCGTCACTCACAACTACAACTCTAATCCATCAGGATGTCATAATCTTTCGTATTATGTGAGTTACTTTTAGTTCATATTTAAGTACACTATTTTTAGATCTCCGGAGTTCGATTTCATTATTTACCATAGTACGGTATTTTCCAATCGTAACAGCTGTACATATTCATTATTTACCATAGTACGGTTGTTTTCACCTGCATATCCAAAAAATGGTTAAATATTTTATGAGATCAATAAAATAAAGGAGAGTTATGTCTTAATTCTTTTCTTTGAGTTCCAACTAGGAATACTCATTGGTAACCCCTCCTGGATTCACCCTCTACATAGACTGTAACGACATGTATTTTACATTTCAAAGGATTGTAAAATATTATTTTTCAATTTATATGAGCTCGTATGACTCTTTAACTTTGGAAAATGCCTCTTAGTGACATTTCTTATATTTAGAATTTTTTTGAACGATTTTACTCTTGAAAACTTGTCACATCTATAACTTTTGATAGAAACCGAACTAGCATCCAAAACCACTTTAATTGGAAAGATATAATGGTTTCCCATTTTGTAGAGTGGTTATACTAGCGATTTGGACTTTTTAGCTAGGAGATATGGACATTTAAAGATTGATAGTTCTTAGAGTAGCTTAGTGGGTATTTGGTGAGTTTGGGAGCAAGCCCGCTAATCCATTTCAGGTTTGGAGGCTATATTAGGCTGAATCAACATCCCAATCACTTTTACCACTTATTAAATAGATCTAAGCTCGCATTTACCCATTCTCCACCCAAGATGTTCTCTTTCTTCTCTAAATCAAGGATAAATCATAAATTAAGGGTAGTTTGGCAATGGATTTATTAGAGATCTTCAAATCAACATTTTAGTGAAAAGAAAATTACATCTTTTCCATTCATTTTTGGATTTGCCTCGGTTTGTATTTAAAACTTGGATTTTGGAGGTTTTGGTAAGTGATTTATCATTTGTTACCTTACTATATATGTATCTATAGGTTTTGGCATGTTCTAAACCCATTTTTAAAGTGAAACCTGAAATAAAATGTCTTAAAATGTTGTAATCATGTTGATTTGATTTATTGTTGCCTTGATGTGTGGTAGGCTATGTTAGAGGCATATTATAAGATAATTTGCCATGAGTTGTTATATGTTTGCATGTTTGAATGTTTTTTAGTGCATGTATGGTATTTTGCTTTTATGCTTATATGGTTGAAAAAGCTCATTGGGGCGACTTATAGTTAAGAACCATTAAACTGGACTTTAATGAATATGCTTAAGATGTTAAGAGTTGTATCCTTGCATATGGAATGTATAAGGGTCAAAAGACGAGGCATAACTATGAAATCAACATTGGAATGGAGTGCTGGAATTGGCTACAATGAATCAGTTCGGTAATGGTTGGTTTGGTGTATAGTATAGTCCGGTAGTTTTTTGGCTCGGCAAGGAAAGACTAGATAGGAAAGCCTATACGGTAGCCAAATGGTTCGGCATTAGAGGACCAGAAGAGAAATCCTGTTCGGTGGCTGCTTGGTTCGGTGATGGGATACCAGAATCCTGTAGTATTTGTGTTCGATTGTTGGGAGTACCGAACAGGATTTTCGGTGTACTGACGGTGGTTCAAGAATGGTGCTTACCGAACAGGATCCGCTGTTCTGCACCCGCTTCAAGTTGTGGGAAGCATCGTAGATGTCTACACTTTACCACTATTGTGAATGGATCTTAAGGATGCTTTAACACAAGAGGGGGTGAATTCTATTTTATAATTTTTATGGAACTTTTTAACTTATTTCAAGATTTGAATCAAACACAAATAATCGATCAAAAATATATATACTAACATGCAATCACAACTATAAATAAATGCAGTAAAATTAAAGTAATGAGTTATAGAGATAACACCAAGAGTTTTATGCTAGTTCAAATTCTCTTATATCCAGTCTCGAACAATTTCTTATACAGATTTCTTTTTATTTGCCTACCTTAACTAGGTAGCAAGCAAAACAGAATACAGTCTCGATTTGAAGGCTACGGGATACATCCTCCCATCTCACGAGTCCGGTCCAAACTCTCTTAGTTTACCGAGTAAAAAGATCATCTACTAGATTTAGACGGGCTACTAAGCTCACCCACTTGATTTGAATGGGCAACAAGCACACCCTAACTAGTAAGAGTAGAATTGTTGGCTTGCAAATACAAACAGTTGTACTTAGGATACAAAATATCCTATAGCCCTTCTGATAGCGATTAGATCTTTGAGTTTGTAGAGAGAATGCTTCTATAGTAGGTAATCTGTAGAGAATCAATCCAGTAGAGTATGGATTGATTCTATGTAGATTTTGAAGAATATAAAAAGTAGTTTTCAAGAAATAGAACAAGAGAGCAAAGAGTAATAAGACAATGAGAAAACTGATTAAAAAATTAAGCTACATTCCTCTTTATATAGTGAATGAAATATTGTATCCATTCGTGAAAGGGTGCGTTTAAAAGATAATTCTTTTCAAAATTTAAAAAATAAACCAACAATTACTATGTCGATATATCTAGGAGGAGTAGTTGACATACCCTTGTTAATTTTGAAAATTGATTTTTCTTTTAAATTGTTTTCAAACTTCCATATTTCTGTAAAATAATTTTAACATAATTTTAAAACACTTTGACTTATGAAGAAATTATTAAAATATTTGTAAAAATATATTTTGAATTTAAAGTAATTATTTTGATTAAAATATCAAAGATCATAAATTTGTGATAAAGATCAGAATCTACTATTAGGGACTTTATCCATTTTTTCCAATGACTCATACTAAGCCCTAGAGCCTTGGGCTCTTCAAGTCGTTTGTCTCTAAACTCATGAGTCTTAATCATCATCTCTAAATCTTTATTCTTGGTCTTTATATCGATCAGTCTTCAAGTTTAACCATTCGATACCTGTGTAATATTCTACAACATTAATATGGTTGTTGTCATCAAAATCAATATCTAAGGTATTAACATTGGCTTGGATATAGCTGGACGGAGAATGGAGGTTGAAGAATTTTCATCATGGCACAACCATACTTTGGGGATTTCTTCGCGACGTGTTCTGAGGTTCTTAGAGGTGAGTTGAAGTGAAGTAGGCAACTCAAAACAACATAGGATGATCTTGGATTTCATGTGGAAATTATTGAAGCAATGGCGTGATACTTTGACATGACGACGCTGAAGATGATGACTTCAAAACTTTAGTACGATGGCTATACTTCTTACGATGGATGTTTAGAGGTGTATCGAAGATGACCACTTATCCATGGGATTGGTGATGGTGATCCACAAGGGAAAGTTCAACGATGAGGCCTTGCAAGTAGGATTTGCGACTGTGTTCTTCTATGGAGATAGTCAGGATGGAATAATGATTGAGTTCCATTATGGAGACACATGTAAAGGGATCATTATAACTCGAAGGTTTTTAGTGTGATCGTAAAGATGGGTTATGTGGGATGCCCATTTGGATTTGCGATCGTGTCCAGATCTTGTGATGGTAGATTACCCTGGGCTTTTGCGATTGTGAACCCAGCTCCTATCCTTTCAGAATGGAACAAATTTGAGCACCAATGAAGCTGATATTTCGATCGAGTCCTTGATTTGCAATTGTGTCATGCATGTTGTCAATTATTCAATACACATAATTGATGATGAGGATTTTTTGATGGATGTTATGTTTGACATGGTTGTTATCACTCTAGGGTGCCACATGATGTTCGTATTTTTGACCGTATACCTAAACACTAGACATTGTACTTTGACTGTAGCTTACTTATATGGCGATGATTGTAGATTATCCAATATCGACTATTATATGCTAACTCTTTAGATGCAGGGACAGATCGGGTATGTTGTAACCACCCTATTTTTAATTAACATTATTTAGGATATTTAATTGGATAAATAAAATAAAATAATGTAAATGGTTAAGACGATTGGGATTTGATAATTACAAAGGGGCCATACCTTAATTAATGAACAAATAAAATTAATGAGGATATTAATAAGACGGAGGAAATTATGATAAGGGCAGATTGGAAAAAGGGTGAATTTCCTAAACATATAACCTTACATTTCATCTCCTTTATTTCAATTTCACAAACCAAAGGAAACCTAGGCCGACCATTGCTAAAAAGAAACCAAGAGAAGGTAAGCTATAGAAATAAGTAAAAGCTTAGGGAATCAAGCTAACTACAAATCTCAAACTTCTTAATCAATTCGAGGTGAATAATAGTTACACATCTCATGTTTCAGATGGCATTTTTAGTTTTAACTATATCTCTAAATCTTTTTCATATATTATGTCATGTTATGACAGTTTGAAGGGTTATAAACTTTCGGTGAATTCATAGAATTTATTTATTGAGTTTAGTGATATGATTGAGTTGGAAAGCCTAACATATGACACTCAATGACTTGAAATTTTAGTAAGATGTTAGAAACATTATTTTAGAAATGGGTTTTTAATTTCATAATCTTCTAGGCAACTATGAATTTTCTAAGTGCTGAAAATGGGTTAGTTCGGGTTTTAATTATAAAAAATAATTAGATAAAGTTTCTAGCCCCGAAAATTTTATATATTGAAGAATATGATTAATAGGATTTATTGTGATTTTTGGGAATTTTTCCCATATGTTTTGTGAATTAATATGAATTATTTAAGTTGGAAGAGCTTAATTTTTAAGATAATAATATAAATTATAGGGTTTGTTAATTACCTTGGAAATGGAAATGGTAAATTCTGCTCTTTAGCAGTTTTTTGAAAAAAAATTGGTAAAGAAAATGTTATCCATCTGTAATTTTTGGCAAATAAGTGAGGTTTGGTGAAAAGAAACTACTTTTAAAGGAAATAAAACAGTTTTCACTGTATTTACGGTTCTGCCACTCCGAAAGCTATGACGTCACACCTATCACCCCGCCTCTGTGGACTTCGACGTCGTCTAAGACCAATGCAAGGATACCGCTTCGGTTGATATAGAGTGCATTGACTTGATCAAAGTGGAAGCGGAGTAACGACATCAATGTCAATATCTTAGAAGAGGTTGATGCTGCATATTATTATGTCCCATGTTTTATAACGTCGCCGACCCTATAATTTTGAAGTTATCATTCCGGCTCTATTGAGGCCTCTATTTTCTTTAAGGCATTAACACCAACATTAATGACTTTGACCCTATAGGCATAATTCTACTATTATTGACATCGACAGTATATGATGCCGTCCTCTTATATCTTTGACCTTAATCTTAACTATTTTGGAGAGGGCCGTGATGCCGCTCGTTATGACTTCGGCTCTAATGAAGCATCAATCTTCCTCAAGGTAGTGTTGCCGAAACTTATGATTTTGACCTTATTCTTTTAAAGGTTTTAAATTATATAAACCAAGTTTACTCTCTTTGGCTTCGATGCTATAAGACGTGCAAAGTGTATATCTTCAACCTTTTGGCCTTGTGTTTTAAAAAGTTAAAAGCTTTAACTTAGTTTTATGTTAAAGAGGGCAAAGAGGTCACCGATCTTTATTTTTATTTAAGGTTGTTGGTTTTGTCCTTATGGCCTATATTTTAAGCGGCGAAGACCCCATGGACTTCGAACTTCATTAATATGGACTTGTTAAAGCATTATATTATGACATAATTATTTTAAGACAAAATGAAGGGCTATGGTTCTCCTTTTTTAAATATGATTGCAAGGATTAAGTCATTTATGAAGAAAAGTATTTTCAAGGAAATTATAAGGGTACCTAACCTAGTATTTTATTAAAGAGATTATTGTTCCTATCACCTTGGGTAAATTGTGATGTGATGAGTTGACTCGGTGATAGAAAACAAGATGTGACTGGTGTAGGGTTGCACCCTATACTTTAGCTAGTAGCCTCTAGCTAATATTAGTCCAAAATTCCAGTGTGTCGGGATTTGTATTAGGGAAGATTAAAAGTAGATGTACGTATAGAAATGAATACACACAGATGAGATTGGTTATCGATGAGCGCGTAAAACCATTAGAATCAGCCGACCCTTAGAATAGCAAGTCTCAGACAGACCATCCAGTTGTCTCCTAACAACAGGTTAGATAATTTGATATATATGGTAGTCACAAGTCAGCCTTAGGTTTATGGTCAGCCTGAGAAAACAATGATGTTGGGACAGATAGTCCATTGACTTAAATAGATTGTTTATGATTACCCAAGTTGCATGCATGCACAATATTATTAATTATACTGTTTATTTTAACCAGTTTGGTTGTAGAACTTGGATTTGCAAAAGATATATTTTAAAGGATATTATTATGGGGAAAACCCATTTCACTTAGCGACGTGGTCTCACTAGATATCAATTAACCAAGTTGACATATTATTATTCACATCGGGATTTTTGTCTGACTCAAAGTTTATTTTTTCCTTAAACTCTCAGGTGCTCAAAATTTGATTTGAGTAGGTTGGGAGTAAGGGTCTTTCAGGTCAACTAGGTTAGACGAATAAAGATTCCAAATAGATGTAGGAAGCAAAAGCTAGCTATATAGGAGTCTACCTATATTTATTATCTGTTGTGTTATGTCAGCTATTGTATGAATGTACTGGCAATAAACATGGTTGTCTATTTATTAACTTTGATCATCCAAGAGGCATCTTCATATGTCGCTCTTGGTGTAACTTGTAATAATTATATTTTATCTAAACTTGGGCAACGTTTTGAGATTATGTAACAAATATGAAATGCTGATTTGAAATGTAATGAGAAATGTTGTTTTTGAAATTAGGATTATATTATTTAAAATTCTTGTGCTCTTGATATTATGAATACCATTAACATGACTGCATTTTGTCATCGGGAATTAATACTATAGATGACTGCAACATCTATAGCGGTTAGTTTCAGGCCTCAAATAATGGGGGATGTTACAAGTTGGTATCAGAGCATAGGTTTATGTGAAAACTAAAGAATTTTCAACTTAAAAGAGATTATGAAAAAAAATCCTAATGAATCAAAGAATAAGATTGGGGTATGGGATAACACTATAGTAACGTACTTGTATTTGCTATATATAAGTGTACGCTTTATCTCTTCTCTCCCTCTCTCTTAGACGGTCCTTTTGTATCTTACTATGGTTGGAATGTTGATTTAAGGAAATAAGATATGGAGGCAAGAAACAGAAGAGTGAATCTTGATGGAGGAAGCACCACTACCGATGGAAAATTCAAGCCCAACACTAGAAGGAATCGGGGTCGATATACAACTGCTAACGTATGTGCAGGAACATCACTGGTTGATATGTGAGCAACGTATCAGTTCTTTGACAACATGATGCAAGCAGGAGATGCTGCTGGGTTAATTGGTGGAAATCTTAGAGGAGCTAATCAGGAAGTTCCAGTTGTCAACAATTATGTTGTGTTGAGTAGAGACTATGCAAGACTTGGAGGGAACCATTTATCGGAATGGAGGATGCAACTGAAGTGGAGAATTGGTTGCTTCATTCTGAAAGGTAATCTTGGACTGGATAATGAGAAAAGGAGGAGATTGGCATCTAGATAACTACAAGATGCTGCGTTGTATTGGTGGAATAATGTGATTGTCAGAGCAGCAGAGGAGACTTTGACTTGGGCTGAATTTAGAAGGAGGTTTGAAGAAAGATTTATGTCTAAGATCACTAAGTCAACACTGTTGAGATTTTTTGCTAAATTAGTGCAAGGTGATATGACTTTTTTGCAATATGCAACAAGGTTTAAGGAGCAGGACTAATGTAGATATGCTACCTGGACATAGTGATTAAGAGAAATGAGAAATTAATCCATGGGTTAAGACCTAAGCTTGCTTGGGCGACTTTGCCACATCTTAGGAATCCATGCAATGTAGTCATGGAGATGGCTTTGAGAAATGAAGAGATGCTTGCTTTATTGAGTAATAACAAGCCAATAGAGTGCAGGGTGGACAAAATCAGAAGAGAAAGTTTTACCATAAGAAAGGGGCTCAAAAGGGCGGAGCAGCTAAGAAAGGAAAAATAGATGTTGTATGCTACAAGTGTGACAAGATAAGACATTTTACGAACAAGTGTCATTTAGGAGATGGAAAATCATTTATTAGAAGGAAGAATATTAAATGCTTCAATTACGATCAGATTGGTTATTATTAGAACCAGTGCATGGAACTAGCTAAAGCTGATGTAACGACCCGGGAATTTCGAATCCGAAATTCTAGATAATTAGAGAAAAGAAAAAGAGATAGAAGAAGAAGAACAGAAAAGAAACTCACAATCTCACATTCGCAGCGGATAAAATATAATAACAAATATTAATAATAGTTTACAAAAGAAGAGCTGTATCAATACACTTATATTTATACATCAGTGTTACAACCATTACTAATCACTGGACAGTTTTAAACAACATGTCCTAACTATACAATAATATCACAGTGAAAAATACTCCACACGTTCCAGCTATCCAGCTCGCCCCCTGAGCTCCAGAACGTCCTTACCTGAAAATCTGTAATACTCGGTCTGACCCGAGCATTACATCAAAGTAACACCCGAGCTAGGCTGGAAACCAGCGTGAGTAAACCCATCTAACATGGAATACAAAAACATACAACTTATATAAACCCGGGTAACTTGTATCAATTTACAACTTCACAAGCTGTAATAAACATTACTTATTTCACACATCAATTTCTAAGTGCCAAACTTAGATTAAATGGTCCAATTTACTTAAATCATTCCATATCAGCTTATTGATTTCACATATCAAATCTATATATAATCGAAGAGGTTTCGGGTATTTACTAATACCCGACTCAGGTCTCTTCGAAACCAAAATCATCTTAACTAAAATTATTCAAGTGAAATACAACTCAATTTTAAATACAGGATGTCATATAATTCATCAACAATCACAATTCAAATCAAGCATCACAAACCACATATTAATTAATCAAAACTTCCAATATCGATCTATTTATCCTTTAATTACATTTAAGTAATTAACCCTTAATTAATTCCACAAATTAATTATCCTCAACCCAATACGGTAATCGGCCTTTAATAATTTCATTAATTAATTGCTAACTATAATTATTATCACCCTTGATTAATAACATCAGTAATTAACTACTCTTAATTACATCATCAATTCACCAAACTCCTTGATTTATTATATTAATTAATCCTTTAATTATACATAGTAACTATAACCTAATTCCTTTCATCAAGTAATGATCCTTTAATTACTTCTCATCAAGTAAATTTCTTTTAATTAATTACATCGGTAATTATTCACTCACTACTTTATTAAGAAATTACACATCACTAATTACTTAGAGTAATTATACCAAATTTTAATTTATTATATCTATTAATCATTCTTGATTAATCCCACTCAGTAATTTATTATTTTTAATTAATTATATCACTTAATTAACTTCCAAATTTTTTTATTAACAAATTCTTATTAATCATACTAAATAATCAATTATTAATTACTACTATTAAGTAATTAATCTTATATTAATTACATTCGGTAATTAAGCCAAAACCACTTTTAAATCTTCAATTAATTATGCGTTATAATTACCATTACTAATTCCTTCATGAAGTAATCACACTTTATAAACCTTATTAAGTAATTATATTCAATCCCATCGTCAAGTGGTTATTTTAATTAATTAAATCAATTAATTAACTTAAGCTAATCATATTAATTAATAAAATAATTAATTTCTTTAATTAATTACACTAAATGTTTAATCCTTAATTAAATAACCTTTGATCATTATCCCACTTAATTAATGACATTAAGAAGGAACTTTAATTACTTCCATTTAGTAATTATCATTAATTCATAAATCTTATTCAGTAATTAATCATCACTTAATTAACAAATCAAGTTTCCATTTAAACAAGCTTCAAGCAAAGGATATTTATATTAAAATCACTTTAAGTTTTAACCCTGCATTATGATTCAACAGAACATCAACATCAAACCCGGACCTGTCACATTTCCTCCCGATATGAAACCCGAGATATACAATCCTTTACTTCGAGTCAAATTCTCGAATTACCCGAGCAAAACTCGAGTTCTACTCTCCTGCATAATCACAAAACCTTCACGAGCAACCATCTACCTGCTTCGAGTTTTTCGTTAATCACTTCGGGTGTTACCCGATGCCAAACCTTCTTCCCAACCACCCAGTCTTCACTGATACAAACGATACGCCGTGCATATGCACCTTCACCCAGACCATCACTGGTCGACGCTGATTATTCCAGCACCTCACCTACAACCCCAGCATCAACTCCGACCACCCAATTCACCTGATTTCGCCGTCGTTCAAAATTTGGCTATTTCGACTCACACTGAAACAAAACCAATAGCCAGTAAGCCACTCGTATTCGCCAACCACGACCCCAGAACCACCGTGAATTTAGCCGAAACTTCACCGACCGATCCTCCTTCTATTCCCTCCAGTCCGGTGAACTCCGGTTCGCAAAATGACCCCAAAATTGACTCGAGAACGACATTGATACACTATGCCCTTAAGCCCTATTTCCATCCCCTCAAGCCACCACAATGATTTATAAAATCATTAAGCATTTTTCCCACAATCACCAATCATTCCAGCACCCCCCACCTTGATTCCGAAGTCCAACTATCGATCGATCACCAGTAAGTCGCGAGAACCTATTTCCCATTCATCTCGATAATTCTCAAAGGATACAATCTCGATAAATTATATTTGCTATTTATTTTCATATGTGTTTTTATATCATACCTATATTTTTATGTTTAATACTTAGATTAAAGAAAATATAAACCTTATTATATGCTATTTTAAATATTAGTCTTTTCTTTATGTTTTATTTAATTTTATATTTACAATTTTACATTAATACATTTTCTCTTAACTTATTAGTAAATACTTTACAGGAAATAATATAGAGCTACTTACATACCCATAAAAAAAAATCAAACATAGATTAATATTTTAATAATAATAATAATTATTAAAAAAAATCCAATTTACTTTAAGGTATTTATCTTTGGATTTCAATTTCAAATTCAAATAAAAATCAACTCAAACAAATATATATTCTAAACAAACCCATATTCAGTTTGTGATAAACAATTCTATTAAAATCTATTTATAATTTATTTAAAAACATCACATTATTTGAAAATAACAATTTCACCAATTTACAAATAATTAAGGAAGGAGATTATTACATTATATTTGCTCAATTTATAAATTAGTAATTTTCAACGGTCAAATTAGATAATTATTCAATTATTTAATTCCCCAAAAAAAAATCGGGTTATCACATTCCTTCCGCCTTTAAATCTTTTCGTCCCCGAAAAGAAACGAAGCCAGAATTTATTAAATATTTTAAAACCAGTTAAAATATTCTTTGATTAATTTAAAACACTTTTAAAATCTATAATACTGCCAAAATAGTTTTATAAAAATACTTTTTATAACTCGATGTTTTCACAAGTCCAACTTCGTTCTTACAGAATTCGGTCATGCGTTGATCAGGCGTAAGACTGAAAATCTGTAGGTACTTAGCAGACCCATTTTCAACACCCAATGAAAATACTTTGAAAATAATTTTATTGAAAATATAGAAAACAGTTTTTGAAAATAGAGGATATATCTTGAGTGAGAATGCTCTGGAAATCATCACCCCCATCCATGGTCACAGTTATATTCCAGGGTTACGTTGCCGTCACAGCAAAAGTCCATGTAACTGCAGGCTCTCCGTGGCCTCTCGATTACGCCATGGAACCCACACAACAGATCACAGTTACATCCAGGGTTACGTTGCCGTCGCAGCAAAAGTCCATGTAACTGTAGGCTCTCAGCGGCCTCTGATTTTCGCTGTCGAAATGAAACTCCTCCACTCCTACATAGGTCGCAGTCTGACGATATAAAATCAAACGCAGACTGTTGGCTCTCAGCGGCACACATGACTTTCGCTATGTTATACCATAGATCGCAGTCTACCGATATAAAATCAAACACAGACTGTTGGCTCTCAACGGCACACACGACTTTCGCTATGGTATACTCAACTCATAATCCCCAGAAACTAGTTTTGTTTGGACTCCTCACAGGATCAACTTTAGAACCCCCCTTGGGGCTCAAGGCAGCACCACCCGGTGATACTCTTGAGAAGTTCATTTCAAGGGAGCGCCTTTTTCCCCAGAGCCATCATCAAAACATTTTATACTATACATATATAGTATCTTTAAATCATACACCTAGTATGATTTCATACAAAGCTCCTTTACACAAAATCTATTATTCCAAAATCGATAATTCACAAATTAGGCTTTCCAAATTTCAATATTGATTTTACCCAAAAATCAAAGGCCTTTCCAAATCCATAGGTTCCCAAAACCTTTTTCCAAAATCCTCATAAAATCCTTTGTATATATATACGGATATATATAATTTTTAAAACTTAGGATCATTTTAAACTTGTATAAAACTCCTTTTATACTTCAAAACACCTCCAAAATCCTTTTCTTCTGGCAAGAGATTCAACAAGGGAAGTTTCATCTTATAAAACAAAGATGTTTAACTTTGTTTACTCAAAATCAAACATTCAAATTTGATTACTCTTTTCAATATCATTTTCATTCAAATCCGTACGACGTACATATATCATCCGTACGCTATACCAATTTGATCGCTCACTCGATCACACAATTTCATTTCCGAACTAGTATCGTTCACCCGACTTCCTAGTGCGGACACAGATCTGGTTTCTTGATCAGAAATCATCATTCTCCTTGCATAGCCTAACTATGATAGAGAATATCTAGAACCAATCAATAACCCATATCCAGGTTCGCCTTCAAAAATCGAGTGGAAAATTCCAACTCGGATCGATATAACTATCTCGAAATTTTATGCTCGAATCTGGATCAAATCATTTTGCGAATAGAATAACATACGTACACCCTACGTATTTTCTTTATTGGTTATTAGCCAAATCAATTCCATTCTATTCACATTCACCTTGATTTTCATTCATTTACTCACAATTGCTTCAATCCATTGGATTATTACCTCTTTTCTTATCTCGATTGGGTATTTAACTAATAACAGTTTCAACTCCGACCAGTTTATTTTGAAAATAGCTTGAATTTTTTTAAAAATAGATAAGTAGTTGGAAAATAATTACTAGTTTGTAAAATAGGTGTAAAATAGTTTAGAAAATAGTTAAAATAATTATAGAAATTTTAGATAATTGCAAAATAATAGTAAGATAGTAATTAGTTTATAAAATAATTGAAATATAGTAATTAGTTTATAAAACAGTTAGAAAATTGTTAAACAGTATCAAAAATAATTGTAAAACAAGTATAAGATAATTTGGCTTTTAAAAGAAAGGTTGTATATATAATGAATAGCTTGGAAAAATAGGTTTGTATTAAAACAATTTATATTAAAAATAGTCCAGAGTCGAAACTGTTCACTTCCCAATCTTCATTCTCAATCAATTCAATTTAAATTTCCTCTTCCATTTAAATTGACCCAATTCAATTTTAAATAATTCCAATTTCCATTGGACTTGATTTATTCCAAATTCAAGTTGAATTAATTCTCTATTCCTTTTCAAAATTAAATCAAATTCTATTTTATTTTAAACATATTCAACTTTAATTACAATTCCGAATTATTCAAATAAATTTGGACTACTTCCAAATTGAATCAACTTCAATTTCAAATTAATCGTTTCAAATTAATCCAATTCAAATTTTCCATTTGAATTTTATACTTATACATCTTCAATCACCATTTCAATTAATTCAAATCAAACTCAATTTGTACTAATTCAAATTTCAAATCCAAATTATCTCGAATTATATAAATTCGAGTTAATACTTCAAATGTTGATTTAATTCCTTTAAATCAATTTTCCTTTAAAGTATTTAAACAATTCAATTCTGAGTCCAAATTTCAAAATTCCATTTTAAAACATCCATCAAATTCCAAATTCCAGATCTCAAACCCATTTGAGATCACACAAACTCCCCGTTCAGATTAACCATTAACTTCCCAAGTTAAATTCCATTTTCATCTTGAAATTTCCAAATCAGGTTGATCATTCCAACTTATCTAATCTCTTCCAAGTTAAACTCAGTTCACTTAATTCAGTCAACCTTACCTAGTTTTAACTTCTATTTTCAAAAATAAAAAATCTTCCCTCTTAATAAGTTCAAAAACTTATCACTTAGGGTAACATATCTCATTCCAGATTTAAAAATCAACATTTAGAGTTTATTTCAACCAACTTTGATATTATATATATATCCATACATATACATATTTACTTCTTGGCTTGCCAAGCCAAATTTTAAAATTTAAACCACCTTTGGTTTCAATTCAAACAAATTTTCTTTAAAATTTTCGAACATTTCTTATCTTTAAAATAAGATCATTATTCAAAGTAGTTTGAATAATATTATTTCCTTTAACATTTTAAAACCAATTCAAAAATTTTAAACTTAGAATTCAGGACTTCACAATTTGAAACCCACTTTTATTTATATCCTTTCACATTTACAAATTATTTTCTTTTTAAATGGTTACTTCCTTAAAACATTTTATTGTTTATTGAAAAACAATCATCCCATTATTAAACACAATATCCATTCTATTTTCTGGTTTGAAACCAATTCCAATTCATCTTATTCTGAAAAACTTCTCCAAATCAAGATTTCAATTTTAGTTTGAATCCATTTCAAACTTTTCATTAATTTAATTTCAATTTGGTTGTAATTCTATTACCACTTAATTCTTACTATTACTTTTAATTTAATTAATACTACAACCAATTTCCTTAATATAACAGATAATCTATTTCTTATGTAATTTCAATTTGGTTTTAATTCTATTACCACTTAATTCTTACTATTACTTTTAATTTAATTAATACTACAAACAATTTCCTTAATATAACAGATAATCTATTTCTTATGTAAGATTCATTTACTTTTGAAATCATTTAAAAACCATTATATAAGAAAATAACAAGTACGCTCTCTCTCATATATATATATATATATATATATATATATATATATATATATATCCAACTCATTCTAGAGTACCACTTACCCTATCCTTAATGAGTAATCCCACCAGAGCCAAGGTTCTCGCTTAACCTTCGGCTCTGATACCAAATGTAACGACCCGGGAATTTCGAATCCGAAATTCCAGATAGTTAGAAAAAAGAAAAAGAGATAGAAGAAGAACAGAAAAGAAACTCACAATCTCACATTCGTAGCGGATAAAATATAATAACAAATATTAGTAACAGTTTACAACAGAAGAGCTGTATCAATACACTTATATTTATACATCAGAGTTACAACCATTACTATTCACTGGACAGTTTTAAACAACATGTCCTAACTATACAATAATATCACAGTGAAAAATACTCCATGCGTTCCAGCCATCCAGCTCGCCCCCTGAGCTCCAAAACGTCCTTACCTGAAAATCTGTAATACTCGGTCTGACCCGAGCATTACATCAAAGTAACACCCGGGTCAGGCTGGAAACCAGCGTGAGTAGACCCATCTAACATGGAATACAAAAACATACAACTTATATAAACCCGGGTAACTTGTATCAATTTATAAATTCACAAGCTGTAATAAACATTACTTATTTGACACATCAATTTCTATGTGCCAAACTTAGATTAAATGGTCCAATTTACTTAAATCATTCCATATCAGCTTATTGATTTCACATATCAAATCTATATAGAATCGAAGTGGTTTTGGGTATTTATTAATACCCGACTCCGGTCTCTTCGAAACCAAAATCATCTTAACTAAAATTATTCAAGTGAAATACAACTCAATTTTAAATACAAGATGTCATATAATTCATCAACAATCACAATTCAAATCAAGCATCACAAACCACATATTAATTAATCAAAACTTCAACTATCGATCTATTTATCCTTTAATTACATTTAAGTAATTAACCCTTAATTAATTCCACAAATTAATTATCCTCAACCCAATACGGTAATTAGCCTTTAATAATTTCATTAATTAATTGCTAACTATAATTATTATCACCCTTGATTAATAACATCAGTAATTAACTACTCTTAATTACATCATCAATTCACCAAACTCCTTGATTTATTATATTAATTAATCCTTTAATTACACTGAGTAACTATAACCTAATTCCTTTCATCAAGTAATGATCCTTTAATTACTTCTCATCAAGTAAATTTCTTTTAATTAATTACATCGGTAATTATTCACTCACTACTTTATTAAGAAATTACACATCACTAATTACTTAGAGTAATTATACCAAATTTTAATTTATTATATCTATTAATCATTCTTGATTAATCTCACTCAGTAATTTATTATTTTTAATTAATTATATCACTTAATTAACTTCCAAATTTTTTTATTAATATATTCTTATTAATCATACTAAGTAATCAATTATTAATTACTACTATTAAGTAATTAATCTTATATTAATTACATTAGGTAATTAAGCCAAAACCACTTTTAAATCTTCAATTAATTATGCCTTATAATTTCCATTACTAATTCCTTCACGAAGTAATCACACTTTATAAACCTCATTAAGTAATTATATTCAATGCCATCATCAAGTGGTTATTTTAATTAATTAAATCAATTAATTAACTTAAGATAATCATATTAATTAATAAAATAATTAATTTCTTTAATTAATTACACTAAATGTTTAATCCTTAATTAAATAACCTTTGATCATTATCCAACTTAATTAATGACATTAAGAAGTAACTTTAATTACTTCCATTTAGTAATTATCATTAATTCATAAATCTTATTCAGTAATTAATCATCACTTATTTAACAAATCAAGTTTCCGTTTAAACAAGCTTCAAGCAAAGGATATTTATATTAAAATCACTTTAAGTTTTAACCCTGCATTACGATTCAACAGAACATCAACATCAAACCCGGACTTGTCACACTTTCCTCCCGATATGAAACCCGAGATATACAATCCTTTACTTCGAGTCAAATTCTCGAATTACCCGAGCAAAACTCGAGTTCTACTCTCCTGCATAATCACAAAACCTTCACGAGCAACCATCTACCTGCTTCGAGTTTTTCGTTAATCACTTTGGGTGTTACCCGAAGCCAAACCTTGTTAAATATGCGCTTATATGATTTTTGTTTGATGATAATAAACATATATACATTCGTTTAAATGTATTTGATAATATACTATTTTATTTTTCACAGATTAAATAAATATTTGCTGAATAAAATAAATAACACGGAATTTGAATTCAAACGAATATTTTATTCAAACAAATATTTATTACATCTTTGAATAGTACAATTTCAAGCTCTCACTATTCACTATACAACTTTGATACAAATTCAATTACATCACTATTTTACATATCATCACCTCACTACATATCACTCACACTCATATTTATCTTCAACTTCATTCCAATTTGAATCCAGCATCTGAGCAATCTGCAAAAATATAAACTAACGCAGTAAAATTGAAAAAGAAATATTTTTGCAATATAAAATGAAATATGATTTTTGAAAATATGATTTGCCTCAGTTATTTGGGTTGTTCGTCATAATTTAAAATTCATCATACACGAACAACTTGTGACATACACAGTGTATTACTGTATATGCCACAAGGCCGTGCACGCCGATATATACACTTGATTGATTTATAGGGACAGGCGAGCACAGGTCAAACCCAAATGAAAAACCGGGTTCAACTCACGTGCAATAACATTGAAAATCACGACACGAGCACAAGGTCAAACCCGAGTTTTAAAACTGGATTCAACTCAGTCAACTCAAGTGCATCACTACAAAACAAGCTCAACTGGACAGTACCATCTAACCAAGTTCAAAGATGCAAGCATGCACATGTGTGGCCAGTAAAACCAAAGTATCAGCAATGTCGAGCCCAGTACAAACACATGAAGGGAATACAACTACAAATGAAAACTAGCAACAACAAGTTCAAGTATGTCAGAGAAAGAAAGGATGAATGCAGTAGCAAGGTTGCAAGCATAAGAAGTGCATGAACACAGTAAACAACAAATTTACAGTGTCGAGTTCATGTATGCAACAAGTAAAATGCAGTATGGCCAGAGTGAAATCAACATTATCACTAAATGAATCACCAGCCACAAGTATGCACAACCAACTCGAGAATATACACGATCAAGACCAAATGCGAACTGCAGTAGTACACTTGAACAAAATGAACGAGTGGAGCATATATGTAAAGCATGCAAGATCCAACAGTGATACAAATGTCTAATATGCAACATGACCGAGCATTGATCAAAACCAGAAACATTATCAACTCAACAAGAACAGTACAGTCATGAAGTAGGCAAAGAGCTCGAGCACAAGATATGACTACACTGAACAAAAGATCAGAGACCAGTTGATGTTCAAGTTTTACAAGACAGCTACAACACAAAAGTTCTCAAGTCTGCAAAGTAAACATGTAAATGCATAAAACAGTGCAATCATGAAGACTGCAAGAACATGAACATAGGATCAACACAACCAAATGAAACACATCAAAGAAACTAGTCTCGACCAAATTCAGTAAGGCAATGCACCAATACAAACTCCAATGACTCAAGCAACATGTCCAGGTACAACATGACAATGCTCAAAGACACAGTACATATGTATGCAGTGACACAATAATACACATAAAGACCAACAATTATGCAATAGTGAAAAACACAAGTCAGTGGTGAAGCAACAACAATGAATCAGAGCCGTAATATACAATGCATACATGAGTCAGAGCAGTAATATAGGGAATCACATGAACAAGTAACCAAACAACATCATGAGTGAAATTCAAGTACCAGTGAAGAAGGTCGAAGACTACAAGATGAACGAAATTCAACAGTTCAGAGAAATTCACAAACCAAACAAAATACTAGCAAAACCGAAGTTGAACAAGTCAATCAAGTATTCACTGTGTTATACAGGTAAAATGAAAAAATGCGTATCTTTGAAATGGTCATTACATAATCGAGCAAAGTCAAAATTGAAGCCGTGTCAACCAAGCATCAAAAATACGAAATTGACAAAGTCAGATTTTATCACAAGCATCCAAGTATAATCGAGTGGCCGAGATGAATAAATTGACAAATTCAAACACGAATATACGAACGCAAAAATAGGATTTCAAATCCTATATAAGCCCAATCATCATCGGCAAATTAATTATCGAGTTCAAGCATCAACCAGCAAAAGCAAAAGGAGAAAAATACATACCGAAAAAGCAGAACGAATTCGATCCAAAATTGAAGAAGCCGTAAGCAAATCAAAAGCATCGAAGCCTACTATCGAACGAGATCGAGCGGCGCTTCAATTTTGCACAACCCTAGTTTAAATCGCAAGGAGCAAAAGCAAATTAGCAGAAGCCCTAATTCGCAAAGAGGAACGAAAGAGGATCGGCCATATTTTCACAAGCAACAGGAAAAAGGAACGGAGCAACTAAAATTCAAATGGGCTAAAGAAAGAAAAGTGGACGGGCCTTGTTTATAAAAGGGCTTTTTATTTTAGGGTTTAAATTTTAAATAAGGGTTATTTTGTTTTAAATTATTTTTAATTTGTATTTTCTTTTTTAAATCGTTTAAATTTCTAGTCGTGTGACTAGGGGACAAGCTACGTGGCGTAGCTTGAGAATTCGCAACTCGGTAGTTGAGTTGTGGCAGGGTTTTGAGCGTAGAGTTAGATTAGTCAATAGCGGTTATAGCGAGTTTACGTGTGTAAGCGATGGACTATCTAATTTCTAGTAGAAACCTTGGGGGCAGCACGTAGGCAGGGTTTTGCCGAAGCTGGCTAAATTCTGTGTTGATCTGTTATTTATATTCTGCGATATCTGTGCTGCTATTCTGTGATCTGAATTGAAATTAATTTATAAGCTTCCGCGATTAATTTTAATAATTTACACAATCACCCTATTCACCCCCCCTCTAGGGTGAAATCGATCCTACAAGTGGTATCAGAGCTAGGAACAAAAGCCGTTTTTGTTTTTAAAAAAATTTGATTTTACAAAAATCAATTTTTGTTTTAAAAATTTCGTGTTTCAAAAAATCGGTTTTTGTTTTAAAAATTTGAATTTTTAAAATGGCTTCTTTTAATAATGCTTTTGCAGAAGGTCAATCCATAGTTAGACCACCAATGTTCAATGGTGAATATGCTTACTGGAAAATAGAATGCAAATTTTTCTGAAAACCATTGACGCTTGGAATATTGTTGAGACAGGTTATAGTATACCAACTATAACTGTAGATAATCAGGAAATAGAGAAACCAAAGGATCAATGGACAGATCTAGAAAATAGATTACAAAATGCTAATGCTAGAGGTATGAATTCTATTATCTGTTCATTGGATCAATTTGAATTTAATCGTGTCTCACATTGTCTAACTGCACAGGAAATATGGCACACACTAGAAGTGACTCACGAAGGAACATCTCAAGTCAAAGAATCTCGCCTTGCCATGCTAAGCAGCGAATACGAGAACTTCACAATGGCGAAGGAAGAAAATGTCAAAGAGATGCATGGACGACTTTCCAATATCGTTTACAAATCAAAAGCTCTTGGAAAATCATACACAGAGTTGGAGATAGTCCGAAAAATCCTTAGAGTCCTTCCACGAAAATTTGAAACAAAAGTGACTGCCATACAAGAATCAAAATATTTGAAACAAATGAAAGTCGAAGAACTCATCGGAAATCTCACCACTTATGAGCTAGAAATGAAATTCAAGGAAGAGCGTGAAGGAGGAGATAATCGAAAGAAATCAATAGCGCTCAAAGGAACTACCGAAAGTGATGATGATAACGACGATGATGATGGTGCAGAAGAACTAGAGCTGTTAATAAGGAAATTCAAAAAATGGAATCAGAAACATGGAAATTCAGCTCGAATTCAAAAAGCAAAAAGCAGAATAGCCAAAGCACTAGACTACTCAGAAGAACAAAAATTTATTTGTTATAATTGCAACAAACCCGGCCATATCAAGCCCGATTGTCCACAAATTAAATTCAGCCATGGAAAGAAACAGAAAAAGAAAAGTTTTGCAACCACTTGGGATGAAATAGACGAGAATGATCAAAGCACTGGCAGTGAAAGCGAAAAGGCAGAATTGTGTCTTCGAAGTGATACAACTGACAGTGACGATGACGAGCCAAGTGAGGTATCAAAACTTACCCATTCTGAGTTGCTTATATATTTTCATGAAATAAATGGCTGTTATGAACGACTTAGGGAAAAATACGCCAAACTTGAATCCCAAAAGAATACTTTGATAGAATGCAATGAACAACTTGACCAATTAGTTAAAACCTATCAAAGTAGGATCCCTAAGTGTGATAAGTGTCCAACATTTGAAAAGGAAATTAAAAAATCAAAAATCAATATAAAATCACTTGAAAATGAAATTCTGATTTTAAAAGAGAATGAAAATACTAGGAGAGAGAATTCTATTAAAAAGTGCACACAGTTGTTAAACGAAAATGAATCTCTCAAATCACAAGTCCAACAATTGTCAACGACTTTAGATAAATTTTCAAAAAGTGAAAAATCGTTGAATATGCTATTAGGAAAGCAAACTGTTAATACGGTTAGACAAGGACTTGGATATAATAGTTCGAAAATTGTTGAAAACAAGATTAATCAAGAAAATTCAATGTGCACGATTTGTAGAAAATATGAACACAATCACAATAATTGTTGGTATAGACCCAAACATGTGAAAACTATACCGATTTGGGTTCCAAAAGGCACAAATATAAAATCTCTCAAAGTTAAACAAATTTGGGTGCAAAAGGGAACAATTATAAATAGTTTTGGGTCTACACAAAATTATTTTTCAAAATTTTCTGCCACTAACAACCATGGACCTATAAAAACAAATAGGTCACATAAATCCTTTTCCGTGTAGGTGTGGTGGCAGGCTAAGGAACAACAACAGTGTACTCTGGATTTTTGGCTGTTCTAGAAACACAACGGACGACGAAGCAAAGTTCCTTAGCCTAGTATAAAGGTGACAGAATCACAATGGACAACGACGAAAAATATCGTAAAGGTAAAACAGGCAATGATATGTTTTAAACGATATATTAAATGTGATAATCTGCACCGTATTTTGAATAAAATCAGCCAATAAAAAGATGATGAAAAGATGGTGATTTTGACTTTGACTTATTCAAAATAGTTGGCCAATTATATTCTTATGCCAAAAACACTATAAAAATCTCTAGATTCTTTGAATTACTTCATATATATCATTTTGGATTAAAAATAGTGTTTTGTTGGATAAAAATACATTTGGTTATAATTCGGCTAACTCTATATTCACGGTTTTCGATTATTTACACGGCTTCATTTCAAATTCAAAAGAATGTCATTTAAATTGCTGTAAAAATTGAGTTCGAAATTTTTGGTGCACACTTCATGGTTTGGTCAATAAAATTCAATTGATGATAATTTTGAGTGAAAGAGAAATTCAGATGCAGATTACACTGGTAATCTAGTTGATAGAAAAATTCCTAGTGAAACGTGATTTTTTGTTGAGACATTTAGTAACTGCATCGTTTTTCAAAGAAAATATATGCATATTCTTCATTTAAAATAATTTTCAAATAGCAGAAAATTTTCTTTTAAAACCCCTGGAGAAAATCATTTTTGACCATATTTTCAGATTAGTCATTTTTTGAAAAATTAATTTCATATTTATTTTTGAATTTGATTTTAAATGACTATATTGACTAATCTGACTCCCAAATGATTATTGAAAAGAAAAATAGTGATTGCAAAAGTGATGAGTGTTGATATTGATCATATATTATAACTCGAGAAAGTATAATTAGAAAATTTCTTTAGAAATTTAAACAAGAGTTATAAAACTTTTTGTTGGTAAAAGTTCCATGACCATCTCTATATCTATCATATTTCTAACGACCATCACTCATCAAAATTCTATATAGTTTGTCGATATGTGGTACATTAAACAGGAATCGTTCGTTTTTCATTTTCTCATTTTTTTTTAAAATAAATAAATAAATAAATAAATAAAAATAATAGTAATAATAAATAAATACCAATGTATTCACTCTCATTTAAAAGTCCTCACGGTTATGCATGGGTGAATTACTTGGAATTTGTTATGTGCTTCCATGCTCATTTAAAAGTCCTCACGGTTATGCATGTATGGAACGCATATCAAAAGTTGATTTGTAAAATAAACAAGTTGATTCTAATCCCATTTAAAAGTCCTCACGGTTATGCGTGGTTAGAAGATACTTGAATTCATTTTTAAAATAAAAATAAAATTGGAATACTACTAATCTCATTTAAAAGTCCTAACGGTTATGCATGGTTAGTAGATATTCAAATTCCTGATATAAAAATACCACAAATAGACACAACTGTATGGTTTTATATGATGACATCATTTCCATCATTCTAAAAGTGGAATATGCGCCTAACAAAATATTTATGATTTTTGTTTGATTTTTTATTGAAATTTAATATTTATATTCAATTGAGTTTTAATATTGGATTGATATCGATTACTTTATCTCTATTTTCTCTAACACTATTATTCTTTTGCTGATAACAAAAGGGGAGAGAAAAGTTAAGATTTTGTCAAATAAAATCAAGCAAAGGTCAAATAATTTTCTATTTGCATCTAGGATCATTTGCATATTTTTATTTGTATGCATATATGTAGGGGGAGCATCGTATAGAGAGGAAGCATTTAAATAGGGGGAGCAATTAGGATATATCAATGATCAAATACATTTAACATATTCAAAATCTTAAATATATGTTTGTTATCATCAAAAGGGGGAGATTGTTAAATATGCGCTTATATGATTTTTGTTTGATGATAATAAACATATATACATTCGTTTAAATGTATCTGATAATATACTATTTTATTTTTCACAGATTAAATAAATATTTGCTGAATAAAATAAATAACACGGAATTTGAATTCAAACGAATATTTTATTCAAACAAATATTTATTACATCTTTGAATAGTACAATTTCAAGCTCTCACTATTCACTATACAACTTTGATACAAATTCAATTACATCACTATTTTACATATCATCACCTCACTACATATCACTCACACTCATATTTATCTTCAACTTTATTCCAGTTTGAATCCAGCATTTGAGCAATCTGCAAAAATATAAACTATCGCAGTAAAATTGAAAAAGAAATATTTTTGCAATATAAAATGAAATATGATTTTTGTAAATATGATTTTCCTCAGTTATTTGGGTTGTTCGTCATAATTTAAATTTGAATTCATCATACACGAACAACTTGTGACATACACAGTGTATTACTGTATATGCCACAAGGCCGTGCACGCCGATATATACACTTGATTGATTTACAGGGACAGGCGAGCACAGGTCAAACCCAAATGAAAAACTGGGTTCAACTCACGTGCAATAACATTGAAAATCACGACACGAGCACAAGGTCAAACCCGAGTTTTAAAACTGGATTCAACTCAGTCAACTCAAGTGCATCACTACGAAACAAGCTCAACTGGACAGTACCATCTAACCAAGTTCAAAGATGCAAGCATGCACATGTGTGGCCAGTAAAACCAAAGTATCAGCAATGTCGAGCCCAGTACAAACACATGAAGGGAATACAACTACAAATGAAAACTGGAAACAACAAGTTCAAGTATGTCAGAGAAAGAAAGGATGAATGCAGTAGCAAGGTTGCAAGCATAAGAAGTGCATGAACACAGTAAACAACAAATTTGCAGTGTCGAGTTCATGTATGCAACAAGTAAAATGCAGTATGGCCAGAGTGAAATCAACATTATCACTAAATGAATCACCAGCCAAAAGTATGCACAACCAACTCGAGAATATACACGATCAAGACCAAATGCAAACTGCAGTAGTACACTTGAACAAAATGAACAAGTGGAGCATATATGTAAAGCATGCAAGATCCAACAGTGATACAAATGTCCAATATGCAACATGACCGAGCATTGATCAAAACCAGAAACATTATCAACTCAACAAGAACAGTACAGTCATGAAGTAGGCAAAGAGCTCGAGCACAAGATATGACTACACTGAACAAAAGATCAGAGACCAGTTGATGTTCAAGTTTTACAAGACAGCTACAACACAAAAGTTCTCAAGTCTGCAAAGTAAACATGTAATTGCATAAAACAGTGCAATCATGAAGGCTGCAAGAACATGAACATAGGATCAACACAGCCAAATGAAACACATCAAAGAAACTAGTCTCGACCAAATTCAGTAAGGCAATGCACCAATACAAACTCCAATGACTCAAGCAACATGTCCAGGTACAACATGACAATGCTCAAAGACACAGTACACATGTATGCAGTGACACGATAATACACATAAAGACCAACAATTATGCAATAGTGAAAAACACAAGTCAGTGGTGAAGCAACAACAATGAATCAGAGCCGTAATATACAATGCATACATGAGTCAGAGCAGTAATATAGGGAATCACATGAACAAGTAACCAAACAACATCATGAGTGAAATTCAAGTACCAGTGAAGAAGGTCGAAGACTACAAGATGAACGAAATTCAACAGTTCAGAGAAATTCACGTACCAAACAAAATACTAGCAAAACCGAAGTTGAACAAGTCAATCAAGTATTCACTATGTTATACAGGTAAAATGAAAAAATGCGTATCTTTGAAATGGTCATTACATAATCGAGCAAAGTCAAAATCGAAGCCGTGTCAACCAAGCATCAAAAATACGAAATTGGCAAAGTCAGATTTTATCACCAGCATCCAAGTATAATCGAGTGGCCGAGATGAATAAATTGACAAATTCAAACACGAATATACGAACGCAAAAATAGGATTTCAAATCCTATATAAGCCCAATCATCATCGGCAAATTAATTATCGAGTTCAAGCATCAACCAGCAAAAGCAAAAGGAGAAAAATACATACCGAAAAAGCAGAACGAATTCGATCCAAAATTGAAGAAGCCGTAAGCAAATCAAAAGCATCGAAGCCTACTATCGAACGAGATCGAGCGGTGCTTCAATTTTGCACAACCCTAGTTTAAATCGCAAGGAGCAAAAGCAAATTAGCAGAAGCCCTAATTCGCAAAGAGGAACGAAAGAGGATCGGCCATATTTTCACAAGCAACAGGAAAAAGGAACGGAGCAACTAAAATTCAAATGGGTTAAAGAAAGAAAGTGACCGGCCTTGTTTATAAAAGGGCTTTTTATTTTAGGGTTTAAATTTTAAATAAGGGTTATTTTGTTTTAAATTATTTTTAATTTGTATTTTCTTTTTTAAACCGTTTGAATTTCTAGTCGTGTGACTAGGGGACAAGCTACGTGGCGTAGCTTGAGAATTCACAACTCGGTAGTTGAGTTGTGGCAGGGTTTTGAGCGTAGAGTTAGATTAGTCAATAGCGGGTATAGCGAGTTTACGTGTGTAAGCGAGGGACTATCTAATTTCTAGTAGAAACCTTGGGGGCAGCACGTACGCAGGGTTTTGCCGAAGCTGGGTAAATTCTGTGTTGATCTGTTATTTATATTCTGCGATATCTGTGCTGCTATTCTGTGATCTGAATTGAAATTAATTTATAAGCTTCCGCGATTAATTTTAATAATTTACACAATCACCCTATTCACCCCCCCTCTAGGGTGAAATCGATCCTACAAACCTTCTTCCCAACCACCCAGTCTTCACTGATACAAACGATACGCCGTGCATATGCACCTTCACCCTGACCATCACTGGTTGATGCCGATTATTCCAACATGTCACCTACAACCCCAGCATCAACTCCGACCACCCAATTCACCTGATTTCGCCGTCGTTCAAAATTTGGCCATTTCGACTCACACTGAAACAAAACCAATCGCCAGTAAGCCACTCGTATTCGCCAACCACGACCCCAGAACCACCGTGAACTTAGCCGAAACTTCACCGACCGATCCTCCATCTATTCCCTCCAGTCCGGTGAACTCCGGTTCGCAAAATGACCCCAAAGTCGACTCGAGAGCGATATTGATACACTATACCCTTAAACCCTATTTCCATCCCCTCAAGCCACCACAATGATTTATAAAATCATTAAGCATTTTTCCCACAATCACCAATCATTCCAGCACCCCCCCACCTTGATTCCGAAGTCCAACTATCAATCGATCACCAGTAAGTCGCGAGAACCCATTTCCCATTCATCTCGATAATTCTCAAAGGATACAATATTAAAAATTGGGATTTTCGTATTAAAATTTCTCATTTTTGATTACAATTCTATTCATATGATCAATTCGTGCCAATCTGATGATCAAACTTTTGACTTTGTTTTATTTTGTTTGCTGTTTCATAAATTTTGGAATAATTATTCAATAAATCCCTTTGATTCTATTTTTAAAAATAAATGAAACATATTACAAGCATTTTCCTTTTTGAAATCCAAGTCTAAAATTGATTGTACAATGAGTAATTGGATTTATTTTTTTGATGGGTTGTGGTCTGCATACTAACAGAGGGATGATTCTTAAGTTTATACGGACATGCGCTTGCATTTCTTCCTATATATAAACACATGCAAGCGATTTAACAAAATCATACAAACAATATTTAACTCATCATCTCAAATAAAAATTCCAATCGTCAAGAAAACAAGAAGATCATGTTTTATGGTTTGCTCACAGATATCTATATACTTATATTCAGGTATTTATCATAAAACCATCATGTAAACATCTCTGTAAGCATTTTACCAAAGTCGTACTTCAAATCTTTCCATATGCATCAAATTTAACTGTTTAAAACTTAGGTTTACTCACCTGTAGTTTTGGGGGAAAAAAACAGAGAGCACTTCTCACTTTGATCTAGAATTTGCGGTGTTTTGATCTGAATTTGATGATGATTTACTTGAGTTGAATCTAAAGCCTGATCGTTGAAATCTTGTTTTAATCTGTTGCTTGATTCAGATTTTTTTCTCTCTTTTTGATTTTTTTTTTCAGTTTTGAAAATGAAGAAATTTTTGATAATGACCCATTAGCTTGGTTAATTCTTTGGTACTTGTTTTACATTTAAATTTTAAAAGAAAATAAAAGAGCCACATGTCATATTGCATGCTAACTTAAATTACAATTGTTAATTCATGTATTACAAGGCTCACAAATGTCTTAATAAAATTTATAAATTATATTTGCTATTTATTTTCATATGTGTTTTTATATCATACCTATATTTTTATGTTTAATACTTAGATTAAAGAAAATATAAACCTTATTATATCCTATTTTAAATATTAGTCTTTTCTTTATGTTTTATTTAATTTTATATTTACATTTTTACATTAATACATTTTCTCTTAACTTATTAATAAATCCTTTAAAGAAAATAATATAGAGCTACTTACATACCCATAAAAAAAATCAAACATAGATTAATATTTTAATTATTATTATTATTATTAAAAAAATCCAATTTACTTTAAGGTATTTATCTTTGGATTTCAATTTCAAATTCAAATTCAAACTCAATTTAAAATTCAAATAAAAATCAACTCAAACAAATATATATCCTAAACAAACCCACATTCAGTTTGTGATAAACAATTCTATTCAAATCTATTTATCTATTTATAACTTTATTTAAAAACATCACATTATTTGAGAATAAAAATTTCACCAATTTACAAATAATTAAGGAAGGAGATTATTACATTATATTTTCTCAATTTATAAATTAGTAATTTTCAATGGTTAAATCGGATAATTATTCAGTTATTTAATGCCCTAAAAAAAATCAGGTTATCACAGCTGAGAAGGGAATGGTGTTTGCATTGAAACCAGCTACCTTGAGACCAACAACTGAGAAGAAATGGAAAGCTGTGATGCGGGGTATGCTTTCGATTCATGGTATACATATTAGAGCACTATTTGATATTACTGCATCACATTTTCTATATCTCTTTGTTCGGTAGATAAGCTTAGGCTAGAACCCTCAAACCTAGTTACTTCCTTAAGGGTTACAAATTCAATTGGATAATATGCAACTCTTGGGCTGAGATGTTATCATTTGGAATTTGAATTATTGGGATGAGATGTCAACTCGTTGGCTTTGGGATTATATTGATTATAGAATTGGTTAGTAAATACGATGCTGGTATATTTTGCCACGATAGGAAAACATCACTAGGACACCCCAATAGCAGTGACCGCATTGTATACTTAGTAGAAAATTCAAATTTTGACGTTTATGCTTTATTGGAAGCTATAGAGGGGGAAGACGGGTGGAATTGAGTTTTCATAGTTAGAGAATTTGCATATGTCTTTGAGCCTATTACAGGACTACCGTCAAAATGAGCATTAGGTTTCGAATAGATCTTATACCCAAAGCTAAAACCTTTAGTAGTCCACCTAGCAGGATGATACCTATCGAGATGGAGTTAAAGGTGCAGTTAGTGGACTTAGAAAGGAAGAATTTTATTGGACCAAGCAGTTCATATTGGGAAGCCATCGTGGTGTTAATGAAGAAATAGGATAGATCATTGAGAATGTGCATCAATTATCATAAGTTGAATGAGAAGTCGATAAAGAATCAATATCTGTTGCCGAGGATAGATGACTTGTTTGATCAACTGAGTAGAGACAAATTATTTTTAGTTGTATTTGGTGATAGGGTTCCAGAGTAGCAAAGGGTAGTATTCCTTTAACGACATTTTGATTTGGATAAGATTTGCATAAGTGGTTAGTAATGCCATTCGGGTTGACTAATGCACCTGCTTTCTTCTTGGATTTGATGAACGGGATCTTCCAAGTGTATTTGGATAAAGTAGTATTGGTGTTTGTAAATGACATTCTAATATATTCTAGGAATGAGCGAGAGCATAAGACTCATCTTAGAATAGTGCTTGAGATGCTGAAATAGCATCAACTAAAAGCAAAGTTTTTGAAGTGTCATTTTTGAAGGAAGGAGGTGAAGTTTCTTGGTCATGTAGTCTTAGAAAAAGGGTTGTCAATAGATCCAACTAAGATAGAAGCAGTTAATAACTACAAGAGACCTGAGATGGTGATTGAGATAAGGAGTTTTCTTGGTTTGTCTAACTACTACTAGAGACTCATTAAGGATTTCTCTTGTATAGCAGCACCGATGACTAGATTAATAAAGTAGGATGTGAAGTATGTTTAGACCAATAAATGTGAGGAGGCATTCCAGAAGCTAAAGCATTCATTGACCAATGCGCTCGTGTTAGTTATTCCAGGTGAAAATCAATATTTGATGGTGTATATTGATGCGTGTGGAATAGAAATAGGAGCCATGTTAATGCAGAGGGGTAAAGTAATTGCCTATGCTTCACGATAGCTCAAAACATATGAAATTAGATATCTGACTCATGACTTAGAGTTAGATTGTGTAATATTTGCTTTGAAGGTATGTAGACATAACCTTTTGGGAGAACGATTCGAGTTGTATACCAATCACAAGTCACTATGATATTTATTCCCTTAGAAGGATTTGAATATGAGATAGCAGGGATGGTTATAGCTTTTAGCTGCTTAAAATTTTAGAATTGTGTACACACTGGGGAAAGGAAACAAATTTGCAAATGTACTTAGCGGGAAACATTAGAATGTGGTATTAACTATGTTGGTAGAGTGGAAAGGTTTAGAAGCATTGACAACTTGTAGTGTGCTGTTAAGATCGAATTTCATTTCTAGTCAGAGTACCGCAATGTTATCTTGTTTGGAAGTTCGATAGGTATTGATCGAAAGAATTGATTCTAAGCAAAGAGATGATCCATTACTAGTTGAAAGAATTAGAAGATTGGAAGGTGGAATTGATATTGATGATTTGAAAAAAAATTATCTTGACCAGAGTGGATGGTTAAGAAAGAAAGGACGAATGTGGTTTCTTGAAGTTGGTAACCTAAGGAAAGAAGTTCTTAGGAAATGTCATCGATCGAAGTTTACCATTCATCTGGGAGGAATGAAGATGTCTCAAGATTTGAAAAGGAGTTTCTTCTAGGAAGGTATGAAAAGGAATGTCAGCTTATGGGTAAAGCGGTATTTAAACCATCAGAAAGTAAAGGCTGAGCACCAGAAGCCAAATGGATTTCTTCAACCTTTAGATATACAAGTATGGAAATGAGATTCTATATCTATGAATTTCATAGATGGTTTGCCAGAGTTCAGACTAGGAAATGAAAGTATCTGGGTTATAGTGGATAGACTGAGTAAGAGTGCACACTTTGTTCCTATTAAGTCGATATAGACGACACATGTTTCAGCTAAGTTGTTCATAAAGAATATAGTTAGACTACATGGAGTTCGTAGTAGTATAGTCAATCATAGAGATACTTTATTCACTAGTGAATTCTTAAAGAGTCTACAAGGGATATTAGGTACCAAGCTTAAGATGAGCACTTCTTACCATCCATAGACAGATGGGCAAATGGAAAGAGCAAATAAAGTCCTGGAAGATTTGTTAAGAGCTTGTGTGGTAGATTTTAAAGGATCATGCGAAGACCGTCTACACTTAGTTGAGTTTTCTTATAATAATAGCTATCAGACTGGTATAGGGATGACACCTTTTGAAGCTTTATACGAAAGACCACGAAAATCACCATTTTGTTCGTTAGAGACCAGAGTAGACCAATTCGTGGTCCAGATATGGTGAGAGAAGCCACAAAGAAGAATGATTTAGTACGAGCAAGGATGAAAAAAGCTCAATTTGAATAGAAAATTTATGCAGATAAGAGATTGAAATACTTAGAAATCTCAGATGGAGATCACGTTTTTATCAAAATATCACCAACAAAGGATGTAGCAAGATTTGGAAAGACGGAAAAATTGGTACCGAGATATGTTGGTCCATTTCCTATCATAGAGAGGATCTGGAAACTTGCTTAAAGGATAGAGTTACCAACCAATTTGACAGGAGTTCATAATGTTTTCCATATTTCTCATCCAAGGGAGTGTATCTGAGATCTAGAGACTATTATAACTACGACTGCATTGGAATATTTAGTAGTGGAGTCGGACATGACTATAGTTTGACAATTAGTTTGTATTATGGCTAAGGATGAGAAAAAGCTAAGGAACAAGACAGTCGGAATAATAAAAGTCCAATAGAGTGACGATGAGAGAGACTTGGGAAACAGAGAGCAGAATTAGGGACACTTCTTCTGACTTCTTTGATGGTATGTTTCACATCTTTGCTTTTATGTTTGATGCATGTGCCTTATCGTAATTTCGAGGACGAAATGTTTTAAGGAGGGGAATCTATAGCAATACTAATTTTAATTAACATTATTTAGGATATTTAATTGGATAAATAAAATAATGTAAATAGCTAAGAGGATTGAGGTTTGATTATTATTAAGGGGTGATGCCTTAATGAATGAACGGATAAAATTAATGAGGAATTAATAAGATGGAGGAAATTATGATAAGGGCAAATTGGGAAAAGGATGAATTTCCTAAACATAAAACCATACATTTCTTCTCCTTCATTTCATTTTTGCAAACTAAAGGAAACCTAGGCTGGCCATTGTTAAAAAGAAACCAGGTGAAGATGAAATAGAGAAATTAACTACAAATCACAACCCTCTTAATCAATACTAGGTGAACAAAGTTATGCATCTCATATTTTCGGTTTTAATTATAAATCCAATTTTTTTGCTTATATTATTTCCATGTTATGATAGTTTCAAGGGTTGTATGCTTTTGGTAAATTTATAGAATTTATTTATTGAATTTATGATTTCGTTTTGTTGGAAAACCTAGCATACGAAAACCAAATGATTTGAAATTTTAGTATGATGTTAGAAACATTATTTTAGAAGTAGGTTTTTAATTTCATAATCTTCCAAGCAAGTATGAATTTTCTATGAATTTTCGAAGTGTAGAAAATGGGTTAGTTCAGGTTTAATTTAAAAATAATCAAATAAAGTTTTTGGCCTCGAAATTTTTATATATTGAAGAATATGATTAATATGTTTTATTGAGATTTTTTGGGATATTTCTTAAGTATTTATGATTTAATATGAATTATTTAAGATTGAATGGCTAAATTAATAATTAAGATATTAATATAAATTATATGGTTCGTTAATTACTTTGGAAATGATAAATTCTGCTCTTCGATGGTTTTCTAAAACGATTTTGGTAAAGGAAACGTTATCCATTAGTATTTTGACAAATAAGTGGGGTTTTGTGAAAAGATACTACTATTAAATTAAACAGAACAATTTTTACTGTATCTAGGGTTCTACCGTCCTGAAAATTATGGTGCCGCACCTATTATCCTACCTTTATGGATTTCAACGTCATTTAGGACCAATGCATATGATATGGCTTCGGTTGATATGGAGTGTATTGGCCTGGTCGAAGTAGAAGGTGAGTAACGACATTGACGTCATTATCTTCGAAGAGGTTGATGCTGCATATTATTACATCAATTATAGATCAATTATAACTTCGCTAACCCCATACTTCGAAGTAATTACTTTGGCTCTATTAAGACGCTATTTTATTTTAGGCAGTGATGCCAACATTAATGACTTCAACCCTATAGGCGTAATGCCACTATTATTGACTTTGATAGTATATGACATCGCACACTTATTTCTTCAAAACTAACTTTTTAACTGTTTCGGAGAATGCAGTGATGTCGCTCCTTATGACTTCGGCTCCAATGAAGTCGCAATTTTCTTTAAGGCAGTAACGTTGAATCTAAAGACTTTAACCTTATTCTTTTGAAGGTTTTAAATTATATAAACCAAGTTTACTCTCTTCAATTTCGATGCTATAAGAAATGCGGAGTGTATATCTTCGGCCTTGTATTTTGAAAATTAAAAGTTTTAACTTAGATTTATGTTAAAGAGGGAAAAGACTTAATGGTGAAGAGGTCGTCGAGCTTTGTTATTATTCAATGTTTTTGGTTTTGGCCTTATGGCCTGTTGACCGAAAAAATGGACCAACACCCTGGTTTGAATTTGAAAGCACCAGCCCTATTCCGATAGAGCAATATCATAGATAATATATGTATAAAAAGAATAGTAAAAGAAAGAACACAAATAATTTTTATAGTGGTTTGGCTGTTAATAAAGCCTACGTCCACTTTATAGTTTTATTAAAGACTGATTGTTGTTACAAGAGATGTTTGATTACAAAGCTCTGATTATCTTTTGCTAGATTGAATCCCATGAGTTGGAATCGACTGAAGAATCATAGTAAATTCCTTTTGAGATTGTTGTAAGGGAGGTAGGGGTGAAGAATAATTCCAACCGAGCTTCAGCAGTTAGTCCAGATAAGATCGAGTTTATGTTGCAAGTAGGATAGTATTTATATGGGTTGAAGAGCTTTTGGGCCAGGCCACTTCGTCATCTATTCGTAGGTAGGTAAGGGACGACCCAAAGGAGGTTTGGCTTGCAATCCAAGGCAAAACCATGGGTCGTTGGCGACCCAACATAGACTTGACTTTTTTGCAAGCCAATGCCTTGGCCTTTTCTTCATTGCATCCTTATGTAGCTTGATGTTGAATAAGAAAGATGTTTGGGTTGCTGATGATCAACACTTAGGATTTTTCTAGAGTTTTGAATTGAGAATGTTACCATAGTCGTGATGGTTCCGTTTTAATGATAATTTACCATTGTGCTGTCTCCGGTTAGATCCTGTTGGGTTAAAAAACCCAAATAACATTTACCCTAGAGTGCATATTTGTTATCAACAAGTGATCGCATTAAAGTTTATGAATGAGGCAGGTCATGCTGTCGATCATTTAGCTTTGTTTCTGACTACTATTACTTGTCACAACTGATCAAATTTCTTTCCGTAGTTTCCCGGCATGCCTTGAATGATGGATAACCCAGGAGATCGGGTTCAAGGTAAGTGTGTGTAGCCTTCTCTTTTTTCCTCTTTTTTTGTGGGTTGCTAGCGACCGGACTGCTTGGGAAATTTACATTGTAAAGGTGGGCTGCCAGCGATCCATGGTGGATCATGCGCGACCCAGCTACTTAGTGAAATTTTTTGCCTCTCTTTTGCTCGCCAATGTACATGATTTGAGCTAACCTATCCTTCATTCGACCCAAGCCAGCAAATCTCTTCACACGATAGAACCTTCGAGCGACTTTATCCCAAGCGATTTAACTGCCCGCCTTCGCCTTGATCTGTCAATCTCCGGTGATTCCTTCCATCGCGATTCCAGTGATTCAACCCATCATGATTGCAGCTGGAAATTCCTAATCCTAGCTCACCTCTGAACTATAGCCGACCCATCTCCTAGCTTGCCAGCGATCCATCCATATCTTGCTGAATCTATTTCTTTGATCTCTCATGTATTCTTAATTTCAGTCAGAGGTGGGCTTTCTTAGTTGATTTGCTACTTCCTATGTTTGTGTAATGATTTGCTGACAAGTTTCTATTGTGATTATGATTGCGAGAAGTTCGAGTTGATTGTGATTTAGTGCAGGAAGATAGTAAATCGAGTCATGAGTTGTTTCCCGAAACGACATCTGATGTTCGGCCCAGTGCTTGACACGTTTTGCTATCTTCGTCCATTAGACCAGAATTGACTTGTGTCCAATTTCGTAGTTGTTACTGTACGCCATATCACCAGTCGATCATGATTCATTCGCAAAATTTGGACTTATCCTGATTGTTATGGTACGTTTGGCGTTCCTGTAGCAAGAAGAATTTTCCACGTCACTTTAGATAACGGATCCGATATCTATCATAGAATGATAACAGGTAAGTGTACAGGAAGTAGAAACAATAGTAGAAAATGAAGTTACATGGGAAGTTCTTTTCTTCTTCCACTGCGAGCGAACTATCTACACGGGATATGCGCTTGCAATGTATCGAGCACCGAGCATCCCATATAGATAACACACTTCACTTGCCCCAATCCGCACTTGAAATCCAACGTGGCGATTACAAGTTAATGTCTCTTCGGAATTCAAGTGTGGCATGGGAAACTGTTAGTTAAGGATAGATTTAGTTGACCATTTCAAACACGAGTTCTGTTATTTAGAATGAAGCAGCCATCCACATGTTGTAAGTCAATCGGGTGAAGTCCAGTGCTCTCAAAAACTGAGTCATCATCCACTGCGCAATCTCAATATGGCCAGTTAGTCCCAGTTGGGCCAATCGTGGATCATACTCCTCCCAACTTTAGATTTCTGCTTAATCCTCTCGAGAGAGATTCATTGGTTGTTTCCATCAAGGTCATCGTAACATCTATGTATACCACGGTATTCCCGAAGAAAATGTTCTCCTACTGGAGAAGGACGAATTCAGTCACATGCCTCCCTTGGGGTACACCGCGTTCCATTGATACATGTGTTTGAACGCAGCCATGCCTCCCTTCAACGATATTTTAGTGAGACTCTCTCAAACTTGGGTATTGCCCCATTTTAGCTCTATCCGAATGGTTATGCCATCCTGACCTGCTTGCATGTTCTTTTCATGTACTTTCTAGCATTCAAGAGGAGAGATGATTGTCCTTCCTAGATTATAACTGAAGCCTAGAGAAATTGAAAAGTCATTCAGCGCTTACAAATCAACTTATCGCAATTCTAGATAAAATATTTATTTGTCAGATGCCCCGGTAGGTTCAATCATCGGTAGACGACAAGAGGTAAGCTTCTTTTTATTCATCGAGCTTTTGATGCATTGCTTTAGAGTTCCTAACCAACATATGTCTCTTGTAGTTATTCCAAGATCGAACAGAGTCGCAACACTCAATGAAGTTTGCGAGACGTTAAAGGTAATCGATGTCGAGGAGAGAAGCATAAAAGTATTACCGACAGATGAAAACTTGAGTCGCTAGACTACTGGCTATGAGTAGATCTGCAATTCAAATTGAAATTCCCTTTCCTGCTCGATCCAGGATTCATACAAGACCTATATCCTCCCACGATTCAGAAGAAGGTGCCTCTTAAGAGAGAGAAATCCTGTCTAGAGGATCCACCGACGAAGCCCATGAGGAGGAAGAGGCTGTTGCGACTAGATTAAGTGGCCTATGTAGAATGCTTCCAACCCCGAAGGAAGTAGAAGAGGAGTTCAAACAAAGAGAGGGCAAGGCCATGGTGGATACGGAAAAGGAGAAGGGAGAGTTTGAAAGTAGTAATGATGAGTCCACTGCTAGTGATTACTCCTTGTCTGAGTCTGACGGTTGGGACTCGGAGTCTTATGATGAAACTCCAGGTATGAATCCTATTCTTCTAAGCACGCCTCTCTATGATATAAGTGTTAAAGGAAAAGCTCCTGAATCCGAAAGGCATCGAGACTCTCCAAGTTAAGACATCGGAGCAGAGTTTGGGGATTTCAACAATGTTTATGTTGACTTCTATGAGCACATGAAAGATGATTTTAAATTTGTTACGGGGTCTCCTAGTTCTGGTGATATCGCACCAGAAGTTAGCCCTGTTCCGCCCACAATAGCCGAAGTTTGCCCGATTCCGTCTACGATGGCCGTCTGTTCCGGTTCATGTTGATTTTTTAGGCTCGCCTTAGAAACACAACACACGCCACACTAGGACCACCTTCATTTTCATCCATTTCTCCATGTTCCCTGTGTTTATCTTATGTTTCTGAAACTTTTTTTGTATTTTTTATTCCACGTATGATGAGAGGAGGAGGTTTCTATGACGACTTTGAAGAGTTTGTTGATTTACAGTGGTACTCCCAGTGCCCGTCCAGCCGTCATCAATCTCGAGAAATGGAGGAGGAGTATAGGAGGAGGAAATAACTCGAAGTTGAAACCCATCGTCAGGAAGAAAGGGACCGAAGCCGATCGTATAAAGGCGGGTACGAGAAGAGGAGATCTCTTGAAGAGAGGGATGATCCATCGAAAAATTTAAAGTTTGAACACCATCCTCATTCTTCAAAGCTCGCTCCAAAACACTCTTCTATAGGCTAAGAAATTCCTATTACTTCAGCCTCGATTCTACCTCCAACTCATATTTCATCATCTTCTATCGTTATTGCTGCCCTCAGTGGTTCTCTCCACAATAGGGATCTGCCTATCACTTCCTTCATGCCCCCTAAACTTGAGGAAACGCTTCTTTGTTAGTTCTTGAAGGGGGTTAAGTTCGATCATGATTTGCTACCGGTCCGTAAAGATTCATATACGTTGAACCTCCAGGCCATTCAGAGTGACTTAGACGATTTTCTAGATGATGTTCGAATTTGGCTATGAAACCTACAACATTGAGTTTATGATAATTTTCTAGATGATTTTCATATATAACTTGTTGAAATCCGAGTTAGTATGAGAGAGTTACGAGCGCTGGAATGAATTTTAGAGCTTAAAATTTCAAGGTTAAAAACTAAAATACGCAGGTTGACCTAACCATAAGCTAGGTCGACCAGTGGCGGTCGACCCTAACATAGAGGCCATCGACTTGTTTCAATAAAAGTTGAATGTATGTCCATGTGGAGTGACGTGTTCCAGGGGGCCTAATTGATTGCTTGCACCTGAAGTACTTGATGAGTGGTTGAGATGATAGCCGAGGTTAATCTAATGGTCCAAGATGAAAACCTAATACTATAAATAAGTTGGTAAACCTAATCCTAATCTCTTTGTTGAATGTACTATAACTACACTCTATCAAACCCTGATTTTTTTAAATCTAAAAATCAAAATCAAAATCTAAATCAATCTAAGAGAAAAGAGTAAATAATAAAGGTAAAAATAAGGTGATTTAGGAAAGGAACTATTGTTGGAGGCCAATTTCTCAAGGGCAAGCGCTTAAGCTAAAATATGAGTAGGTACATATTTAATAATTTGGTTAATGAGGTTGACTTTAGACTATTTTAAGTTATTAGAATTATTAATCCTCTATAATTAATTTGTTAATTTGAAACTGAATTTGTTAAACCCTAGAATTAAATTTGAAATCAGCAATTTGACAATTGTTGACGCTATCTTTTAATCCTAAATCACAAACCCTCGAATTGATTGAAATTGGGAAATTAATTAAGCTGGAAATTAAGCTTATTATAGTTATTAATCAACCTGGATTAACGACATTAATTAAAAATTAACCGACGTTCAAAATTAATCCTAACTCTAAACAGATGAGCGTGAACGGTCGGCCTGGCACTTTCTTGGTCGACTAGTGGTGATCAACTTGGCAATGTCAGGGTCAATCGTTTGATTTAAAAATGTGCACAATGAAATTTGGCATAAGGCCCAAATTAAATGGACACAAATTATGTAATTTAATTAGAACATGCGTAATTAGTGAACTGGTTAGTGGACTAATTTGGGCTAAGTTACATGCAGGAGAGAATAAGGAAATTGGTTCCCTATTATAGTGGTTAGGGCGATGTATTTCGCAATCTTCGATATTGGTGTAGGAAAATATAATTCATAACGGTTGATTTGGCAGGGGCGATGTATATCGCATACACGGAATTGCTTAGGGTGATTTATTGCGCATAGGCTTAGGGGTGTTCCATATGGATGAGCACGGCACTGTTGGAGATGCTTTATGAGAGAGCCCGGTACTAAGGGGAGATCCAGGCACGCACGTTTCTAGTGCAATGTAGTATGGGTGGACACCAGTACAATACAATAAGTGGCTATAGGTATCGATTAAATTGGAGCCAAGAACTAACGGGAGTGTCTATGGAACCCCGGTGCAGAACAATATGTGGCTATAGATATTAAATTTAAGCCCGATGCTAATGGGTGTTCATGCAAGATGGACCCTGGTGTGGTACAATAAGAGGCATTTTTCCACTACGACGGGAAGATGAACTTGGGTATTTACGATGAGTCATTATATGAATTTGCATTTTCAGTGTCCTCCCTTTTTGGCGTATAGTTAATATAGTTTTAATGGGAGAGTATATCCTGTTTTGGCTGGTCATTAGTGTGAGGTTCGGTTAGTAGGTTCGACCCATTGAGTTAGATAAGAATCCTTAAGTAATTGATCTTAGGTGTTCACAAACACTAGATTTACATTCTATATCACTTAGAGTAGATTTAAGGTCAATTTCACTTAATCATCTTGTTAAACTTGTTCTCATTCACCAAACTTTTGTCTGACCCACCCCCTTCTTTCCATTTTCCACCACCTTAGTATGACAGATTAGCACATGATTGGACATAGTACATGGAGAAAGGAGCTTCACGTTGGAGTTCTCATATTATTCATTGTTACCAAGTAGTCATCTATTATATTAAATATCTGTAAGCTTATATTATATTTTGAGAACACTGTATATGTAAAACGAGTATTTTAAAAACTGTTTTTTTGAGATGTCTACTTCATATACTTATATTTTAATTCCTTCTGCCGTGAGATTTGGAAGTGTAGAATGTTTTAGAACTCCACCCTTATACTTATGCTCTGTAATGTTTTAAAATCCTAATAGCTTGTGTTTCTCGACATGATGTGTCCAAGGTCACATTAGGATTTCGATCAACGTATCATAAGGTGCGGGTTGTGGCATTTGGTATTAGAGCTTATATTTAGGATCCCCTAAGACTTAGGAACGTATTGAGGGAATGTACTTGAAAAGTTTTTGAGTAAAATAAATAAATATAGTTTTCAAAAATGTTATTCGAAATTTTTTCAAAAATGGATTTTGAATATATATATGTATATATATATATATATATATATTTCAAAGAACTTTCCAAAGATTTTTTTATCTCTATATAGAAATTTCTTTTTATTCATGCATATACTATCTATGGGAAAGTCAAAAATAATTCCCAACACAGATAGTGAGAATGCGTACAAATTTTAGGAGATAAATTGAGCTCACTCTGACTAGGAGGGAAATTTTTGGTCTTCTGATATGTGTATTAATACTGAACACCTTACACATTTTGACCCATAAGGTAGTTGTTGGTTTATCTCCTTGTTTAAGCAAGCAATTATGGGCTAAAATAAATGTTAAGGCTATAACGGTTGAGGTGGAAAATAGTATGATTTAACCCGTAAAGAAATGCTAGCAGAGATTTTCTATACCAACTAGTAGTAACAAGTAAGTTATGAATTTAAGGGTAAGTGATGAAGATTAGTACCAAGAAATCTACAAAATAAGTAAAGTCCACCGGTTAAAGGAGAAACCCTATTCTCATATTGGTAGTAGTTACAAGGATTCATATTTATTTAAAGGAACAACTAGAAAATTTTCATATTGAAGTTATGTATTGTATTAAAAAAGAAACTTTAGTTAACCATCTTTGGAAAGAAAGACAACCTTATGCACTGAAAACATTAATAGGTACTTGGGCTTAGGTAATTAGTTTGTTATTGTCTACTCTAAGTTAAATGATATACCATTGAAAATGTTTTCAAAAAGTTAGAAATGACAGATATCCGACATTTTAAATAGAAAAGTTTTAGTTTATGATTTTATATAAAATGCTTAGATAATCTTTATAGGATTTGTTTAAAAAGAAAAATTAAAGAGTTTGGTGAAAAGTTATTTTTAATAACTGTTTTAAAAGCTTTTTTTTGTTTTGGGAACATTGTTATACTTATATCAATGTGCACTTTGCTTTTAATAATAAAACTTTTGAAAAATAAAAATAAAAATTGTGAAGTATGTAAGATCCCATTTTTGAACTCTTTCTATAAATAAGTAAGGGTTAATATTTGAAAATGTCTTTTATAGATGCTTTTATCAAACTATGATAATATTAAGTTAAAAATGTTATGTTATATTTGAAATACACACTTGCAAAAATTCTTCTTTATAAATTTTTTTCGAAAAGGTGTTTTATGCACACTTTATTAAATTAAACTTAAATGTTCTGGTAATTTAATAAAAGAAAATATTATGATCTTAGTAAGAAGGAAATAGTTATAAAAAAATAAAAGAAGGGTTTTACAATTTTAAATTCTATTTTTTGTTGAAATGAAGTTAAAAAGAAAAGGTTTTGATTAAAAGGTAAAGCAAAAATGTTATGATTTTCATTTAAACTTGAAAGAAAAGAAATGGACTCGAGTTAGATAAATTGTATTAAAATAGCCCACCAGGATATAATTGATTGAGGAATTTAGAAGCCCTAAATGGTTGGGACAGGGATAAAAAGAAAACATGGGAATTTATAAAAATTCAATTAACGGTTTCATTGGAATGATAAGTATCAAGTCGAACTTTCCTCAATGGTGAAGAAAAACACCATCATGTATCGTTCCACCCAAATATGGTTGGAATTATAGGATCCTTGTGTAAGGAAGATTGAAATGTATGATTTGGATGAACATATTTGCAAATACGAGAATAGTAGCTAAGATGCTTTATTACGTCAAGAATGTTGAAGATGCAAAAAGTGTAAGGGATGGTTAATTCAATGATTTAGGTCTCGTTCAAGTAAAAATATATTGTTATTTGTATGCATTGAGAATGCAGTGGCAATTTAAAGGAAATAAGATCAAAAAATTTTGATAAGACTTGGAGTAAGGATAAAAAGTATTCTCTCTGATCATCCCTCGGTTGGGAGAAAACTTGTTTGGAATTCGTAGTTTCTGGTTACATAATATTGCATGCGCACGAAATTTCACTTAAGTTATTAGAACCAATGCTAAAATAATCCTAAATTATAACTTCAATCAAATTTTGAAGGATTGAAGATATAATTCAAAAGGTAAAATCAAATGACCTAAGTAGAATCAAATTAGAAGGGATATTATACTATTTGCAACATCGAAGGAATCAACAAGTTTAGATATCCTTTGGGTAAAATGGAGAAATAACATAGAGCTAAATATGAAGTACCATGGGAAGAGACATCGTTCACCTTTAGGTTTTTCCACTTGGTATATAGAGGATGGAGTGATTAGATATATGGCTGGATGATTTAAAATAGTTTGGTTATGCATTGAGAATGGAATGAGGCTACAGTTTTGCCAGAGCACATTTATGCTCAAGTTATTTAAAGTGGTGCAAGTTGACATCATTTGACCTGTAGCAAGCATTGCAAAGGGTTGCTGATGAACATACAATTGGACTGAAGATTCATGCCAGTGATAAAGGATGAGAAATGCGGTTAAGAAATGAATTTGATTCATAGAAGGATGATGATTACATAAGATAAGAAGAAAGCGTATACTGATAGGAGATGCATGGAATCAAGATCCACGATGATGACATAGTCCGTGTGAACATCTTGCCTCATCGATATGTTTTGGGTTGATAGTTCAGGAAAGTTAGTGTAGAGAGTTGTTGGGCCTTTTCCAATTTTGGATAGAGGGTGGGAGTTAGCTTATGGAGTGGACCTTCCTAGAGAGTTGGTGGGAGTTCACAATGTTTATTTTATGTCACACGTGCAGAAGTATTTATGCGATGCAGTTACCATGGTCGAGCTATGTCAGTTAAGGAAATTGGAAAGGATAGGCGAGTCCCTTTTTCACCATGCATATGCTTATATTTTAGCATGAAACAACTGATTTCATAGTAAAGTAAATAAAACTGGTTAGAGTCCAACAGAGAGACTATCAAGTTGAAAGTATATGGGAGCTTAAGGAGAAATTCGAGCTACCCATCCCAAAATATTTTCTGGCACGTTTCCATTTTAGTTAGAAAAGCATAGGTTACTTTTATATTTAGGTTCTAGTTAAGGTAGAAACCATTGGATAGTGGAAATGGTTGAACGAGTCAATAGGACATGTCGTGGATGATGAATGCTAATGAATATATTTGGATGATTGGACATAGAACGTGGAAAAAGAGCTTCACATTAGAGTTGTTATATTATTCATTGTTCCCGAGTAGGCGTCTATTGTATTTAATATATATGAAGCCTATATTGTACTTTGAGAATAGTGTATATGTAAAACAAGTATTTTGGAAACTATTTTTTGAGATTTCGATTTTGTATAATTATATTTTAATTCCTTTCGTCATGAGATATAAAAGTGTAGAATGTCATAGAACTCCATCCTTTTTTTATGCTTTGTAGTATTTAAAAATCCTAACTGCTCATATTTCTCAGCATGATGTGTCTAAGGTGACATTAGGCTTTAGATTAGTATGTCAGGAGGTGCGGGTTGATACTGATAATCTCAAAGACTAGAAAGAAAATTATTCCTAAAAGGATTGGTTATAAGGAGATCAATGATGATGACATGGAATTGGACATGGATAATCTCAAAGACTGGGAAGAAAATTGCATTGAAGGAATCTTTGGTCCAGATGATCAATGGGTAAAAGTTCCATTGTAGAAACATATTTCCATAAAGTATTTGTTATCATAATTTCTTGTATTGTTTCATACTGTTGGTGTTTTTAATGTTTCTTATAACTATGTACTCATATAATTGTTGTAATTATACTTATGTAAATTAGTAAATATCTAATATTCTTTTTTGATTTTTGATGATTCAATATGAATACATTAAAATACACTAGGAACTCTCCATATATAATCAGTAATAAGTATATTAATTTCTTTACTAAATATAGAATTATGATAAATTCTTATCTAACTCAGTATTCATCCACTTTAAAAAAATTTTTGTTAATGACAAAGAGGGAACAAAATGTATAAAATATAGTTTGGAAAAAAGATAGAGGAGTCATATAACATATATTTAGGTGGAGTTAAGGGAAGATTTCACTTAAACATCATTGTATTTTATAACAAAATATTTAATTGTAGCCATCATCAAAAGAAGGAGATTGTTAATACCCAAGGTATTGATTTTGATTACAACAACCATATAAATATTATTGCTAATGTTTTCTCGAGTTATATAGTGTATTGTGTAGGATATCAAAAATATTAAACAGGTTTATACAAGTGTTGATTGAATGAAAGCTTGAAGAACTGATCGGTATAAATCAAGAGTAGATCAAGGTATATGAGTTGATCAAGAAACATCTGAAGGCTTATGTGTTCTAAAGAATTCAAGAACAAAAGCATGAAGAGCTCAAGACGTATGCATCGGTATTGTATTGAGTCTTAGAATAAATGTTAAAGAGCTGAGTAGTAACATATCTTTTATTAACTTAACTTCAAAATTATTTTCAACATGTTTTTATAAACGAATAAATATTTAGTTTATTTATAAAATCACTTTAATGGAGTTTTCTTAAGAAATATAGTTTAAAACATTTCAAGTGGTTTGAATATATACAAGTAAATATATATGGTGTCGACATATCATTTTTTATATGTTAACTTATGGGCCGTTGAGATGTTTCTTAAAATTTCAAAAGAAGCAACTTTTGATTCCATCCGGCAACGACCCAGAATTTCACTAATTTGATTTGCGAATATTTAATTAATTTTAAATATTCAATAAATAAATTTTATAATTAAAATAAAATTCTTTTAAATAATAAATATTGATGGTAAAATAGTTTTCCAAATGTATTTATAAAAAAATTAATTCTAAGAAAAATAGAAAATATGACCGGAATTCGTTTTCCGAATTTTCATCGGTTAAAAATTATTGGAAACGTTGTGAACTCTTGTGTAAATATATATATATAAATAAAAATATTAATAAGTTAGTGTGTATTGTTTTACACATAGGTATATACTTGTGTATGTGCATATGTGTGTGTGTGTATAAAGATGTTAATAAAATGGAGATGCTTTAAGAGACTTAACGAGATATTTTATACAAGAAGGTGCAAAACATGTTGGCTTTGATGGGATAGGATGTTGTGATGATTTGGGGGCTGGTGTAGATGTAAGGAGAAGGCTAGGTAAGGTGGAAATAAGGTAAATGAGGGTATAAGGCAAGGGTAGACAGGTAATTTCCTTTTTCTTTTATTTATAAATAGTCTTCCATTTGCTCTATTTTTCCTCCTCTTTCTTCGGCCATATCTTCCTCATTTCCAGTTCAAATGGAGATTTTCTTTTTCTAAAACCATGTCAAATTTCAGTGGCTACAAATTTTATATTGATAATTTTTTAAAATTTTGAGTGTATCTGTATCAAAAATACATTTCTTTCACACATGGTTCTGGACTCAAATTTTCCAATCCGAAAACACTTCTTCCATTGATCATATCTTCCTCAAAATAACAGAATTGAGTGTTTATATTTTTCAAATTGTAGAGGAAAGAATTTCCTAATACTTTCCTTTTGACAACTTTACCAAAATCCAAAAATTATATGTCCAAAAATCAAGGGGAATTTGACCTATTTTCGAATGGATTTTATGGTTTTCCAAGCTTTATGAATTCCAAAGTGTATCAAGTTTCCAAAGGATTATTGGTGAGTGAATTTCTTGGTTTAATTTAAAGATTTAAAATTTATTTAAGTTGAAAATTTGTAGTATTATATGTGTTGTTAATCTTGTTAAATGTTTGGTTTAAACAAATGTTGAGGTGTTGGTGTATAACTGGATGCCTGGATGACATATTATATTAGGCTTGAGTTTAAATTTTGGATGATGTTATTGTATGTAAAGTTATGAGTTTGCTTCGTGTATATGGTGTGGTATGTGTGTTTGTGAATGGATATGGTATACGTTGTATACTAAAAGAAAAGTTAGCATCTTGGTTTGGGTTAGCGAATAAAAAAAAATCCTTATGTTAAAACAACGTGTTTAGTTTAAATTTCAAATTATTTTCAAAAGTTTCAAACTTGATTTTAGTTTTCAAACACATACTTATGTTTTGGAAAGTTAGTAAGCATTAAGGTGTTAAGCTTTAAAAAGAAAGCCATGGACCAATTTTCTAGTAATGGCATCCATAGCGATAGTCGATATGGATGTAGTTCGCTCAAAAATCTAACTTTTACAAAAATTGGTTTGCATAGTTAAAAATGTTATATAAAGCTAATTAAGTGTTAAATAATTAATTAAGTTAAGCATATAATAATTAATTAAGATCAAACACGGTTTATTTGTTTTAATTAAATGAAGATGGGTACTAATTAACTATCTTTTAAGGTTAAGATTAATTTTAGTTAATTGATATGTTAGTTAAAATTTTAAATTAATTATGAGTTAATTATTTTATTTCAATTAATTATTGACTAAATAAAAGGTTTAATTATAAATTAATTAATAATCAAGTTATATTTAAGTTAAGGATTTAATTAAAAAATCACTTAAGATTTTAATTATTTTAAATAAAGGTTTAATTTATTATTTAAGTTTTTAATTAAAGATTATTTAATTAATTAATTGATATTTATTAATATTAATTATTAATGAAGGTTTAGATTATTATTTAATAGGACTAATTAGAGTTCAATTATTTATTTAATAATTAATCATTTTTTAATTATTTATTTAAGGCTTAATTATTTCTACATTAGTAATTAAATTAAGTTAAAATTAAATTAATTAAAATTAAATTAAGTCCAATTATGGTTTAATAAAGGGTTTGACTTGTAATTAATTATTTTAAAAGGAATTTTAAGTTTTAAATCCTTTACTTTCCCAAGAATCAAACTGTTTTTAAAAGAACTTTTTTCAAAGATGGTTTTAAATTCAAGGGATTCAAGTGACGATACCATTAAGAAACCATATAACTGTGAATGAGTTATAATATAGATTGTTTGATTGTTTGGACATATGTTTGCAGAATAAATCCTAGTTCTATTATAAATTGATTGAATCGTTTGGACATCTATTTAGTAGGACAAATCACCATCCTACTATTGTGTTATTTGGACATGTATATGCTAGTTAGCTTATATTGACATGTTACTCCCTGATTTGGGTATGAGTTGTATTTACATACATGTTGACCTATGTAAATGACTTTTAAGTGAGTTGGAATTCTAATTGAAATAAAATGGTAACCTAAATTAGTACTATTAGGATTGATAAGCCTCCTTTTGAACTTATAAGTAGGTTTTTGAATTAACTTAAATTCTTAATCAAATTTGGAAATTAAAGTTTATAAATGATTTCAAGTTATATTTTTATTTTATTAAGATGATTATGAACAATAACTTTTTTATAGAAGGGTTATTTTTCTAAATAAAAGGGTTACTCTAATTGTTTTACAAATGATATTCTGTAAATGATGTTTTATAAAGGAAATTTTATAAAGGGATTAAAAATGAATTTTATAAATAGTTTTAAAAATATAAAGATATAATACAAATCATTTTGGAAGATTTTAAAAGAAGTTTAACTCTAGTTTGAAGATTTGTAAGGAGGTTTGAAATATGAAGTGAACTTATAAAAAGAAGTTTTATAAAGGATAAGTGAATGAGTTTTATAAAGTGAATGGGTTTTATAATAAGTGATGTTTTGAAAAGGGAATTTCTCGGCCATTTAATATGGAATTTGGGAAGTGGGAATTTTCCAAATGTTTTCAGTAAATACTTATATTTTGAGATAAGTAAAGATGTTTTCCAAGTATAAAAGGAATGTAAAGGTTTTGGGAATAGTGTTTTAAAAAGATCTTTGGATCAGGTTTTGTAAAGTGTTTTTAATTAATGAAATGTTAATTAATAAAGGCATAATGGATCCCACATGGAATCAAATCAATGTTGATTGTTTATTTGATAGTTAAATAACCGATTATCAAATATGGACCCAAAATATTACTCCGAAAAAATCTAGAAGAAACACTTGAGTTATACGGCATGGTCATCTTCAATGATGATTTACTATATATATAAATCTCGTTTTGTTCTCCTAGGAAAAAATGATCGGGAGATCCGTCTACTTAAACGGTTAGAAGGTGATCCCTGCTCCTATGTATTGTCTACTTATTTCCACAAGAACTGGAGTTGAGTTTACTGGAACTACCGAATGTTGGTCGAAGAGACGGGGATCAGATAAGTATAAATTATCTGAAAACCACTTCAATCCAACTCAAGCATTTTGAAATGAAGACATCATGAAGATGATTGAAGATGGAGCTTTTAAAGTGCAAGGGCTACTTGCTACTAATCCTAAGGGTGATTCCAAAATGGATGTAGTTGAGGTAGTGCCTTCGATTTCGTTCAGACCCAGCATGAACTTGTATGGACGAATGATGGAACTACATTGCTGCCTGGAAGGCAGTGTTAGCATTCCAAGATTGTTGCTATATAAAAAAGTAATCGTATCCTTAAGCCTCTTTAATTGGGAAAATGACTAAAGCAGGGACATGTAACAGGGCTATGTGGGTCGCTCCCATTAGGGTGTGATCATCCCAAGATCTAGTGTCGATATCTCTATGTATGCTTTGTGTCCCATTATGGTTGTTTTATTGCAACCAAGAGGTGATCATATTCGGCGCTATCCAATAAGAGGTAGGGCTGGTCCTGAGTAGCAGTGGTGCAATGTGTTGTAGTTTCCCATACGTTTTATCTAGAGGTGTACGGATTCGGTGGGTGGATCCTTACCCTTTCATAGTTGGAATGCATTCTCCAATAAGTGCCTTCGGCATTGATTATATACCTATTATACTAAAATTTAATAATGTAACAATTTCAGCTGTGATTGAAATGTTTTTGTATTCTAGACATTATCATAATACCACTGGATTTTCTATAAAAATGTTTTGGTTATTGTAAGGTAGAAACTCATCCGTGTTCATGTGTAGCATGGTCTTACGAGATACCTTTGATTTTAAAAGATTTTACAAGTAATAATAAATTAATTCCTTGTCATTTGAGTTTCTCACGCTGGTTTTACCAGACTGATCTGAGCGTTAGTTTTCTTATAATTCTTGGGTCAGGCCGAGCATATTTTCCAAATTTAGCTGGATCCTTTGGAGCTTTCAGGTAACGAGCTAGATTCTCCAAGACGTATCCACATACCTTATATTCTCTCACTGTTTTCTTTTGTTTTGTTTTCGTATGTATCTATCGGCAATTGTAAGGGTGGGCTGTCATAACTATCCAGGCTGATAATAGTTTAATGTACTTTGATGATGTGTATAATAAAGATGATTTCTTTTTGTAAAGAGTTGTTCATATTATATATTACTCATTATGTATTGTGAGATTCTATTCTTTTTCTTTCTTTCACCCTTAATGACATATCTTTCGGACACTTAAATAATTGACACATGAATACCGAGGATGTATTAATTATCGTCTTTAGGTGTACGAAAGGAAGACCGTTACGCATCCTTTCGCGAATGGACGCAACTCTTCAATGTCTATTTAAAGGCCTTTGATTTTGAAATTCAAAAACATAATTCTATCTATTCTCTTCATCGATCTCTTCTTTCCTATTCCCTTTGGCATTTTAACAAGGTGCTATTGATTTCTGAATCAAATCTCCCTCTTCATTCATACAAAAGATCATAGAAGATTCACTTCTATTCTACACCATTAACTCTTTGTTCTCTACATGATTCCACTCAAATATAAAGATATTTAACTACAAAAGGTATGTGATAGTATCAACACCACATGAGATTATGGTTGAAAGTTTCAATTTCTTGTTGTTCATTACTACTACCTGTAAAAGGGTGATCTTAACCACCCGTGTGAAAGTTAAAACAAGATTGTAAACGGAGTTGTCCTACCTCCTGAGTGAAAGCCAAGATAGGTGTTCTGGCTACCTGAGACAAATTCCAGAGGGTGTGTTGATTACCGAGTCAAATTCCAATAGGTTTCCTTGCTATTTGAGTCAGAGTCAAGTATAAAGGATATTCTTTTGAATGTCAAGACGCGATTAGTGAAATTTTATATGAGGTACATGACTGGAAGTACGATTGAGAACTTAAACTAGTATAAAAGTCTCTGTTACCTTTACGTTTACTACATTTACTTATTGTTATCTGATTGTTCTATGATTATCCTGTCTCTTTATATTTGAATTCTATGTCATAAAGTTCAGAATCTTAAAGTATATTGATGAAAAAAATTAAATACTGCTCATCGCCTTTTGTTGTAAATTAGCCTTAAGATCCATTTGGTTGTAGTATAGATTAGGTTATCACATTTATCACTATGTCCCCTCTAGCAAAACCAATGTAGTCAGTGCTAGTGGGGTTGACACCATAGCATGGACTAGCACCCGAGTAGATATACTGCATATTCCTAGAGTAAATATTCCAATATGGTTCATATGCTATATTCAGGCGATGAGCTAGTCTAGTGCCAACCCCTCTAAACCCTTGGCCACCACTACTATCACTAGTAACCAAGATGTGATTCCAGCCCCAACACCACCAGCTGTCGACTTTCCTAATCCATGTAAGGTTTTCTCCAGCCTTTGTGGGAAGCCTTTTCTTGAGACAGAATCATACTTAGTGACTTAGTCACGGTAGAATGACTGTGAAAATATTTTCAACCAATTAGGACTTGCAGATGCTACTAAGAAACAATTAGCTACTTGGCATTTGAAAGGAAAGGCGGAAGGTTTGTAGGAAGTGGTGACAACCAAAGTAGATGAGAATATTGTTACTTTGGAGATGTTAAAGACGGGGTTTGAAATGAAGTTTCTTTTTGGTGCTAAGAGAGATCTGTGTTGGAAAATTTTATTCATTTGAAGCAAGGAGAAAGGAAATTTGGGGAGTATGTTAGTCAGTTCAATGAGTTAGCAAGATATGGGTTTGAGTTAGTGAATACTCAAGTGAGGAAAGCATTAAACTTCGCAAAAGTTTTGATTCACTCTTGAGAGACCTTGCATTGAATCAAATACCGTATGGAGCTAGTTTTGAGGGACTGGTAAATGCAGCAGATTGGTTTCGTTGAATATAATGATTATTAAGGACCAGGCTAAGAGAGTAGAAGGTTGGCAACAGGGAAAGCACAAAGGAAATAGAACATAGGGAGGGAAAAACAAGAAGCATGTAGTTACTTATCATAGATGTGAGACATGTGGTGAAGAACTATAGGATGAACCTTTTGATCGGTGGGTGTTATAACTATAACCAAGCAGGACATTGGCGAAGGATTGTAGGGCAGCCTTAGCTCAATAAAATTAAACTGCTATAATAATGATCGATTCAGACGATGAACGTATTGTTTTGCATTTTAAACCGTTTGTTTCATATATTTTTATTTTAATAAAGCGGTGCTATACGGGCATTTTGTTGTGGTTTTGCAGATTATAGATTCCGAAGTGCAACGTTGAAATTAATTGGCTGTGTCGTCCAATGGTTCAAATGACACACAAAAAAAGAGAGCAACATTTTGAGTACCAAATAATTCGAAGAGAAAGTACATATCGTTCATGAAGAAATGCATCTCACGTCACCAACATGTGTACTATTCATGCAAGAAACCAATTGCAAATATTGAAAATACACTTTCAAAGTTTAGCCTAAACATCTCTCAAAGCAAGGCCACTTGTTAATCAAATAACAAAGCAAAGACCAATTCAAAGTGAGGTGGCCTTATTATTCTCCAAATATCAAGCACATGGACCTAAATAGTAGGATTATTTTTGGAGGTTGAAATCTTTAAATAGGGAGAGCAATGCGGATGGAAAATCATCTCTTACCCCATCACTCTTCTCCAAGTTTAATTTTAAATTCAGAATGTTTTTTTTACGAACAGAATGCGTAGGATTGTTAATTAGATTTAGCAATTTATTTCTTCTTTTTCTTAGTTATTTTCTACACTCTTTCCGGTTAGTTAATAAATTCAGTTCATTTTATTTCAGTTGTTTTCTCTATTATTTTCTTTTAAGCACTTTTATTTTCTGCTCTGATTTCTACAATTTTATATTTTAATTGCAATTTCGATTAGATTCGAAATCAATTTGGAGTATATTATTGTTTTTATTTCGTGTTCAAGATCCACCATCGAATTTGTTTAACACATCTAAGATTTAAATAGGGATTTCAAATATTTTAAAACACAATTCCTTGTGTTCAACCTGCATACTGCATGCCTGTGCGCTTGCAGAATTAATTAAAATTTATGCTTTTCTAATCAATAGAAAAGCAACAACAAGTTTTTGGCGCCGTTGCCGAGAAATTGTTATTTTGAAATTTTTCGCTTTTTTTGTCTATTCATGTTAATTTTTTTTGTATTGAAAAAAAAAGGTTTACAGGTAGCTCATGTTTTCAAGTTTTGGGCGTCGTTCGCTGCATGTTTTCAAGTTTCACATTGGTTTAGTTTCTGTTTCAATTGCTTTTCGCGCTGCATTCATCTACAGTGATTACAGGTAGCTCAACTTAGTAAATCTCAGCCATTCGACAACAAGCATCTAGGGATCGAGCAATTACAAACGGTGGAGTTTGAATAACTAGCACTGATCAGTTGCACTGGATGAACTGTCATACCCCTCTGTAAGTAATTTTCTACTCTACAGGTACCCAACTAAAAACGATTTAAATTTACTTTTGTCTACTACATCTTGATTTGTTAATGCACGTTTGGGCAATAAATAATTTTAACCATTTAGGAAGCCAAAATATCTCTTTAAACAAATCAACGGAGATTTCAAATCAAACGAATATGAGTAATCACAGCTCACACCACAGTTCACCAAAATCGTCAACTAAATCACATGTTGGAAATAATGAATTTCATGAGAACCGACCATTATCCCTTAGAGACTGATGCTATCCAACTAGGACCATTCAACCTTCGGTTATTTTATTTCCACCTGCCAAAGGAAATAATTTCGAGCTAAAACATTCTTTTATCCAAGGGGTACCAAAATTCACTGGGTCTGAAAATGCATATGAATTTCTTAGTGAATTTGAATTATACGCTTCTACAACTAAAATGCAACAACTTTCTAATGAATCCATGAAGCTAAGGCTTATTCCATTCGCTCCATTCGCGCTTCTAGAAAGCGTGAAAAGATGGCTTAAATCTCTTCCTAAAAATTCAATTAAAAGTTGGGACAATTTCGTTACTATATTTTTGAAAAAGTTTTTTCCCTTCCACAAAACCCTTAAAATTCGAACATAAATCAACCAATTCTCTCAGAATGAAGGAGAAACTTTTTCAAAATATTTTGAAAGGTTCGATCAATTGTTATATAGTTGCCCACATCATGCAATCCCTAAACACGTTTTGCGTCAAATTGTTTATGAAGGGCTTAACTATCAAACAAGATCCCAACTTGAATCAATGTGCGGAGGAGAATTCATGGCAAAAATAGACGACGAAGCTTGGGAATTTTTAGAAGAGTATTCGAAAAAGGATATTCAATGGGAAACAATTCGTGTTCCAATTCGTACTCCAAATAGAGGAGTACATGCCATTGACCCATCACATCTTCCTATAGATGCCCAAATTTCTCAAGAAGGAGAAGGACTATCTCTTTACTACACACAAGAACAAATCAATGCTATAGCTCAAAACAGTCCTTATTCATCCACATGCAACCCTAACAGGAAGTATCATCCAAATTTTTCATGGTTAAATCCTAATAATGCGGCTAATCCATCGCATATGTATCCGATGATACCGAATCCGAATTATCGAGCCTCAACTTCTAATGCTCAAAATTCTTAACCCGCTCCTCAAACAAAACCTTCGAATCAACCATACAGGCATCCTAATTTCAATCCATCAACCCAACCTTCTCAGCCTTCATAAGAAATTGCTCGATTGGAAAAACAACTCACCAAACAAAATGAACAAATCACTAACCAAGATGCGAGAATTGGGCAAATCACTAAACAAAATGAACAATTGTTGACAATGATGAAGAATCTCATGAAAATCAATGAGAAAGGTAAATTACCTAGTCAAACCGAAGTGAATCCAAAGTATAACTCTCGAAGAGTAAATCTTTGTAAGGATGAAGATGTAAATCCGGTTAATGCTGTCACCACATTAAGGTCTGGAAAGAAGGTGGACAACCATGTCGGCAACCCCGACATCCTTCTTAAGTCTTCCCTTGTTCAAAATTCTGAAACTCAGTCAACACCCACTGTTGTCAATCCAAACAACTCTAATTCTTCATCCAAGGTCGGCAATCCCGACCACTCTTCGCTTTCTGATGTTGGCAACCCCAACATTTCAGCGCCCTTATCCTCACCCTTTAATATCACACCTTCTTCTTCAAATGAAAAATTTACCGAACGAGTCTATAAACCCATAGCTCAATTTCCTCATAGACTCAACAAAAAGAAGAAGCCCGCTAATTTTGACCAAATTCTTGAAATCTTTAAACAAGTTCGAATCAATATTCCACTTCTTGATACCATCGAGCAAATTCCTCAATATGCCAAATGTCTGAAAGAGCTATGCACTCAAAAATGTGCCATTAACGTTCCTAAGACCGCATTTCTAACTGCAAACACGAGTTGGGTTCTTTCAAATCCCTCCCCAATCAAGTATAACGACCCCGGTTGTCCTACAATCGGTTGTAAAATCGGTAACACTCACATTAGTCATGCCTTACTCGATCTTGGAGCAAATGTGAATCTTTTGCCTTATACTATGTACTGTCAACTTGGAATAGGGGAATTAAAACCTACAAACATCACAATTCAACTAGCTGATCGATCTGTCAAAAAACCATTGGGCACAGTTGAAGACAATTGAAGATGTTTTGATACAAATCGAGCAATTCTATTTCCCAGTCGATTTCATAGCCTTAGAGACTGCACCGGTCTTAAATCCCAATGGTCAGATTCCTTTGATATTAGGTCGTCCATTTTCAGCAACATCAAATGTTATCATAAATTGTAGGAATGGTCAACTCCGACTTTCCTTTGGGCACGTAACCATTGAACTAAATATTTTCAATCTTGGCGGACAACCAAGGGATCTTGAAACATAAGAAGTTGACATGATCCAAACAATTGTAGAAAATGATTTTAGTGATATTACAGAGTCTCTTAACATGTGCCTTGATCATTTTAATTGCAATTTAAATGAAGATGAATACAATTATGAATTAAACGATATGCTTGGATCTTCTCACAATTCACTAGAATTCAATCAGTTGTTGGCTACTAAAGCCTCAAAAGAAGTACGCCTTAAATTTGACCTCAAACCTCTTCCAAACGATCTTAAGTACGCAAACTTAAATTCTTCGGAAAATTTCCCTGTAATCTTGGCTCCGATCTCATTAAGGACCAAGAAGAACAACTTTTGAAAATTTTAAGGGAAAATAAAGAGGCAATAGGATGGGTAATCGCTGACATTAAGGGAATTAGTCCATCAATCATTGAACATCGAATACATTTAGTCGACGAGGCTAGACCCACTCGCGAAACTCAAAGGCGATTAAACCCTAATATGAGAGAAGTGGTAAAGGAAGAAATTATCAAATGCTTAGACAATAACATTATCTACCCTATCTCTGATAGTACTTGGGTAAGTCCGGTACAAGTTGTGCCTAAGAAGTATGGAATCATTATGACCAAAAATGAGAATAACGAATTTGTTCCGATGAAAGTCAAATCAAAATGGCGCGTTTGCATCGACTGTCGAAAACTCAATGCAGCAACAAGAAAAGATCATTTTCCCCTCCCTTTCATTGATCAAATGCTCGAACGTTTAGCTGGTCATGAATATTATTGTTTTCTTTATGGTTACTCCGGCTATAATCAAATTCTCATTACGCTAGAGAACCAACACAAAACAACGTTCACATGTCCCTTCGAAACTTTCGCTTATAGTCGCATGCCCTTCGGTCTTTGTCATGCTCCCGCTACCTTTCAGAGATGTATGATGAGTATGTTTTCTGATATGGTGGAGGATTTCTTAGAAATATTCATGTACGATTTTTCAATCTATGGGTCATCTTTTGATCAATGTCTCCTTCGTTTAGAACGTTTCTTAAAGCGATGTAAGGATAAATCTCTCGTTCTTAATTGGGAAAAATGTCATTCTATGGTTAAGTGAGGAATAGTATTAGGTCATGTTGTCTCTAAAAATGGCCTAGAAGTTGACAAATCTAAAGTTGATCTTATTTTGTCCTTCCTCCTCCACGGTCCGTAAAGGACATTCGCTCATTTCTTAGCTATGTAGGATTTTATAGAAGGTTCAATAAAGATTTTTCAAAAATTTCAAAACGTCTTTCGAATCTTCTGGCTAAAGTCGTTAAATTTGAATTTTCCAATGAATGTAAAACATCTTTTGAAACCCTCAAATCAATCTTGACCACTTCACCTATCATCCAACCTCCAAATTGGACTTTGCCTTTCGAATTAATGTGTGGCGCTTCTGATTATGCCATTGGAGCCATCTTAGGTCAACGAATCGATAAACTTCCTCGAGTCATCTATTGTGCTAGCAAAACTCTCAACGAAGCTCAGTTGAATTACTCAATCACGGAAAAAGAGTTTTTAGCAGTTATCTTTGCCCTCGAAATGTTTAGATCATATCTCGTAGGTTCTAAGGTCATAGTTTACACCGATCATGCCTCCTTGCGGTATTTACTCACGAAAAAGGATACCAAACCCCGCTTAATCCTTTGGATTCTCCTTCTTAAAGAGTTTGTCCTAGAAATACAAGATAAAAAGGGTTCTGAAAATGTCGTAGCTGATCATCTTTCTCGTATTTTTCATGAAAACTATGATAACTCTCAAATCAACGATCATTTTCTCGATGAACAAATTCTTTCCCTCTCCAGTGCACCATGGTACGCGGACATCGTAAATTATCTTGTCACAAATGAAACACCTTCCCATTGGTCAAAATAAGATAAACAAATATTTCTCTCCAATGTTTGAAACTTTTACTGGGACGGTCCTTATCTCTTCAAATATTGCACCGATCAAATTATACGTAGATGTGTCCCCAAACATGAATTCCATAGCATCCTCTCTTTTTCACATAATTAAGCATGTGGAGGACATTTCGGAGCAAAGAAAACTGCTGCCAAGGTGTTACAGTGCGGTTTTTATTGGCCTTCTCTTTTTCATGATGCCCACGAATTTTGCTCCAAATGCGCTAGATGTCAACAAACAGGTCGTATTTCCAAACGTAACATAATGCCCCTAAACCCAATCATTGTCATCGAAATTTTTGATGTTTAGGGCATCGATTTCATGGGTCCTTTACCTAATTCTTTTGGAAATATCTACATCTTACTTGCAGTAGATTACGTGTCTAAATGGGTTGAGGCCATTCCCACCAGAACGAATGACAATAAAGTTGTTGTCCAATTTATGAAAGAAATATATTTTCCCGTTTTGGCACACCTCGAGCCATTATAAGTGATAACTGTTCTCATTTTTGTAATCGTGCTTTTGAATATCTTCTTAAGAAGTACTCTGTCACTCATAAACTATCTGCTCCATATCATCCATAGACCAACAGTCAAGTCGAGATTTCCAATAGACAAATTGAAAAATTCTTGAAAAGACGGTTAACTCCAACAGAAAAGATTGGTCATCTAAATTGATAGACGCCCTTTGGGCATTTCGCATAGCTTATAAAACCAATCTAGGAATGTCACCATACCGATTAGTCTTTGGAAAAGCATGCCATTTACCCGTTGAGCTCAAGCACCGCGCACTTTAGGCAACCAAATACCTTAATTTTGACATAGAAAAAACCGGACCGCATTGTAAATTACAATTGTCAGAATTAGAAGAACTATGAAATGAAGCGTATGAAAATGCAAAGATTTATAAAGAGAAAGCTAAATTTTATCATGATAAATCCATACTTCGTAAGACACTAGAAGTAGGTCAGAAAATTCTCTTATATAATTCCAGACTTCATTTATTTCTGGGAAAATTGAGATCCCGTTGGACAGGTCCATATATTGTGAAAACAGTATACCCTTATGGTGCAGGTGAAATTGAAAATCCTAGGGACGGTTCCATTTCAAAGGTCAATAGACAACGCTTGAAGTCATTTCTAGAGTTTGAATAACACGAGGACGACGAGTTCGTGGATCTCCATGAACCTAGCTACTCGGCACAAGCCACTCACTATCTTGTACATATTAGGTTGTATATTTTTTTATTTTATTTTGCATTTGCATTCTGTTCGACAGTTGGGACACTGTCTCATTCTAGTGTGGGGAGATGCATATCTCATACTGTTTGTTCATATTTCATAGTGTGGCATCATTTAAGAAAAAATTATCTCATTATTTGTTTTCAATTATTTTTTATTTTTCAAGCTTCATCTCATTTTCCCTTTTCTTAAGACTTTGATTTATTTTTAATTAGTTAAGACAAAGTAAGTAAACAGTTGAAGTCAATTGATGAAATTTTTTGTGAATCACTAATTTTAAATGTAAAATATAATGAAAAGTTGAATTACAAGCGATAATAGTGAGGTTAGTATATAAGGGGATTTGTAGGTGATGGTTATGAAATCCTTTCTAAGCTGTAGTCTTTGTTTAAAAAAAAGTGGCAGATTTAAAGTACACTCGTTGACATTTCAAATCATAAAAGTTAAGTGGTGCTAAGTTGATTTGCATAACTCTCTTTAGTTAATTTCAAAACAAAGTCTAATAAGGAACACCTAGAGTCAATAGGTGTGCAGTCACGACCCGAAATCCAATGTTCAAAAATTGACATCAAATACCTCACTTGTATTCGACTGCCAAAGATTCAAACATCGAACTCCAGTCGGATGGAGCTTATAACAACATTAGATGAATATAATAACAGCGGAAACAGAATGAATAACATTCATTACATCACAGTTACAACATCATCATAATATCCATTACAACATCAGAGTGTTTTTATACATATATCACAACTCCAAATAGAACATCATAATAGAATCACAAGTGATCTTATGCCAAAAAGTCTTCAAGAAAATAAAGTGATAGCGAACTTCCAAAATTGAGATCCAAAAGCTTCCAAAATATCTCCAAGGTAAAGGCCTCCAAAAACGATAGCTTTCAAACCAAAAGACTTCAAAATCCAGCTAACACCAAAACACGAAAAACCTACTACCAGTTTGCCTGTGTGGAAATTATGGCACCCAGAGTTTAGAAAGGAAACAATAAACTCCGGGTCAGTCGTGGGACTAGTATGAGTAAACAAAAGCAGTTGCTTTTAAATAAACAAGATTTCTAAAAGAAAATCCAATATGCTTTTTGGAAAATCAAACTACCATAAACCTCCCGCCTCACACACAATGCAATTCGCAGAATTGGAGGAGATTTCTTCTTATGATAGTCAAATATGCTTGATATGAGAAAAATTCTTTGATATTATTACTAGTTCATAGTGTAGAAAGCCATTTAGAAAGTATAACATTAATCTTAGCCAACATACAACCATTATTGTATGCCTACTATAGCTACCATGCTTTTGTGGCCGATTACCGCCATGCTGCATGGCAGGTTATACAACTAAAATCGTACAAGGCTCGTATTGTTTCTTTGGATTTTCCAACAAATGGTCAGGCTAAGGAACTTCCTACTACCACATGAGTACGCCTCTGGAGGACTCCCGAGAACTTAACCAGTTCTCAGCCAACACAAGGCAGGGTTACCTCTGTAACTAGACAACTACTACATGACTATGCCATTCCCCGGTCGTTTGCGACCTTTATCCGAGGGCCCTCTACTATAAAGCAATAACCACAAAGAAATGAGATTGCAGCAACCACATATGTTAAGTATATGGGATCCATACCATGATAACACCTTTTTCCAGAAGGAAATGACATACCCTAAAGGGTGCGACCCTCATAACCTTGTCGCATCTTTCCTGTTTCGACCATTTCCGGGTGTGAGGTCCGATGAAGTCTCGTCCACAAAGCTACGCTTTACACGAAAGCCATGCTTTGATCATAAATGATCAACAAATGATCATCGACACACAGCAGAACTTAGCATGCCATACTACCAAATTGGGAGTATGTCACTGATAACCTTCAACAACATAACCTCTGAGCTTGTACGTCTGAGAGAAGGGTGTTAAGCTAAGAGAATAAATTCTCCGCCACCAACAGATATGTATTTGAAAGAAATCTGCTTTGTATCTCAAAGTGTAGTGTCAGACATACAACCATACAAGTCTGTTCCGGGTTTGAACAGAACCGAAGGCACTTCATCCAATAAAGGAAGAAGCCCTTGCAAATCCGGGTATCCACAATTCCGATCGGACTCCCCATCACATGTAGAGATCTCTATACTAGAGCAACTCATTGCAGAGACATTTGATAGGTTATCCTATCGTTTTCGAAGACACCCGTTCTTCAACACCGTCTTCAAATGCTATTAATTTCATCGTATCATTATTCAGAATGGGTTATATGACACAAAGGTCCTTTCCCGACTAAACCGAATAGTGAACGCTTAATTTTAAAACACGTGGATGTATCAATTAAAAAGATTCACATTCAGGGTTCGATGTAGGTTCCGGATAACTAACTGAAATCCGACTCCCTATCGCATCGAAGTTTAAATGCTGTTTTACGGGCAAAAGGGTTTTCACAAAAATACAGAAACAAATCAAAACTCACAGTTCAACACAAAGCAATTCGTATCACACAGTACCACAATCACAATAGAAATATCAATCCAGTACACAACATTTGATGATAGTCAATCATCTTCAATTAATGTGAATGTGATTTAAGTGAATTAACCACATACTTATTTTTATTAATTACTTTAAATCAATGATTAATTATTCTTGACTAGGAATTAATTAAATCTTAATTAACTTTATTAATTAATTATTCCTTATTTAATCATCTTAATTAACTACTAATTATAAATTGAGAAACTTTAATTATCTAATTAACAATTCTTAATTACCAATAAATTAGATACTTAATTATTAATTAACAAATCTTTAGTTACAAATTGATTAATCTCTAATTACTTAGTTAATTATAATTATAAATTAATAAACCATTCTTAATTGCCCTTTTTAAATTTTGATTAATAATAATTATTTATCTTAATTAAAAAATCTTCCTTAAACTTTGAAATCAAATTATTACTACATTGAAAATTTTAATGGTAATTAACTTTAACACTTACTACTTAATTAAAATATTAATTAAGATTTAAAAACATTCTCACGTATTCACTTAGTTAATTAAAACTTGAAATAAATTCTTAACTCAAAATAGTCAAACATTAATTACTTCATTAACACTAAAATTTGTTTAACATTATTAACTTTAAATTTATTGGGCTTAACCCTATTTGAAACAAACCCAAGAATACCCCCATATTTACTCGAGTAATCACTCAAGTTTCCCACCATTCCACCCGAGTCATTCTTCTCTTCCTCACGTACGTTCTTCTTCTCCTCTTATTTTTTCCAGTTAAGTTGAGTTTAAGTTTAAGTTTAAACTATAGTATCAGGTAAACATGCTCACATGCTCAGGTTATAACCCGAAGCAATCAACCACTTTCTCGAGTATCAACTCGAGTCGCTCACCCCCACAAGCTTCGGACATCAAAACGATATCGTGCACGAGCACGCCGATGCTCCTGCGAACTTCCCGACCTCCGACAAATCGCGAATCACCCCTATATTCGATTACCACAATCAACTCGACGCCAAAGTTTCCCCATCAAAATTTATCTTTTCGTATGAAAAACTGCAACTCAACCCATCCAACAAAATCACCTTGCCCCAGTTGCTCAGACCACAGGAGATGCTCCTACTCCGTCCACACTACGTCAGCACCCCATTCTACGATCCCCTAGAATACTAAGCAACTCGATGCATCAGAGGTGGCGAAATCATCTCGTTTCTAGACATGTCCAAAACTCGAACATAAACCCTAAATTCGCCTCGTCCTATCGATTCTTGCAATAGAATTTTTTTACAATTTTCCTTTCTTCGTAAATCACCAAGCTAGCTTCAAAAAAAAATTCAACATCTAACATTTGTTTGATCACCAGAAATTGATTAAAAAGCATATTTGGTTCGACTAGGAACTGCACTTAGAATACTTAACTAAAAATCATCATATTAGTTTTAAAAATCCTATCTTTGAACGTTTATTCAAGTTATATAATCAAATCAAAAGTTTAAAATTCTCTAATTAATCATATGATTTCTTTTTTTACTGTAAAACTGAGTTTACCGAGTCAAGTTCTTCATTATCAAGCTTAAACAATTTCTAGGCCATGATTTAAGTTTAAACAAACTTATTTTGTTTTAAAATCCTAAGTTTATAATGTTTGTATGAAGATTTACTAGATTTTTTCTAATTTGCTTTGCTCCGGAACTAGAAATAAAGGAGAACAACACATATAAAATTTCTCAGTACAACATAATTACACAGAACTTCTTATTTAAAATATACAGCAAAACATAAGTTATTCATGAATCGAACACGCAAATTTAAATTTTTAAAGCAGCATGTTTACTCACCTGAAAACAAGCTTGAACAGAGAACACTTCTGTTTTGAAAAAAAATGCAATTTTAATCTTCCGATTTTTGTTCAGCAGTTTTGTATTTGAATTTGTAAATATAGTGATACTTATATTTTTTTTCCTTTTCTCTGATTTGCTAAGTTGTCTTTTTGAACGAGCAGGAATAAGGAGATACACATATATATCGAAGAAAGGTTTTGTACTGGGTAGGTATTATCTGGTATAAGCATTTCTTTTGGTCAGATTTTTTTCCTTTTGTTGACTAAACAAGATTTTATTTTCTGAAACTGAAAGGATTTGTAAATATTTGAAATGACTTTGTTTTGGCTGAGATGATAGCATATAATGTTACTGTTTCCTTCTAAGTTTACATGCTTATGCTATTTGAATATTTCTAAGTTTACATACTTATGCTATTTGAATATTTTTTTATATGTACATTTTTTCTTATCTTCTTGCATACATAATTCACATACAAATCTGCATGTATTTCATATGTTATATAGTTCTAGAATTATCTCATGTGTTTTGCTTTATGTTTTTCTTATTTCTGGAATTGTCTGATGTATCCATATTACCATATAATTTTAACATATATATTCACATATATATAAGATTTAAATTCAAATGATTTTTAAATTTTTTATTATTTCAATCAAAAGAAATTGAAGTTTTATTCATATAAATTAACATATATTTTATTTGTTTTGAAACTTTTCAAATTAAATTCCAAAAGTTCAAATAAGTAACCAAATTTAAATTAATAAATTTTGAGATGTTACAGGTATCCCCCCTTAAGAAAATTTCGTCCTAGAAATTTGAAAGAGGAAGAAAAGCAACATATAATATATGAATTCAGAAAAGGATAGAGAAATGGCTTACCAGTTTAAGCCGAGATATCCACTCTGCAATTGTGATATGATTTCTGCATGCTATCTTTAGTTTTCCAAGTGCAGCCTTTTGGATCGCCACTCCACTGAACTTTATCTAGTTTCACAACTTTGTTTCTCAATTGCTTTTCATCACGATCTACAGTATTTATCGGTTTTCTTTTAACTGTTAAATTGGGAGTGATTTCGATCCTCCTGAGCAACTTCTTCAATAATACTATTTGGATCGTGCACATACTTCTGAATATTAGAAATGTGGAACACATCATGCATGCCAGATAACCAGCTAGGGAACTGCACTCGATAGGCTAAACAACCGATCCTCTCTAGAATAGAAAAAGGACCAATATATCGTGGTGCCAGCTTACCGGTCTTCCCAGACCTTAATACTCCTCGCATTGGAGATACTTTAAGAAAGACAGAGTCTCCAATTTGGAATTCCAAATCCCTTCTTCTGCGATCATAGTAACTCTTTTGACGACTTTGAGCCATTCTCAATTTCTTCCGTATAAAATCGTCTTTCTCTGTGCTTCTTTAATCATATCCGGTCCATGGACAAGTCTATCACCTGCCTCAATCCAGCATGCGGGTGATCGACACGGACGACCATATAAAGCTTCAAGAGGAGCCATCTCTATACTGGCCTGATAGCTATTGTTATATGAGAATTCGACTAAATGTAAGTGGTCCTCCCAAGAACCACCAAAATCAAGTATACAAGCATGCAATAAGTCTTCTAAGATTCGGTTAATTCTCTCAGTCTCCCCATCAGACTGTGGGTGATAAGCCGTGCTGAAATTCAGTTTTGTTCCCAATGCATCTTGAAATGCCTCCCGAAATCTACTAGTGAATTCGGGTCACGATCCACTACAAGAAATTTGATTTTTAGTGGCGCTCAAGAAACGCTACAAAAAGTTTTGGTGGCGTTTTTACAAACGCTGCTAGAAAACATGCGACTAAAAATCCATGATTTTTTGTTGCATTTATTTTAACGCCACTATAAATGAATTTTTGGCAACGTTTTTTAAACGTTACTAAAGATCTTTTTTACAGCGTTTAAGAAATGCCACCGAAAAGGTGCCGTTTACTATCTTATTTTTTGTTGCACTTATTATTATTTTTTGCAGTGTTTTTTGAACGCCACGGAGATTATCTGAGTTACTATAATTGCTGATTCTGTAGCGCTTTTTAAACGCTACAAAAAATATTTTTGGTGGCGTATTTTCTCCACCACCGTATGTTTCGATTTTATTGCCTGTTGTTCCACGACTACATCAGATTTCGCCTCCAATTCAAGTACTTCAAAACTTATACAATAACGTAATATATAAACACATACACATTAATAACACATTCAAAAATAATAGATTCAATGAACCACAATAACACAAACAAAAGCAATTACATAATCACCACTATATCATAACATCAGTGTCAAGACAAAAGGTTAACCATACGTATGTTTACACAACCAAACTACCATAAACAGTTTCATAATAGTACATGCAGCTAAAGTAGTGCTGCTACCATACATACTAGTTTCATAATAGTTTCATAACAGTTTAAATCAACTAACTGCATACATGTGCTTCTACTATACCAAAAACCACTACTGCTGCTTGAATTCTTCACAAACGTTTATCTACATGTAAACAATAATAATCATGTTACTAAATATTTGTGAGGTGAAGGTATCAAAGATTAAAAATGGACAAATATAGAAGTCCTTAGACTATAATACTTCAAACAAATATGCCTCTGCGTATTAACCACTGATGTGAGCACATTGTAATCTTCCAACAACTTTTACATCATATTTGTGAAGTCAGTGCACTAGACTTGCCATACGACAACCATCCTCTTCAACCATGCACTCCATTCAAAACAGCAAGTTCACCTGATAACATACCCATTTCCTTCCTTCATTCCCTCTGCCTGTACACTACTTGTTCACACTAACTTCTAACACAACACAGTCAACTTCTCCACCAAAACTTCCTCACAATCATATTTGATGCAAACTTCCGACCATACCCACAACTCGTCCCACAACACAACCAAAAAAAAAATTCGAACCTGCCAAACAACTCTTCCATCTTCCCTATTCTTCATCACTGGTACAATCAAACCATCGTGCTTTTGAAACCTAACCGCAACTCCTCTGATCACTTAACAGACCTCCTGCAACCTAACCTTTCGTACATTGCATATCTCTATAGTTCAGTACAAATGCACTTCGACCACACTTCAATCATCTCCACACTTCGACCACTCAGCAATCTCCCCTTCAATCTTCCAGACACTCCTCTTTAACACTTGCTTCATATACCACCCTACATCCAAACAACATACAGCCAAACTATCAACACCAAACCCTTGAATACAAACTCTAACTCCACAACATATCCAAATCCGACAATAGCCAAACTGTCCACCATCTCAACTTCACCAAAACTCCACCACAAAACTTCTAACATCCCCGACAGTTCCCCGACTTCTGGATCATCACTGCCAACACTTCCTCCTCCCTATAACCTCACCTAAACCTGATAACAACCATCATCACAACTTCCTCAAACTGCCACTCCAAAACCAAGTCAAAATCATTCATTCCTCAATCACAAACAATACAACCATCCCTATCCCTTAAACAAACTACCACCAATATCACCCTTACTTCTAAAAACTTCACCTTCACTTGAACTGTTCCACCTTCAAACTGCTTCAGTTCAAACAACCTCGGTCATTATAGTTCTGTCTACTACAAGCATCGCTTCCCTACTTCAATACAGTTTCCATCAACTGCCTTACAACAACCCCTCCCTATTCATACTATACAAAAAAAATCCACAATATGCCAAGTTAAAATTAAAGACAAGTTGATAGTTCTGCCACTGTTTGACCTAAACCGTCCCCCCAATGAATTTTAGCCTAACTCCATCAACAACCTTAGCCAAACTGACAAGATTCAATCACCAATTCAATCACTTTCTAGCTCTACACCAATATTTATTGAGTAATATAACTAATTTTTATAGTCGATTATCTAGGAATATTTTCAGGGTATTAGAATCAAAGTTTGAAAACATTTATGATGAACAAGTTATACACCTTCAGTTTGTTTTCAGAATGACTTTTTCTGTTGGCCAAGCTATGGGAACGCCAAGTGCATCTTCCATGCACGTCAATGCCGATGTTGGTCTCCATAGCTATGCATTTGCATCTCTCACAATATCAACCCAAACTTTTACAGCATTAAGTCCCAATGGATGACAATGGACCAGCGTTATCAGATCAGTTGATGCAACAGTTCCTTCAGCCACTACGTTTGTTCCACCCAAATCGATCAACTGGCATTTTCTATCTTTTGTCCAATTTGCAATTTGCTGAAAAAAGAGATTATTATGCAGAATATATACATACACATAATAAATAAACTTTCATACATAGCTAATTTCTTCAATTTTGAAAATCAATACTTACATGCTCTGATTTCTTCATGACCACGGGTGTAGATTTCATGGGAGAAGTCGCATAATTTACACTGTCATTTACATTTTCTTTATCAACTTCAACTTTTGATTTTGGCCATGCTACTTTCCTACCAACTGCATGTCCAATGCACGACATATCACATGTGGGTCGCCACAAATAAGCATCTTATTTATTACTCTGTCGACCGAAATCACAACGGTAGACGGACCGAGCGGAATACCATTAACAACATGTTGTGGCTCTCTGGATAAACTCTTCCTTTGGCAACTACCCCTTCACCCTCATTCAAACCATAAATCTTGCATTTGTCGTCTTGGACAGTGCTGTTACTCTAAAAATGAGAAGTGTAATTTTAACAAAGAAATAAATATAAAGATGGTTTATTTTAACAAACAAATAAATTTCTACTTAGCAAATTACTTAGCAAATCTTTCACAAGTTATAAAATGAGAAGTGTAATTTTAACAAACAAATAAATATAAAGATGGTTTATTTTAACAAACAAATAAATTTCTAGTTAGCAAATTACTTAGCAATTCATTCACAGATTATAAAACGAGAAGTGTAATTCCAACCATAATATTGTGGACAGTGCAGTTAATATAAAAAAATTTACTCGCAGCGCCATCTTAATGCAAGTTTAATTTACCTTCACTTAAATCAACTTTAGTATGTTTCAATGAGAAGTGTAATTCAAAAGTTTAGTATGAGAAGTGTAAAATTTACCGTACTGACGTCCTTCAAATTTACTCCCAGCGCCATCTTAATGCAAGTTGATGGCCAAGCTACTACCTTATTCACAGCGTCTGCTAATACTGTCATTTTAGGTGTAGGCCACCATAAATAAGTATGTGGTTTGTCCACGATATCTACAATAACGCTTACAGCATTTGGTCCAAGATGAATGCTGTTGCCAACCGCAGTTGGGTCCCTGGACAACACCCTCCAATTGGCAACAAATTCACAGTTTCCATCCCAATTCAACATCGAACATACAACGTCATTGCTCTGCAATTATTCAACCAAAAATTATATCAATCACTGGATCAAAATTTAAAATATAAATGTTATTTCTTGAGTAATATAATTATTATTTTTACCATTCAGATGTGCTCCTTTTCGAACTTTCTACAACCTGCAGCAAAGCTTTAATATCAGGATATTTTAATCTTAAAAGCACTCAATTAAATGTAATGTAGGCGTTTAATTGACTATCGAAAACTACTAAATGGACTTTGATCAGTTAATGTATTTTACAGCTATAAATGATGGGATGAAATTAATATGGCTACCGAACCAACAAGTGAAAAAAATAAAATTGAGTTGCTAAAATTAAAATGACCATACTTAAAATAGCAGAGAACATATAATAAGTTTGTGAGAGAGAATAAATTTGTTCTTTTTAGTATTTTAAATTATATGGCGCTTTGAATTTTTTATTTTACATATATAAATTACTTTTAATAGTTTACCTTCTGGTTCATCAGAACCTGCAGCATACTCTTCATTTCTGCTATTTCCTCTTGACACTGCGATACTTGTTTATCTTTGGACTGGGCCACAACTAGCTTGGTTAAAGTGCAACCTTTCCCAATGCCCATAACCGTCCTGGTTTATCTTGTTCGAGTACATGTACAAGAGCATCTCCACTGACATTCTGCGACGAACCGGAATGTGATAGGCTACCAAATTTTTTAATCTCCTCCTACATAAATAAATACAAATAGATAATGTACAATAGTAAAATTATCGTACTTTCGGACAATTTTTTATATACAGATAAAATCAAAAAACTTACAATAGCATTTCCAGCTTCCGCGGTCACCGGTTCACCATTTGTTTTATGTGAGATTTAATCCAAACATCAGCACTAGTTATGGACGATGGACTTGGACTTTCTTTTTTCTAAATTTAGGATAACATTAAATAAAAAACCGGACAGGTGTAAAATAATTTTAAATAAAGCTATACTTAATTAACTAACCATGTCTTCGGTCAATCTAGCCATTCCCTTACGACCAGTTGTGTGTGGAAGTTGTTTATCCCTAAGGGCCGAATATTTCTCACTTCGTTTCTGTAAAATAGAAAGATATATTGTTGATATATTGTTATAGGATAATGGCAGCTTCGTTGTTTGAGAAAGTGAAGAGTGACAGAGAGAAGTTGATATGTTGTTATAGGATAATGGCAGCTTGGTTGAGGAAGTGAAGAGCGACAGAGAGAAGTTGTTTGAGAAGTGTTTGATAAAGGCAATGAAAGAAGAAACATGGATATTTTGTTTTGTAAATAGAGAACAAAAACTTGAAAATAGTTGCTTGTAGTAGAGGAAAATTCAATGTATTGGAAACTAAAAGACAAATGAAATAAAACAATGAACATAATATCAAGTGAAAACAGTGAGCACATGAAACAGATATGTAAAAATGAAAACTAAAATCTAAGATGTAATGAAATGTTTTTTTTTTGGGTATATGCAATGCAAGCTTGTTGAAGTATGAAATGCAATAGTAATGTAAAACCGAAAACGAAACGCAAAAGCCAGGAAATGAAATGTAATAGCAAACTAGTTGAAAATTCCAATGCAAGATGAAAACAAATCCAATAATTTTTTTAATGCACGATAACACAATACAAAACCAAACACACAGCACTAAACTGAACTAAATTCAAGTGAACAAGAAATGTGTATAGAATGAACAAAGTTAAAATGGAAAGTGTTGAGTTGACATGCACACAAGAATAAAGAACAAAAATGCACAGTGAACATAAATGCAAAACAAATGAAATGCAAAATGTTTTCTTTTTTTTGAGACTAAAACAAAACCATATGTGTTATTGGATAATAAAATTCTTCTTTTGAAAATGATAATCAACTCTGCTGTGCAAATAACCATATGTGTTATTGGATCCCAATCATTAACTTTTAAAGTGATCTAGCAAATAAAATAGCGAATAGTGTTACCTTAAACTCCGGACTTGTTTTCGCCTTCACAAACCTTCTCCATTCGTTCATGCTTTTGATGTTGGTAGGTTTCAGTTTTAGTCTTTCCTCTTCGTTCTCCGCTTTATTTAATTTTCAAACCAATTTACTTTTTGACGATCTCCAAATTACTCCCATTTGTTGAAATACAGCTTTTCTTTGCCAATCCTCTTCCGGTTTAAATCTAATCTGCAACAATACATGAAAACATGATATTAGAATCAAACAACAGCCATATGTATGCATCAAACAATTTTTTCCAGCCATAACTATAATACGTGATGTAACAATGTAGCAATGTAGCAACTTGCAAACAGATGTATAAACAACAAAATCAATTTTTAACTCATACCTGAATCGATTGCCACAAAACAACTTTTAACTCATCACTTAGATTCCTCCAATCATCAAGTGTGTATGGAACCAGCTCCCGCACAAGCGGTCCAAGAAAAGAGGATAAATGTACTGACCCTTTCCCTATTGGTATACCTATATCATTGAACTCAACTTCAATTTGATCCTGACTGCTTAACGGAGGTCTTTTTGCTTTTGCTAGTCCTCTACCGCCTCTTTTCCGAGATGTACTTCTAGATTCGGCTTCACTTGCTCTCCCAATTTCTCCCTCAGCGTCATCAATTTGTTCAGGAAGGATTTCATTTTCCGAGCGAAGTCCTTCTTTATTTGGGTCGGAGGGGGTAACAGGTGGCTCTTGTTCTTTGTCTTCATTGCAAACAATGGTTTGCTTCTTAGCGTTGACTGTTGGTTCGTCACTGTCGGTGCAAGCACCAACTGGAATCTTAACCTTTTTCTTTGGATTATACTTCCGCTTTGACTTATACTTCTAAGATTCCTCATCAGCCTTTCTCTGGTTGTGAGTACGCACAAAGCTTGAATGCATCTTTTTTCTGCAAATGAAACAAAAAACAGTAACTTATTTTGAGAATACTTCATATGAAGGACAGTTAACAGTATCTATTATGTAACCTTGAATACAATAGTTATTAATACATGTATATGAACTCTGTAATATAAACTCTGTAAATAATCACATTAATACTTAATAATGGAATAATCAAAACATATAATTTCTGTAAATGTATATTAATATGTTTTCTATGCTTGCATTTACAAATGAAGGCACCTAACATCTAATATAAAAAGCATAACACACTCAACAAAATTTGCAACCTCTCACAAACACAAAACATAGAAATGCTAACTCACACACAACTTACACAAGCACACAGTACAAAACATATTCACAAACCCAACTCTCCCTACAGACAGTTAGACAACCCTCACAAACACAGTACACACAAACACATATATAGACTAACTACCCACTTGCCTTATCAGTCACTATCCTCTGGTTATCATTCACTGTCTTCTGAGTTTCGATTCATTAATATTATTTATCTGTTAATATGGAGCAAATACTTGGTACTTTAAGCAATACCATGCTCAAGTAATTGTTTTATATAGTAGATAAATGTTGTGTAAAAAAAAGATAGTATTAATATGCACCTTATGTAAATGAAAATATTCCAAAGTTCAAAAATTATATTACATAAACAGGTTTACAGTGCCTTGTGATCTGAGTCTGGGGGAGGACATGCCCAAACCATAATTTGATATCATGTAACTCATAAAGCAATATGAATACACTGTTGTAGTTATATACTAAATCTATCAAAAAACAACAAAATATGCCCAACTTCCAATTATGGACCACATATGTCAAGGGACGATTATCAAACAAACATTAGCATGAATCGCTATTAGACTAGAAAAATATGCTAATGATTATGTAAAGAAAAAGAAAAAGGGGAGGAAATATTTACTTAAACTAAGAGAAAAATGCAATACTTATAACCGAAAAATATCACCGAATGCTAGAAAATAAATGTGTCCACTTCATAATTTAATTTGTTCTTATATCAGCAAAAAGATAACTATAGATTATTTCCAAGCTAAAGTACAAATCCTTTAGACACATCTTCCCAAGCTATCTAACCCTATTGACATCCATGAAACCATTTGGCACATCTTCCTAAGATAAAGTAGAAATCCTTTGGAAGTTAAGATAAACATAAAATTACTTCTTTCCTTTTGAGAAAACATAATATTTTTCATCAAAATTAAGTAAGGTGTAATTAAGATGTTATTACAAGGGAAAAAGGTATCTTTTGACAATTATGCAATAGGGAACCAACTTGGCATAGGAATGGAATTAAATTCAACATAAACATAATATTAAATTTGATTTGACATATCAAATCCAAATAGAGTCAGACAAAAAAGAAATATACTTCAAAATTAAAATAGAAAAAAATGAGTTATATGTAGAAATGATGCATGCTAGAGTAGAAATGAAGATCCTCAATCAGAAGCTGACCATACATCTTCAAATGACATATATGTAAGGTTTAATGCTAGGTTTTGATTTTTGAGTAGTAGACAGAACATAGATGGTAAATGTCAAAGCTGTCATGAAACAAGGAAAAGAAACTACTTGATTGTAATACATTTTTCAAATGATAGTACAACAAATTATATAATCTACTCAAGTAGAACATATAATCTACTCAAGTATGCCTTCGCAATCCTCTCTAACATAACTAATATCTTCATCATCCATTTCGATTATTTAGTTACCTTCCACGACTTGGATATCTTCCTCGATGCAATCGCGATCCTCTAAATCATTAAAACTTCTTGAATGTGATTTCATTACAACATACTAATTAGAAACATCATTATCTCTTGAATAAAATATTTGTCTTGCTTGAGATGCAAGTATGTATGGATCTCGTGAAAACGATGTTTGCTGTAAATTAAAAAGAGTGAACCCATCATCATTAACTTTTAATCCATTTCCTTTATACGCCCAACGACATTTAAAAACTGGAATATAAAACGTATGATAATCTAATAAAATTATATTTGTCAATATTCCATAGTAAGTGACCACATCAACCACTTGGGACATATCTTTTGCACTTGCTCTACACATAGTAGTCGCATCAAAAGTCACCCCACAATTTCGAGTTTCTCTCCCTACATCTTGTATATGAAAACATTGCTCGTTGATGATATATCCATTGTAAGACATGGCATCATCCTTCGGACCAAAAGCAATCCATCTTAACATGTCATCATGATCCTTGGAGGTAATAGGTATCTACAACAAATTATATTTAGCATGTGTATTTTGTAGTAAGATTAATAGTCAAAAGAGAATATATTTGAAATCTAACTAACCTTTCTTTTAATCCAATCGGCAAAAATTTTTGTACGTTTGTTTCCCAAAGTAAGGTCGCATTTTCTGTCATGCGTGGGTCTAACTTTTCTAATTCCTCCAAATGCAAACTAGTATTGAATAATTGATTATAAGTTATATATAGCAGTACGAACACATCAAAATAATTAAAACAATATAACATACACTTACTCTATAAATGGTTCCACCGCAGCGATATTCATTAACACGGCTAAATAAGCACTTTCTTTGTTATTAACTGACAGTTTAACTGTTGTAGATATTGAAATCGGACGTCCCTCGAGTATTACACTGCTTTCATAATCTTCATTTCGAGCTTCTTTCTCCTCTATATGTCCTGATTTTTTCAAAAATTCATCGAAAAATATCATGGATTCTTTTGCAAGATAGGATTATACAATACATCCCTCTAGTCGTGCAGAGTTTCTGACATAGTCTTTAAGTGTCTTCATGTATCTTTCGAATGGGTACATCCAACGAAAATGAACCGGTCCACACATTAGTGCTTCTATTCCAAGATGAATGGATAAATGCACCATTATATCAAAAAAAGATGGTGGGAAATATTTTTCAAGCTCACATAAAACTTCAATAATCTCAAACATTGATTTGTTCTACCTTCTCTCTATCAAGAACACGTTGACATAATTTGTTGAAAAAAGAACATAAGCGAATTATTATTTTTCTTGCCTTCTTTGCCATTAATCCTCTCGATGCTACTTGCAATAACTATTGCATTAGTATATGGTAATCATGTGACTTCAATCCGCTAATTTTTCAATCCAGTAACGAAATCCGATTTTTCAAATTTGAACAGTTGCCATCTGGTCCTTTGAAATCGTACAATCTTTTGCAAAATATTCTTCTCTTGGATTTTGACAACACGTATGGAGCCGGTGGAAGATATGTTTTATTCCTACGAGGTTGTGCATGAAGCTCACTTCGAATTCCCTAATCCTCTAAATCCTTTCTACAGTTGGTTCCATCTTTTGATTTATTACCATGCAACATCGTGCCCAATAGGCTTTCACTAATGTTTTTCTCCACATGCATCACATCTATATTATGACGTAATGGAAGCTCCCGTGAAAACCAAAACTATAACGCATTATTGGATTTTTCTTCTATTAAAACAATGAAAAATAAATAAACTATCCACTAACCTTCCAATAAGGCAAATCAAAGAAAATTGATCTTTTTTCCACCTCGATAGCTCCATTTTTGTAGAATCGTTAGTATTATCATCTTCATCTTCTGTATCATAAACAAACTTTCTCTTCTTACTTTTCTCTTCCTTTTATTTTCCAAAATCATTTGGATAATCCTTCAACAATGAATGAATGTTTCTCCCAGTTAGTATTCTAGGAGCACTACCTTTCTCTATGGTGTTATCAAACAATGCCTTTTGTTTCCTCCGTGAATCTGAAGCAGGAAGAAATCTTCTATGACCCATGTAGATGCTCTTTTGACTATGATTCAACCAACGAGAATGGTATTGACACCACATAATGGGCAAGCTTTCCCCCCTTCACACGACATCCAACAAGATTTCCATAAGCCGGAAAATCGTTAATCGTCCATAGAAAAATTGCATTCAGTTTAAACAAAGTTTTACCAAATGCATCATAAGCATCAACTCGATTACACCACAAATGATGCAAGTCTTCCACCAAAGGCGCCAAATATACATCAATATCATTCCCGGGTTTCTTTGGGCCTGGAATAAGTAAAGTTAACATAATATTTTCCTTCTTCATACACAACATAGGCGAGAGATTGTATGTCACAAGCATCACCGGCCAACAACTATATTTCGAACTCAACATGGAAAATGGATTGAATCCATCTATAGCAAGACCAAGCCTAAGATTGCATGGATCAGATGAAAAAGATTTATACTTTTCATCCACCATTTTCCATGTCGTAGAATCCACGGGATGATGCATTTTTCCATCGTTGCTTGTATTATTAAAATGCCATCTTGAATCTTCTGCCATCTTTTGAGATCTATACATTGTTCTAAATCTCGGAATTATTGGAAAGTATCTCAATACTTTAACTGGAATACCTTGTATGACCTCTTCAGTATCTTGATTTTTCTTCCATCTTGAAGAACCACATTTTGGACAACTTTCTAAATCTTCGTATTCTTTTCTGTAAAGGCAACAGTCATTCTCACAAGCATGTATCTTTTCAAAAACCATGTCGAATGCTCTAAGAAATTTCTTTACTTCATATAAGTTTTTAGGAAGCATGTTATCCTTTGGCAGAAATAAATGTTGCATAGTTAAAAGCTTATCAAACCCACTATTAAACAAGCCAGTCTCACATTTAAGATTATACAAGACGGTGATAGCAGATAATTTTGTGTGATTTATGCAACCAGGATATAATGGAATTTCTGCATCTTCCAAGTTCTTGAGTAACTCATCCTCTTTTCTTTGAGAATTAACATTATCTTCATCATCATCAAAAAAATCTTGATTCAAAAAATCTTCGTCTTCATAGTGTATCATCTTGAATAGATCATATACATCAAACGTATTTTTTTCTTCTCTACATACACCACCCATGTATTTAGAATCCATTCCTTTTATAATTAAATGTTCAACGATGATTTGTTCATCATGACGACTAAGATTCCGATAATCCTTGCAAGGGAATAAAAAAATTTCTACACTTCTTGCATTTCTCTTTGCAGCATTCACAAAATTCATTGCTCCTTGTCGGTACTCTATACTAGTTTTATGAAAAAAGTAAAACAAATAAAAAAATTGAGCTTTAATATTAGATTATATGTTATAATTCTCAAAATACATATTAAGTTAATCATGGTTTTATCACCTGCTTGAAAAACCCAGTCTTTTTCCATTTTCGACACATGAATGCAAATAAGTTTCCAATCTTTGACGTATAAATTGGTTATGTATTGTAATCAAAAAAATAACTAGACGTTGAAGTTATTACCCAAAAAAACATCAAAGCATCTTATAAATAATGCACTATCTGGAACATTGGTAACATGCCCATAGTAAGGATAATAAACTACAATAAACCACATAAAATGAATAATAACAGAGATAGCATGTGCTGTGGTGAATGAAATAACAGAGATAGTTTTTATTTTTAGGAAACTGCACACATGAATTAAACCCCGTTCACAAGGTTACACAGATTTTTTTTTCTTCGTTTGGTGACTGAAATTATGATGCATTTGCTGAAAATATAACGCATATAGATATGTACCAGTGAGATAACTCCATGTGACCATGTAAACGCATCTGCCGGAAAATTATTTATAGAAAAATAAAACATACTTTTTTCTTATTTAAATTCATTCTTATCTATCATTTGTATATTTTATACATATAAATATACATGCTTCATTTCAACGTTCAGTGACATGCTTCTAAAATTATAATCAAGTATAGAGATTATATTTGAGTTTTACTTATAGTTTCTTTCGCAATAGCACAAGTAAAGCATGGGAATATGATTAATCCTCATATTGGCGATGAAGAAGAATATCAAGAAAACAATGGTTATGATGGATATTTGAGCTCTTTATCAGAAGAAGAAGATGATGATGATGATAGCTGCAATTCAACTGGCGAAAATTCATCTGAAGATGAAGATTTTATAGACGATTTGAATTCATCTTCATGTTCTTTGAATTCTTCCTTATCATCATCAAATTCATCACTTTATGATATGTCATCTCTCATTTCACATCTTCCTTTGACGTAAGTTTTTGTTTAATTGTGTTCTGATTTTGCTTCTTTTCATATATAGAACATTTTTTTGTTCAGATTTCTTTTTCTTAATTTCTTTCTTTCTTTCTTTTGTTTTTTATTTTTTATGTCTAAAACATTAATCATACGTAAATAATTTATGGTATCATAACATTCATAACACGTATAAATAAGTTTTCATATACAAGTTGCCTAACAAATCTTTTGAATTTCAGGAGAGGTTTATCAAAACACTACGAAGGAAAATCATAGTCGTTTACATCACTATCAAGCATGAAGAGTTTGGAGGATCTAATCAAAACTGAAAACCCATCAAATAAGAAGATCAAAGCATTGAAAAATAATAATTGGAGTATGATGAATTCATCCAGAATTATAAACAAGAAAAGCTCTAAAGGTCAGTAAGCTCTTCGTTAGGAAACATGAAGAGGAATGATAGTTTTTTCAGAGGCAAACCATGTAAATGCAAATAAAAAAATAACATAAATTGGATACAATTAAAGCAAGCACATCGCACTAACATAATAGGAAATGATTAGAATATAAGTAAAATTTATAAAAAAAAAATAGCTCGAAAATAATCATATAAAATCAATTATTCCAGTTAGGATTTATTTCAATTAGGGTTAAATCGACTATTCCAATTAGGGTTTACGTAGAAATTCGTATAGAGTATCCATACATAATCATATAAAATCCAGTAGACTCATAAAATCGGTTTATAAAATTTCATGCCTAATCCGCAAGGAGAGATCTGTGAAGGGCTACCGCGACGATGTGGAGAGGAGTAGAATGAAGGACGTCTACCGCAACAATGATAACGAAGCAAGGTGGATTTTGTTGGAGGGCGAGGTAGATTTTGCTGGAGCGAAAAGGAAACTGTGAGGAGAAAAGTTTCCAAATAATGAAGAGGAGGGGAAACGTGACAGTAGATAAAAAAAAATCGTGAAATATTTTTTACTTTACACGGGCGCAAAGCAGGAACGTGAAATCTTTTTAGCCGCATTTATATTTTTTTAGGGAAATACTTTTTGGTTGCATTTAGAAAGAAACGCCACCAATTTTTGCAACTATAAATGGTTTTTCTTGTAGTGATCACTCACTATACTGCTAGGGATACCGTGGAGACGGATAATTTCTTTCACATATAACTCGGCTAAACTTGCTGCCATGCGGGTAGATTTCACTGGCAAACTGTGGGCTGTCTTAGTCAAACGGTCCACAATAACCCAGATTGCTTCATTGGCTTTCCGAGTACGAGGCAACCCGTCGATGAAATCCATCGGTACTTGGTCCCATTTCCACTTGGGTACCTCTAAAGGCTGAAGTAAACTCGCCATTTTATTTTGATCGCTTTTGATTTGTTGGCAAGTAGCACAACGACTCACATATATAGATATGTCCCTTTTTATTGTCTTCCACCATAAAGTTCTTTTAATATCACGATACATTTCATTGACTCCTGGATGGATGCGAAGTCTAGATTTGTGACATTCATCCAAAACTTCACGTTTCAGATCAGGAATGCCCAGGACACAAATTCTGCCTTTCATCCTTATAACTCCATTATCATCAATTGTAAAACTAGAATCTTCACCTCGACATGCTCTATTACGAATTTCCCGAAGAAACTTGTCTTCAGTTTGCTTGCTGGTGATATTTTCAAGGAGAGTAGGAGTGACAACAAGATATGCAAGGATAGCATGTCTCCTACTTAAAGCATCGGCAACTACATTGGCTTTTCCAAGCGTATATTGAATATCTAGGTCAAAGATGCCAGAAATTCCAACCAACGTTGTTGTCGCAGATTTAGATCTTTCTGGGTGAAGAGATATTTCAAAGATTAGTGGTCGGTGAATAATTCGAATTTTTCACCCGAAAGATAATGTCGCCATATTTTCAAAGCAAAAATAACAGTTAAGAGTTTCAAATCATGGGTTGGGTAGTTTCTTTCATGAGGACGTAATTGTCTGCTCGCGTTAGCAATTACCTTCCCATTTTGCATTAATACTGCACCAAAACCATCACCGCAAGCGTCGGTATAAACATATAATCCCCGATTCTCGTTGATAATACGAGAACAGGAGCGGTGGTTAATCTATTCTTCAACTCCTGAAAAGCTTCGTCACATTTTGGAGTCCAATTGAATTTCGCATTCTTCATCATTAGCTTAGTCAACGGACTAGCTATCTTAGAAATGTCCTGAACAAACTTCCGATAATAACCTGCTAAACCCAAAAAGCTTCGAACTTCTTTTGGGGTAGTGGGTTTCCTCCAATCAAGAATAGTGGAAATTTTGCTAGGATCAACAAAAATCCCTTCTTCATTAACGATATGGTCGAGAAATTTAACTTTTTTGACCCAGAATTCGCATTTGGAAAATTTTGCGAATAGAATATTCCTCCTTAATATCTCCAATACGATTATAAGATGCTCGGCATGCTCCTCTTCAGTCTTGGAATAGACCGAAATATCATCAATAAACACAAGCACAAATTTATTCAATACTTTCTGGAACACACGGGTCATAAGATTTACGAAGTATGCTAGAGCATTAGTTAGCCTGAAGGCATGACTAACCATTCGTAGAACATATTAGGACCCCTGAAAGCGGTCAAATGAACACAATCTTCGGCAATTCGTAGTTGATGGAACCCCTGGGCTAGATCCATCTTCGAAAAGAAATGAGCGTCGTGCAATTGATCAAACAGTTCATCAATTCTACGTAAAGGAAATTTATTCTTGAGAGTCAGCTTTTTGAGATCGCGGTAATCCACACACAATCTCAAAGATCAGTCCGATTTGGCAACAAACACGACGGCTGAACCCCATTCAGAAACACTAGGATGAATTAACCCTTTATTTAGCAAATCATCAGTTTGCTTGACTAATTCAACCCTTTCCCTGGGTACCATCCTGTGACTTGCGTGAACGACAGGACGAGCATTGGGTACTAGGTCAATTCTGAATTCTATTTCTCGATGTGGAGGCAAGGATTTCACTTCTTTGAACACGTCCGGAAAATCTCTAACAATGGGTATGGACTCCAGACTGGGTTCAGGATAACCCAAGTTATACATCAACCCATCTCTGTTAGGACTAGGGTCCTCATAAGAAATCTCAATAGAATCTCCAAATTTGGTTTTAATCGAAATCAATCGATTATTGCAATCCAATTTGGCTTCATATTTTGCTAGCAAATCCATTCCGAGTAAGACTCCAAACTCATTAAAATCAAGGACAAAGAGACCGATAGGGAATTGGTAACAAGAATATGATATAGGAACGTCTCTACATCGAAGACAAAGGTACGTGAGACCTTCAACTGGATTCTTTACGCATATAGGCTTATCAACAAAATCAGGTTCAAGATTTAATTCATAAATAACTTGCCGAGAGATAAAACTGTATGTAGCACCCGTGTCAAACAGAACTCTAACAATGCTATCATAAATAGTGAGATTACTTTCCAGAAATCCTTTCCCCAGATTTGTCTTTGACTGTGTACACCTTGGCTGTCTGAGCTTGCTTCATGACTGGGCAGTCTTTAACTTCGTGTCCCAATTTCTGACAATAATAACATTTCCTAGGTTTTTCTTGAACGGATTGATTAACTTGTTTCTTAGGCTTTGTACATCTGCTCGAATAATGGCCCTTTTCTAAGCAATTAAAGCAAGCAACATTCTCTGCCGTGCTTCCCTAATTGCTCTTCTTTTTCTCCTTACCCTGCTATGGTTTCTTGCCTCCAAATTTCCTCTTCTTCCAATTTTGACTGCTCGAATTTCCTTTCTCCACCGGGGCTTCTTGCATGTCAAGTGTAGCATACCTGTATCCCATATCAACCAAATCTGAAAAGGATTCTTTGATGTGGCCAGTCATCCTTTCATGGAACTTCTTATTCATCCCACGAATGAACCTTTCATTCTTCTTTAAAGGCGTGTTCACCAATTCTAGACCAAAGCGAGACAATTCATTGAATTTGTTTAGATACTCCTCGAATGACAAACTCCCTTGCTTTAAGTCCATGAATTCCTGGTACATTCGAGAAATTCCAGCTGATGGCATATAGCACTTCTTAAATACTTCTTTAAATCTCTCCCAAGTAAGCTCATCTTCTGGCTTATCTACAGTAACTGTCTCCCACCATGCTAAGGCTTCTTCTTCAAGTTGCCAAGAAGCTATGAGTCACATCTGGTCGTCTTTCAACTTTAGCCCTCTAAAGATTCTTTCACATGATCTGATCCATGCTTGGGCCTCAACAATCGACTCCTTGCCGGTGAACGGCTTACCACCAAGCCTTGAGAAACTCTTATATAAATCAGCCAGATTCGGCTGATGCTTAATAGATAAAGCTACTTTTGCTGTTAGGGGCACTTGGCTAGGTGCTGTGGCATTTCCTCGCCCCCAGCTCTTCCTCTTCGTCCGCTCATCCTTACTATCTGTAATTAGTAAGTAAATTGGTTTAGATATTTGAATGAGATATCTTAAAGAATATCAGCAGTTAAAGGAAATAGACTAAGAAAATTTGGGGTTTCTGTCTCGGTTATACTCATTCTAGGGTATACCTTACCCCATCTCTAATGAGCCATCTACTGTGTTATACTCCGTAGCTAAAGTTCTTACTCAACCTTTAGCTCTGATAGCACATGTCACGACCCAAAATCCAATGTTCAAAAATTGACATCAAATACCTACTTGTATTCGACTACCAAAGATTCAAACATCGAACTCCAGTCGGATGGAGCTTATAACAACATTAGACGAGTATAAAAACAGCCGAAACAGAATGAATAACATTCATTACATCACAGTTACAACATCATCATAATATCCATTACAACATCAGAGTGTTTTTATATATATATATATATCACAACTCCAAATAGAACATCATAATAGAACCACAAGCGATCATATGCCAAAAAGTCTTCAAGGAAATAAAGTGATAGCGAACTTTCAAAACTAAGTACCTTGAGATCCAAAAGCTTCCAAAATATCTCCAAGGTAAAGGCCTCTAAAAACCGATAGCTTTCAAACCAAAAGACTTCAAAATCCAACTAAAACCAAAACACGAAAAACCTGCTACTAGGCTGCCCGTGTGGAAATTATGGGCACCCAGAGTTTAGAAAGGAAATAATAAACTCCGAGTTAGTCGTGGGACTGGTATGAGTAAATAAAAAAAGTTGCTTTTAAATAAAAAATATTTCTAAAAGAAAATCCGGTATGCTTTTTGGAAAATGAAACTACCATAAGACCTCCCGCCACACACACAATGCAATTCGCAGAATTGAAGAAGATTTCTTCTTATGATAGTCAAATATGCTTGATACGGGAAAAATTCTTTGATATTATTACTACTGCATAGTGTAGAAAGCCATTTTGAAAGTATAATACTAATCTTAGCCAGCATACAACCATTATTGTATGCCTACTATAGCTACCATGCTTTTGTAGCAGGTTACCGCCACGCTGCATGGCAGGTTATACAACTAAAACCGTACAAGGTTCGTATGTTTCTTTGGATTTTCCAACACATGGTCAGGCTAAGGAACTTCCTACTGCCACATGAGTACGCCTCTGGAGGGACGTCCCGAGAACTTAACCAGTTCTCTACTAACACAAGGCTGGGTTACCTCTGTAACTAAGTAACTACTACACAACTATGCCATTCCCCGGTCGTTTGCGACCATTATCCGAGGGCCCTCTACCACAAAGCAACAACCACACAGAAATGAGATTGCAGCAACCACATAGGTTAAGTATCTGGGATCCATACCATGATACCACCTTTTTCCAGAAGGAAATGACATACCCTAAAGGGTGCGACCCTCATAACCTTGCCGCATCTTTCCTTTTTCGACCATTTCCGGGGTGTGAGGTCCGATGAGGTCTCGTCCACAAAGCTACGCTTTACACGAAAGCCATGCTTTGATCACAAATGATCATCGACACACAGTAGCACTTAGCATGCCACGCTACCAAATTGGGAGTATATCACTGATAACCTTCAACAACATAACCTCTGAGCTTGTACGTCTCAGAGAAGGGTGTTAAGCTAAGAGAATAAATTCTCCGCCACCAAAAGATATGTATTTGAAAGAAATCTGCTTTATATCTCAAAGTGTAGTGTCAGACATACAACCATACAAGTCCATTCCGGGTTCGAACAGAACCGAAGGCACTTCGTCCAATAAAGGAAGAAGCCCTTGCAAATCCGGGTATCCATAATTCCGATCGGACTCCCCATCACATGTGGAGATCTCTATACCGGAGCAACTCAGTGCAGAGACATTCGATAGGTTATCCTATCATTTTTGAAGACACACGGTCTTCAACACCGTCTTCAAATGCTATCAATTTCGTCGTATCATTATTCGGAAGGGGTTATATTACACAAAGGTCCTTTCCCGACTAAACCGAATAGTGAGCGCTTAATTTTAAAACATGTGGATGTATCAATTACAAAGATTCACATTCAGGGTTCGATATGGGTTTCGGATAACTAACTGAAATCCGACTCCCTGTCGCATCGAAGTTCAAATGCCGTTTTACGGGCAAAAGGGTTTTCACATAAATACAGAAACAAATAACAAATCACAGTTCAACACAAAGAAATTCTTATCACACAGTACTACAATCGTAACAGAAATATCAATCCAGTACACAACATTTGATGATAGTCAATCATCTTCAATTAAGGTGAATATGATTTAAGAGAATTAACCACATACTTATTTTTATTAATTACTTTAAATCAATGATTAATTATTCTTAACTAGGAATTAATTAAATCTTAATTAACTTTATTAATTAATTATTCCTTAATTAATCATCTTAATTAACTACTACTTATTAATTGATTAACTTTAATTATCTAATTAACAATTCTTAATTTCAAATAAATTAGACACTTAATTATTAATTAACCAATCTTTAATTACCAATTGATTAATCTCTAGTTACTTAGTTAGTTACAATTATAAGTTAATTAACCATTCTTAATTACCCTTTTTAAACAATTAATTAATAATAATTATTTATCTTAATTAACATTTAAAAAATCTTCCTTAAATTTTGAAATCAAATTATTACTACATTGAAATTTTAATGGTAATTAACTTTAACACTTAACTTAAGTTAACTACTTAATTAAAATATTAATTAAGATTTAAAAACTTTCTTACGTATTCACTTAGTTAATTAAAACTTGAAATAAATTCTTAACTCAAAATAGTCAAACATAAGTTACTTCATTAACACTAAAATTTGTTTAACATTATTAACTTTAAATTTGTTGGGCTTAACCCTATTTGAAACAAACCCGAGAATACCCCCAGATTTACTCGAGTAATCACTCGAGTTTCCCACCATTCCCCCGAGTCATTCTTCTTTTCCTCACGTACGTTCTTCTTCTCCTCTTTTTTTCCAGTTAAGTTGAGTTTAAGTTTAATTTTAAGTTTGAATTATAGTATCAGGTAAACATGCTCATGTTCTCAGGTTATACTCGAAGCAATCGACCACTTTCTCGAGTATCAACTCGAGTCGCTCACCCCTACAAGCTTCGGACATCGAAACGATATCGTGCACATGCACGACGTCGTGCCGTCGCTCCGGCGAACTTCCCGACCTCCAGCAAGTAGTGAATCACCCCTATATTCGATTACCACAATCAACTCGATGCCAAAGTTTCCAAATCGAAATTTAGCATTTCGTACGAAAAACTGCAACTCAACCATCCAACAAAATCACCTCGCCCCAGTTGCCCAGACCACCGAAGATGCTCCAACCCCGTCCACACCAAGTCAACACCCCATTCTACCATCCCCTAGAATACCACGCAACTCGATGCATCGGAGGTGACGAAATCACCTTGTTTCCAAACATGTCCAAAACTCGAACATAAACCCTAAATTCGCCTCGTCCTATCGATTCTTGCAATAGAATTTTTTTTTACAATTTTCCTGTCTTCGTAAATCACCAAGCCAACGTCAAACAAAAATTCAACATCTAAAATTTATTTGATCACCATAAATTGATTAAAAAGCATATTTGGTTCAACTAGGAACTGCACTTAGAATACTTAACTAAAAATCATCATATTAGTTTTAAAAATCCTATCTTTGAACGTTTATTCAAGTTATATAATCAAATCAAAAATTTAAAATACTCGAATTAATCATATGATTTATTTATTTTTACTGTAAAACTGAGTTTATAGAGTCAAGTTCTTCATAATCAAGCTTAAACAATTTCTAGGCTATGATTTAAGTTTAAACAAACTTATTTTGTTTAAAATCCTAAGTTTATAATGTTTGTATGAAGATTTAGTAGATTTTTTCTAATTTGCTTTGCTCTAAAACTAGAAACAAAGGAGAACAACCCATATAAAATTTCTCAGTACAACAAAATTGCACAGAACTTCTTATTAATAATATACAGCAAAACATAAGTTATTCAGGAATCAAACACACAAATTTAAAATTTTAAAATAGTATGTTTACTCACCTGAAAACAAGCTTGAACAGAGAACACTTCTGCTTTGAAAAAATGCAGTTTTAATCTTCCTGTTTTTGTTCAGCGGTTTTGTATTTGAATTTGTAAATATAGTGATGCTTATAATTTTTTTTCCTTTTCACTGATTTGCTAAGTTGTCTTTTTGAACGAGCAGGAATAAGAAGGTACACAGATATATGGAAGAAAGGTTTTGTATAGGGGTAGGTATTATCTGATATAAGCATTTCTTTTGGTCAGATTTTTTCCTTTTGTTGACTAAACAAGATTTTATATTCTGAAATTGAAAGGATTTGTAAATATTTGAAATGACTTTGTTTTGGCTGAGATGATAGCATTTAATGTAATTGTTTCCTTCTAAGTTTACATAGTTATGCTATTTGAATTTTTTTTTTGTATGTACATTTTTTCTTATCTTCTTGCATGCGTAATTCACATACAAATCTACATGTATTTCATATGTTATATAGTTGTAGAATTATCTCATGTGTTTTGCTTTATGTTTTTCTTATTTCTGGAATTGTCTGATGTATCCATATAACCACATAATTTTAACATATATATTCACATGTGTATAAGATTTAAATTCAAATGATTTTTAAAGCATTTATTATTTCAATCAAAAGAAATTGAAGTTTAATTCATATAAATTAACACATATTTCATTTGTTTTGAAACTTTTCAAATTAAATTCCAAAAGTTCAAACAAGCTACCAAATTTAAATTAATAAATTTTGGGATGTTACATATGCACACTTATAAAAGTGTGTGCACTCGCCACGCTTGTACTCTTCTCACGTAAGCCCGTAAGGCAGTGCATGGATGATATATCTAGCCTCAGCATTCTGAGTTAGGTGTATAAATAAATTAAATTAATAATCACCTAAGGATTACCGACCTTTTCTGACATAGTCAGCGTCAGTTTGCACAATCCGCCAAGCTCTGTCCCAACTCTTACATAAGCCCACGAGGAAGTGCATGGGTGGTATACCTTGGTCCAAAAGTTAGGTGTATAAATAATAATAATAAATAAATAAATTTGGTAAAGAGAGACTAAGCTTTGAAACCCAAACACTTCTTGACTTATTGATTTGGCTTGTTATACAAATGGAAATGAAAAATACCATTTTGAAAAAAAAACTGTGATTAACAGCGAAGAATTTATTTCCTGGCTGCACTATTCTATCAACCGAAACAACTGGCCAAACAAGAATCTAATGTATGAAAACTTGAGTTATATTGAAATTTGTGATTAGAGAGGAACCAAAAATTTGAAGAAGTTGACTAAAAATGATATACATTATTTTGTTGCAACTATTCTGAAGTAAATCGAGTCTCCATTTGTTTAAAATTTTGCATTCATGTGGTACATTAGAATCATCACATACTGCATTTGGATTTTATGGGTAGTATCTTTTGAAAACCCTCACGAGACACCACTCGTCCTACTAGGGACACCTAGAGGTTTAACGGCTTATTGCATACGCTCAATGTAATTGTGTTTCCTACGAAAAAGGATTTAGTTAGTCTTTATATCTCGTTTATTCGAGGACGAATAAAGTTCAAGTGTGGGGATATTTTGATGAACGTATTTTTTACATTTTAAACCGTTTGTTTCATATATTTTTATTTTAATAATGTGGTATTATACGGGTATTTTGTTGTGGTTTTGCAGATTATAGATTCCGCAGTGCAACATTGAAATTAATCGGTTGTGCCGTCCAATGGTTCAAATGACACGCAAAAAAAGAGTGCAACATTTTGGGTATCGAATAATTCGAAGAGAAAGTACATATCGTTCATGAAGAAATGCATCTCATGTTACCAACATGTGTACTATTCATGCAAGAAATCAATTGCAAATATTGAAAATACACTTTCAAAGTTTAGCCTAAACATCTCTTAAAGCATGGCCGCTTGTTAATCAAATAACAAAGCAAAGACCAATCCAAAGTGAGGTAGGCCTTATTATTCTCCAAATATCAAGTACATGGACCTAAATAGTAGGATTATTTTTGGAGGCTGAAGTCTTTAAATAGGAAGAGCGATGCAGATGGAAAATCATCTATTACCCCATCACTCTTCTTCAAGTTTAATTTTAAATTCAGCAATGTTTTTATTTTCGAACAGAATACGTAGGATTGTTAATTAGATTTAGCAATTTATTTATTCTTGTTCTTAGTTATTTTCTGCACTCTTTCAGTTAGTTAATAAATTCAGTTCATTTTATTTTAGTTGTTTGCTCTATTATTTTCTTTTAAGCACTTTTATTTTTTGCTCTGATTTCTACAATTTTATATTTTAATTGCAATTTTGATTAGATTCGAAATCAATTTGGAGTATATTATTGTTTTTATTTCGTGTTCAAGATCCACCATCGAATTTGTTTAACACGTCTAAGATTTAAATAGGGATTTCAAATATTTTAAAACATAATTCCCTGTATTCGACCTGCATACTACATGCCTGTGCGCTTGCAGAATTAATTAAAATTTGTGCTTTTCTAATCAATAGAAAAGCAACAACATCAGACATATGAAAAGGTGCCACCCAACTTTGAGAAGTGAAGGTCGGATAGTGAAGGCATATGATCTGGATTTCATTCCAACTTCTTGTAAAGCACTACCATTAGCTTAGGAGAAGGGGAAACATTTTGTGATGGAAGGTTGTTGATCTGATCTCATTCCCCCTTTGTACTTTATTTGCTAGTGCATCTCATTCATTCATAGCAAGTGTATTAGTCGATAATTTAGCCCTTAAACATAACCTCGTGCATGAATCTATTTCGATGTTGAATCTGTTGTGATCGATCCATTTATTGATGTTATGTTGTAATTTAAAATTGGTCATCCATGGTGTAGAGTTACTTATGCATATGTACTACACTTCTCAGGGTTGATGTCGGGAATGGATAGGATGTATCACTATAGGATAGTGTTGGATTTTGAAAGGATGATGGTTCGATTGAGGAAGGATGAAGGACTTGATTTGATTCTATGTTGTGAACACCATACTTTTGTTACAGAAATATACTTGTATTCACTCAGCCCGTCGCATGAAGAGCTATCGTGTGTACCCATAGTGAAGGTTTATCTGGATGTATTTGAAGAAGTTTTTGGTCTCCCTCCTTGAAAATAAATTGAATTTCGTATCGGTCTCGAGAAAGATGCTAGGTCGGTTGTGATGCCTCTTAGGAAAGAATAGAATTGGATAAGCAAGTTTTGGAATTGTCACAGAATTTTTTTATTCAGTGGAATATTTTAGAATGGGGAGCGCCTATCATTTTTTCTACTTAGGAAGATGGTCTCCTAAGGTTATGCATTGACTGTTGAGAATTAAATAAACCGACGAAGAAAAAACACTGTCCATTGCCTCAAAATGACGATCTCTTCGAATAGTTGGTCGGGATGAAGGTTTCTCTCAGTTTAGTTTGGCAATTGGGTTTCACTAGTTGAGATTGGCTGAAGATGGTATCTAGATGACCACTGTCTATACACATGATGGATTATTCAAGTGGTTGGTTATTCCATTTGAGTTGACTAGTGCTCCATCTTATTTTGTAGATCTGATGAGTTGGGTATTCCGATTATAGTTGAATAGGTTTATTGTGGTCTTCATGGATGACATTCTTACATATTCCAAAAAGGAGGAAGGCATGAGATCCATTTGAGTAAAGTGATGGATGTTTTAAGTAGAAACCATTGAAGACTAAGCTCTCCAAATGTCACTTCTAGAGGAAATAATTTTGTTTCCTACGGATTGTTGTGTCAGTAGATGGATTGGTGGTAAACCTAAGGAAAGCAGCTATAGTTGGAGATTCAAAAACGCCAAAAATGCTTCAGAGGTTCGTAGCTTTTTGGGTTTGGCTATATTCTATCGGAAGTTTATCTAGAATTTTGCAAAGATATCGACACCTCTAACCTGTCTAATGAAAAAGAATCTAGTTCATAGCTTTTTGGGTTTGGCTATATTCTATCGGAAGTTTATCTAGAATTTTGCAAAGATATCGACATCTCTAACCCGTCTGATGAAAATGAATCTAATTTATGCTTGGAGTCCAGAGTGTGAAGCACCATTCATTAAATTGAAAGAGTTATTTATGGGTGCTCCAATTTGGGTGATTCCAGATGGTACCAAACCTTTCGCCGTGTATATTGATGCATGTCGTACTAGCCTTGGTGTCGTCCTTATGCAAGAAGGAGAATTAATGGCATATGCAAGTGATGGTTGAAGAACCACAAGGAGAATTATCCAAAACATGACTTGGAGTTAGCTGCAACTGTATGCATTGAAATCGTGGAAGCATTATTTTTTGAGGTGAAAATTTTGAGTTATTTAAGGACTATAAATCTTTCGATTACTTGTTTTCTCAAAATGATTTGAATTTGCGACAGCGAAAACGGATGGAGTTCTTATCATCGTATGATTTTGTGATTTCTTATACTTTAGGGAAAGGAAATGTAGTTGCTAATGCTATGATTTTGGGATTCGCTACCCTGATCGAAGTATGCACCTAGATTGTAAGCGGCGATAGAGGTTAGATCTACGCTAATGGATCATATTGGGCTGAGTTAAAGGCAAGACATTTCATTGATTAGTGTTATGGAGCTGCCAAAAAGGGATGAACTATCTAGTCATTTGGATCATTACTCTAAGGATTAAAAGGATTATTTAATGAGAGATGGAAGCCTATGTGTACCACAGGATAAGGATTCGATAGAGGAAGTCTTGTGTGAGTGTTAGTACTCTAGGATGACTATTCATCTAGGAGGGGTTAAGATGTATCGAGATGTGAAGAGAATATTCTATGTCCAGAAATGAAGTGGCATATAGTTGAGTATGTGGCGAAGTGTATGACGTTCCAAAGAGTGAAGATAGAATAGAAGAAACCGAGTGGGCTATTACTTCTATTAAACGTGCTGCGGTGGACGTGGGAATGCGCATCTATGGATTTTGTGAATGGATTACCTCGGAGTAGAGGAGGGAACGAAAGAATATAGGTGATAATGGACCATCTCAGGAAAAGCTCTCTCTTTATTCCAATGAAGAGTACGAGAATCACAGTGACACTATCTACACAATATATTAAAGATATAATCTCACTACATGGAGTTCCAGCTAGTATAGCGAGTGATTGGAATCCAAGTTTCATGAGAAGATACTGGAGGAGTCTATAGGAGGCATTAGGGATAGAGTTGAATTTGAGTATGATATATCATAAGCAGACTGATGGAAAGACAAAGAAAGTAACCCAAGTGTTAGAGGATTTGCCATGGGCTTATATATTAGATTTTAGAGGACCTTAGAAGGGCCATCCATCTCTTGTAGAATTCGCATATACATCGTTTGAAGCGTTATATGAAAGGCTTTGTTAGTAACCTTTGTGTTGGTCAGAATCTATGAACAAGACTATTTTAGGTCGAGATATGTTAGGGATATTAAAGAAAAGGTGGAGCTTATAAGGAAGAGGATGGCAACTGCATAAGACCAACAAAAGTCATATGCAAATAAGAGAAGAAAAGATTTGAAATTTAATGTGGGAAATCTGGTCTTTGTCAAAGTCCCTTCATTGAAGAGGTGGTAAGATTTGGAAATTTATGGATGTTAGCATCTAGATTTTTCGACCCATTATGAGTACAGGAGAGGATATGGAGTTTGGCATATAGGGTGGAACTTTCGAAGAAGATGGCTGGAGTCCATGGCATATTTCACATGTCATATTTGCGGAAACCTATACACGATCAATAAATGTGATTGCACCCAGTCAATTAGAGGAACATAGTTAGAATCTGAGCTGATTTCATCCCGTGGTCCAACCCGTATTATGGAACATGGGGTGAAACTACTTAGAAACAAAGTAGTGAAATTGGTTTAACTACAATAGGGGAAAAATCCATGGGAGAGCACATGGAAGCCTGAAGAGAAGATAATGGCTACTCATCCTCAACTCTTTTCTGGTACGTTTCCTAATTTGGTTTGATTTTCTTAGTTTAGATTAATTTAAGATTAGGATTTGGATGTCTTGGATGAATTGATTGTTAGGTTTGTTTTATATATGATTGGATTTGCATTCATATAGAAATATGTATAGGATGTCTTGGATGATTTGGTTATTAGGTTTGTTTTATATATGATTGGATTTGCATTCATATAGAAATAGGTATAGGTTTATATTAGGTTGCTTTGCTTCATGTCTGATATGCAATCCTATTGCGTTCATATAGGTTACATTAGCAGCATTTCTGCATCGTAGGTATAGAAACTACAAGTACATGACATTATTCATACCTAAATGATTTCTATATTATTTATATGCATATGTTGTTTACATAAATTGGATGACATGTTCGCTAACTTGGTTGATGTATGTTTAACAAGCGAGCATTATATAATATCCTCCATTTCCTAGGAATTTCAAGGAAGAAATTTTATAAGAGCGAGTATGTAATACCCAAAATTTTGTAAATATTTTAAAATAATGTTTTTTTAACCAGGATCAAAATTCCTTTATTGCGTTTCAAAAACCAACAAGCCTACGCAAAAGTCACAAAGGAAATAAACTTTCAAAGAAATATACATCCATCGAAAAAATATTTATACGCCTTCCACCTTATCCCAAACAGGCCCAGCCCACGCTTTAACATACCGTTTACGACCATGTATCCAAAGCCTAAAAACAACAGCTCCTCTTATGAAACATTCCTAAAGAGACGTGGCATACGTGCCTCTATCCTGTATATCCCGATCGAAACAAGATAGCTTCTTCCTTTTCTCATCTTCTCAGTTTTAACTCCTTTCTTTTTTTAGTCCACAGATACGTTAATGGGTTGAACTAAGTTCACTCAGAACTTCATCAAAACCAAAATTTTCCTTCAAATTTAAACTCCTTGCAGCCAGATCTATATAGATCTGACCTTACCTATAGATCTAGTTGAAGAATGAAATAGTTACTCAATCAGCTTGAATTTCGCTAAAGATCAGATCTGGAGAAACCTATCTTCAGCATCTCTGCAAGTTCATTCTCCGCTTCCTTCAGATAATTGTTTTACTCTTTATACATTAACTTCTTTACTTTGTACTTCCATGCTTTCTTGTGTGAAGTTTCTTTGCAGGACATATAAGCAACTTAACAAGACCCAACAGATCTATCACTTTTATTTAGCTTTAAGTTCGATTGTTTATTTAGCTGTGATAATTTATGTAATATAAATGTGAAGATAACATAACTACGACTTCATATCTCACAGCTAAGGAGTATAAAATAATATTGATAATATAATAACATGAATATGATTGAATTCAGTGTATTAATAAATAAGTATTAAATAAGGAAGAGCAAAATGGTCATTTTTCAACTTTAGAATTTGACGATGAAACCAATGTTATTACGGTCTTCTTGTTTTTCTGATCCTCTTAGTATTCTTATTTGCCTTGTTTGGAGTTCATATGAAAAATTATGGACGAAATGGTATTCGATGGAACGAGCGCCAAAAACCCGAAATTTGACATTTGAATTTGAGCGGACAAATACTTTCTGTCCTGCCATTTAAAAACGAACTCACGTATTCACTTTTAGTTTTCAGAACTGACTACATCTTCCTTCTCTGTTCTTTCTCTTGACATACCAAAGATCAAACTTCAATATCTCCCTCAAAACTCAACGAAAATTCACAAGACCAAAAGTGTTACAAAGCTACCGAAGAGAAATACAAAATGAAGTGATTTGGGGGAAAAACTCTGAAGCATTAAAATGTAGCAGGCCAGACAGCGAAGATCTAGGCAATAGAGAGTGTCTTGTTGAGTGATTGACCTTTCTCCTCATGTAATGCAACCATGACACTCTTATATAATATGCTAGCTATAGTAGCATCGAATAACATAATTAAATAACTAAATTTAGATTAAATTGGGATTTGAGAGGGAATTGGTCAATAACGACAAATTAGAACTAGGTTATGCTAGGGTATGAGAATTTGATGAATATATATTCAATTTGATGAAATAATATGATAAAATGGACTTAAAAACATAGGGTTAGGTAATAGGTATATTCTCTGCCAACAAGAGGTGGAATAGAGGGTACTGGAGGTGGAAACGACAGCGAAAACCACAAATTTCCACAACTTGGCAATTGCCAGGAATTATGTGCACTGGCACATTGGTATATGTGAATGGTGCACAAATGGCCTATTCTAGGCTCAGGTTGAACCAGGATCCAAAAAGGCCTATATAATTAATAAAAGATCGATTCAAGTGTTGTTTCTCTTATGTTTTGGAAGGTGATTGAAGGCTATTGATGAGTCAAAGGACGACATTACGAATTGAGTAAATGTTTGTGATGATTGGTTGCTATATGAAATGAATATGTATGTTATTGCAATGAAGTGACGTAATACGATGGTGAATGTGAAACGTGAATGATTCTGTGGTTCAAATAGACATCATGAGACATAAATATGGATGTAGATATGGATGTGGATATAGATATGGTTACAGATTCTAATATGGATATAGATATGGATATGGATATAGATAAGGATATCGTAACATCCTTAATTTTTGATAACATTATTCAGAAGATTTAATTAGATAAATCAAATAGAATAATAATGATAAAGAGATTGAGATTTGAATAAATCATATAATGGGACGTGCTTAATAATAAAGATTTAGTGGGCTTATATAAGATAATTAAATTACACATGAGCATATTAGCAAATTAACCAATCTATTATACACGGCTATAACTTCTCATTTTTGTCCATTCACCTTTCATTTCTCACGATCACAAACATAAATCAAAAAATAAAAACATAGCCAGCCATTAACAAGAAGGAAAAGTGGAATTTCAATCTAAAGCTAAAGATCAAAAGCTAGGGAGGATTTCTCAACAAAATATCTCAAATTCCTTATCAATAAAGTAAATAATAATCTCATACCATCTCTATTTTTATTCTATGAATATATTGTTTCGGATTTATTATTTAAATTCATTTTTTTTTGATAAAATGGATGATGATATGTTTTATAACGGCCTGGAATTTTTGATATTTGAAATTGGAATATTTAATTGATTTTAAATATTTAATAGTTAATTTTTAACTTGAATTTCAAATATCGCTATTTATTGGATAATTTAAATATTGAATTTAATAATTGGAAATTTGGTAAAATAGGGAATCTGGAGTTTCAAGCTTGTTAAAAATATTTTAAAGGCTTGTAAAATTTATATTAATAGTACTGAAGATAATGAAAGCTTTAAATTTGAAAATTAAAAGCGATTTGTCGAGTTTTAAAAATATATCGTTTAAATTGATATTTAAAAATAGTCTTCCAGTGCATAGTCTCGGATTTCGACGAAACCAGTTCCATTGGATCGTAATAGTGTATTATTATTGGATTTCAAATTTCGTAGTGTTTGGATTTGTTGTGTGATCGTACGGTAGACAAATGCGTAGAAATCTATATCAAAATTTCAATATAATAACTGGGTCCAAAAAGCTATCTTCTCCATACGATCGAATTAGGACTCGGAACCTTTTCCATTGCGTTTGGAATAGGGGTATAACATTATAAATGTCTAGCGGCATGCCTCAATAGGAGGTCGAGATTTTGAGTTGCGTAATTTGAATTGATTTAAAATTTGAATTTAAATTAAATATAATATATATGTGTCCTTTAAATTAACTATAGTCACATCCAACATTTGTCCACCTAGAGGACACGTTTCCTGCATCTTCTAACACACGACTTCTCTAAAAAATTAAAATAAAATTTTCTTGTTTAAAATTTGGGTCTTCCCCGGCGTTTCATTTATTTTCAAAACAAGGCAGATCTATTTCATCCTCCCTCTGCTCGAAATCCCCTCTTCGTCTTTTCAATTCATTCGAAATCGTGGTTCCAATCACAAAAAGGCCGTGTTTTTCCCCTCTTTCTATTCGAAATGAGATTCGAAGCACAAAAAAATATTTTAGAGCAATCAACTCAAGTTCGTCCGTCAAAATTTACCAGGCCGGGGGGTGACTCGAGGCGACAAGGCGATTAGAAGAGGTGATGATGGTTGGCACGTTCGCGAGCATGCAAAAGAGAATGACAGAACAGCAGTGGATTCGATCGAATCGAGAAAGGGTGTCTCATGTGCACTGGGTAGGGCAGAGGTTAGCGTTCGAAGTGGTGATCACGTGGGGGCGAAAGGGCAAAGGACAAGGCTTGGTTAGGGTTGCGGCGGCCTTCGATTGATTGGGCGCTGGATTTTGACGTCGCGACCAAAAAGTTAGGCATCGAGGTATTCTTTTATATTTTATTTTAATATATTATATACATATATTTATATACAGAGAAGAATATGAAGATAAATATATATACATATACACAGATTGAAAAATATATGTAAAGTTTGAAATAGAAAATTATTACAATGAGGTATTAATCAATTCTGCAGTTTATTTTTATTCTTCATTTTCAATTTTGATTTAATAAATATACATATATAGATGGAAGAAATTAAATTATATAAGGTTGAAAAAAAGAAACTTGTATCTATAGAAAGAATATAAATAGGTAGGATTTTTATCTATAGTAGGATATAAAACAAACTATTTTGTTTCAAACTAGTGACATAAGTCCGTTTCGAGTTCGAACGGAACCGAAAGCACTTCCTCCAATTAAGGAAAGAAGCCCTTGCAAATCCGGATATTCACTAATCACGTCCAGGACTCCCCATCACAAAGGGTGATATAAATCTCTATATCTGAGCACCTCGGTGTAGAGACATTCGACAGATAATCCTTACGTTTTCGAAAATACCCAGTCTTCAACACCGTCTTTAAATGCAATTCCATTTCGTCGTATCATTATTCGGAATTGGTTTAATGACATAAAGTCCTCTCCCGGCTTAACCGAATAATGAGCGCTTATTTTGAAAATAAATTCAAGTGTCGTTTCAAAGGCCAATATTGATAGTCAGTTATTTAACTATCAAACAACATTCACAACAACCATCAAGTCTCAACGATTTCACAATTTTTTTTACACTGATAGTCGGTTATTTAGCTATCAAAAAATATTCACAACAACCATCAAATTTAAATAATTTCACCAAATTATTTATTTTCAAAATATCTTCGCAAGATATAATTTCACACTTCAATCCTTTAAAAACAATTTTCAAATCACTTTCCTTTTGTGGAATAAATTTCCAATATTATTTATTTCCACTAAAAATTTGCCGAGTCCAAATTCTTCAAAATAATTTAAGTTACTTATTCAAAAACATACTTGGAAACACTTAAAATAAAAATTTCTTTAAACACTTATTTAAAATATTAGTTATGAAATTTTATACCAGTATGTCATATAAAACTCAAATCCAAACTAATGTTAAAAGTAAAATTATTAGATAGAGTGTAATTATTTAAATAACCATTTACTAAATCAAATACCAATTAAATCTTTAAAATAACCACTTCTATAATTCACTTAATAAATATCTACTTCAAAATTTTAAAAACAATTCAAGAAAAATAATTTTTTTCCAAAAACATTCTCTTTAAAACCAACATAGAACTTTTAATTTATATTTAAAAGCTACTTTGGAAACATACTTGGCTTTCCAGGGAAAATATACTTTCCTTCTCAAAATAGTCTATTTAAATGAATTAATAAATCCTTCTTGGTTTATTTCAAATTTACATCCCAAATTCGTAAATTTTCTTTCCACGCTTTTTTAAAAAAAACCAATATTTATTTTTTTAAACAAATTTTCCTTTCCTTTATAAATTCCCCTCATGAATTTATATTTTCCAAATATCCCTGATATACGATTTTCAAATCGATTTCCAAAAATTTACTTCCAAACACTAAATCGATTTCCTAAAGATTTATTTTCAAACATCAAATAAATTTCCAAATTGATTCCCAAATTTAATAAACACCAAATCAAATTCCAAATTGATTCCCAAATTTATTTCATACACCAAATCAATTTCCAAATTGATCTCCAAATTTATTATCTTTTAAAACAAATTTCTTTATTTCTTCCAAACTATTTAAAATCCGAACTTTAAATAAATTCTTCAACTTTTAAATAATATTACTCAAAATCTATTTACTAAAGTCTTTCTCCATATTTTGGGATTAATTCGGTAGGATTTCAAAATCAACCTTTACCTTTCTCAAATTCCTTCTTTAAATTTATTCAATTCTCTAAAATAAATTTACTTAAAATTTTCTACTTTAATTTTCAAAATATCCAATTATATATCCTGGTATTTTAAACACCAGAATATATTCAGCCAAACCATAGCCTTCAATAAATTTCAATCACCAATATAATCATTCACAGATTATTAATAATCACATCACAACATATAAAATAAATTCAACAATTTGAGGAATGCAATTGGATCCCTCCAACCTGTTTTCCTTCATCCGCAGATGTTAGCACAATAATTAAATTCCAATTCCACTTCTTGGTGGAATATCGTGGTATATGAGATTATATCATATCATCCACTATTATGCGGCGCATAGGGTCTCATCCACTATATAATGCGGGAAATCAATCACTCCAATACACACACACACACACACAAACTATCATATATATACTATCCCATCCAAACAATCAATAAAAAATTGAAATTCTAATTATTTCAATTGATTGAGAAGATCTCACCTTTGCTTTTATTTTGCAATCCATTTCCATTCCAGTTTGTTTTCATGATCTTTTGATCTTGTATAAACATTATATAAATTTATTAATATTCGAACCAATCGAATAATTAAATTTCTATTTTAAGTTAACCAATGATTTTATTTTAAACTAATACTTTAAAATTTTAAACCAATTAATTTTCCTTTTAAAAATCTTTTATACGCATACATTTATTTTTATACATTTTTCTGTAAATAATGAAATAACAAATATCTTTACTGTAACAATGAATCAGCTCATTAAATTAAAATTTGAATAACATTAAGTTAAAAATCTTAGTTACCTTAATTCGTTCTGAAAATCAACCCCAATGAGCTTCGGCTCCCAATTCCAGTACAAGATTGCTGCATTCGACGAACCCATCTTCACCATGATCAACAGCCCAGAGCCACCATCCTCCGTAATCAATGTCGAGCACAAAAGAACATCGGCATCCACTGTCGTCGCTTCCAAATGCTTGCAAAAATGCCTACAACCACCATCCCAAATCGCCTCATTTTCCTCCCTTCGATGTCGAGCTTTACGGCATCGCGCGTGCGAGCGCATGCTCCCCCCTTCTATCGCCCAGACGCGGCCATGCTCGCGAGTTTAATTCTGTAAATGGGTGATAAAGGAAAGTAAGATTTGATTTTTTTTGGAAGGAAGGAAATAGGTTCAAAATCGAACTGTAGTTTGGCCATGACTCTTTGATTTTTATTTTGAAATCGCTGCTTTAATTTTATCTACAGAGACTTCGGCTATTATTTATTATCGTTTTCGTTCTGATAAGTTTAATTTTGAAAAGAAGATAAAAAAACTCGGCTTTCTTTTATTTATTTATTTTTTCTTTAAAAAGAAATGCGTGTCAAAAACAATCGCCAAGTGTTGAAGAAAGAAGAAACGTGATAAATTTGCCTATTGAATGTGAATATATATATATATATATATATATATTCAGTTTTAAATTCAAATTGTCTCGATTATCGCAACTCACAATCTCGATCTCCTAGCCAGACATTTATAAGGTTATACCCCTATTCTGTACGTAATGGAAAAGGTTCCGAGTCCGAATTGGATCGTATGGAGAAGATAGCCTTTTGGGCCCAGATATTAATTTAAATTTCGATATAGAATTCAATGCGTTTACCTACCATACGGCCACACGACAACTCCAAATTCTACGAAAATTGAAATCCCATAATAATACAATATCACAGATCTAATGGACCTAGTTTCGTAGAATTCTGAGACTGTGCTTCGGAAAGCTATTTTTAAATATCGATTTAAACAATATAATTTCAAAACTGATCAAAGCATTTCCAAATTTAATTCTGAATCTTTAATTATCTTCAGTATTATAAATAAAAAATTTTCCAAGCCTTTGAAATATTTTTAATCAGCTTAAAAATCAAGATTCAATATTTCACCCAATTTCCATTGATTAAATTCAATAATTATTTGCCAAATAAACAGTGACATTTGAAACTCAAGTTAAATTAACTTTCAAATATTTAAAATCAATTAAATATTCTAATTTAAAATGTCCAAAATTCTAGGTCGTCACATTCTTCCCCCTTAAAAGAATTTCGTCCCGAAATTACTAGTTAAGAAGAATGATCCTTAGCCCGTTTTCTATTTTCCTAAAACCAAATTGTTTTAATAATTTATCAACACAAATCTTTTTATTAAAGACACTTTCATTCTAACCAACTTCCCAACCTCAACTATAAGTTCCAAACAATATCATTTTCTTAACAATTCAAATTTAAATTTAAATTCAAATTTTAAATTATCAAAATTTTCTCCAAATTTTTCTAACTCCCTAAATTTCCAAAAAAATTCGCCAGCGTTTCCTTTGCGCGGTTAGCTCGGTACGACTAAAAATTGCCACAACGTTCCCCAGATTTCAAAAAGAAAATAAAAAGTCGAGTGGCGAGACTAGAAAATCATCAAATTTCATATAGAAATTTAAATAAATACCTTTTGTCGAGCAATTCAAATTTATTTTCGAAATCAAAAATCTCATTCTCTTTTCCTTTATAACACTTGTATAGCAATAATGTCCAATTACAACATTCAAAAATCATTTTATACATTTCTTTACAAAAGTTTCGACATTTGTTTTACTTAAGTCGTACGGCGCACATATATCATTCGTACATAATATCAAATCCGATCGCTCACTCGATCACACAATTTCACTTCCGAACTAGTATTGTCCACCCGACTTCCTAATGCGGACTCAGATCTGGTATCTTGATCAGAAACCGTCATTCTCCTTGCATAGCCACAAACTATGATAGAGACTTTCCAAAATCAACCAAAAATCCATATTTAGGGTTCCCGTCGAAAATCGAGTGAAAAATTCCAAGTCGGTTCGATATAACTATCTTGAAATTCTATGCTCGAATTCTGGATCAAATCGTTATGCAAATAAAATAATATACGTACAACCTACGTATTCATTTCTAATTGATTATGAGCTATATCACTTTTCTTTTCTTTTATCCACATTGATTTTAATTCCCTTATTCACGATTACCATTCCACAACTTCCAATTTAACTTTCACTCAATTGCTAACTTTGTATATTTCCAATACCAAATTTACTTAAGAATTCCACCATTTATTTCTTAAGTTCAATGCAAATATTCTATATACTTCCTATATTATTTCACTTCACCGGTTTGGTTTATCTATACTTTTATTCAAGTTGAATTCCGATATAATTCAATTTGCTTAATTTTAGTTATTGAATTCTGTTTTACTTTTATCTCCAAGCATATTTAATTTAAATTCATTTGCTTACTTATTTAAATCAATTATTTTATTTCAATCCTTTGTTTTGTTTAGTCCGCTTGACAAATTACCATTTATTTACAAATTCAAAATGAATTTCAACATTCAGTTTCAACTTCATTTACTTGCAATTGTAAATTTGAGACGACCCGACTTCCTATCTCCAGGAAATCGCATCATCTTGAAGAAAGAAAGGGATAGAAGAAGAAAATAAAGAGAAAGAAGAAAGACAACAACATCAGAGAACTCACAGCGGAACGAATAATATAAAATATATCAAAACCGTAGGGTCTCGTAGGAAGAATGGGTTTCCATCAATGGCAGGGCTAGTGGGGTACCGCCCGTCACAGTACGTGGCCTAGATCACCGTACCGAGGAGTATGCCTGCTCCCCTCCAACACAAGGCCGGGACCATTCCTTACTGAACAGTCCCGAACAAGACAACCCCGGCGGTTGTCCGGAGTTCAACCGCCCCACACAGCCGAATAAAAGGGACTTATAGACAGGAGTAAATCTTACTCTCCAGTGGGAGCTACCCACAAAGCCTTGCTGCACCTCCCCTGTTTTAGCCATTCTCGGTTGATGGGGCTTGAGGCTGCGATTACCTTTATAGGACACATCTCTTAGAATGCTCATCGCCCGCCTGACGATGTGCTGAAAGCATTCAATCCATACAAGTTCGTTCCGGGTTCGAACGAAACCAAATGCACTATCTCGTTGCACTCATTTTGGAATCACCCTCAGAGTCAACGATCATACCCCTTGCACTCTAAATCTCCATCTCGAACCTATAAGTACTATTCCGTCAAAATCATTACGGAATCACCCACAGAGTTATACTGACGTATAGCCCTTACACCTCGAGTCTTCACTTGCTCCACTTGGATTAACGACCTAACGTTTAATTGGAATCGATGTGGTTTTCGGATTCCAAATATGGAAACCCGATCCCGGTCTCATGGAAACCAAACGCCATTTTAATGTCCAAGTTATACTTAAGGGTTTTTTAAAAATTTAACTTATATTTAGGATGACATATAATAGATAGATGAATCACATTATCACAATAGATAATTCCTAACAACATTCATCTCACAACGGCATATCACCCATATCAACCAAACACTCAATATCAATCATTCATCAAATATTGATCATCCAATATCATTCAATCAACCAATATTAATCAATCAAACAAACAGAATTGATTATCTCTTAATCAATTGGATTGCCATAATCCTTCTTCATTAATTATTATTCCAAATAAATAAATTAATCATCTCTAATGATCTTCCTTAATTAATCTTCCTTGATTAATTATACTTTAATTACATTCAAGTAATTATCCTTATCTATATTCAGTAATTAACCTTTAATTACTATCATTAATTGCAATAATTAATGATCATTTATTAATTAATTAACTATAATTAATTTCATTAATCCTCAATTAATTACAAGTAATTAATCATACTTAAATTAATTACTTTAATTAATTATTTTCATTAATTATATTAATTAATAATCTTTCTTAATTAAATAATTAACTTGTAATTAATCATCTTATTAATCATAAACAGTAATTAACAATTTGTAATTACTTATCTTAATTAATTAACTTATTAATTAATTATATTAATCCTTGATTAATTAATTTAATTAATAAATCTTAATTACTTCATTAAGTAATTATTAAACAATTAAATTAATAAATAAATCCTTAATTAATTACCTTATTAATTAATTACAATTCTAATTAATTACCCTTAGTAATTAATCTTAAATAAATCTCATTCATTAATTAATTAACCATATTAATTAATTATAATTAATTAAGTAATTAATCTTTAATTACTTACATAAGTAATTATCTCTAATTACTTCATTAATAACTCTTGATTGCTTTCTTAATTAATTACCTTAACAAGTAATTAATTCCATTATTAAATAATCCTTAATTATTTAATTAATTACTTTATAATTAATTAACTTCAAAACAAATCAACTTCCTTAATTGATAACATTTAGTGATTATCCATTAGTCACTTCAATTAATTACTCCCATGAGCAATTTCTTCTAATTACTTTCATAAGTAAATTACCATTCTTAATTACATTCAAAAATTAACCATTACTTACTTCATTAAGTAATTATACTTAATTAATTCTTAATTATGTGATTATTTAAAATTAAATAAACAATTAACTAATTATTTAAAATTAATTAAACAATTAACTAACTTCTTATATTTTAAAATCCTTAATTAATTAAGAAAATCATTTATCTTAATTAAACTCTTTACTTATTAACAAATCATATTAAATAAGTATTCTTAAGTTAATAACAAAGATAAATCAACCCTATTTATCTTTATAATTAAATTATTTGAATAAATCAAATTTTTAAATAACTTAAAATCAAATTATTCTACTTGGATTTCAAAATCGTAATAATAACCTTATTTGAAAATAAATCAATTTCAAATTTAATACATTATAAATTATCTAATTTAAACTTATTAATTTTCAATATAAATTTAAAAACTTGTTATTAAAACATTACTTAACACTTTACTTAAACTTTAATTTAATAATTAAATTCAAATACTCTTCTTAAATTAAAATTCAAAATTTAATTAAATAAAATTACTTCCAAAGGAAATCATCTTAACAATTTAAAATTTTAAAATAAATTCAATTTACATTTTTAAAGGTTTTGATTTACATTTATTTCAAAACAACAAGTTTTAGCTTGTAAATTTATTATTTATTATTTTAAAACTTGTTTATAATTTGAATCTTGATTCCATTTATTTCCTTTATTTCATTTATTTCATCAATAAGTTTACCAAACTCCAGTACGAACACCCAACTACACGAGCAAGCCTCGTGACAAACCCCAAACCCAATCTGCTTCGAGACGAAACTAGGAAATCGCGAGCATCACTCCGGGTTCAACTCGTCTTCCCCAATCTGCCTTTCTTCCCAGTGCACAACGTATATGCGTGTACGTGCGCAACCAAACCAAACTCCTCCGACCACCCATCTAAACGCCGACCAACCACAAACGACGTCGACAACCTCGACATCTACCCAAAATTCAAAATCCAAACTTGAATCGAAATTTTGATCTTCACATCAAAACTACAACAACTCGAACAATTCAAAAACCCCATTGCCGATGAACTGCGACGACGTCGAACTTCGCCGACCACACCCAAGATGCCTCGATCTCCAACCTTTGTTTCCATCCCCTCGCGAACCGTCACAGTGCTCCACCGTCGCCAAAATCTCGTTGGCAACCAAGTCGGAAACAAAACAACAAAAACCCTAGTTCGACCGATTGTAAACTCCTCGGCCACCTGAAAAATCCAAAGGTATTTTTTCCATGATCGCCAACACTTCGGCCACCTTCAACCCAAAAAACATCAAACAAAACCATACCGATCGCCAGAATTCGGTCGAAACCCAATTCCAGTTCATCCTAGAATATCTCACCATTTACAAATCTAAAAATTAAGATTTTAATTCCTAAATTCATCATTTTCTATCACTAATCTAGATGTATAATTCAAACTACAAATTGCCATGATCGATTTTTAACCCAAATTTGATTTTCACTGTTAATTTTATTTTAAACCGATTTGTTGTATTTAAAAATCCGAAAGCTATTTTATAACCTTCAATGTAAAATTATAAACAGTTTTCATTCAAATACTTAAGCCTAATATGGATTACATTTGTAGATATTGAAATTTTTCAGCAGAGCATTCACAGTAACCAACAGAGAACAATTGAATGTAAATAAACAGGCAAGCTCATTACACATTCATACCAATTCATTTAGATACAAGCAAAAGAACTTTGATACAAGTAAATATCATCACATGCATGGCAATGAAACCATATCAAACTGTTTTTAAAATTATTTACTCACTTGATTATTTTGCAGAACACAGCAGAGCAGGCTTTATTTTCCAGGCTCTGAACAATTTCGATCAAATTTTTGCTTTGCTGTTGAAAATTGAATCCATGCAAGCCATCAATTAGTTGTTTAAAGGTTGAAATGGATCTTGAAGTTGCTGAGTTGATCACAGTTCCACTTTAATTTGCAGATTTGAAATTGCAGTTTGAAGTTGCTGATTTAAATTGTTGTGAAGAACTTTGGGTTTTCAATTCCAGGTTTGATTTGCTTTTGTGATTATGAATTTCAGGTAGCATTTGTTTTTAGTTTTGGTTTTAGTTTTCATTTTCAGGTTTTTGAAAGTAAATTCTGGTTTGAGTTAAGAAAAGAAACAAAGGAGTGAAAGTGTTTGTGAAAAACTGATTTTCTTTTCCTAAAAACATTTATTAAAATTTAAAATGAAAATAATGCCACTTGTTGATAAATTGAACAAGTGTCTCAAGCATATTTTAAAGAGTTTACAAGTGTTAACTTTCTTTGCTTAAATTATTTAAGATATAAAGGTATTTATGAGGTATATTTATGTGTATATAAAATGTTTTTATATAAATAAGCTTTTGAATTTAGATAAATATACAAGTGTTAAAGATATTTTATAAACATTGGTTTTATACATAGCTTATGCTTTTAAAACAAATAAATGTATGATATATGTATTTTTAAAATTTAAAACATTTATGTATATACACTTATAACCATTTTAAATTCAAACATTTTAGAGAAAACAAAACAAAACTCTAAACTATTTTTTAAAAAACAAACAATTATCTAATATTTTGAAAACAAATGAATTAATTTTTAAATTAACTTTTGAAAGCATTGATTTTAAAATAAAGCTTCAATCTACAATATTCATACATTATAAATTATCAATTGATTAAATAAATTTCAAAATAACTCAAATTATAACATATACAAACATATATATTACAATTTGAAAATTCATCTTTAATTTAAAACAAAAGATCTTCTATTCACACTATATATCAAATGTATATATTATAAATAGAATAAAATTTTATTAGCTTTTGGAAACAATTCTAACCAATTTTAAATTGCCAAAAGATATTGATCACACTTACCAGATTAAATATTTGTTTTTCTTTAAAAGATTAATTTCACCAATTTAAATTAAAATTATAAAGAAAATTATCAAATCAATTAAATTATTATTGCAGATTATTAAGTTGATATTGGCTCAAATTCCGGGTCGTTATAATCCCCCCTTAAAAGAATTTCGTCCCCAAAATTTAAAAGCAAAGGTAATTTAATAACTCAGTACAGATTTTAATTTCTAACAGCAAAGTATACTTATCAATCAGTCACTAACAACCAAAGCAATCAATCAAACAAACAAACCTAACCAATTATCCTGACAAAAATCAGAATAAATGTCTAATACAATCTCGAGTTTCTCCAGTATAAATCACCGGGAGACTCGCTCTACAGAAACTAACAAACTACACAACCAAAATCTAGAGCTCCACTTATCTCTAGATACATCAATCTGAACAGAATATCAGACTATACTCAAGTCTAGCACAACTCCCAAATCCAACTGAACTGCAGATTCAACAATCAATGATGAATTGTACACGTACTCCCTCAGAGATACGTGAAATATAATTAATTCCAGATATCCAAACTGGTAATTCAATCCTATAAACAACAGATAAGAAATCTCAAATGCCTCAGAACTAGCCATCCAAACATACCCAATTATTGTTCTCTTAACCCGAGAAATCTTAACAACAATAAAGTCTCCAACTTCGAATTCCAAACTCCTTATCTCATATCTGCATAACTCAACAGACAATCTTGGACTACCAATTCTCTTCCTGATCAGCTCAACCTATGCTGATACTTCTAGAGACAACTAGACCAAAGTAATCTAGTTCCTAGATCCTATTCAACAGAAAAAATCTTTATAATTCGTCGAAATCTAGAACACAAGCTGTACTTCCCAAACAATAGCAAATTGAACTTGCTTCCTTCCCTGCACAGCTGCTACTTCGCTTCCGCTACACATCTCTGATTCTGAAATAAATGAGAATACTGTTGATGAACACGAGTACAAACTTATCCACTAAATCCGGGAAACTTTGTTCATCAAATCCATAAAAATCTGAGTGACTCATCTGACTTGGTCACACAACCTTACTACAGAATCCAATTCAAAAACAAGAACTAACCAAATCCAAATTCCAAAAATTCTAAGCTGCTACACCAACTCTTTCTACTAGGCTAACCACCCAAAATCGCTTTTGGAACCAAAACAATATGGAACTCAACTCCAGATGCAGACAACTTCTGATTACTTCAATAGCTCATATTTCCCATGAGAATCCTCAGTCTCAATCAAAGGATTACCCAAAGAAAAATTCCAAATTAATCGCAAGTCACTTTTGCGATCCAACCTAGTTCGGATTCCAAAGAAATCGTCCTCTCTTACCTATTAGAACAGCTCTAAACTTCTCCAAACAAGGTTAACCTCCAAGAAAACATCACCACCTGCCCCGGACTGCTGAAAAAGAAGAACCACCAAGATTCCCGAACCATTGGAGAAACGAGCACACTGCTGCTTCCAACTCTACCTCGATGATATTGCAGACCTAAAAGACCTTCTCGTCGGCACACCAAACACTTCGAGTTGCACTGCTGCTACAGCTAACCAAAGACTTCTAATCCAAAGACTTCTCGAAAACCAAAAGCATCAACAGACCACACAACGGACTTTCGAGATGGCAGACAATCCAAAAGAAACTCGGGCTCCAAACCAAGCATCAACATCTCGCTCTCCTTAAAGGATGAAAAATGACACCATGCCAAAGCGAAGCAACTCATAGACCTTAGTCTCATATTCCAGAACAGCCAACCTCCATACTAAAGATCCAGAAAACTTCTACACAGACGAGTCTTCCCTGAGGAAGGTAAAGACTGCTCCTCAACCACCTCTAAAACTGCTTCAAAGAAAACATCTTCACAAAATATCTATGGACACTACATCTCATCACGCAGTTATCAAGATATCATTACTTACTTCTGCACTACCAACAGATCCAAACTCAAGAAAAATTCGCTCGCCCGAGTGAAATCCAAACTTACACTTCAAAGATAAACTCTGAATTTTTTTTAAAAGATTTCCTTCGGATATCAAAGAAATTCTTACTCCAAACTACAAATCTCACTCGAGATGGTATTAGGTCTACAGTCTCGACAAATACTTCCAACCTCAACATATGACCTCTTCCATCAGTGTTAATCGTGTTACATACACATACCACTACTCCATCTACCTCTAAAACTTTGTTGGAAAATCTTAACAGATAACCCAATAGATTGGGTAGATATATATATATATATATATATATATATATATATATATATATATATAAATTACAAGTACGCTCTGTCGAGAAAGACACCACTCCAGAGCCTACGTATTCACTCAACATAATACTCTGATACCAACTTTAACGACCCGACTTCCTATCTCCAAGAAATCGCATCATCTTGAAGAAAGAAAGGGATAGAAGAAGAAAAGAAACAGAAAGAAGAAAGACAACAACATCAGAGAACTCACAGCGGAACGAATAAAATATTATATATCACATAAAATATTATATAGTATCTTATTACATCAGAGTACACAATAGACAACACGGATTAGACAGTTATAAGCATCTGTCCAATTATACAATTCAAGTACACAAGGAACAATACCAAACAAACACAACGGAACCATAATATATCTACACGTGGAAGCCTCCGGCTCCATTTCTCCTCCAGAATTCGTCAAGCAAACCTGAATCCCTTGACTACTCATACATAGTATGCGTACCCAAGAGTTCAATAAAACAGAAAATAAACAATCGGGCCAGACAAGGGTCTGGTGTGAGTAAACAGTTTAAAATTGCTTAACTTTAGAAAAACCTTTGAAAAGAAAAGGTATCACGTAAGACTTCCCACACATAAACATGGAAAAGTTTTTCCCTTACGCTAACGAAAACATTTGATAGGAAATCCAGTGATATTATAATAGTGTCTAGGGTTTTCAAGTAAATAAGAAATAGCCGAAATTGTGACATGATTAAATTCCAGCTACTAGCCACAAAAGTGGGTAGTACAATCAAAACGTAGGGTCTCGTAGGAAGAATGGGTTTCCATCAATGACAGGGCTACTAGGGTACCGCCCGCCACAATACGTGGCCTAGATCACCGTACCGAGGAGTACGCCCGCTCCCCTGCAACACAAGGCCTGGACCATTCCTTACTGAACAGTCCCAAACAAGATAACCCCAGCGGTTGTCCGGAATTCAACCGCCCCACACATCCGAATAAAAAGGGACTTCTAGACAGGAGTAAATCTTGCTCTCCAGTGGGAGCTACCCACGAAGCCTTGCTGCACCTCCCCTGTTTAGCCATTCTCGGTTGATGAGGCTTGAGGCTGCGATTAGCTTTATAGGACACATCTCTTAGAATGCTCATCGCCCGCCTGACGATGTGCTGAAAGCATTCAATCCATACAAGTTCGTTCCGGGTTCGAACGAAACCAAATGCAATATCTCGTCGCACTCATTTTGGAATCACCCTCAGAGTCAACGACCATAGCCCTTGCACTCTAAATCTCCATCTCGAACCTATAAGTACTATTCCGTCAAAATCATTACGGAATCACCCACAGAGTCATACTGACGTATAGCCCTTACACCTCGAGTCTTCACTTGCTCCACTTGGATTAACGACCAAACGTTTAATTGGAATCGATGTGGTTTTCGGATTCCAAATATGGAAACCCGATCCCGGTCTCATCGAAACCAAACGCCATTTTAATGTCCAAGTTTTACTTAAGGGTTTTTTAAAAATTTAACTTATATTTAGGATGACATATAACAGATAGATGAATCACATTATCACAATAGATAATTCCTAACAACATTCATCTCACAACGGTATACCACATAACAAAGATATCCAGTATCAACCCGTATCAACCGAAGACTCAATATTAATCATTCATCAAATATTGATCATCCAATATCATTCAGTCAACCAATATTAATCAATCATCCAAACAGAATTGATTATCTCTTAATCAATTGGATTACCATAATCCTACTTCATTAACTATTATTCCAAATAAATAAATTAATCATATCTTATGATCTTCCTTAATTAATCTTCCTTAATTAATTATACTTTAATTACATTCAAGTAATTATCCTTTTCCATATTCAGTAATTAACCTTTAATTACTATCATTAATTTCAATAATTAATGATCCTTTATAAATTAATTAACAATAATTAATTGCATTAATCCTCAATTTATTACAAGTAATCATACTTAAATTAATTAATTATTTTTATTAATTATATTAATTAATAATCTTTATTAATTAAATAATTAACTTGTTGTTAATCATCTCATTAATCATAAACAGTAGTTAACAATTTGTAATTACTTATCTTAATTAATTAACTTCTTAATTAATTATATTAATCCTTGATTAATTACTTTAATTAATAAATCTTAATTACTTCATTAAGTAATTATTAAACAATTAAATTAATAAATAAATCCTTAATTAATTACCTTATTAATTAATTACAATTCTGATTAATTACCCTTAGTAATCAATCTTAAATAAATCTCATTCATTAATTAATTAATCATATTAATTAATTAAAATTAATTAAATAACTAATCCTTAATTACTTACATAAGTAATTATCTCTATTTACTTCATTAATAACTCTTGATTGCTTCCTTAATTAATTACCTTAACAAGTAATTAATTCCATTATTAAATAATCCTTAATTCTTTAATTAATTAATTAATTACTTCATAATTAATTAACTTCAAAACAAATCAATTTCCTTAATTGATAACATTTAGTGATTATCCATTAGTCACTTCAATTAATTACTCCCATGAGTAATTTCTTCTAATTACTTTCATAAGTAAATTACCATTCTTAACTACATGCAAAAATTAACCATTAATTACTTCATTAAGTAATTATACTTAATTAATTCTTAATTAAATGATTATTTAAAATTAAATAAATAATTAACTAATTATTTAAAATTAATTAAACAATTAATTAACTTCTTATATTTTAAAATCCTTAATTAATTAAGAAAATCATTTATCTTAATTAAACTCTTTACTTATTAACAAATCATATTAAATAAGTATTCTTAAGTTAATAACAAAGATAAATCAACCATATTTATCTTTATAATTAAATTATTTGAATAAATCAAATTTTTAAATAACTTAAAATCAAATTATTCTACTTGGATTTAAAATCATAATAATAACCTTATTTGAAAATAAATCAATTTCAAATTTAATACATTATAAATTATCTAATTTAAACTTATTAATTTTCAATATAAATTTGAAAACTTGTTATTAAAACATTACTTAACACTTTACTTAAACTTTAATTTAATAATTAAATTCAAATACTCTTCTTAAATTAAAATTCAAACTTTAATTAAATAAAATTACTTCCAAAGGAAATCATCTTAACAATTTAATTTTTTAAAATAAATTCAATTTACATTTTTAAAGGTTTTGATTTACTTTTATTTCAAAACAACAAGTTTTAGCTTGTAAATTTTTTATTTTTTATTTTAAAACTTGTTTATAATTTGAATCTTGATTACATTTATTTGCTTTATTTCATTTATTTCATCAATAAGTTTACCAAACTCGAGTACGAACACCCAACTACACGAGCAAGCCTCGTGACAAACCCCAAACCCAATCTGCTTCAAGACGAAACTAGGAAATCGCGAGCGTCACTCCGGGTTCAACTCGTCTTCCCCAATCTCCCTTTCTTCCCAGTGCACAACGTACACGCGTGTACGTGCGCAACCAAGCCAAACTCCTCCGACCACCCATCTAAATGCCGACCAACCACAAACGACGTCGACAACCTCAACCTCAACCCAAAATTCAAAATCCAAACTTGAATCAAAATTTCGATCTTCACATCAAAACTGCAACAACTCGAACCATTCAAAAACCCCATTGTCGATGAACAGCGACGATGTCGAACTTCGCCGACCACACCCAAGATGCCTCGATCTCCAACCTTTGTTCCCCCCCCCGGCGAACCGTCACGGTGCTCCACCGTCGCCAAAATCTCGTTGGCAACCAAGTCGGAAACAAAACAACAAAAACCCTAGTTCGACCGATTGTAAACTCCTCGGCCATCTAAAAAATCCTGAAACTATTTTATGACCTTCAATGCACAATTACAAACAGTTTTCATTTAAGTACTTAAGCCTATTATGGATTAGATTTGTAGATATAGAAATTTTTCAGCAGAGCATTAACAATAACCAACAGAGAACAATTGAATGTAAATAAATAGGCAAGCTCATTACACATTCATACCAATTCATTTAGATTCAAATAAAAGAACTTTGATACAAGTAAATATCATCACATGCATGGCAATGAAACCATATCAAACTGTTTTTAAAATTATTTACTCACTTGATTATTTTGCAGAACACAGCAGAGCAGGCTTTATTTTCCAGGCTCTAAACAATTTGCAGATTAAATTTTTGCTTTGCTGTTGAAAATTGAATCCATGCATGCCATCAATTAGTTGTTTAAAGTTGAAATGGATCTTGAAGTTGCTGAGTTGATCATAGCTCCACTTTAATTTGCAGATTTGAAATTGCAGTTTGAAGTTGCTGATTGAAATTGTTATGAAGAACTTTGGGTTTTCAATTCCAGGTTTGATTTGCTTTTGTGATTATGAATTTCAGGTAGCATTTGTTTTTAGTTTTGGTTTTAGTTTTCATTTTCAGGTTTCTGAAAGTAAATTCTGGTTTGAGTTAAGAAAAGAAACAAAGGAGTGAAAGTGTTTGTGAAAAACTGATTTTCTTTTCCTAAAAACATTTATTAAAATTTGAAATGAAAATAATGCCACTTGTTGATAAATTGAACAAGTGTCTCAAGCATATTTTAAAGAGTTTACAAGTGTTAACTTTCTTTGCTTAAATTATTTAAGATATAAAGGTATTTATGAGGTATATTTATGTGTATATAAAATGTTTTTATATAAATAAGCTTTTGAATTTAGATCAAAATATACAAGTGTTAAAGATATTTTATAAACATTGGTTTTATACATAGCTTATGCTTTTAAAACAAATAAATGTATGATATATGTATTTTTAAAATTTAAAACATTTATGTATATACACTTATAACCATTTTAAATTCAAACATTTTAGAGAAAACAAAACAAAACTCTAAACTATTTTAAAAAAAACAAACAATAATCTAATATTTTGAAACAAATGAATTAATTTTTAAATTAACTTTTGAATGCATTGATTTTAAGACAGAGCTTCAATCTACAATATTCATACATTATAAATTATCAATTGATTAAATAAATTTCAAAATAACTCAAATTATAACATATACAAACATATATATTATAATTTGAAAATTCATCTTTAATTTAAAACAAAAGATCTTCTATTCACACTATATATCAAATGTATATATTATAAACAAAATAAAATTTTATTAGCTTTTGGAAACAATTCTAACCAATTTTAAATTGTCAAAAGATATTGATCACACTTACCAGATTAAATATTTGTTTTTCTTTAAAAGATTAATTTCACCAATTTAAATTAAAATTATAAAGAAAATTATCAAATCAATTAAATTATTATTGCAGATTATTAAATTGATATTGCCTCAAATTCCGGGTCGTTACAATCCTCCCCCCTTAAAAGAATTTCGTCCCCGAAATTTAAAAGCAAAGGTAATTTAATAACTCAATACAGATTTTAATTTCTAACAACAAAGCATACTTACCAATCAGTTACTAACAACCAAAGCAATCAATCAAACAAACAAACCTAACTAATTATCCTGACACAAATCAGAATAAATCTCTATACAATCTTGAGTTTCTCCAGTATAAATCACCAGGAGACTCGCTCTACAGAAACTAACAAACTACACTACCAAAATCTAGAGCTCCACTTATCTCTAGATCCATCAATCTGAACAGAATATCAGACTATACTCAAGTCTAGCACAACTCCCAAATCCAACTGAACTGCAGATTCAAGAATTAATGATGAATTGTACATGTACTCCCTCAGAGATACGTGAAATATAATTAATTCCAGATATCCAAACTGGTAATTCAATCGTATAAACAACAAATAAGAAATCTCAAATGCCTCAGAACTAGCCATCCAAACTTACCCAATTATTGTTCTCTTAACCCGAGAAATCTTAACAACAATAAAGTCTCCAACTTCGAATTCCAAACTCCTTATCTCATATCTTCATAACTCAACAGACAATCTTGGACTACCAATTCTCTTCCTGATCATCTCAACCTATGCTGATACTTCCAGTGACAACTAGACCAAAGCAATCTAGTTCCTGGATCCTATTCAACAGAAAAAATCTTTATAATTCGTCGAAATCTAGAACACAAGCTCTACTTCCCAAACAATAGCAAATTGAACTTGCTTCCTTCCCTGCACAGCTGCTACTTCGCTTCCGCTGCACATCTCTGATTCTGAAATAAATGAGAATACTGTTGATGAACACGTGTACAAACTTATCCACTAAATCCGGGAAACTTTGTTCATCAAATTCATAAAAATCTGAGTGACTCATCTTACTTGGTCACACAACCTTACTACATAATCCAATTCAAAAACAAGATCTAACCAAATCCAAATTCCAAAAATTCTGAGCTGCTGCACCAACTCTTTCTACTAGGCTAACCACCCAAAATTGCTTTTGGAACCAAAACAATATGGAACTCAACTCCAGATGCAGACAACTTCTGATTACTTCAATAGCTCCTATTTCCCATGAGAATCCTCGGTCTCAAACAAAAGATTGCCCAAAGAAAAATTCCAAATTAATCGCAAGTCACTTTTGCGATCCAACCTAGTTCGGATTCCAAAGAAATCGTCCTCTCTTACCTATTAGAACAGCTCTAAACTTCTCCAAACAAGGTTAACCTCCAAGAAAACATCACCACTTGCCCCGGACTGCTAAAAAATAAGAACCACCAAGATTCCCGAACCATTGGAGAAACGAGCACACTGCTGCTTCAACTCTACCTTGATGATATTGCAGACCTAAAAGACCTTCTCGTCAGCACACCAAACACTTCGAGTTGCACTGCTGCTACAGCTAACCAAAGACTTCTAATCCAAAGACTTCTCGAAAACCAAAATCATCAGCAGACCACACAACGGACTTTCGAGATGGCAGACAATCCAAAAGAAACTCGGGCTCCAAACCAAGCATCAACACCTCGCTCTCCATAAAGGATGACAAATGAGACCATGCCGAAGCGAAGCAACTCATAGACCTTAGTCTCATATTCCAGAACAGCCAACCTCCATACTGAAGATCCAGATAACATCTACACAGATGAGTCTTCCCTGAGGAAGGTAAAGACTGCTCCTCAACCACCTCTAAAACTGCTTCAGAGAAAACATCTTCAGAAAATATCTATGGATACTGCATATCATCATGGAGTTATCAAGATATCATTACTTACTTCTGCACTACCAAAAGATCCAAACTCAAGAATAATTCACTCAAACTCAAGAATAAAACATTACTTAACACTTTACTTAAACTTTAATTTAATAATTAAATTCAAATACTCTTCTTAAATTAAAATTCAAACTTTAATTAAATAAAATTACTTCCAAAGGAAATCGTCTTAACAATTTAAATTTTTAAAATAAATTAAATTTACATTTTTAAAGGTTTTGATTTACATTTATTTCAAAATAACAAGTTTTAGCTTGTAAATTTATTACTTTTTATTTTAAAACTTGTTTATAATTTGAATCTTGATTCCATTTATTTCCTTTATTTCATCAATAAGTTTACCAAACTCGAGTACGAACACCCAACTACACGGGCAAGCCTCGTGACAAACCCCAAACCCAATCTGCTTCGAGACGAAACTAGGAAATCGCGTGCGTCACTCCGGGTTCAACTCGTCTTCCCCAATCTGCCTTCCTTCCTAGTGCACAACGTACACGCGTGTACGTGCGCAACCAAACCAAACTCCTCCGACCAAGAATCTGAACGCCGACCAACCACAAACGACGTTGACAACCTCTACCTCAACCCAAAATTCAAAATCCAAACGCGAATCGAAATTTCGATCTTCAGATCAAAACTGCAACAACTCGAACCATTCAAAAACCCCATTGCCGACGAACTACGACGACGTCAAACTTCGCCGACCACACCCAAGATGCCTCGATCTCCAACCTTTGTTTTCCCCCCCTCGCGAACCGTCACGGTGCTCCACCGCCGCCAAAATCTCCTTGGCAACCAAGTCAGAAACAAAACAACAAAAACCCTAGTTCGATCGATTATAAACTCCTCGGCCACCTGAAAAATCCAAAGGTATTTTCCCATGATCGCCAACACTTCAGCCACCTTCAACCCAAAAATCATCAAACAAAACCATTCCGATCGCCAGAATTCGATTGAAACCCAATTCCAGTTCCTCCTAGAATATCTCACCATTTACAAATCTAAAAATTGAGATTTTAATTCCTAAATTCATCATTTTCTATCACTAATCTAGATGTATAATTCAAACTACAAATTGCCATGATCGATTTTTAACCCAAATTTGATTTTCACTGTTAATTTTATTTTAAACACGATTTGTTGTATTTCAAACTCCTGAAACTATTTTATAACCTTCAATATATAATTACAAACAGTTTTCATTCAAATACTAAAGCCTAATATGGATTAGATTTGTAGATATTGAAATTTTTCAACAGAGCATTCACAGTAACCAACAGAGAACAATTGAATGTAAATAAACAGGCAAGCTCATTACACATTCATTCCAATTCATTTAGATTCAAACAAAAGAACTTTGATACAAGTAAATATCATCACATGCATGGCAATGAAATCATATCAAACTGTTTTTAAAATTATTTACTCACTTGATTATTTTGCAGAACACAGCAGAGCAGGCTTTATTTTCCAGGCTCTGAACAATTTGCAGATCAAATTTTTGCTTTGCTGTTGAAAATTGAATCCATGCATTCCATCAATTAGTTGTTTAAAGGTTGAAATGTATCTTGAAGTTGTCGAGTTGATCACAGTTCCACTTTAATTTGCAGATTTGTAATTGCTGTGTGAAGTTGCTGATTTAAATTGTTGTGAAGAACTTTGGGTTTTCAATTCCAGGTTTGATTGCTTTTGTGATTATGAATTTCAGGTAGCATTTGTTTTTAGTTTTGGTTTTAGTTTTCATTTTCAGGTTTCTGAAAGTAAATTCTGGTTTAAGTTAAGAAAAGAAACAAAGGAGTGAAAGTGTTTATGAAAAACTGATTTCTTTTCCTAAAAACATTTATTAAAATTTAAAATGAAAATAATGCCACTTGTTGATAAATTGAACAAGCGTCTCAAGCATATTTTAAAGAGTTTACAAGTGTTTACTTTCTTCGCTTAAATTATTTAAGGTATAAAGGTATTTATGAAGTATATTTATGTGTATATAAAATGTTTTTATATAAATAAGCTTTTGAATTTAGATAAATATACAAGTGTTAAAGATATTTTATAAACATTGGTTTTATACATAGCTTATGTTTTTAAAACAAATAAATGTATGATATATGTATTTTTAAAATTTAAAACATTTATGTATATACACTTATAACCATTTTAAATTCAAACATTTTAGAGAAAACAAAACAAAACTCTAATCTATGTTTTTAAAAACAAACAATTATCTAATATTTTGAAAACAAATGAATTAATTTTTAAATTAACTTTTGAATGCATTGATTTTAAAACAGAGCTTCAATCTAAAATATTCATACATTATAAATTATCAATTGATTAAATAAATTTCAAAATAACTCAAATTATAACATATACAAACATATATATTACAATTTGAAAATTAATCTTTAATTTAAAACAAAAGATCTTCTATTCACACTATATATCAAATATATACATTATAAGCAGAGTAAAATTTTATTAGTTTTTGGAAACAATTCTAACTAATTTTAAATTTTCAAAAGATATTGATCACACTTACCAGATTAAATATTTGTTTTTATTTAAAAGATTAATTTCACCAATTTAAATTAAAATTATAAAGAAAATTATCAAATCATTAAATTATTATTGCAGATTATTAAATTGATATTGCCTCAAATTCCGGGTCGTTACAAAATTCATTTGTTAGTTTACAAATTTATTCCATACTTTTTAATTTAATTCAAATTTTTTAGTTCTATAAGTTTGCCAACTTATTTTTATTTTAGTCAAATTTCAAAATTTAATAAATTATCAAACTTATTTATATTCCGTAACATTTTAAATAAGATTCCAGAGTCTTTTGACCATTACTCAATATTTCAAAATCATCTTTGAAATCAATCATATCAAAATCCTTTGCATTTCCAAATCAAACCTAACTTTTTGAAAATAATTTTTAATTTAAAACATTTTGGTAGCAATTCCCTCTTGGAAACTCGAAAATGAAAATCGATAATGTTGCAATCATCACCGAAATTATTTTCCAACGTCCGAAAAGAGTTTAGTGCTTTTATCCCTTTAAAACATTTTCTAAATATTTTTAAAATCCAAATTCCACCAGATTTCAAATCCAATTCAAAAATATTTCCCAAATTATTTTTCTCCAAAACCATTGAAAAAAAATTTCAAACTAAAAACGTGATTTAAATTTTTCACCGAAATTTCAATTTTCAAATCCTTCAACTTCATTTTCAAATATTACTCTGGAATTCTATTTCAAATTATAAATCACATTTACAATTTACATTTACAAATCCCTATTTGTATATGAATTTATTTCTTAATCTTTGGTTATGATTTCAATTTTTTATTCAACTTTCACACTTAAATGATAATAATTTAGTATTATCTTTTCCTAACAATCAAGCAATCATATATAGCTATAATAATTTATGAAAAAATATTTCCTTTTATATACGAAAATAGTTTTGGGTAAAATTATTTCATTTACCCTATTTAAAACAATACTGTATCGAATTGTTCTGTACAAGTGTTCAGAAATCCCTACCAATAATGCTAATTACTCGTATTGACCAGAATCCATATACCAATCGACAAAACAATCAACACAATATAAAACAATTTCATATTCACTAACATATACGCGCTTATATTTATTATTACACTCAAACTCATTCTAGAGTAATACTGACTCTATCTCTAATGAGTAATTTCCCCACCAGAGCCAAGGTTATGGCTTAACCAACTGCTCTGATACCATTTTGCAACGACCTGATTTTTCGACGCTCGAAAGTCGACATCAATACATCCACTGTATCAAATGCCGAACAATCGAATCCCGAAAAACCGAACCGTTAGGGTTAAAGAAGAAGAAGGTAGAAGAAGAAGACAAAAACAGTATCAGAATCTCACATTCGCAAAGGAAAAATATATAATAGATAAATGAATATCTTTAAACAAAAGAACTATATTCGTTTATACATTACGTCATCAGAGTATTACAAACAACAAAACAGTTGTATAATAACATAACATACGTGATACGACTCGCCATCTAGCTTTACAACTGATCTCCACAGCATATCTTCCCGACTTCGCTTCAGAACAACTGTTAACCTGACTCTAGGCTGCCCGAGTGGAAAATTATGGGCACCAAAGTTTAGAAAGGGAACAATAAACTCCAGGTCAATCATGGGACTGGTGTGAGATCTTAAAACAGTTATTTTCACAAAAGAAAAGGAAAAGAAATCCGTTGATGCTTTTGGAAAATGAAACTACTATATAGCCTCCCGCCACAGCACAATGCAATCGCACAATTAGAGGAGATTTCTCCTTATGATAGTCAAACATGCTTGATACGTGGAATCCTTTTTGATATTATTATTAGTGCATAGTGCAGAAAATGTTTCGAAAGTATACTATTAATCTTAGCCAGCATACGTACCATTATAGTATGCCTATTATAGCTACCATGTTAAATGGCAGGTTCTACAACTAAAACCGTGCAGGGTTCATATTGAGTGATTGGATTTCCAATAAATGGTCAAGGCTAAGGAACATCCTTCACCGAATGGGTGCGCTCTGGAGGGACGCCCCGAGAACTTCTCTCTGCCAACACAAGGCCGAATTACCTCTGTAACTAGGTAACTAACTGTCACGAGTATGGAACCCCCAGTCTAGACCGACCTTTTCCGAGGCGCTTCAACAACCAACAACCACATAAGTAAATAATCTGGGCTCCATACCAGAATGCCACTTTTTATCCACACAAGTTAAATGTCCGTACTCCATACCAGATATCACTTTTTATCCAGAAGGAAATGTACATACCCTAAGGGGAGCGACCCTCATAACCTTGCTGCATCTTTTCCTGTTTCAACCATTTCCGGGTGAGGTTCGATGAAGTCTCGTCCAAAAAGCTACGCTTTTCACAAAAGGCATGCTTCGATCAACAAATGATCAACACTTAGCAGCCATATTACTAAATTGGGAATATATCACTAGTAACCATCAACTACAAAACCTCCGAGCTCGTACATTTAAGAGAAGGGTGTTAAGTTAAGGGAATAAATTCTCCACCACCAACAGAAATGTATTTGATAGAAGCCAGCTTTACATCTCAAAGTATAGCGTCAGTAATACATCCATACAATTCCGTTCCGGGTTCGAACGGAACTGAAGGCACTTCCTCCAATTAAGGGAAGAAGCCTTTGCAAATCCGGATATTCACTAATCACGTCCGAACTCCCCATCACAAAGGGTGATATAAATTTCTATACCGGAGCAACTCGGTGTAGAGACATTCGACAGATAATCCTTTCATTTTCGAAAATACCCGGTCTTCAACACCGTCTTCAAATGTAATCCCATTTCGTCGTATCATTATTCGTAATGAGTTTTATGACATAAAGTCCTCTCCCGGCTTAACCGAATAATGAGCACTTATTTTGAAAACAAATTCAAGTGCTGTTTCAAAGGCCAATATTGATAGTAGGTTATTTAACTATCAACAACATTCACAACAACCATCAAGCCTCAATGATTTCACAAATTGTTTATACTGATACGGTTATTTAACTATCAATCAATATTCACAACAACCATCAAATTTAAATAATCTCCCCAAATGATTTATTTTCAAAATATATTCGCAAGATATATTTTCACACTTCAACCCTTTGAAATCAATTTTCAAATCACTTTCCTTTTGCGGAATAAATTTCCAATATTATTTATTTCCACTGAAAATTTGCCAAGTCCAAATACTTTAAAATAATTTAAATTACTTATCCAAAAACATACTTGGAAACACTTAAAATAAAAATAACTTTAAACACTTATTTAAAATATTAGTTATGAAATTTTATACCAATATCTCCTATAAAACTCAAGTCCAAACTAATTTTAAAAATAGAATGATTAGATAGAGTGTAATTATTTAAATAACCATTTACTAAATCAAATACCAATTAAATCTTTAAAATAATCACTTCTATAATTTACTTAATAAATATCTACTTCAAAATTTTAAAAACAATTTAAGAAAAATATTTTTTTTTCCAAAAAAATTCTCTTTAAAAACAACTTAAAACTTTTAATTTATATTTGAAAGCTACATTGAAAACATACTCGGCTTTCTAGGGAAAATATACATTCCTTTTCAAAATAGTCCATTTAAATTAATTAATAAATCCTTCTTGATGTATTTCAAATTTATATCCTAAGTTCGTAAATTTTCTTTCCACACTTTTTAAAAATAACGAATGTTTATTTTTTAAAATAAATTTCTCTTTCTTTTGTAAATTCCCCTCGTTAATTTATATTTTCCAGATATCCCTAATATACGATTTTCAAATCGATTTCCAAAAATTTACTTTCGAACGCCAAATCGATTTTCAAATCAATTTCCTAAAGATTTATTTTCAAACACCAAATAAATTTTCAAATTGATTCCCAAATTTATCTCAAACACCGAACCAAATTCCAAATTGATTCCCAAATTTATTTCAAACACCAAATCAAATTCCAAATTGATTTCCAAATTTATTATCTTTTAAAACAAATTCCTTTATTTCTTCCAAACTATTTAAAATCCGAATTTTAAGTAAATTCTTTAACTTTTAAACAATATTACTCGAAATCCATTTACTAAAGTCTTTCTCCATATTTCAGAATTCGACAGGATTTGAAAAATCAACCTTTACCTTTTTAAAATTCCTTCTTTAAATTTATTCAATTCTTTAAAAAAAAATTACTTAAAATTTTCTACTTTAATTTTCAAAGAATCCAATTATATTTCCTGGTATTTTAAACACAAGAATATATTCGGCCAAACCATAGCCTTCAATATATTACAATCATCAATATAATCATTCACGGATTATTAATAATCACATCACAACATATAAAATAAATTCAACAATTTGAGGAATCCAATTGGATCCTTCCAATCCGTTTCCCTACATCCACAGATGTTAGCACAACAATTAAATACCAATTCCACTTCGAGGTGGAATATCGCGATATATGGGATTATATCATATCATCCACTATTATGCGGCGCATAAGGTCTCATCCGCTATATAATACGAGAAATCAATCACTCTAATACACACACACACACTCTATCACATCCAAACAATCAATCAAAAATTGGAATTCTAATTATTTCAATTGAGTGAGAAGATCGCACCTTTGTTTTATTTTGCAATCCATTTCCATTCTAGTTTGTTTTTCAGATCTTTTGACCTTGTATAAACATTATATAAATTTATTAATATTCGAACCAATCAAACAATTAAATTTCTATTTGATAATTTAAATTAACCAATGATTTTATTTTAAACTAATAATTTAAAATTTTAAACCAATTAATTTTCCTTTTAAAAAACTTTTATTTGGATACATTTATTTTTGTACATTTCGATGTAAATAATGAAGTAAGAAATTTCTTTACTGTAACTATGAGTCAACTCATTAAATTAAATTTTAAATAACATTAAATTAAAAATCTTAGTTACCTTAATTCATTCTGAAAATCAACCCCAACGAGCTTCGGCTCTCAATCCTAGTACGAGATTGTTGCCCGCGACGAACCCATCCTTACCACAATCAACAGGCCAGAGCCACCATCCTTCTAATCAACGTTTAGCACAAAAGAACATCGGCCTCCACTGTCGTCGCTTCAAGATGCTCACGAGAATGCTTACAGCCACCATCCTAAATCGCCTCGTTTTCCTCTCTTCGATGCCGAGCTTCACAGAATTGCGCGCACGAGCGTACGCTCCCCCCTTTGATCGTCGAGACGCAGCAATGCTCGTGAGTTTAATTGCGTGAATGGGTGATAAAGGAAAGTACGATTTAATTTTTTTTGGGAGGAGGGAAATAGGTTCGAAATCGACTGTAGTTTGGCCATGACTCTCTGATTTTGATTTTGAAATCGCCGCTTTAATTTTATTTACAGAGGTTTCAACCATTATTTATTATCGTTTTCGTTCTGATGAGTTTAATTTTGAAAAGAAGAAACAAGAAACTAGGCTTTCTTTTATTTATTTACTTTTTCTTTAAACACAAATGTGTGTCAAAAACAATCGCCAAGTGTTGAAGAAAGAAGAAATGTCAAAATTTCCTATTGAATGTGAATATATATAATTACATAAATATATTTAATTTTAAATTCAAATTTAAATTCAAATCGTCTCGATTATCGCAACTCATAATCTCGATCTCCTATCGAGGCGTGCCGCCAGGCGTTTCGTCAGGCTTTTGTAAGGTTATACCCCTATTCCGAACGCAATGGAAAAGGTTCCGAGTCCAAATTCGATCGTATAGAGAAGATAACTTTTTGGACACATTTATTAACTTAAATTTCGATATAGAATTCAACGTGTTTACCTACCAAACGGCCACACGACAACTCCAAATGCTACAAAAATTGAAATCCGATATAATACAATATTACGGATCTTATGTAACTAATTTCGTAGATTTTTGAGATTGTTCCTTGAAAGGCTATTTTTAAATGTCAATTTAAACGATATAATTTCAAAACTGATCAAAGCATTTCCAAATTTAATTATGAAGCTTCCATTATCTTCAGTATTATAAATATAAATTTTCCCAGGCCTTTGAAATATTTTTAATCAGCTTAAAAATCAAGATTCAATATTTTTACCCAATTTTCCTTGATCAAATTCAAAAATTTAATTGCCAAATAAACAGTGACATTTGAAATTCAAGTTATATTAACTTTCAAATATTTGAAATCAATTAAATATTCTAATTTCAAATGTCCAAAATTCTGGGTTGTCACAGGATGACCCTTATCCCGCGATATCCCCCACGAAGTGGGATTGGTATTTTACATTGTGCTAACATCTGTGGATGCATAGAAAACAGGTTGGAGAGATCCAACTGGATTCGTCAAAATGTTGAATTTATTTTATAAATAGCGATGTGATTTATTTGATGATCTGTGATAGATTATATTGATTATATTGGAGATTGAAATCATTGAATGCTATGCTCGCTGAATATATATATATATATATATATATATATATATATATATATATATATGAGAAATGAAATATATATATATATATATAAAGTTTTGATTTTTAAAGGAAATGAAAAGAAAATTCTTAAGTGAATAATTATTGGAAATTGGATAAATCAAGTAATAAATTTTAAAGGGAATTTAAAAACCAAGGAATCGGTTTGAAATCGATTTAGTGTTTTGGAAACTGTGATGTAAAGGAAATTGAGAAATGGAAATTTGTAAACTGGTTTATAAATGAAGTGGAATATTTATCAGTGCATAAATTTGGAAGTATAGATTCCGGTGGAACTTATAAGAAAATGTACAATTCATTTTAAAAAAATAAAAGGAGATTTTATTTTGGAAAGTATATTTTTCCTGGGAAACGAAGTACATTTCAAGAAAAGATTTCAAATTATAAACTAGAAGTTTAAAAATGTTTTTTTAGAATGTTTTAGAAAATTTATTATTTTAATTACTTTTAAGAGAAAAGCAAATATTTATTTAAGTTAATTATGGTAGTTAATTATTTTTCAAAAGTAAATTAGTATTATGATTTTTAAAAAGGAAGTTTAAACATAAATATTTGGTATAATAACTTTATTTTAAAAGGAAATTTTGGTTTATGTTTTACTCGGAAACTCTTATAAATTTCTTAAGTATTATCTTTATTTAAGTAATTTTAGTAGCCTTAATGTAAATAATTTAAGTATATATTTTAGAAGCGATTATAAGGAGATGTGAAATGTGTTTTAAAAATAAAAGTGGTTTTATTTTTAAAGTGTTGGAAGAAATTTACGGGATTGGGACACAAATTAAATTGGGATAAATCGATAAGGACTTATTAGCCGATCAAATGGACTGTTTTGGAATAGAAGTGCATTTCCTGAAAGGCCAAGTATGTTTTCAAAGCAGATTTTTAAGTATAAGTTAAAAGTTTTAAAGCTGTTTAAAAAATATCCTAGAGGAATTTATAATTTAAATTGTTTAAGATTTTAAAGTGAATATTTATTATTTTAGTTATAGTAGTAACTATTTTAAAGGTTAAACTAGTATTATGATTTAAAGGATAGTTACTTAATTTTTATACTTTATATAAATAACTTTAATTTTTTAGGTAGTTTTGGCTAAGTTTTACTTGAAAATTATTATGGAATTTCATAACGATTATTTTGAATAAAGTCTTTTAAGTAGTTTTAATTTTGAAATGTTTTAAAGTATATTTATCTTTGGATAAAGTGATTTAAATTATTTAAAATCTAAGTTATTAGGACTTGGTGCTTTCCAGTAGAAATAAAACAATTGTTTGGATTATTGTGTGATTTGATAGTTAAATAACCGACTATAAATATTGGCCAATGCGCTGATCATTTTGAAGAGTCTGGAATCGAGATTAATTTTCTAAAAACCACTTCGATCCGGTTTGAATGTCTTCGTGAGGAAGACAAGAGCTTGGAGCCAAAGATGAAGCAGTGAAGCGCAAGGGCTAATCGCTACTAATCCTGAGGATAATTCCAAAATGATGTAGTAGGAATAGTGCCTTTGATTCTGTTTGGACCCGGAATGGACTTGTATGGATGAATGCTATCAGAACATCGTCAATAGGATGATGAACATTCTAAGTGAATGTGTGCTAAATAGGTAACGCTTAACCTCGAGCTTCATCAACCGAGAATGGCTAAAACAAGGGAGGTGCAGCAAGGCTAAGTGGCTAGCAACCAATTATGGTAAGGTCATCCCTGTCTAGATGTCCATTTTTATTAGGCTGTGTGGACGGTTGCTGATCCCAACTGCGGGGTGATCTTATTGGACTATCCAGTATGGGGTAGCTCCGGTCTTGTGTAGCAGGGGATCAGGGTGGATCCTCGGTACTCTGAACTAGACCAAGTACTGTGATAGGCGGTACCCCAGCATCCCTGCCGTTGTATGGAATCCAATCTCCAATAAGCGCCTACATGGTTTTGATTGTGCCCAACTATTGCTGAAACATGAGATGTAAGCATTTCAGCTAGATTCTTTTTACTTTCTATAGACACTATTATAATAGACGAATTTGATAAAAATGTTTTGGTTATCGTAAGGCAAAAACCCAACATGCTTATTTGTGGAGTGGCCTTACGAGATACCTTTTATTTCAAAGGATTTTGGAAACTTTAATAATCCAATTGAATGTGTTTTCTCATGCTAGTTTTCCAGACTGACTCGAGTGTTATTTTACTATAATGATCGGGTCAGACCGAGTATTATAGAATACAGGAAAGGATGATGTGGCGAGATGTATCACATGTATTTGATGTATATTCCACCGTGTATGATTAACTGCATAGTCAGTTTTTGTGAGGACAGGTTTTAATAACTGTCCAGTTGTGCGCTATGAATTTTGTTGCACTCTGATGATGTAATGTATAAAATAGAGATCATTCTTTTGTTTAAAGACAGTCATTTATCTATCATATATTGTTCCGCTGCGATTGTGAGATTTTAATATTGTTTTCTATTTTCTTCTTCTACCTCCTTCTTCTTTCCCTTACGGTCTAGTTTTTCCGTCATTCGATTATTCGGCATTCAATACAGTGGATGTATTGATGTCGATTTTCAGGCATCAAAAGTCGGGTCATTATAGTGGTATCAGAGCTGAAGGTTAAGCGAGAACCTTGGCTCCGATAGGTATTACTTATTAGGATTGAGTCAATAGTACTCTAGAATGAGTTTGAGTGTATTGATAGATATGGGTGCATATTTGTTAATGAATATAAAAAAATTGTTTTTATATTGTGTCGACTTATCGGTTGAGTGTTTATGGATTTTGGTCGATATATGGGATGTCATGTCATCTATAAGGGTTTCTAAACTCTTAAAAAAGATAAACCGACATAGTATATTTTTAAAATGGGTAAATGAAATAATTTTGCCCAAATTATTTTTGTATATAAAAGAAATAATTTTTGTAAATTATTATAAGTATATATGGTTGCTTGGTTGTTAGAGAATGATATAATAAATTATTATCATTGTTAAGTGGAAACTGAAATAAGGAAATGAAATTATAACCAAAGGTTAAGGAATAAATTTATAGAACAGAATGGAATTTGCATTATAAATGTGATTTATAATTAAAATGAAATAAAAATTCTAGAGTATTATTTGAATATGAATTAAAAGGGATTTGGAATTAGAAATTTTAGAAATTAAATTCCTTTGGGTTTGAAAATGGGTTTCAAAAGTTTTGGAGAAATAATAGTGGTATTATTTCATAAATATTTTTGAATTCGATTTGAAATCTGGTGAGATTTGGAATTAGAAATATTTGGAAATGTTTTTAAAAGAGTGAAAGCACTAAACTCTTTTCGGTCGCTGGGAAATAATTCCGATGATGATCGCGACATCATCGGTGTTCATTCTCGAGTTTCCAGAGAGGAATTGCTTCCAAATTGTTTTAAATTGGAGATGTTTGCAAAACTGGGTTTGATTTTAAAATTCAAAAGATAATTTGATATGCAAATCAATTTGTGTATAATTGATTTCAAAAATGATTTTGAAATGTTGGGTAATTGTTTAAAAGACTCTGGAATGTTATTTAAAATGCTATAGAATATAAATAAGTTAGAAAAGTAAGTCAATTAAATGAAGTAAATTAAAAGATTAGTGCATGAAATGAAAATAAGTTGGAAACTTATATAAGCTTAAAATTTGAATTTAACTGGAAGATAATTGAATCTAGTTAAGTAAGAGTGAATTGGAGGAAAAAATCTAAGTAGACTAAATGGAATGGCTATTGGAATAAAATTTATTAAATTGAAATAAATTTGTGAATGAACGAGTTAATTTAAATTTGTAAATGGAAACTAGTCAAGTTGGACTAAATAAAATGAAGGATTGAAAATAAAATTAGTAAGTAAACAATTTGATTCATTTGGGTAAGCAAATGAATTGGATTTGCATATTGGGATGGTATTTAATTAAATTGTGTAAAGTAAAGTGAAGTTGTAGAATTAATTCGAAGGGACTAAAATAATTTAAGTTTGGAATAAATTCCATTTGGATTTAAAATAAATTAGTAAGTGGAACTAACTAAAGAAATGATTAATTAAATATGGTTTGAAATAAGATGAATAGAATTCAATATTGAAAAATGAAAGGTAAACTAAAATGGGAGATCCAATTTGAATAAAAATAGATAAACTTCTGTGGTGAAGTGGAAATAAATATAAGAGGTTGTATAAAATATTTATGGTGAACTTAAAAAATGGAGGTGGAATTCTTAAATAAATTTGAAATTGAGAAATATATTCTAAGTAGTATTTGAATGAAGGATAAGTAAAGCTGTGAAAAGAATAAGGGAATAGAAATCAGAATAAATGTGAATAAAAAGAATTGATATAGTTAATGATCAATTGAGATAAATACATAGGATGCACGTATATTACTTTATTCGCATAGCGATTTGATCTAGTTTCGAGCATAGAATTTCGAGATAGTTATATCGATCCGAGCTGGCATTTTCACTCGATTTTCAACGGCGAACCCTGGATATGGATTTTGGTTGGTTCTGGAAATTTTCTGTCAAGGAACTAGATCTGAGTCCGAACTAGGGAGTCGGATGAACGATACTAGTTCGGAAGTGAAATTGCGTGATCGAGTGAGCGATCGAATTAGGTATTGTATACGGACGATATATGTGCATCGTACGGACTCGAATGAAATAGATATTGAAACTGGTGTAAAGAAATAAATAAAATTATTTTGGATGATGTGATTGGATATTATTACTAAGTAGAATATACAGGTGTTTGAAAGGAAATTGGGATTTTTGATTTCAGAAGATAAATTTAGATTCCCCAAAAAAAAACATATGTATTTAAATTGTATATGAAATTCGATGATTTTCTAGTCTAGCCACTTGACTTTTGTTTCCTTTGAAATTTTGGGGCCCGAAGAGGCATTTTGTAGTCGTACCGATCTAGCCGCGTAAAGGAGACGCTGGCGAAATTTTTCAAAAATTTAGGGACTTATCAAAATTTTGGGAAAATTTTGATAATTTAAAGTTTGGTTTTGAATGGTTGAGTAAGTACTTTTGTTTGGAATTTATGGGTGGGTTTGGGGAATTAGTTAGAGTAATAAGTGTATTCTTAATAAAAGGTTTTGGAAAGTTGTGAAAAATAATTTGGATTGGAAAATAGTTAACGGGTTGTGATCATTCATCCTAATTAGTAATTTCGGGGACGAAATTATTTTAAGGGGCGAGGAATGCGACGATCCAGAATTTTTGATATTTGAAATTGGGATATTTAATTGATTTTAAGTATTTCATAGTTAATTTTTAACTTGAATTTCAAATATCGCTATTTATTGGATAATTTAAATATTGAATTTAATAATTGAAAATTGGGTAAAATAGGGAATCTGGAGTTTCAAGCCTGTTAAAAATATTTTAAAGGCTTGTAAAATTTATATTAATAGTATTGAAGATAATGAAAGCTTTAAATTTTAAATTTAAAAGCGATTTGTCAAGTTTTAAAAATATATCATTTAAATTGATATTTAAAAATAGCCTTTCGAGGCATAGTCTCGGATTTCGACGAAACTAGTTCCATTAGATCCGTAATAGTGTATTATTATCGTATTTCAAATTTCGTAATGTTTGGATTTGTCGTGTGATCGTACGATAGGTAAACACGTAGAAATCTATATCGAAATTTCAATATAATAACTGGGTCCAAAAAGCTATCTTCTCCATACGATCGAATTAGGACTTGAAACTTTTTCCATTGCGTTCGGAATAGAGGTATAACATTGTAAACGCCTAGAGGCATGCCTCGATAGGAGGTCGAGATTTTGACTTGCGTAATTTGAAACGATTTGAAATTTAAATTCAAATTTAAATTTAAATTTAATGTATATGTTTACTTTAAATTAACTATAGGCACATCCAACATTTGTCCACCCAGAGGACACGTTTCCTGCATCTTCTAACATGCGTCATCTCTAAAAAATTAAAATAAAATTGTCTTGTTTAAAATTCGCGTCTTCCCCAGCATTTCGTTTATTTTCAAAACAAGGCAGATCTATTTCATCCTCCCTCTACTCGAAATCCCCTCTTCATCTTTTCAATTCAATCGGAATCACGGTTCCAATCAAAATAATTTTCCCCTCTTTCTATTCGAACTGATATTCGAAGCACACAAAAAAATCTTTCAGAGTTCGAGTTCGTTCGTCAAAATTTACCAGGCTAGGGGGTGACTCAAGGCGACAAGGCGATAAGAAGAGGTGGTGATGGTCGGCGCATTCGTGAGCATGCAAAGGAGGATGACAGAACAACAGTGGATTCAATCTAATCGAGAAAAGGCATCTCGTGTGTACTGGGTAAGGCAGAGGTTAGCGTTCGAAGTGGTGATCACATGGGGCCAAAAGGGCGAAGGACAAGGCTTGGTTAGGGTTGCGGCGACCTTCGATTGATTGGGCGCTGGATTTAGATGTCACGACCAAAGAGTTAGGCAGCGAGGTATTCTTTTATATTTTATTTTAATAAATTATATACATATATTTATATACAGAGAAGAATATGAAGATAAATATATAGATATACACAGATTGAAAATATATGTAAAGTTTAAAACGGAAAATTATTACAGTGCGGTATTAATCAATTCTGCAGTTTATTTTTATTCTTCATTTTCAATTATTATTTAAAAAATATACATATATAGATGGAAGAAATTAAATTATGTAAGGTTGAAAAACAGAAACTTTTATCTACAGAAAGAATATAAATAGGTAGGATTTTTATCTATAGTAGGATATAAAACAAACTATTTTGTTTCAAGCTAAAGATTTATATATATGTGTGTACAGCAAAGAAAAAGTATAACATATATATTTATATGCACATGCCTATTTTAATTTAATTATATATATAGGTAAATAGGAAGATTTTATACAGAAAAGATTTTGAAAAATATATATTGGATTTTGGGAAATATAGAAATGGTAAATGTTATAGAGTTTATAAAAAAATCTAATTTTATTTTTTTAAATCTATATAGGTTATTTTAGTATATGTAAGTTCAATGGAAAATTAGTTTAAATTAAAATGCTAATGGATTGTTCGATTAGTTAAAAAATTAATAAACCATACAATGTTTGTTACAAGGTCCAAAATCGTGAAGAAAACAAGCGAGATGGATTGGGTCGAAAATAAGTGAGTTAATCTCAATCATTTGGATTACCATTTAAATTTAAATATTTAAATTTAAATTATTGGTTGAATGATTGAATTGTCTGCATGTGATATTATATATAATAGTGTGTGCATGTGTGTGTGTGTGTGTGTTAGAACCTCAATTGTTGGATTTTAATGATAACAACGATACAATTGCGTCAATGAATTTCTAAGCTAATATGCAGGTACATAGCATCAAAAAGAGATATTCAAATACGTTCAAAATGAAGATACACAGTACAAAAGAATGAAAGAATGTATACAGAGATATAAGAAGAGATATATACGATAGAGACAAGACGAAGGTGACAAACAAAGTTTTATTAGTCATAGAGTGTAGTGTCTAGAGTTTAAAAATGTTAAAATCTTCTCCAAATGATATATACACATATACATTCATATTTTAAATGAAAAATCAAGTTTTCAAAAAATTGCATGGAGCGGTGCACGAACCCGGGTCATTAATTTAGAAGGCAAGTGCTCCAACCAAATGAGCTATGATAATCTTTGTTACAGACTAAATTCAGACATCTGAATAACTTCATTCAGACGTCTGAATGCTGAAACCTGAATATTGTTTCACAATTTCAGACGTCTGGATGAAAATTTTCAGACGTCTGAATAAGGCCAGAAATAGCCTATTTCCTTGCTGTTTGCGTTTCAACTTAATTCAGAAGTCTGAATTATTCAATTCAGAAGTCTGAATATTGTTTAATGCAAATTCAGAAGTCTGAATATTGTTTAATGCAAATTCAGAAGTCTGAATTATTCAATTCAGAAGTCTGAATATTGTTTAGTGCAAATTCAGAAGTCTGAATTATTCAATTCAGAAGTCTGAATATCTACAATGGCTATATTTTCAAATAGGCACTTCCTTTCATGAAGAGATGCGTCCTTCATTTCAATAGATATGACCATATCTCTTCATGATAACTCTTCACGAACAAATGCACCTATTTATAATTTATATACACACATTAGAATCATGTTTCCATAACAAGAATTCAATTTATTCTTACTCTACTCTCATATTCTTTGATTTTAATACTCTTGTGCATTCAATATCATACAAATTCATTCTATTACTTCCTTATTCTTCACATATTCATATATATATATATATATCATCAAGGAGAAGATTATAGGAAAATTGTACTTAATTGACTTATCAGTGTTATTTGAGAACACACTACAGTCGGATACATTTGTTATTTGTAAAGAAGTCCTGTTCGGTTGCTCAGGTAGTTGAAGTCCTATTCGCTTGCTTAGGCGGGTGAAGTCCTGTTTGGTTGCTCAGGCAGTGTAAACCTGTTCCTCCGGGTTAAGTGAGGGTTGTTGCAGTTGAAATTCCAGAAGGAGTCTGGGACTGGACGTAGAACGGGAAGTTCGAACCAGTATAAAAATTCCTGGTGTGCTTGTTTTATTTTTTATTTACTTTGCTATTATCATCTGTTTCTGCATTTAGATTTAGTTATATTCCATATTTGTCGATCCTAAGTAATAACTTGCATTATTAGTTATTTTCAATATATATATATAAATATATTACAGTGATTGATTCCCGCATTATATAGTGGATAAGACCCTATGCACCCCACGTAATAGCGAATGACCCTTATACCATGATATCCTCCACGAAGTGAGATTGGTATTTTATATTGTGCTAACATCTTTGGATGTAGGGAAAACAGGTTGGAGGGATCCAACTGGATTCCTCAAAATGTTGAATTTATTTTATATACAGCAATGTGGTTTATTTGATGATCTGTGATAGATTATATTGATTATACTGGTGATTGAAATTATTGAATGCTATGCTTGGCTGAATATATATATATGGGTATTTTAAGAAATGAATATATATATATATATATTGATTTTTAATGGTAATGAAAAGAAAAATTCTTAAGTAAATAATTATTGGAAATTGGATAAATCGAGTAATAAATTTTAAAGGGAATTTTGAAACCAGGGAATCGGTTTGAAATCGATTTAGTACCTTGGAAACTGTGATTTAAAGGAAAATGAGAAATGGAAATTTGTAAACTGGTTTATAAATGAAGTGGGATATTTATCACTGAATAAATTTGGAAGTATAGATTCCGGTGGAATTTATAAGAAAAGGACGATTCATTTAAAAAAACAAAAGGTGATTTTATTTTAGGAAGGACATTTTTTGTGGGAAACGAAGTATATTTCAAGAAAAGATTTCAAAGTATAGACTAGAAGTATTAAAAATATTCTTTTGACTGTTTTAGAAAATTTATTATTTTAATTACTTTTAAGAGAAAAGTAAATATTTATTAAGTTAATTATGGTAGTTAATTATTTTTAAAAAGTAAATTAATATTATGATTTTTAAAAAGGAATTTTAAACATAAATATTTGGTATAATAACTTTATTTTAAAAGGAAATTTTGGTTTAAGTTTTACTCAGAAACTCTTATAATTTTTTTAAGTATTATTTTTATTTAAGTAATTTTATTAGCCTTAATGTAAATAATTTAAGTATATATTTTCGGAGAGGAGATGGGAAATGTGTTTTAAAAATAAAAGTTGTTTTATTTTAAAGTGTTGGAAGAAATTTATGAGATTGGGACGTAAATTAAATTGAGAGAAATCGAGAAGGATTTATTAACCGATTAAATGGACTATTTTGGAATAGAAATGTATTTCCTAAAAGGCCAAATATGTTTTCAAAGCAGATTTTTAAGTATAAGTTAGAAGTTTTAAAGTTGTTTAAAAGAATGTTCTAGAGGAATTTATTATTTAAATTTTTTTTAAGATTTTAAAGTAAATATTTATTATTTTAGTTATAGTAGTAATTATTTTAAAGGTTAAACTAGTATTATGATTTAAACGATAGTTACTACATATTTATACTTTATACAAATAACTTTTATTTTAAAGGTAGTTTTGGCTAAGTTTTACTTGAAAATTATTATGGAATTTCATAACCATTATTTTGAATAAAGTCTTTTAAGTATTTTTTATTTTAAAATATTTTAAAGTATATATATATCTTTGGATAAAGTGATTTAAATTATTTAAAATCTAAGTTATTAGGACTTGGTGCTTTCCAGTAGAAATAAAACAATTGTTTGAATGATTGTGTGATTTGATAGTTAAATAATCGACTATCAATATTGGCCAATGCACTGATGGTTTCGAAGTGACCGGGATCGGGATTAATTTCCCAAAGACCACTTCGATCCGGTTTGAACGTTTTCATGAGGAGGACAAGAGCTTGGAGTCGAAGATAGAGCAGTGAAGTGCAAGGGCTAATTGCCACTAATCCTAAGGATAATTCCAAAATGGATGTAGTAGGAATAGTTCATTCGGTTCCGTTCGTACTCGGAACAGACTTGTATGGATGAATGCTATCAGAACATCGTCAGGAGGACGATGAGCATTCTAAGTGAATGTGTGCTAAAATGGTAACACTTAACCTCGAGGCTCATCAACCGAGAATGGCTAAAACAGGAGAGGTGCAGCAAGACTAAGTGGCTAGCAACCAATTACGGTAAGGTCATCCCTGTATAGATGTCTCTTTTTATTCGGCTGTGTGGACGGTTGCAGATGCCAACCGCGGGATGATCTTATTCGGATTATCTAGTAAGGGGTAGCTTTGGTCTTGTGTAGCATGGGATCAGGGTGGATCCTCGGTTCTCTGATCTTGACCAGATACCGTGACGAAAAGTACCCCAGTAGCCCTGCCATTGTATGGAATCCAATCTCCAATAAGCGTCTGTGCAGTTTTGATTGTACCCAACTATTGCTGAAATGTGGGTGCAAGCATTTCAGTTAGATTCTATTTTACTTTCTATAGACATTATTATTATATCATATGAATTTGATAAAAATGTTTCGGTTATCGTAAGGCAAAAACCCGACATGTTTATTTGTGGCGTGGTCTTACGATATACCTTCGATTTCAGATTTTGGAAACTTTAATAATCCAATTGAGTATGTTTTCTCACACTGGTTTTCCAGACTTACTCGGGTGTTATTTTACTATAATGCTCTGGTCAGACCGAGTATTATAGAATACAGGAAAGGATGCTGTGGAGCTCAGGAGACGAGTTGGATAACGAGACGTATCACATGTATTTGATGTATATTCCGCCGTGTATGTTTAACTGCACAGTCAGTTTTTGTGAGGACATGTTATGATAACTGTCCAGTTGTGTGCTGTGAATTTTGTTGTTCTCTGATGATGTAATGTATAAAACAGAGATAGTTCTTTTGTTTAAAGATCAGTCATTTATCTATTATATCTTGTTCCGCTGCTATTGTGAGATTCTAACATTGCTTTCTATTTTCTTCTTCTACCTCCTTCTTTCCCTTACGATCTAATTTTTTTCGGCATTCGATTATTTGGCATTCAATACAGTGGATGTATTGATGTCTATTTTCGAACGTCGAAAAATCGGGTCATTACATGTTTGAAGTATATTATGCTGGTTTATTTTAATTCATACGCATATGCATTTGCACGGTTTTGATGTAAAACCGAGCATCTTTGATTTCAGATTACCATATAAAATTTTATGTTAAGTAAAACATGATTTTGGAGATGGGTTATAAATTTTAGAATTTTCCAAGCTATGGAAAATTTATTATGACTTTTTGATGAAAACATGATGTAATTGGGTTTAAAAATTTGTTTGGAATATTTCAGGAAGAAATTTGGTCTAAAATTTTAATTTGTTTGATTACATGATGAAATCAAATTTCTATGATTTTCTGGCCTTTTTTATAATAGATTTACTAGGGAAAATAAATTATTTTAAAAGGACTTTTTTGAAATAACTTGTTTTTGTATATGGAAGGGCTTAAACGTTACATTTTTATGGTTTTGATCTGATGAAAATGCGGCAGTTTTATAGGTAAAGTATTTGAAACTTTTTTATGGCAACCAACCATTGTTTTACAAATAGGCAAGTTGTTATAAACTAATTACTAAAAGTCGCAACAATTCAGTCTTTAACCCCAAAAAAGGGTGTTTCGCCTCAAATAGTAATTATCTTTCGAACCCTTTGATTTTGCAACGTCCCAGTCGAAACCAACATAGTCAAAACCATCAATATCGAAACGAATAAACAAGATATAACTTGGATGGTATGCAGTGGATTGGAAGGAGGGAGGAAGCCTTAGTGTCGAATGGTTAGCTTCTGATGGGGTCAAAACCCTACTTTGTTTTCATAAGTTGAAGTCTTGCCTTGCTTTACTTAAAGTTTTTGACACAGTCTAAACACATGCTTTCGAAAGGGTTATATAATTAATTTTAGAAGAAGTTTGTCATATTATGTTAAGTATTAGTTTTCGAAGGGGCATTTTTTTCCTTAAACAAGAGCTTTGGAAAGGATAGGTTCTGACCCAGTCGAAACCTGGCCGCTATGCTACCTTTCGACTGTGACACTTACGAAAGGTTATCTCTGTTTTAACCAATGTTAAGCCGCTTCCTAATTTCTTTTGAAAGGGGTTGAGGGTTTCAAAGATGATGGATTCGAAAGGGGGTTTCGACTCAGATTTTTGAAGTTTTAATTTTTAAAGGTTTTTGTTTCGACTAAGATGGTTCCACATCATCAACTTTTTCCGAAATTAATTTTGTTGGTTACGAAAGAGATAGTTTCATATAACCACTTTGCCCCCAAATGATGTTTCTAAAGAGCAAAACCAATACTTTCGAAAGGGCACTTTATGTGTTTTGGAACTACATTTTAGAAAATGTTTTCTTGATTCCTTCAAAAGGTATCATTGGTTTCGAAAGGTATATATTTATAGTTTTGAAAAGAGGTTTTCTACGCTTTCGAAGGAGGTCATCCAGTAGTTTCGAAAGATATTTTAAAAGTTTCAAAACAAATAACCCATTCTCATTTTTAAATGAAAAAACCATGGCATAAATAAAGATTTTGGAAATATTCACATTGTTATTAACCTATAACTGCATTTTGGGGAGGGGGCAGAATAACCGGTTAGACTGACCAAGCAGTGAATATAACTTAACAGATGTTAAAATCTTAATTAAAGATATTGACATGGGCCAATAGGTTTATAGCAAGCCCATGAAAACTGTATGTTATTGGCAGGGGCCAATAGGTTCATAGTCTGCCTATGAAAACTATGATTTGATACTGGCAGGGGCCAGTAGGTTTGTAGTTATCCCATGAAAACTATTCCGGATTAAGATATTGACAATCAGTCAATAGGTTTCTAGTTAGCCCATAAAAACTAGGGTAAGAGATAAGATATTGGAGTTATCTATAGGTTCTTAGTGATCTCATGAAAACTATGATATTAGACAGATAGTCTATAAATATTTAACAGGTTAATAGTAATTCTAGAAACTATAATTGAGATAGATAGTCAGAATGAAGGGGGACGGGTAATCCAGACTTGATTTACTTGTATTTCATATCATCATCACGTTTCTGAAATGCTATGTTTTAACCATTGTGAATGTAGGAGCATAGTATATGATTTTATAGAGGTTTTGGGATACTAGTGAGGGTAAGACCCGTTCCGCTAAGTGGTGTGGTCTCACTAGATATCTAAATAGTTTGAGATGGTAAATTATTATTCATACCAGGCTTTACGTATGGATCAAAGTTTTTCTTTTCCTCTTAAACTCTCGGGTACTCAATTGACTTTAAGTAGGTTGAGAGTCAAGGTCTCCAAGTGTTCTTTTAGACGAACAAAGCTTCCGAGGACGTGTAGGAGAAAAAATTGTTATTAGAGTTCTTTCATTTTCACTGTGTATTTTATTTGCAAAGGCAAATTGTTTTCTTGCCTATCTATCTACTCTGATCCACCAAGGGGCACCTTCATTTGTCGCTCTTGGCATATTTTGTAATGATTATATGTTATCTGAATGTGACTAAGAATTGGGATTACGTTATCAATTTGGAATATTTTGAAATGGAATGTGGAACTTGTTTTGCTGTTTAATTTTATTCATATTATTTTATTTCTATGTATCCATGTATCTAATATCGTCGTGTTTGGTCGTCGAGGATTAATAACTATGGATGACTGTAGCATCTGTAGCCTTTAGTTTTGCGCCTCCAAGTAGAGGGATGTTACAAGTTGATATCAGAACATAGATTTATGAAACTTTAAAAGAAATTTAAATCTAAAAGATTTTTCAAGCATAATCCAACGAATCAGATAATAAGAATGGGGTTTGGGTTAACTTCGTAGTAACGTATTTTTATTTGCTATATATAGTTACATATATAAAAGTACGTGTTGCTTCCTCTTTTAGACCATTCTTCAGTTCTTACTAAGGCTCGTATGCAGATTTGCGAGAAAGGAGATATGGAAGAAGGAAACGGAAGAGGAAATCTCCATGAAAGAAGCACCACAACTAGTGGGAATACTCGACCTACTACCAGAAGAAACTCGGGTCGACCGGCTAACACTGGCAACCAAAATGCTGAAGCCAATGTCGGTGCTGGAAATGCACCAGTAGATATGGGGGTGATGTATCAGTTCTTTGTCGGTTTGACGCAAGCTAGAGCTGTTGCTGGTGTTGCTGGAAATGTAGGAGGAATCCTGTGGCTCCAGATAGGAATATTGCCTTGCTGAGTAGAGATTACACTAGTCTGGGTGGGAAGCCGTTCTTTGGAATAAAGAGTGCTGCTTCAGAATTGGTTGTTGCACTATGGCCATATATTTATTGATTTAAGACTGAATGATGAACAAAAGAGAAGGTTGGCCTCTAAACAATTGCAGGGGTCGGCACTACATTAGTGGAATAGTGTCATTACCGGAGTTTCGAAAGAGCAGTTAACTTAGGCTGATTTTAAAACAAGATTTGAGCAGAAGTTTGTATATGAGTTTGCCAAGTATGAGTTGATGAGGAAGTTTATGGATTTAGTGCAAGGAGAGATGTCAGTAGTCGAGTATGCTACTAAGTTTGAAGAGGTGTCTAGATATGGATATGCTATTATAGATACTGGCATAATGAGAACTTCATTCAGGGATTAAGACCCGAGCTTGCTTGAAGGACCATGATACATGTCTGTGATCCTTGTAATATAGTGGTGGAGATGGCCATTCGCCATGAGGAATTACTTGTTGATTTTGCTAAGGAGAAACCGGTAGACACCCAGGGTTCTCAAGGGAAGAAGAGGAAGTTCTTTAAAAAAAAGGGAGCCCAGAAGAGAGATACTGCTACGAAATCTACGGTCGAGGTAGTTTTCTATAAGTGTGACAAGAAGGGTCACTTCGCTAATGACTGTCGGTCAGGAAATGGGAAAAAAACTGCGAGTAAGAAGAATGTGAAATACTTCAATAGTGATCAAGTTGGGCATGACAAGAATCAATGTCCAAAGCCAGTTGGGAGGACAAAGGAATTTTTTTTGCTATAAGACCTGCTAGACCTAACGCAGTTGACAAAGGAAAGACTGTGATGGAAGGTATGCTTCTGATTCAGAGTATTCCAGTTAGAGTACTTTTTGATATTGATGCATCACATTCATTTATATCTCGGTGTTTGGTTAATAGATTATGTTTAGAGCCCACCTACCTTGTTATTTCCCTAAGGGTTGGGAATCCAATAGGAGGATATGCAACTCTAGGGTTGAGATGTGACCAGTTAGAGCTTGACTTGTTAGGTCAGAAGTTTACCTGCAATTTGCATGTTACCGATTTCATAGATTTCGGAATCATTTTGGGTATGGATTGGTTGGGTAGGTTTGAGGCTAGAATATTTTGCCAGAATAGGAAAATATCACCGAGACACCCTGATAGTCATAACTGAGTGATATTCTCAGTAAACAATACTGATCGGAGTGCTTTGCTTAATGCTATGGAGGTAGAAAATGAGTTAAGTCGGGTTCGGGTAGCAAGAGAGTTTACAAATGTCTTTGAGCTGGTCACTGGACTACCACGTAAAAGGGCTGTTGAGTTTAGAATAGATCTTGTGCCTGCAGCTGAACCTATAAGTGTACCATCTAGCAGGATGACACCAACTAAGATGAAAGAATTGAAGGTGCAGCTAGTGGATCTTGAAGGAAGGAATTTTATTAGACCAAGCAGTTCGCCTTGGGTAGCGGCCACGGTGTTCATAAAGAAACCAGATGGGTCGTTAAGTATGTGCATTGACTATCGCAAGTTAAATGAAAGGAAAATTAAGAATAAGTATCCTTTGCCAAGAATAGATGATTTGTTTGATCAGTAGGTGGAGCTAGAGTGTTTTCCCAATTGGACTTGGTGACATGTTTCTATCGATTAAGAGTAGCGAAGGACAGTATTCCCTTGACAACATTTCGAACTCGGTAAGCTTCATATTAGTGGTTGGTGATGCCATTTGGTTTAACGAATACACCTACTTTCTTTATGGATTTGATGAACAGAGTTTTTCGAGAGTATTTGGATAAGTTTATATTGATTTTTATAGATGTCATTCTAGTTTACTCTATAAATGAGAGAGAGCATGAAGTTCATCTTAGAGTGGTACTTGAGACGTCGAGGTAGAATCAGCTAAAGGCGAAGTTTACCAAGTGTCATTTCTGAAAGAAATAGGTAAATTTTCTCCATCACATGGTTTCCCGAAAAAGATTGTCTGTCGATTCAGATAAGATCGAAGTTGTGAATAACTGGAGGAGACTAGAGACGGTGACTGAGATCAGGAGTTTTCTTGGACTTGCTAGCTACTACCGCAGATTCGTTAAGGATTTTTCACGGATAGTAGAATTCTTAACTAAGCTAACAAGGAAGGACGTTAGATTTGTTTGGTCCGACAAATATGAGGGGGCATTCCTTAAGTTAAAGCATTTGTTGACCAATGCACCCATGTTAGTAGTTCTAGAAGGAAATCAAGAATTGGTGGTGTATACTGATGCACGTGGAACTGGATTAGGAGCGATGTTGACGCATAATGGTAAAGTCATTGCCTATGCATCTAGGCAGCTTAGACCACATAAAGTTAGATATCCTACTCATGATTTGGAGTTGACGGCTGTGATCTTCGCCTTGAAGATTTGGAGACATTATCTCTTAGGGGAGAGGTTTGAGCTGTATACCGATCATATATCTTTATGGTGCTTATTCTCTCAGAGGGAATTGAATATGAGACGGCAGAGGTGGCTGGAGTTTTTTGCTGCATATGATTTTGGTATAGAATATACACCAGGAAAAGGTAATAAACTAGCTGATGCTCTTAGCAGAAAACATCAGAATGTGGTGTTATCCATGTTGGCAGAGTGGAAAGATTTAGAAGCTTTAGTCAGTTACGACGTGTAGTTAAGATCGGCTGCTGGTTCTAGTCAATGTACTGCCAGGTTGTCTTGTTTAGAGGTCTAACAAGTATTGATTGAGAAAATTGCTTCTAAATAGAAGGAGGATCCAGTATTAGCTGAAAAGTTCAGAAGGCTGAAGGTTGGGATGGAGATTGATGATTTAAAGGATTTTAGCGTTGACCATAAAGGATGGCTAAGAAAGAAGGAATGGTTGTGTGTCCTGAATGTGGAGGACTTAAGGAAAGAAGTGCTAGGAGAATGTCATCGGTCCAAGTTTACGATTCATCCTTAAGGGACCAAGATGATCATGATATGAAAAGGAGATTCCATTGGGAAGGCATGAAGAGGGATGTTGGCTTGTGAGTTAAGTAGTGTGCAAACTGTCAACAAGTGAAAGCTGAACATCAGAAACCAAGTGAGTTGCTTCAGCCTTTAGAGGTTCCAATTTGGAAATGGGATTCAATATATATGGATTTTATAGACGGGTTGCTAAGGTCAAATAGAGGTAATGAAAGTATATGAATTATAATGGACAGATTGACCAAGAGTGTCCATTTCGTTCCAGTTATGTCAACCAGAATGACACCTATTTTATCTAAGCTGTTGCCGAAGAACATAGTTAGACTGCATGGAGTTCATAGTAGTATAGTCAGTGACAGAGATGATTTGTCCATTAGTGAATTCTAGAAAAGTCTACAGGAAGTGATAGGTACCAAGCTTAAAATGAGTTCTGTGTATCCCCCCTAGACAGATGGCCACATAGAGAGAGTCAACAAAGTACTCGAGGATCTACTAAGAGCTTGTGTACTAGACTTTGGTGTATCTTGTGAGGATCACCTACATTTGGTTGAGTTTTTTTATAATGGGTATCAGACTAGTAAGAGTGGAGCCATTTGAAGCTTTGTATTGAAGACCATGCAAATTGCTAGCATGTTGGTTGAAGAGTGGAGACAGGTTAATCTTAGGTCCAGATTTGATCAGAGAGGCATCGGAGAAGATTGAGTTAATCCAAGGAAGGATGAAGGAAGCCAGTCAAGACAGAAGAGTTATGCAGATAAGAGGCATAAGGACCTAGAATTCTCAGTTGAAGATAAGGTTTTCATTAAGGTATCACCTATAAAGGGCGTGATACGATTTGGAACGTTAAGGAAGTTAGCTCCCAAGATATGTAGTTCCATTCCAGATTATATAAAGGATCGCAAAGCTCGTGCCGAGCAGTTGGAAGGTGTCCATAATGTATTTCTTGTGTCTCATCTTCGCGAGTATGTGCATGATCCAAAGACGACTATTCCTCCGACGGCGTTGGATGACTTAGTGGTAGAGCCTAATTTGACTTTTGTTGGACAACCAGTCCGAGTTGTAGTTAGAGATGACAAAAGATAAAGGAACAAGACAGTCAAGTTGGTGAAAGTTTAGTGGAGCGACAACAAGAAGAACTGTACTTGAGAGACAGATGATAGGATTAGAGATACTGTAACGATCCCGGATTTTAACCAAATATAATATAATAATTTATTTAAATCATTGGAATTAAATTGTGGATTTAATGATGAATTAATTAGAAAATTCTAGAATAAATTAAAATATGTGTTAATTTCAGATAAGTTGTAAAAATAATTTCTTTATCTGGGAATTCTAAAAAAAATAGATTGTGAAAGGAAATTTGGAAATTGAAATTCAAGGATAAACATTTCATAAGTAAATTGAGGTTAAAAGCTATTTTAAAGAACTAATAAGTATGTATGATTATCTATTAAATATATAATTTGTTTTTTCAAATCATTTCTCTTTGAAATTTGTATAAATGTAAGTAATATAAAATGTAAACAAGAATTTATGAAAGCTTTAAATATATTTGTAAATAAATAAATAAATACATATCTTTTGGAAAAATAGGTATAATATTTAGAATACATAACATATATATGTAAGTATAAAATAGATAAACGTGTTTTATAAACTGAAACCAAATAAGGTTTAAAACACAAATTTGTAGGAAGGGATTTAAACATAATTTTATTTTATATGACAAATGTAAGATATATGAAGTATGATATTAACAAGTGTTAATAAAGAGAACAAGTGGCAAGAAAAGGGTTTTTTATATCTAAAATTTATAAAATCTGAACAAATAAGAGAAATCAGATTTCTCAATCCTTTTCAAAACCGAACAAAAACAAATTTAAATCAATTCAAGTTAAAAACCTAGAAACCAAAATCAAACAACAAGAAGCAAGTTAATAATCAAACTCAAGAAGCAGTTCAAGGTTTCAACTTTAGATTTCAAACTTGAAACTAAACCAAGCTGCAGATCAAACAAGCAAATTTAAAGCAATCAAACTAAAGCATAATAAAGAATCAGATTCAACAGCCTCAGTTTCAAATCAACAGATCAAAGTCTATGATCAGATCAATTCTAGCTTTTCAAACCTGAAAACATTCCAGGCTCTCTGTTCAAACTTCAATCCAGGTGAGCAAACACTAAACCTTAAATCTTGAATTTTTTTACATTTTGATGATGTTTAAGATGAAGCTGTTGTGATATGATTGCATGTCTCTGTATATATGTGTATGACTGGGTGCATGTCTATGAATCTATATATATTCCTCTGTTTGGAATCACAGTCCCAAATATACACAAATAAATTAAAATCTGCCTGTCTAAATATATTCAAGCTATGATTTCTAAAGGTGAAATGTTTGTAACAATGTAATATAAGTTTTAAAAATAATTTCAAGTGTTCAAGTTGAATATTTATTTCAAGAATAGAAATTACAGATATGATTAAATATAAGTTTAAAATCAATTGTCTGGAATTCTTGATTCGATTCTATAACCTGATTCAGGCTTGCAAATGATGAATTTTAGTATTGAAATCACTATTTTTAAGTTTGGGAATGATGAGATTTTTTGAGACGAACGATATTCAAACTTTGGTCGAATTTCGATGAACGGAGAAGAATGAGTGGTCGTAATCATCGGTGAAGATGGCTGGAGCATCAGAGAACCTAGAAAAAATACTATGTGAATTTATCAGCCACCGTGGTGATTGAATGTTGGCGATGTAGGGTTTTAACGCACGTTTGGGTTATGGTCGGAATTTGAGTCGCTGCATCATCATTAGTGAACCGGAGGCGACCGCACTAGTGGGGATCGTCGTAGCATGTCAATGATAAGCTGTGGATATGGTGCCGAGGCGTAAGATGGTCGAGTTCATTGGTGGATGATCAATTTCGTTGAGTGTTGTTTTCCAATGGGATGCTGGGTAGCTCGTTTTTCGATTCCAAGGCGAAATGTTGGAGCTGGGTGGCCGGGATGGTCAGAGGGGTTGTCGTCGATGTGTGCCTGGTCGCGGCGATGATTGGAGTTCGCCAGAGTTCTAGTGCACGTACATGTGCACGTTTTCATGTCTGGGTTGTGATGTATTGGGGAAGACAAAGTATTTCTCGAGGTTGAGCGCGTAAAATCGAAAGGTCGACTCGAAGTCGAGAATGTGAGGGATTAACTCGAAGTTGAGCTCGAGTATTTGTTGATCTTGCTCGGGTTGTTAAAACATAGTTGGTTTTAAAATTTATATGGAAGATATGTTTCAGATTTTAAATTTTCAACAGAAAACAGGAACCTGGTCTTAATGCAAATGAATAGTAAAAGAAAAACAAAAACAATTTTTCCAAAGGTAATGATTTACTAAGTTTTAAGGTTTTTAAAACAAGTTTAACGAGTTTCAAAGTTTAAAATGTTAAATGTCTTTGAATTTTTTAAATTAATTAAGAGTAAAGTTAATTTATGATAAGTAATTAAAGGTAATTAATTACTTAAAGTTAATTACTTAATGAAAATAATTAAGGTTAGTTAATCAGTAATTTAAGTTTGATTAATCAAGTAAATAATGAATAATTAATTAAAAATAATCAATTAATGTAATTAAGGTAATTAATCTAAGAAATTATTAATTAAAGGTTAATTAAAGTAATTTACAATTAAGGATTAATTAATGATTTATTAATATGGGTGATTAAAAATTAATTAATTAATAATTAAGGATAATTAATTAATAATTAAGGATAATCAATTAATAATTAAGGATAATTAATTAAGTATTAATTAATTAATGTAATTAATTAAGGACTAATTAATTAAAGGATAATTAATTAAGGGTTTATTAATTATTGTAATTAATTAAGGACAATTAATCAAAGGATTATTTATTAATTAAAGTTTAAAAAATGATTAAAGAGTAATTAATCAAAATGGTTTGTAATTAATTATTGATAAATTTACCAGGATTAGAAATTTATTCCTAGGTAATTAATCTGATTTAATTTAAATCAGATAATTTAATTTATTTTTACTTATGGATGTTTGGATTATATTGAATGTTTAAATGGTTTGATATTCCTCATATGTGATGCTTTGTGATACGGATTATTCTGATTTATGTTGTAAACTGTGATGTAGTTCATTCACATGTGATGTAATTTATTCATCTGTGATGTAATATATTCTCGTGATGTAACTTATTTATCTATGAATCTGTGTATATAGATAAGCGTTATTGGAATATACCTTTTTCGATATTGATATGATTGAATCTGTGATGATTGATGTTGTTGCATATTGTGTGAAACCCCGATTGATGTTGTTGCACTATTGTGTGAAACCCTTGGACTACACCTTACACACACAAATATGGATTGCACGAGGAAATCGGTTAAAGTCACAAATTTTTAATGATTTAAAGATTGAATTTTTGAATCCAAAATAGTTTTGGAATTGGAATTGAAAGTTTTTGAAAATGAGTTTCAAAAATAAAAGTTATTTTGAATAATTTGATTGAGTTTTGAAATTTAAATAATTTGATTTAAATTTGAATTCAATATTTGAAATTGAATTCTATGATTTGGAAACTATGGTTTAAAAAGGTTATATGAGTTATAAAGGTGTTTATATGGGTTTTGAACCATTTAAAAGGTATTGTTTGGGGAATTTAAATTTAAACCCAAGTTTATACTTGAATGGTTTTAACTTATGTAAATGTAATCAGTTTTTCCCAAAACGAAAACTATTTGTTTTCAATTAATAATGGCTTTCATATAAAGAAAGGGTTTCCAGTTTGTGTTGGAAGATTTCAAGTTGAGATGAAACTGAAACGGTTTTGAAAATATGAATAAATCTTTGTGAAAGATGGTTGGACCTTGTTTTGAAATTAAAGAGGCTTTTAAAAGGAGTATCTTTTGTATAAAAGATTTGAAATGGGAATTGTGAATGAATCTTTAGAAATGGGTTTGAAAGCTATAAATTGAGTTTTTGATTTAATAATTGGATGAGTTAATTCAATTTGTAAAAGGAAATTGTTTTGAAAGAATGTGAATGGATCTTTGTGAAAAAAGGATGAACTTTGTGAAGTAAATCTTTTTCATTTAAAGATTTGGAAATGGTAATTTTCTTAAACCATTTGAAAGGAAAGTTTGGGTTTTAAAGTTGTGAATTAATTGAAATCCCATTATCCATATGTTTTTAAATATTGCACTCATTGTTCGGTTTAGCCGGGAGAGGACCTTGTGTCATATAACCTATTCCGAATAATGATACGACGTTATGGATAGCATTTGAAGACCGATGGTGAAGACCAGATATTTTCGAAAGCGAAAGAATAACTTGTCGAATGTCTCTGCACTGAATGACCCCGGTATAGAAATCTCCATATGTGATGGGGAGTCCGGATGTGATAAGGAATTATCCGGATTTGCAAGGGCTTCTTTGGAAGTGCCTTCGGTTCTGTTCGAACCCGGAACAGACTTGTATGGATGTGTGTTGGACATAACACTTTGAGATGTAAAGCTGGTTTCTATCAAATACATTTCTGTTTGGTGGCAGAGATTTATTCTCTTAGCTTAACACCCTTCTATGAGACGTACGAGCTCAGAGGTTATGTAGTTGATGGTTACTAGTGATACATTCCCAATTTGGTAATGTGGCATGCAAAGTGCCGCTGATCATTTGTTGATCAAAGCATGACTTTGTGAAAAAGTGTAGCTTTATGGACGAGACCTCATCGAGCCTCACAACCCGATAATGGTTGAAACAGGAAAGATGCGGCAAGGTTTCAGGGGTCGCACCCTTAGGGTATGCCCATTTCTTCTGGAAAAGGGTGGTATCATGGTATGGAGCCCAGATATTTAACTCATGTGGACACTGTATATTTATTACTGTGTAATGTTGCTTTGTGGTTGAGGGACCTCGGATAAAGTTCGCAAACGACCGGGGGTGGCATATCTTAGGTTTTACTCTCGGAGTAAACTGGCCTTGTGTTGGCAGAGATCCGGGTAAGTTCTCGGAGCGTCCCTCCAAAGGCGTTCCCATGTGGCAATAGGAAGTTCCTTGGCCTGACCATTTGTTGAAAAATTCAAAGAAACAATACGCGCCCTGTACGGTTTTAGTTGTATAACCTACCATGGAATGTGGCGGTAACCTGCTATTGAACATGGTAGCTATAGTAGGCATACAATAATGGTTGTATGCTGGCTAAGATTAATATTACACTTTCAAAATGTTTTCCACTATGCACTAATAATAATATCAAAATGGTTTTCGCGTATCAAGCATTTTTGACAATCATAAGGAGTAATCTCCTCCAATTCTGCGTTTAAATGGTGTGTATGGCGGGATGCCTTATGGTAGTTTCATTTTCCAAAGAGCATTGCAGATTTCAACTTTTAAAATCTTTTGCGGTTGTTTTATAAGATAAACTATTTTTGTTTGCTCATACGAGTCCCATGACTGACCCGAAGATTATTGTTCCCTTCCAAAACTCTGAGTGTCCACAATTTTCCACACGGGCAGCCTAGAGTTTAGTTTTTCAGATAATCACATAGTAAATGTAAGTTCGACATCTTTGAAGCCTTTGGATCTTGGTGATCACACTTGCTTCATTCTGGAGTTATCCAGTTTTCTTATTGTGTTATGATGATAGTTCGAGCTATCTTTAGTTTGGAGATGGAGTTGCAGTTGCATTATGGAGTTGGATTCTTTTGGAGATTTTAGTGGAGTAATCTTTCCGATGTCGATGGTTGCAAAGTCTAGACCATCGAGGTGTGTTTTATTTCCATTGTTATTTTTGTATCTCCGATTTAATATCGTTTGTATCAAATTGTTTTATATCATTGAATATTGTATGCATTAGAACTATATGATATTCATTGTTTTTTTTCAGCTATGTTGTTATACTTAATGTGTTATAAGCTCCGGCACGAGTCAAATTTCAATGGCTAAATCTGCGGCATTCGAGTACAAGTGAAGTACGGGTGTCGATTTTCAAACGCTGAAATTTGGGTCGTGACATCTTGGTATCAGAGCTGAAGGTTGAAACTTTAGCTCAGGAGTATAACACATTAGGTAATTCATTAGAGATAGGGTGAAGTATACCCTAGAGTGAGTAATCCCTAAGATATTCGTCCGAATGTCTCAGTAAATTCTCTCGCTATCCACTGATAGTAAGTATGAGTGCAAGAAGAGGACGAGATAGGGGATGGGGAAAAACCACTATGGTCAATACGCTGCAACAATGGGAACAATCTTTTCTTTATCAATCTCTTTTGTTTATCTTCCAGTTTCAATTCTTTGATGGATCCTGGCAGCTCCAAGAAGAAGCTTTGATATATTTGCATGGGAGATAAATTCCAGATGGGTCAGAATTGTTTGTTTGGATGAATTGTTTGTTTTGGTTGCTATGGTTGATAGGTATATTTTGGTTGTTTAAACTAAATGTTTTGGGATTGTATCCATATATCTGTCTATTCTTTGGGTCCCGACATATTCTACGAGTGGTTACTTATTCCTTCGAACTAACTGTTGAATATGCGATTATATGATTTTTGTTTGATGATAATAAACATATATATATATATATATTCATGTAAATATATTTGTAAATGTACTATTTTATTTCTCATAGATTAAATAAATATCTGCTGAATAAAAATAAATAACACAGAATTTGAACTCAAACAGAAATTTTATTCAAACAAATATTTATTACAATCTTTGAATAGTACAAAGTTCAAGCTCTCACTATATATTCAATTACAATTACATCAAAATCTTTCATTTACAAATGTTCTCACTACATATCGCTCATTCACTCATAATTTATCTTCAACTTCATTTCAGATTGAATCCAGCATCTGAGCAATCTGCAAAAATAAACATTGACGCGGAAAAATTGAAAAGGAAATATTTTGTAGTATAAAACAATGTGTGAAATTTGAAAATAATATATGCCTCGGTTATTTGGGTTGTTCGTCATCATTTAATTTTCAATTCGTCATACACGAACAGCTTGTGACTTGTATATACCACAAGGCCGTGCACACCAATATTTACACTTGATAGATTTACAGGGACAGGTGAGCACACGTCAAACCCAAAATACCGGATTCAACTCAAGTGCATTAAAATAATGTCACAAGGTCAAATCCGAGCTACAAGCTGGATTTAACTCATTTAGTTGATAGAAAATTAACTAAGACATTTAGTAACTGCATCGTTTTTCAAAGAAAATATATGCATATTTTCCATTTCAAATTATTTTCAAATACCAGAAATTTTTCTCATATAACCCCTTCGAGAAAATCATTTTTGACCATGTTTTCAGATCAGCCATTGTGAAAATTTGATTTCATAATTATTTTTGAATTTGATTTTAAACGACTATTTTGACTAATCTGACTCCCTATAATTATCAAAAAGATAAATAGTGATTGAAAAAAGTGATGAGTGTTGATATTTATCATATATTATGACTCGAGACGGTATAATTGGAAATTTTCTTTAGAACTTTAAACAAGAGTTATAAAACTTTGTTGGTAAAAATTCCATGACCATCTCTATTTCTATCATATTTCTATCGACCATCACTCATCAAAATTCTATATAGTTTTTCAATATGTGGTACTTTAAACAGGAATCATTCGTTTTTCATTTTACATTTTTTTGAAAAATAATAGAAAAATTTATATAGTAAAAAAAATCCAAAGTATTCACTCTCATTTAAAAGTCCTTATGGTTATGCATGGGTGAATTACTTGGAATTTGCTATGTGCTTCATGCTCATTTAAAAGTCCTCACGGTTATGCATGTATGGAACACATACCAAAATTAATTTTTAAAATAAACAAGTTGATTCTAATCTCATTTAAGAGTCCTCACGGTTATGCGTGGTTAGAAGGTACTTGAATTCATTTTTTAAAAATAAAATTGGAATATTACTAATCTCATTTAAAAGTCCTAACGGTTATGCATGGTTAGTGGATATTCAAATTCCTGATATAAATCACAAATAGACACAACTGTATGGTTTTATATGATGACATCATTCCCATCACTCTAAAAGTGGAATATGCGCCTAACAAAGTATTTATGATTTTTGTTTGGTTTTTTATTGTTATTTAATATTTATATTCAATTGAGTTTTAATGTTGGATTAATATCAATCACTTTATCTCTATTTTATCTAACACTATTACACTTTTGTTGATAACAAAAGGGGAGAGAAAAGTTAGGATTTTGTCAAATAAAATCAAGCAAAGGTCAAATATTTTCCATTTGCATCTAGGCTCATTTGCATATTTTTAATTGTATGCATATATGTAGGGGGAGCTTTGTGCAGAGAGGAAGCATTTAAATAGGGGGAGTAATTAGAGTATATCAATGATCATATACATTTAACATATTCAGAATCTTAAATATATGTTTGTTATCATCAAAAGGGGGAGATTGTTGAATATGCAATTATATGATTTTTGTTTGATGATAATAAGCATATATATATATATGTATGTATGTATGTATGTATGTATGTATGTATGTATGTATGTATTCATGTAAATGTATTTGTTAATGTACTATTTTATTTCTCATAGATTAAATAAATATTTGCTGAATAAAAATAAATAACACAGAATTTGAATTCTAACAGAAATTTTATTCAAAAAAATATTTATTACAATCTTTGAGTAGTACAAAGTTCAAGCTCTCACTATATATTCAATTACAATTACATCACAATCTTTCATTTACAAATGTCCTCACTACATATCGCTCATTCACTCATAATTTATCTTCAACTTCATTCCAGATTGAATCCAGCATCTGAGCAATCTGCAAAAATAAACATTGATGCCGTAAAATTGAAAAGGAAATATTTTACAGTATAAAACAATATGTGAATTTTGAAAATAATATATGCCTCGGTTATTTGGGTTGTTCGTCATCATTTAATTTTCAATTCATCATACACGAACAGCTTGTGACATACACAATGTATCACTGTATATGCCATAAGGTCGTGCACACCAATATATACACTTGATAGATTTACAAGGACAGGCGAGCACAGGTCAAACCCAAAATACCGGATTCAACTCAAGTGCAGTAAAATAATGTCACAAGGTCAAATTCGAGCTACAAGCTGGATTCAACTCAAGTGTTTTTCAATTCGAAAAACAAACACACTATGGCAACACGTGCAGTTCAAGACAGCCATAACATCAATTAACAAAAATATGATGAAGTTCCAAATCAACATAACTCGGCTAGCTAACTGAAGCACAGACCCAACATTTCAACTAACACATATATGCAAGCAAAGACTACATGTGCAGCAAGCTCAACTGGACAGTACAAACTACATGAAGACACAGCAGAATGAAAGATCTCACAAATGCTCAAAGATAAGGCAACACAACAGTGGCACAACAACTTAAAACTGCAACACCTACTACAATAACCAGAGTGACAATGCATGCTAAATGTCACAATAAAGCATGAAGCAGCTCATATATACAACAAATATCCAAGCTGCCTCAAAATGGACAAGAGTATAACTCAATACAACACAAAAGTTCTTAAACATTCATGAACATACATATATGGTCTGAAACTCCAAGACAACTAGTCAATTACAAATGAAAACTTGAATAAACAATCCACCAGAAAGAGAAATGCAGCAACCAAAACAATAGTGCATCACTGACCATACAAAACTGGACAGTACCATCTAACGAAATTCAAAGATGCAAGCATGTACATGTGTGGTCAGTGAAACTCAAAGGCCAACAACATTGAAATGGATCGAGCAAGTGTAACAAATAAAATATAATGCTTTTCCAGAATGAAATAGAGATTTTTATTTTATGCTACAGGAAAATCAAGCAACATATATACAACAAAGGTGAACATCAAAATTGCACCAGTACAGTTTAATTGCTGCAAGACTCAAGTAAACATGAATATACATATATGGTGACACAACAGTATGTTGAAGCAACAGAGGTACAAAACTCGAAGTCAAGTGATAAAAATCAAGTCAAAGTCCGGTAATATCAAAAACAAGTTGAAGTCGTGAGCTACTGACCGAAGTCATGATATTCATGAAATCAGAGGCCGAAATCAACAAATGACAGTGATTCAACTTTACAAAAAAGAACAAGACAAAGTGCAGAAGCAAATGTTACTGAAAATTTTGACTCTACAGTATCGAAATTATAGTATAAAAAAATGTTGTGGTAAAGTACAAATTGCAGTGACACAAAAATCACAATAGGGTCAAATTCCAACATGTTACAGAAATGAAATAAATCAACAAAGTCACAGCAATGTCAAAGCCGTAATCAAAGAATATGATGAATAAGTCGAAATCGTGGTGGCCAAGAAAATTGACCGAGTCATAAATCAAAACTGCGAGTGTCAAGTATCAAATTATACGAATTTGATAAAGTCAGAGAAATCATCAACATCCAAACGAAATTGAATGGCCGAAGCTAAATATTGAAAATATCAGACGATACATAAGCCAATTCATCATCGGTAACGAAAATCATCGAGTTCAAGCATTCAATCAGAAAGTAAAATGAGCAAAAAATTACATACCGAAGCCATCTCGAACTCGATCAAATTCGAAGTAGTCAAAGCAAAAAGGGAAACCATTGATTGACAGAAAAGGAACGCCGGATCAATTATTCAATCGAGCATTCAAAGACGCTTCTTCGAATTTCATGAAAAGCCCTAATTTTAATCAGGGAGGAACGAACGAAGAAAGCCCTAATTTTGAACGAACAGAGCCGCCATTATCTCAATTAAGGAACGGGCCACAAAAGTTATAAAAAGAGAAAAAGGGTCGGCCTTTTATTTTATAAGGGTTATAGTTTTTAAATTAGAGTTTATTTGTTTTTAAATTGTTTCAGTTTTGTATTTCAATTTTAAACCGTTTTAATTTCTAGTCGTGTGACTAGGGGACGAACTACGTGGCGTAGTTTGAGAATTCGCAACTCAGTGATTGAGTTGTGGCAGGGTTTTAAGCGTAGAGTTAGGTTAGTCTGTAGCGGATGTCGCGAGTTTACGTATGTAAGCATGTGACTACTTAATTTCTAGTAGAAACCTTGGGGGCAGCACGTAGGCAGGGTTTTGCCGAAACTGGGTAAATTCTATGTCATTCTATTTCTACATTTACTATTCTGCTATTATCTGTGCTGCTATTATTCCGTGATCTGTGTTGAAATAATTTTATAAGCTTTCGCAATTAACTTTTATAATTAATAGCATCACCCTATTCACCCCCCTCCCCCCGCTAGTGTGAAATCGATCCTACAAGTGGTATTAGAGCTAGGAACAAAAGCCGTTTTTGTTTTAAAATTTTGATTTTACAAAAACCAATTTTTGTTTTAAAAAGTTGAATTTCTAAAATGGCTTCTTTTAACACTGCTTTTGCTGAGGGTCAATCCATAGTTAGACCACCAATGTTCAATGGTGAATATGCTTACTGGAAAAATAGGATGGAAATTTTTCTGAAAATCATTGATGCTTGGAATATTGTTAAGACAGGTTATAGTGCATCAACTATAACTATAGATAATCAAGAAATAGATAAACCAAATGAACAATGGAAAGAACTAGAAAATAAATTACAAAATTCTAATGCTAAAGCTATGAATTCTATTATTTGTTCATTAGATCAATTTGAATTTAATCATGTCTCTCATTGTCTAACTTCGCAAGAAATATGGCACACACTAGAAGTGACTCGCGAAGGGACATCTTAAGTCAAAGAATCTTGCCTTGCCATGCTAAGCAGTGAATACGAGAACTTCACAATGGCGAAGGAAGAAAATATCAAAGGGATGTATGGATGACTTTCCAATATCGTATACAAATCAAATGCTCTCGGAAAATCATACACGGAATTGGAAATAGTCCGAAAAATCCTCAGAGTCCTTCTACGAAGAATTGAAGCAAAAGTGACTGGCATTCAAGAATCAAAAGATTTAAAACAGATGAAAGTTGAAGAACTCGTCGAAAATCTCACCACTTATGAGCTAGAAATGAAATTCAAGGAAGAGCATAAAGGAGGAGATACTCAAAAGAAATAAATAGCTCTCAAAGGAACAACCAAAAGTGATGATGATGATAACGATGATGATGATGGAGCAGCAGAATTGGAGCTGTTAATAAAGAAATTCAAAAGGTGGAATTACAAATACGAAAATCCAGCTCGAATTCAAAAATTGAAAAGCAGAATAGGCAAAGCACGAGACTACTCAGAAGAACAGAAGATCATCTGTCATAAGTGCAACCAACAAGGACCATCAAGTCCAATTGTCCTCAAAATCGACGCGACTTTGAAATGAAATCAAAAAGGAGAAGTTTTGCAGCCACGTGGAATACAAGTGATGTAGATAAGCAAAGCACTAGCAGTGAAAGTGAGAAAGCGGGTATGTGCCTTCAAGGAAATATAACTGATAGCGACGATGACGAGCCAAGAGAGGTATCAAAACTCACTCACTCAGGATTACTTATATATTTCCACAAAGTAAATGGCTGTTTTGAACGACTTAGGGAGAAGTATGCCAAACTTGAATCACAAAAAGACACTTTGATAGAATTAAATGAACAACTTGACAAATTAGTTAAAACCTATCAAAGTAGGATCCCTAAGTGTGATAAGTGTCCAACATTTGAAGAAGAAATTAAAAAATCAGAAATTAATATAAAATCACTTGAAAATGAAATTCTGATTTTAAAAGAAAGTGAAAATACTAGGAGAGAAAATTCTATTAAAAAGTGCACACAATTATTAAACGAAAATGAATCTCTCAAAACACACGTCCAAAAATTGTCAATGACTTTAGATAAATTTTCCAAACTGAAAAATCGTTGAATATGCTCTTATGGAAACAAATTGTTAATACAGTTAGACAAGGACTTGGGTATAATCAATCTAAAAATGTTAGAAATAAGATTAATCAAGTAAATTCAATGTGCACAATTTGTAGAAAATTTGGACACAATCAAAATAGTTGTTGATATAGACCCAAACACGTAAATACCATTCCAATTTGGGTTCCAAAAGGCACAAATACAAAATCTCTCAAAGTTAAACAAATCTGGTGCCAAAAGGAACATATATAAATAGTTATGGGTCTTCACAAAATTACTTTTCAAAATATTCTACCACTAACAACCATGGACCTATAAAAACAAATAGGACACGAAAATCTTTTCCCGTGTAGGTGTGGTGGCAGGCTAAGGAACAACAACAGTGTTATCTGGATTCTGGTCGTTCCAGAAACACAAAGGGCGACAAAGCAAAGTTCTTAGCCTAGTATAAAGGTGACAGAATCACAATGGACAACAACGAAAAATATCGTAAAGGTAAAACAGGTAATGGTATATCTGTTTGAACGATATATTAAATGTGATAATCTGCACCGTAATCTACGTAAAATCAGCCAATATTGAGATGATGAAAAGATGATGATTTTGATTCTGACATATATAAAATTGTTGGCCAATTATATTCTTATGCCAAAAACACTATAAAATTCTCTAGATTCTTTGAATTACTTCATATATATTAGTTTGGATCAAAAATAGTGTTTTGTTGGATGATAATACATTTGGTTATTTTACGGCTAACTCTATATTCACGGTTTTCTGATTATTTACACGGCTTCAATTCAAATTCAAGAGAATGTCATTTTAAAATGCTGTTAAAGATGAGTTTGAAATTTTTGGTGCACCTTCATGATTTGGTCTATCAAATTCAATTAGTGATAATTTTGAGTGAAAAAGAAATTCAGATGCAGATTACACTCGTAACCTAGTTGATAGAAAAATTACTAGTGAAACGTGATTTGCTGAGACATTTAGTAACTGCACCGTTTTTCAAAGAAAATATCTGCATATTTTTCATTTCAAATTATTTTCAAATAGCATAAATTTTTCTCATATAACCCCTTCGAGAAAATCATTTTTGACCATGTTTTCAGATCAGTCATTGTGAAAAATTGATTTCATAATTATTTTTGAATTTGATTTTAAACGACTATTTTGACTTATCTGACTCCCTAATAATTATCGAAAAGATAAATAGTGATTGAAAAAAGTTATGAGTGTTGATATTTATCATATATTATGACTCGAGATGGTATAATTGGAAATTTTCTTTAGAACTTTAAACAAGAGTTATATAACTTTTGTTGGTAAAAATTTCATGACCATTTCTATTTCTATCATGTTTCTAACGACCATCACTCATCAAAATTCTATATAGTTTGTCAATATGTGGTACTTTAAACAGGAGTCATTCGTTTTTCATTTTACTTTTTTTTGAAAAATAATAGAAAAATTTATATAGTAAAAAAAATTCAAAGTATTCGCTCTCATTTAAAAGTCCTTATGGTTATGCATAGGTGAATTACTTAGAATTTGTTATGTGCTTCCATGCTCATTTAAAAGTCCTCACGGTTATGCATGTATGGAACACATACCAAAATTGATTTTTAAAATAAACAAGTTGATTCTAATCTCATTTAAAAGTCCTTACGGTTATGCATGGTTAGAAGATACTTGAATTCATTTTTTAAAAATAAAATTGGAATACTACTAATCTCATTTAAAAGTCCTAACGGTTATTGATGTGCACGTAAATGTGCATATTTTTATCATCATATTTATTCTTTTTAAATTAAATAAATGATCATATTGGGTATTTTAACTTGTTTAAACCAAAATTCATATTATTTGAAATTGTCACATATTCATCTTCATCCTAGGGCAAAATGGTCATTTTTGTGCGTATATTAATTTGAGAAAAATTAATTGAAAATTTGTATATATTTTTGTAGGAATTTGATCTCAAATAGAAGTGGTTTCATGAAGATATGCATGTAGAAAATCAATACAAAGGAATGAAGATGGAAATAATTCAAAGTGAAGAACATGGAGGACCCCATCTACCCACCTACCGTAATGTACAAATTAAAGGCTAATGCACATGCTTTTGGAGTTAATGGCTTCATGTACACTTAATGGGGGATTAAGACATGTTAATGATTACTTGGCCTCCACACTTCCTAAGGGGCATTTTGGGCATTCCCAAAAAATATGAATTAAGGTTTCATACATGTATAAATACCCATATGTTTCATGTAACCACCCTCTCCTTCTCTCTTCTCTTAGTCTCTCTTAGGCCCCCTTCTCTTTAATTTAGTTTAGATCAAATAAAAGAAAGCTCTCTTTCTCTTTTCATGGCTACTTAGCCATTTTTATTTTATATATTTTTCTTTTCTTTTTATGAAATGTTAATTAGTGTTTCCTTTTACTTACATGTTCATTTCCTTTCATGCTAGTAGTGTAGATTTACTTTTATGCAAGTGGAATAGTTTTCTTTTCATTTTCTTTCATTTTTCTTTCTTTTTTGCTTTCATGTTGTTGCTACATTTGTTCATATGATGACAAACATAAGAGGCTAAACCCCTTCAATTTAGGGGTAATAAAGCTCTCTAATTAATGTAGCTTCAACATTTTGTTAATTCATGCTTTCTTTTTGTGCTTAATGGCATTGATAGAATTGGTTTAATTGTTGTTTTTGTTTTGAATTTGATAGCCTATATTGTTGACACCAAATAGGCTATGCTTAAACAATCACTAACACAAATGCCTCTTCATCAAAATATGATTATGGCATAAGAAAGTGATTTGAGATTAAAATTTGATGGTCTATGTTTCTAACCAATAGTTAATAGGCCATACTTAAAATAGATTTTATTCTCATTTTCTTTGTCAATTTTCATGGAAGTTAGTAAGTGTTTTAAGGGGCGTGTTATAGTTTGATGGCTTATGTTGGCTAATCAATAGCTCAAATATGTCATACTTAAAATAAACACATCAATTAAAACACTAATGACCATAAAAGAGAGATCATGATTTCATGTGTTGAACTACATGATCTAGAGAGTGGATGTATTCTCTAAATTGTAATTTAACTCTTATATTTGCATTTCTTTTCTTTTTGTTAGTTAGTTCATTTTCTCATTTTCTAGCTTAAACACACTCTCGACTTTGGTATAATTTGATTGAGTAGGAAATTTAAATCAACAATTCTCTATGGATCGACCCGTATTCGCCGCGTGCTACATTCGTACACCGTGCGCTTGCGGTTATTTTTAATTTAAATTCGTTCTACGGTTTTCTAAACCGATAGAATTTCCGTCGACGAACAGTTATGCATGGTTAGTAGATATTTAAATTCCTGATATAAATATACCACAAATAGACACAACTGTATGGTTTTATATGATGACATCATTCCGATCACTCTAAAAGTGGAATATGCGCCTAACAAAGTATTTATGATTTTTGTTTTATATTTTATTGAAATTTAATATTTATATTCAATTGATTTTTAATGTTGGATTAATATCAATCACTTTATCTCTATTCTCTCTAACACTATTACTCTTTTGCTGATAACAAAAGGGGAGAGAAAAGTTAAGATTTTGTCAAATAAAATCAAGCAAAGGTCAAATATTTTCCATTTGCATCTAGGCTCATTTGCATATTTTTAATTGTATGCATATATGTAGGGGGAGCTTTGTGTAGAGAGGAAGCATTTAAATAAGGGGAGTAATTAGAGTATATCAATGATCAAATACATTTAACATATTCAGAATCTTAAATATATGTTTGTTATCATCAAAAGGGGGAGATTGTTGAATACGCAATTATATGATTTTTGTTTGATGATAATAAACATATATATATTCATATAAATGTATTTGTTAATATACTATTTTTTTCTCATAGATTAAATAAATTGCTGAATAAAAATAAATAACACGGAATTTGAATTCAAATAGAAATTTTATTCAAACAAATATTTATTACAATCTTTGAATATTACAAAGTTCAAGCTCTCACTATATATTCAATTATAATTACATCACAATCTTTCATTTACAAATGTCCTCACTACATATCGCTCATTCACTCATAATTTATCTTCAACTTCATTCCAGATTGAATCCAGCATCTGAGCAATTTGTAAAAATAAACATTGACGCAGTAAAATTGAAAAGGAAATATTTTGCAGTATAAAACAATATGTGTATTTTGAAAATAATATATGCCTCGGTTATTTGGGTTGTTCGGCATCATTTAATTTTTAATTCATCATACACAAACAGCTTGTGACATACACAGTGTATCACTGTATATTCCACAAGGCCGTGCACACCAATATATACACTTGATAGATTTACAGGGACAGGTGAGCATAGGTCAAACCCAAAATACCAGATTCAACTCAAGTGCATTAAAATAATGTCACAAGGTCAAATCCGAGCTACAAGCTGGATTCAACTCAAGTGTTTTTCAATTCGAAAAACAAACATACTACGGCAACACATCGAGTTCAAGACAGCCATAACATCAATTAACAAAAATATGATGAAGTTCCAAATCAACATAACTCGGCTAGCTAACTAAAGCACAGACCCAACATTTCAACTGACACATATATGCAAGCAAAGACTACATGTACAACAAGCTCAACTGGACAGTACAAACTACATGAAGACACAGTAGAATGAAAGATCTCACAAATGCTTAAAGATAAGGCAACACAATAGTGGCACAACAACTTAAAACTGCAACACCTACTACAATAACCAAAGTGACAATGCATGCTACATGTCACAATATAGCATGAAGCAGCTCATTTATACAACAAATATCCAAACTGCCTCAAAATGGACAAGAGCATAACTCAATACAACACAAAAGTTCTCAAACATTCATGAACACACATATATGGTCTAAAACTCCAAGACAGCTGGTCAATTACAAATGCGGACTTGAATAAACAATCTACCAAAGAGAGCTATGCAACAACCAAAACAATAGTGCATCACTGACTATACAAAACTGGACAGTACCATCTAACCAAATTCAAAGATGCAAGCATGTACATGTGTGGTCGGTGAAACTCAAAGGCCAACAACATTGAAATGGATCGAGCAAGTGCAACAAATAAAATATAATGCTTTTCTAGAATGAAACAGAGATTTTCATTGTATGCTATAGGAAAATCAAGCAACATAAATACAGCAAAAATGAACATCAAAATTGCACCAGTATAGTTTCAATGCTGCAAGACTCAAGTAAACATGAATATACATGTACGGTGACACAACAGTATGTTGAAGCAACAGAGTTACAAAACTCGAAGTCAAGTGAAAAAAATCAAGTCAAAGTCTGGTAATATCAAAAACAAGTTGAAGCCATGAGCTACTGACCAAAGTCATGATATTCATGAAATCAGAGGCCGAAATCAACAAATGACAGTGATTCAACTTTACAACAAAGAACAAGACAAAGTGCAGAAGCAAATGTAACTGAAAATTATGACTCTACAGTATCGAAATTATAGTATAAAAAAATGTTGTGGTAAAGTACAAATTGCAGTGACACAAAAATCACAATAGGGTCAAATTCTAACATGTTACAGAAATGAAATAAATCAACAAAGTCATAGCAATGTCAAAGCCGTAATCAAAGAATATGATGAACAAGTCGAAATCGTGGTGGCCAAGAAAATTGACGGAGTCATAAATCAAAACCGTGAGTGTTAAGTATCAATTATACGAATTTGATAAAGTCAGAGAAATCATCAACATCCAAACGAAATCGAATGGCCGAAGCTAAATATTGAAAATATCAAATGAACGAAAATCTAGGGATTCAAATCGTATATAAGCCAATTCATCATCGGCAACGAAAATTATCGAGTTCAAGCATTCAATCAGAAAGTAAAAAGAGCAAAAAATTACATATCGAAGCCATCTCGAACTCGATCAAATTCGAAGTAGTCAAAGAAAAAAGGGAAACCATCGATTGACAGAAAAGGAACGCCGAATCAATTATTCAATCGAGCATTCAAAGGCACTTCTTTGAATTTCACGAAAAGCCCTAATTTTAATCAGGGAGGAACGAACGAAGAAAGCTCTAATTTTGAACGAACAGAGCCGCCATTATCTCAATTAAGGAATGAGCCACAAAAGTTATAAAAAGAGAAAAAGGGCCGGCCTTTTATTTTATAAGTGTTATAGTTTTTAAATTAGGGTTTATTTGTTTTTAAATTGTTTTAATTTCGTATTTCAATTTTAAACCATTGTAATTTCTAGTCGTGTGACTAGGGGACAAACTACGTGGCGTAGTTTGAGAATTCCCAACTCAGTGGCTGAGTTGTGGCAGGGTTTTGAGCGTAGAGTTAGGTTAGTCAGTAGCGGGTGTCGCGAATTTATGTGTGTAAGCGTGTGACTACTTAATTTCTAGTAGAAACCTTGGGGGCAGCACGTAGGCAGGGTTTTGCCGAAGCTGGGTAAATTCTGTGTCGTTCTATTTCTGCATTTATTATTCTGCTATTATCTGTGCTGCTATTATGCTGTGATATGTGTTGAAATAATTTTATAAGCTTCCGCAATTAACTTTTATAATTAATAGCATCACCCTATTCACCCCCCCCTCTAGGGTGAAATCGATCCTACACTAACCAGTCCCATGTATATCTCGTAGACTAGATGACCCGAGTATTTTATGAAGTATTGAATAGATTCATTTTCATATCTGTAGTTGATATTCTGATTTGGTAAGCCTAGTGCAGAATCGATATTTAGTTTGATCTGGAAAGATACTTCGCTATCTTTCATTTGTTCGTTGTTGTCTCCCTGGCAAATTTCGAGGACGAAATTTTCTTAAGCGGGGAATTTGTAACGATCCCGGATTTTAACCAAATATAATTGTAACGACCCGCAAATCCGTACCTCTTGAGTCAACACTATTCTACAACAATCAACTCAAGTTGTATAGAAATACGAACCATTTGGATTTAAGAAGAAGAGGTAGAAGAAAAGAAAACAAAATCAACATCAGAACCTAACCATCGCAGCGGAATAAAATATAATAGATAGTAAATAATCTTTATTCAAAATCAAATATATCCGTTTACATATATTACATCATCAGAGTACATCAGTCACAGCTCACATCAAATACATACAATGGATACACAACAACTCAGACGGCGGAATATATATATAAACAAGTACGAATGTACGTATCGTCATCCAGCTCGTCTCCTGAGCACCACAGCATTTCCTGTATCCTATAATACTCGGTCTGACCAGAGCATTACAGTTAAATAATACCCGATTCAGTCTGGAATACCAGCGTGAGAAAATCACACCCAGTTGATTATTAAAGTTTCAAAAATCCTTTGAAAAACAAAAGCATCTCGTAAGACCATGCCACAAATAAACATGTCGGGTTTTTACCTTACGATAGCTAAAACAATTTTTATAGAAATCCTCTGATATTATAATAGGGTCTATATACAAATACTTATAAAATAGCCGAAATTGTTACATTCATTAAATTCCAGCTACTAGCCACAGAGTGGGTAATACAAACAAAACTCGTACAAGGCTCGTAGGGAGAATGGATTTCCAACTAATGACTAGGCACTGGGGTACCACCTGTCACAGTACGGGGCCTAGATCACCGTACCGAGGAGTACGCCCGCTCCCCTACAACAAAAGGCCGGGACTACCCCTTACTAGATAATCCCGAGTGAGATCACCCCGCGGTTGGGATCAGCAACCGCCCACCAAGCTGAAATAAAAAGGGACATCTATACTGGAATGACCTTACCCTGCTTGGGTGCTACCCACCTAGCCTTGCTGCATAACCCCTGATATTCAGTCATTCCCATTTGATGAGGCTTGAGGCTAAACGTTACCTTTAAAGAACATATTTCTTAGAATGCCCATCGTCCACCTGACGATGTTTCGCAAGCATTCATCCATACAAGTCCGTCCCGGGTTCGAACGGAACCGAAGGCACTATTCCTACTACATCCATTTTGGAAATATCCTCAGGATTAATAGCGACTAGCCCTTGCACCTCACTGCTCCATCTTCGAATCCAAAAATCATTTTTCTCGAAAACGTACAAACCGGACCGAAGTGGTTTTCAAGAAACAAATCGATCCCGGACTCTTCGAAACGATCAACGCATTTAGCCAATATTGATAGTCGACTATTTAACTATCAATTAATATTCACAAACAACCATTAAACAATAGATAATTTCCCAAATTATTTATTAACCTCAAAATATCTTCACAAGATATATTTCTATTTTCAATCCTTTGAAAACAGTTTCAAAACCATCCCTCTTTTCAGGATAAACTTTCCCAAATATTTTCTATCTCCTCTGAAATCACCAAGCACGAAAATAGATTTTTAAAATAATTTAAAACACTTTACTTTGAAATATATACTTTAAAACATTTATTTTAAAAGGTACTTCAATAATTCGATAAAATACATACCATATGAATATTTGGAAATAAGGTTACTTAATAAAATATACAACTAGATTTACACTTTTAAATCAAATACTAAATCACTCTTTTAATAATTATTGCTATAATAAAAATTAAATATTAGAAATAATAAATTTTACAAAATTTTCTTTCTATAAAAACAACTTTAAACCGTCAAATTAATTTTTAAAGATTTTCTTTTTAAAACATGTACTTTGCTATCCAGAGAAAATTTCAACTTCAATAACTTAAATCAATTTTCCCAAATTGATATCCAATTTATTTTATTTAAAATGAGTTCCTTTAATTCCTCAATTCATTTCAAAATTCATTAGTTATGGACTTATTATTTATGTTATTATTTTCCGTTTGATTTTAAACCTTTTAACTGAATATAAAAATTTTAGATTTTCGAATGCCTTCTTTATTCCTTCCAATAATTTAAATCTTAAATTTTTAATAAATGTTTGTTCTTTTAATTAATATCACTAAAGATTTAAAATTCTTTAACTTCCTGTTTATTCAAAACTTCCTTTCTGTTCCCAAGATTTATTTATTAGAATTTTAAAGTCACTTATTCCTTTTCGAATTCATTCTTGGAATTTATTTATAAATATCTTACTTACAATCCACTTCTTTTATTTTCTTTCCAAAAATTCAATTTATATATATTTCATGGTAATTCATTATACCAAATTATATCCAACCTAACCATAACATTCAATATTCCAACATGAATCATCACAGAACATCAAATCATCATAACCGGGGGATTTAAATAATTTAATTAAATGTTGAGGGATCCAGTTGGATCCCTCCAACCTGTTTCCCTACATCCACAGACGTTAGCATCACATGATATTGCCAATTTCAAATTATAATATACTATATCGCATCAATCAATTCAACCACACAATCAATTATTTAAATTTAATCATTTAAATTTAAATTTAAACTGAGTGAGATTAACTCACCTTTGGCCTATGATTGCCACCATATCCATCTCGACTTGTTTCATTTCAGATTTCAACCTTTGAATAAACATCATATGATTTTATTAATTTTTGAATTCATTGATCAATTAATTCTTAATACTTCGGTTTTAACTATTAAATTGGTTATATATAAATTTCTTTTTAAATAAAATATTTAAACTAATTGAAAACAAATCTCTTCCCAGTAAATAACTCAATTTACATTCGCCACGATTTTAAACTCCAAAAATATTCACTTTAAATTTTAAATCTATTAGGTAAGTACAATTATAAATTTTACTCTACTGTTCAAAGTTTCTAGCCGATACATACATATATACAAATATCCTAAAATCTGTATATATTTTTACATATAAGATTTTAATCAAAACAGAGGATACTCACCGCAAGAAGAAACCCAAAACCCAGCATCATCCACGCGATCTCAGGCCGAGATCACCCCCCATCATGGAGTCGACGCTACCACCCTAAACAACCGTGAGCTCCCCAGGCGCCGCTGTCCTCCATCCTCACGCGCCTCGTCCCGTGTTTGCCACCATCATCTATTGTCGCCTTCAACTTCGCGAGACCCAAGTCGATCGCCCCCAACTTCACGCGAAACCCTAAACGCGAGTTCCCTCCTATTCCGCCATTCGATTAGAATAATTTAGGCTTTGGCCATTGTTTAATTATTATTTTTAGTGAATCGCACTGCTTCAACTGACAGAGGTGAATTAAGAAACGAGAAGAGAAAAGATAAGGGCTTCGGCCATTATATAATTCTTATTTTTTTTCCCTTTCAACCGAGTATTCGATTGAGGTAGGAGGTTTCGGTGAATCCATTTAAGGAAATGAAGCTTGCGTGAGAAGATAAAGGAAGACACGATGATGATAATATGTACGAGAGGAGGCAGCGATTTAAAGGAAAAATGGCGGATGATAATTAGCATGTGAATAGATAATTAAAATTTTAAATAGAATTTTCGATGAAAATTTCCTACGCGTATATGTATCGTACTCTCACATAACAACTCCGATCAATACGAAATTTTAAATCCGATAATAATTCAATATTACGGATCCAATGGCACTGATTTCGTCAATTTCCGAGACTGTGCCTCGGAAGGTTATTTTTTTTTAAATTCAATTTAAACGATAAAATTTCAAAACCGAACAAATCACCGTTAAATTCAATTTTAAAACTTCTATTATCTTCAATGTTATCAATATAAACTCTGTAAGCCTTCAAATTATTATTATTATTATTATTATTTTTACAGACTTAAAACTCCAAATTCAACATTACACCCAACTTCAAATAATTTAATTCAATAGTTTAATTATCAAATAATTGGTGATATTTGAATTCGAGTTAAAATTTAACATTTAAATATTCAAAATCAATTAAATATTCCAATTTCAATTGCTCAAAATTTCGGGTCGTCACATTCCTCCCCCTTAAAAGAATTTCGTCCCCGAAATTACTAATTAAGAAGAATGGTCCAATACCCGTTTACTTTTTCTTTCAAACCAACAATTTAACATCCTACCAGCTATCTTTTTAATAAAAGACACATTACCTTTCTTATTAACTACCCAAACTTTTCCAAAACCTTCTATAGTTTCCAAATAACTTACTTGTTCAACTATTCAAATTATAATTCAAAACAAAATTTTGAATTATCAAAATTTTTCTAACTCTCTAAATTTCCGAAAAAATTCGCCAGCGTCTCCTTTGCGAGGCTGTCTCGGTACAACTACAAAAATGGCTCTGCGGCCTCCCTAATCTAAAAAGAAAACAAAAGGCCAAGTGGCTCAATCCAAATCCCAATCAAATTCCATACCAAATTTAAATACGTACCTTTTGTCGGGAAATTCAAATTTATCTCTTGAAATCAAATCCAATTTCCTTTTCCCTTTTATAATACCTGCATATCCTGCTTAGCACTAATATCCAATCACAGTATTCCCAAAACATTATATCAACTTTCTTACCAATGTCAATATTTATTAATCCAAATATCAACTTAGAATGTATTTGTAATATTCCATTTCCAATTAAGAATGCACCATTTCATACTTAAGTTAGTATAAGTATTTTATGTGTTTCTTATATTTATTTCACTCCGACTTTAGTTTATATCTATTTCTATTCAAATCGATTCTTTCATTTCCATATGAATCCAATTTATCTTTAACTCTGAATATATAAATCTTGTTTTTCATTTGTACCTAAGTTATGTCATTATTTTAGTTAGTTTCATTTACTAATTCAGTTTAGTTTCTAATTTGAATTCGCTAGTCGTTAACACAATTTTCCAAAGTTTTCTAACTCTCAAAATTTCTGAATTTTTTTGGCAGAGTCCCCTTTGTACGGAGGAGCTTTTGCAATTTGACAAAAGAGATAAATATATATACATACATCGACCCACACGGTAGGAAAAACCAAAAACAATTCATATTTCCTATTTTTATTGCGTAGGCATACCTTATTTAGCATTTTAAGCAAGCGGCTTATTTATTTAGCAGTTAATGCAACCCAAATCCAGCCACACAGCTCCCAGGTACCTGTACTTACTCAAATTAAACATGTAAGTACCAAATATATGCAGTTTAACTATATTTCACCTAGTTGCAATGGGTAAAACATATGAATTCTAAAAGAAATTCACACCAAACATTTTTCTGTAAGCAATTTATATAGTTTTCATACCAATTCAACTGTTTCAATTAATTTACAAACCATTTTCATTCAATTTGAAGGGTTTTCAATCCATTCGTATACAATCTCATCAATTTGAATGGTTTAAAACTCAATCGCTTACATTTAATTTATTCTTAAGCAAACAGAACTCATATTTAATTCAATTGCTTTCAAAATCAATTTATTTTACTCCTATCAATCCATTGAATTTTTAAATTACTTCCATTTACATCCAATGATAATTTATTCCATGCAATTCGCGAGATTTATGTGAATAAATAAGTATTTATGTTTATAACCAATTTAAATGGATTTCAACTCGATTTATACTTAATTCTATTCCATTTTCAATTTATTCACAATTCATATATTCTCATTTCATTGCATTTCATATTTGAACCCATTCACTTGCATTCATTCCATATTTGTTTATTCCAAACTATTTTATTTAGCTCGAAAACAGTCCAAGCTATCCCATTTAATAATTATTTCTCAACTCATTTAAACCATAGTTTATTTTGAATTCGGATTTTATTCAACACTTACTTAAGTCAATAACTTAAGTTCATTTCCATATCTTTTTATAATAAGTTCTACTTCCATCTTTCATTTAATTCTTATTTATTCTGTCCATTTATTTATTCAACATAATTAGTTTATCTACACTTACTTAAACCATTTTAGTAAACTTGAAACATTTTATTTTCCTTATTGTCTCAAGTTTTTTCCAATCCTTTAATAATTTAAATGGTTTACCATTATTTATTTAAGAATTTTCATTCCATTAAATATCATCGGCAACTCGCCGAATTTTATTTCAAGTAAAATCATTATTTCTTGATTTAAATCCAATCCACTATCAATACACTTAGTTTTAAGTTGAATTCAATTCAACTCTCCTTCATCTCTTCTCCTTAAGTTATTCCACTACAATTTATTCAATTTTTTTTTTATATATATACTTAAGCTCATCATTTTGCAAATAAATTTCCCTTTTTCAATTTAACTTGATTCTATTTCATTCCAATCTCATTTCAAACTACAAATTTATTTGATCAATTATTATACATTTTAACTACCTAGATTCAGCTCATTCAATTTATTACCTGGCTATTTTCCCAGTTATCTTCACTTATTTGGATTTTATTTGCACATTCAAACTATTGCTATTTTAATCCATTACATTTTTATTTGATATTCCCAAGTATACTTAATTTGTTAACACTTCAAGTTAAATTTTAAATTTACAACTCAAGTTTTGAATCCACTATTCATTTTCAATTTACCACCCAATTTTTATTAACTCACAATTCAACTTCATTCTCAATTCATTTGATTAATTTCAAGGCCACTTTCAATTATATTTTCTTTATTAATGATTCAAGTCGAATTTGATTTATAACTTGAGTTTTATTTCCAATCTTCATCGGTAGCTTACAATTTAGCTTCTATTTAACTACATTGAACTCCATTTACACATTTCATTAACTAATTTATTTATCAATTAGTTATTCCCTTATTTATAATCCAACACCTGAATTTTAATCCCAAATATCACTCCATTTAATTTTCTTAAGTTCAAATTTATTTTATAATTCAAGTTTAGATTTTTATTTTATTATACTATCCAAAACATCAAACGATATTTATTTTGGATTTTCTATTCCACTTTCAAAATTTATAAGTCACAACTTATTATTTACACAATTCCATTCATTATAGGATTGAATATATTCTTCTTTTATTTTAACTCAAGCCTTATGCTTCTTTATAACCCAAGCATATTTTATTTTTATGGATTTTTAATTCTCTTAGAAGTTATTCTAATTTATTTATTTCAATTCCAATCCTTATTCAATTTATTTTTCATTTATTTAAGTAAGAATATAATTCCATCCATAGTTCAATTGAATTCTTATTCCAATCCAATTTTATTTGAACTCAGTTTTATTTGACTCAATTCAATTTCAACTTAATTCGAATACAACTGGTAATATTTTCAGCTGATCTGATTAATTTCAATCCAGTCAAATTTTTATTCCCATCCAAGTTAATTTCATTTTTAACTTTTAAATTTAAATTCCATTATTCAAAGCTTATATTCCTTTCATGATTTAAAAATCATCTCAATTTATAAGCTTACAACCCATCCTATCAGGATTTTTTTTAAACTCCCGGCTTTGGTTTCAAATCATTTTGAAATCTCCAACATCTCAAATCACATTCCTCAAAAGTTAAACCAATCCTGGTTTTATTCCCAACAAATTTCCTTTGAGATTTCAAAAACAAACAGGTTTTCCTAAACAAATCAATTTGGTAGCAATCTATCACTCAGAAATTCGAAAATGAAAACTGATGATGCGGCCGTCATCATCAGAATTATTTTCCAATAATCCAAGTGATTCCAATGCTATATCACTTTAAAAATTCATTTAAAACAGATTTACATTCAGAAATATCTCCAAAACAATAATGCTATCATTTATCCTTAAAACACTTCCAAATCTCAAGAATTTAAATTCCAAATCCTGCTTAAATCAAATTTTAACTATAATTCATTTGTACAGTTTTATGTTTATACAAATTGCCATTTAATGTTATTCCAATTCATAAATTACATTCATAATTCATATTTATATATTTCATTTCATAATTGAATTTATCTCCTTAATCTTTAGTTATATTTACAATTTCTAGTTAAATTTTCACCTAACAATGATAATGCTTTAATATTATTCTTCCTAACATCCAAGCAACCATATATTAGTTAAATAGTTTACAAAACTTTCTTTATATCAAAATATATTTTTGGGAAAAATTATTTCATTTACCCACATTTAAAACAATACTGTGTCGACTGTTCTATTCAAGTGTTTAGAAACCCCTTCAATACAGTTGCGCAGACTGTGTCGACGAAGGTTCATATGTCACTCAATAAATCAATCAACACAATATTAAAATAATTTATATTCACTAACAAATACGCGCTCATATCTATTAATACGCTCAAACTCATTCTAGAGTACTATAGACTCTATTAATAATGAGTAATCCCCACCAGAGCCAAGGTTATCACCAACCTAAGCTCTGATACCACTGTAACGACCCGCAAATCCGTACCCCTTGATTCAACACTATTCTACAACAATCAACTCAAGTTGTACAGAAATACGAACCATTTGGATTTAAGAAAAAGAGGTAGAAGAAGAGAAAACAAAATCAACATCAGAATCTAACCATCGCAGCGGAATAAAATATAATAGATAGTAAATAATCTTTACTCAAAATCAAATATATCCGTTTACATATATTACAACATCAGAGTACATCAGTCACAGCTCACATCAAATACATACAATGGATACACAACAACTCAGACAGCGGAATATATATATAAACAAGTACGAATGTATATATCGTCATCCAGCTCGTCTCCTGAGCACCACAGCATTTCCTGTATCCTATAATACTCGGTCTGACCCGAGCATTACAGTTAAATAATACCCGAGTCAGTCTGGAATACCAGCGTGAGAAAATCACACCCAATTGATTATTAAAGTTTCAAAAATCCTTTGAAAAACAAAAGCATCTCGTAAGACAATGCCACAAATAAACATGTCGGGTTTTTACCTTACGATAGCTAAAACAATTTTTATAGAAATCCTCTGATATTATAATAGGGTCTATATACAAATACTTATAAAATAGCCGAAATTGTTACATTCATTAAATTTGAGCTACTAGCCACAGAGTGGGTAATACAAACAAAACTCGTACAAGGCTCGTAGGGAGAATGGATTTCCAACTAATGACTAGGCACCGGGGTACCACCTGTCACAGTACGGGGCCTAGATCACCGTACCGAGGAGTATGCCCGCTCCCCTACAACATAAGGCCGGGACAAACCCTTACTGGATAATCCCGAGTGAGATCACACCGTGGTTTGGATCAGTAACCGCCCACTAAGCCGAAATAAAGAGGGACATCTAGACTGGAATGACCTCAGCCTGCTTGGGGGCTACCCACCTAGCCTTGCTGCATAACCCCTGATTTTCAGTCATTCTCATTTGATGAGGCTTGAGGCTAAACGTTACCTTTAAAGAACATATTTCTTAGAATGCCCATCGTCCACCTGACGATGTTTCGCAAGCATTCATCCATACAAGTCCGTCCCGGGTTCGAACGAAACCGAAGGCACTATTCCTACTACATCCATTTTGGAAATATCCTCAGGATTAGTAGCGACTAGCCCTTGCACCTCACTGCTCCATCTTCGAATCCAAAAATCGTTTTTCTCGAAAACGTACAAACCGGATCGAAGTGGTTTTCGAGAAATAAATCTCGATCCCGGACTCCTCGAAACGATCAACGCATTTAGTCAATATTGATAGTCGGTTATTTAACTATCAATTAATATTCACAAACAACCATAAAACAATAGATAATTTCCCAAATTATTTATTAACCTCAAAATATCTTCACAAGATATATTTCTATTTTCAATCCTTTGAAAACAGTTTCAAAACCATCCCTCTTTTCAGGATAAACTTTCCCAAATATTTTCTATCTCCTCTGAAATCACCAAGCACGAAAATAGATTTTTAAAATAATTTAAAACACTTTGCTTTGAAATATATACTTTAAAACATTTATTTTAAAAAGTACTTCAATAATTTAATAAAATACATACCATATGAATATTTGGAAATAAGGTTACTTAATAAAATATACAACTAGATTTACACTTTTAAATCAAATACTAAATCACTCTTTTAATAATTATTGCTATAATAAAAATTAAATATTAGAAATAATAAATTTTACAAAATTTGCTTTCTATAAAAACAACTTTAAACCATCAAATTAATTTTTAAAGATTTTCTTTTTAAAACATGTACTTGGCTATCCAGAGAAAATTTCAACTTCAATCACTTAAATCAATTTTCCCAAATTGATATTCAATTTATTTTATTTAAAATGAGTTCCTTTAATTCCTCAATTCATTTCAAAATTCATTAGTTATGGACTTATTATTTATGTTATTATTTTCCATTTGATTTTAAACCTTTTAACTGAATATAAAATTTTCAGATTTTCCAATTCCTTCTTTATTCCTTCCAATAATTTAAATCTTAAATTTTTAATAAATGTTTGTTCTTTTAATTAATATCACTAAAGATTTAAAATTCATTAACTTTTTGTTTATTCAAAACTTCCTTTCTGTTCCCAAGATTTATTTATTAGAATTTTAAAGTCACTTATTCCTTTTCGAATTCATTCTTTGAATTTATTTATAAATATCTTACTTACAATCCACTTCTTTTATTTTCTTTCCAAAAATTCAATTTATATATATTTCATGGTAATTCATTATACCAAATTATATCCAACCTAACCATAACATTCAATATTCCAACATGAATCATCACAGAACATCAAATCATCATAACCGGGGGATTTAAATAATTTAATTAAATGTTGAGGGATCCAGTTGGATCCCTCCAACCTGTTTCCCTGCATCCACAGACGTTAGCATCACATGATATTGCCAATTTCAAATTATAATATACTATATCACATCAATCAATTCAACCACACAGTCAATTATTTAAATTTAATCATTTAAATTTAAATTTAAACTGAGTGAGATTAACTCACCTTTGGCCTATGACTGCCACCATATCCATCTCGACTTGTTTCATTTCAGATTTCAACCTTTGAATAAACATCATATGATTTTATTAATTTTTGAATTCATCGATCAATTAATTCTTAATACTTCGGTTTTGACTATTAAATTGGTTATATATAAATTTCTTTTTAAATAAAATATTTAAACTAATTGAAAACAAATCTCTTCCCAGTAAATAACTCAATTTACATTCGCTACGATTTTAAATTCCAAAAATATTCACTTTAAATTTTAAATCTATTAGGTAAGTAAAATTATAAATTTTACTCTACTGTTCAAAGTTTCTAGCCGATACATACATACATACAAATATCCTGAAATTTGTATATATTTTTACATATAATATTTTAATCAAAACAGAGGATACTCACCGCAAGAAGAAACGCAAAACCCAGCATCATCCACACGATCTCAGGCCGAGATCACCCCCCCTTCATCGAGACGACGCTACCACCCTAAACAACCTCGAGCTCCCCAGGCGCCGCTGTCCTCCATCCTCACGCGCCTCGTCCCGTGTTTGCCACCATCATCTGTTGTCGCCTTCAACTTCATGAGACCCAAGTCGATCGCCCCCAACTTCACGCGAAACCCTAAACGCGAGTTCCCCCCTATTCCGCCATTCGATTAGAATAATTTAGGCTTTGGCCATTGTTTAGTTTTTTTTTTTTGGTGAATCGCACTACTTCAATTGACAGAGGTGAATTAAGAATCGAGAAGAGAAAAGATAAGGGCTTCGGCCATTATATAATTCTTATTTTTTTTCCCTTTCAACTGAGTATTCGATTGAGGTAGGAGGTTTCGATGAATCCATTTAAGGAAATGAAGCTTGCGTGAGAAGATAAAGAAAGACACGATGATGACAATATGTACGAGAGGAGGCAGCGATTTGAAGGAAAAATGGCGGATGATAATTAGCACGTGAATAGATAATTAAAATTTTAAATAGAATTTTCGATGAAAATTTCCTATGCGTTTATGTATCGTATGCTCACATAACAACTCCGATCAATACGAAATTTGAAATCCGATAATAATTCAATATTACGGATCCAATGGCACTGATTTCGTCAATTTCCGAGTCTGTGCCTCGGAAGGCTATTTTTTTTAAATTCAATTTAAACGACAAAATTTCAAAACCGAACAAATCACCGTTAAATTCAATTTTAAAACTTCTATTATCTTCAATGTTATCAATATAAACTCTGTAAGCCTTCAAATTATTATTATTATTATTATTATTATTATTATTTTTACAGACTTAAAACTCCAAATTCAACATTACACCCAACTTCAAATAATTTAATTCAATAGTTTAATTATCAAATAATTGGTGAAATTTGAATTCGAGTTAAAATTTAACATTTAAATATTCAAAATCAATTAAATATTCCAATTTCAATTGCTCAAAAATTTCGGGTCGTCACAATAATATAATAATTTATTTAATTCATTGGAATTAAATTGTGGATTTAATGATGAATTAATTAGAAAATTCCAGAATAAATTAAAATATGTGTTTAATTTCAGATAAGTTGTAAAAAGAATTTCTTTATCTGGGAATTCTAAAAAAATTAGATTGTGAAAGGAAATTTGGAAATTGAAATTCAAGAATAAACATTTCATAAGTAAATTGAGGTCAAAAATCTTTTTATTTTAAAGAACTAAATAAGTATTTATGATTATCTATTAAGTATATAATTTGTTCTCAAATCATTTCTCTTTGAAATTTGTATAAATGTAAGTAATATTAAATGTAAACAAAAATTTATGAAAGCTTTAAATATATATGTAAATAAAAAAATACATATCTTTTGGAAAAATAGGTATAATATTTAGAATACATAACATATATATGTAAGTATAAAGTAGATAAACATGTTTTATAAATTGAAATCAAATAAGGTTTAAAACACAAATTTGTAGGAGGGATTTAAACATAATTTTATTTTATATGACAAATGTAAGATATATGAAGTATGATATTAACAAGTGTTAATAAAGAGAACAAGTGGCAAGAAAAGGGTTTTTTTAATCTAAAATTTATAAAATATAAAAAGTAAGAGAAATCAGATTTCTCAGTCTTTTTCAAAACCGAAAAAAAACAAATTTAAATCAATTCAAGTTAAAAACCTGGCAACCAAAATCAAACAGCAAGAAGCAAGTTAATAATCAAACTCAAGAAGCAGTTCAAGATTTCAACTTTAGATTTCAAACTGGAAACTAAAGCAAGCTGCAGATCAACCAAGCCCATTTAAAGCAATCAAACTAGAACATAATAAAGAATTAGATTCAATAGCCTCAGTTTCAAATCAACAGATAAAGTCTATGGCCAGATCTTCTAGCTTTCCAAACCTGAAACATTCCAGGCTCTCTGTTCAAACTTCAATCCAGGTGAGCAAACTACTAAACCTTAAATCTTGAATTTGTTTACATTTTGATGATGCTTAAGATGAAGCTGTTGTGATATGCTTGCATGTCTTTGTATATATGTGTATGACTGGTGCATGTTTGTGAATCTATATATATTCCTCTGTTTGGAATCACAGTCACAAATCTACACAAATAAATTAAAATTCACCTATCCAAATATATTCAAGCTATAATTTCTAAAGGTGAAATGTTTGTAACAATGTAATATAAGTTTTAAAAACAATTTCAAGTGTTCAAGTTGAATATTTATTTCAAAAATAGAAGATTACAGATATGATTAAATATAAGTTTAAAACCAATTGTCTGGATTTCTTGATTCGATTCTATAACCTGATTCATGCTTGCAAATGATGAATTTTAGTATTGAAATCACTATTTTTAAGTTTGGGAGTGATGAGATTTTTTGAGATGAACGATATTCGAACTTTGGTCGAATTTCGATGAATGGAGAAGAATGGGTGGTCCTAATCATCGGTGAAGATGGCTGGAGCATCAGAGAACCTAGGAAAAATACTAGGTGAATTTATCAGCCACCATGGTGATCGAATGTTGGCGATGTAGGGTTTTAACGCACGTTTGGGTTATGGTCGGAATTTGAGTCGATGTATCATCGTTAGTGGACCGGAGGCGATCGCACTAGCGGGGATCGTCGTAGCATGTTAATGATGAGTTGTAGATGTGGTGGCGAGGCGTAAGATGGTCGGGTCCGTCGGTGTATGATCAATTTCGTTGAGTGTTGTTTTCCAGTGGGATGCTGGGTAGCTCGTTTTTCGATTCCAAGACAAAGTGTTGGAGCTGGGTGGTCGGGATGGTCAGAGGGGTTGTCGTCGATGTGTGCCTGGTCACATCGATGACTGGAGTTCGCCAGAGTTCTGGTGCACATACATATGCACGTTTTCATGTTTGGGTTGTGATGCATTGGGGAAGACAAAGTATTTCTCAGGGTTGAGCACGTGAAATCAAAGGGTCGACTCGAAGTCGAGAATGGGAGGGGTTAACTCGAAGTTGAGCTCGAGTATTTGTTGGTCTTGCTCGGGTTATTTTGAAACATAGTTGGTTTTAAAATTTAAATGGAAGATATGTTTCAGGTTTTAAATTTTCAACAGAAAACAGGAACCTGGTCCTAATGCAAATGAACGGTAAAAGAAAAACAAGTTTTCCAAAGGTAAGTATTTACTAAGTTTTAAGGTTTTTAAAACAAGTTTAACGAGTTTCAAAGTTTAAAATGCTAAATGTCATTGAATTGTTTAAATTAATTAAGGATTAAGTAAAGTTAATTTATGATAAGTAATTAAAGGTAATTAATTACTTAAAGTTAATTACTTAATGAAAGTAATTAAGGTTAATTAATTAATAATTTAAGTTTGATTAATCAGGTAATTAATGAATAATTAATTAAAAATAATTAATTAATGTAATTAAGGTAATTAATTTGAGAAGTAATTAATTAATTAAAGGTTAATTAAATTAATTTATAATTAAGGATTAATTAATGATTTATTAATATAGGTGGTTAAAAATTAATTAATAATTAAGGATAATTAATTAAGGGTTAATTAATTAATGTAATTAATTAAGGACTAATTAATTAAAGGATAATTAATTAAGGGTAATTTAATTATTGTAATTAATTAAGGATAATTAATTAAAGGTTAATTAAAGATTAAAGAGTAATTAATCAAAAATGGTTTGTAATTAATTAATGATTAATTAACCAGGATTAGAAATTTATTCGTAAGTAATTAATCTGATTTAATTTAAACCAGATAATTTAATTTATTTTTACTTATGGATGTTTGGATTATATTGAATGTTTAAATGGTTTGATATTCCTCATATGTGATGCTTTGTGATACGAATTATTCTGATTTGTGTTGCAAACTGTGATGTAGTTCATTCACATGTGATGTAATTTATTCATCTGTGATGTAATCTATTCGTTCGTGATGTAACTTATTTATCTGTAAATCTGTGTATATAGATAAGCGTTATTGGAATATACCTTTTTCGATATTGATATGATTGAATCTGTGATGATTGATGTTGTTGCACTATTTTGTGAAACCCCTGGACTACACCTTACACACATAAATATGGATTGCACGAGGAAATCGGTTAAGTCACAAATTTTTAATGATTTTAAAGATTGAATTTTTGTATCCAAAATAGTTTTGGAATTAGAATTGAAAGCTTTTGAAAATGAGTTTCAAAAATAAAAGTTATTTTGAATAACTTGATTGATTTTTGAAATTTAAATTGATTTAAATTTGAATTCTATATTTGAAATTGAATTCTATGATTTGGAAACTATGGTTTAATAAGGTTATACAAGTTATAAAGGTGTTTATATGGGTTTTGAACCATTTAAAAAGTATTTTTTTGGGAATTTAAATTTAAACCCAAGTTTATACTTGAATGGCTTTAAATTATGTAAATGTAATCAGTTTTTCCCAAAATGAAAACTATTTGTTGTCAATTAATAATAGCTTTCATATAAAGAAAGGGTTTCCAATTTGTGTTGGAAGATTTCAAGTTGAAATGAAATTGAAATAGTTTTGAAACTATGAATAAATCTTTGTGAAAGATGGTTGGACCTTGTTTTGAAATTAAAGAGGCTTTTAAAAGGAGTATCTTTTGTATAAAAGATTTGAAATGGGAATTGTGAATGAATCTTTGGAAATGGGTTTGAAAGCTATAAATTGAGTTTTTGATTTAATAATTGGATGAGTTAATTCAATTTGAAAAAGGAAATTGTTTTGAATGAATGTGAATGGATCTTTGTGAAAAATGGATGAACTTTATGAAGTAAATCTTTTTCATTTAAAGATTTGGAAATGGTAATTTTCTTAAACCATTTGAAAGGAAAGTTTGGGTTTTAAAGTTGTGACTTAACTGAAATCCCATTATCCATACGTTTTTAAATATTACGCTCATTATTCGGTTTAGCTGGGAGAGGACCTTATGTCATATGACCCATTCTGAATAATGATATGACGTTATGGATAGCATTTGAAGATCGGTGGTGAAGACCGGATATTTTCGAAAGCGAAAGGATAACTCGTCGAATGTCTTTGCACTGAATGGCCCCGGTATAGAGATCTCCATATGTGATGGGGAGTCCGGATGTGATTAGGAATTATCCGGATTTGCAAGGGCTTCTTTGGAAGTGCCTTCAGTTCTGTTCGAACCCGAAACAGACTTGTATGGATGTGTGTCGGACATTACACTTTGAGATGTAAAGCTGGTTTCTATGAAATACATTTCTGTTTGGTGGCGGAGATTTATTCTCTTAGCTTAACACTCTTCTATGAGACGTACGAGCTCAGAGGTTATGTAGTTGATGGTTACTAGTGATACGTTCCCAATTTGGTAATGTGGCATACAAAGTGCTACTGATCATTTGTTGATCAAAGCATGACTTTGTGAAAAAGTGTAGCTTTATGGACGAGGCCTCATCGAGCCTCACAGCCCGGTAATGGTCGAAGCAGGAAAGATGTGGCAAGGTTTTAGGGGTCGCACCCCTAGGGTGTGTCCATTCCTTCTGGAAAAGGGTGGTATCATGGTATGGAGCCCAGATACTTAACTCATGTGGACACTGTATATTTATTACTGTGTGATGTTGCTTTGTGATTGAGGGCCATCGGATAAAGGTCGCAAACGACCGGGAGTGGCATATCTTAGGTTTTACTCCCGGGAAGGGAGTAAACCAGCCTTGTGTTGGCAAAGATCCAGGTAGGTTCTCGAGGCGTCCCTCCAGAAGCGTTCCCATGTGGCAATAGGAAGTTCCTTGACCTGACCATTTGTTGGAAAATCCAAAGAAACAGTACGCGCCATGTACGATTTTAGTCGTATAACCTGCCATGGAATGTGGCGGTAACCTGCTATTGAATATGGTAGCTATAGTAGGCATACAATAATGGTTGTATGCTGGCTAAGATTAATATTATACTTTCGAAATGTTTTCCACTATGCACCAATAATAATTTCAAAATGGTTTTCGCGTATCTAGCATTTTTGATTATCATAAGGAGAAATCTCCTCCAATTTTTCGTTTGCATGGTGTGTGTGGCAGGAGATCTTATGGTATTTTCATTTTCCATAAAGCATTGCGGATTTCAACTTTTAAAATCTTTTATGGTTGTTTTAAAAGATAAACTATTTTTTCTTGCTCATACCAGTCTCATGACTGACCTGGAGTTTATTGTTCCCTTCCTAAACTCTAGGTGCCCACATTTTTCCACACGGGCAGTCTAGAGTTTAGTTTTTTCAGATAGTCAGATAGTAGATGTGATTCGACATCTTTGAAACCTTTGGATCTTGGTGATCACACTTGCTTTATTTTGGAGTTATCCAGTTTGCTTATTATATTGTGATGATAGTTCGAGCTATCTTTAGTTTGGGGATGGAGTTGCAGTTTCATTATGGAGTTGGATTATTTTGGAGATTTTAGTGGAGTTATCTTTCCGTTGTCGATGGTTGCAAAGTCTAGACCATCCAGTTGTGTTTTATTTCCGCTGTTATTTCTGTATCTCTGATGTTAATGGTTTGTATCAAATTGTTATATATCATTGGATATTGTATTCGTTGGAGTTATATGATATTCATTATTTTTTTCCGTTGTATTGTTATACTTAATGTGTTATAAGCTCCGACATGAGTTAAATTTCAACGGTTGAATCTGCAGCATTCAAGTACAAGTGAAGTACGGGTGTCGATTTTTGAACGCTAAAATTTGGGCCGTGACAGATACTTATCCTAATCTTCTTTGAGAGTATGTCTATATTAGATTTATATAGATAATTGCTAGTCAATTGGACTAGTATGGTTGGTAGGTGTTGTTACAGATGATTGCTATGTTTAGTATTTAGTCCTTACTGAATTTCAACGATGAAATTCTTTAAGGGAGGAGTCTATAAAATCCCTAATTTTTGATAACATTATTCGAAAGATTTAATTAGATAAATTAATAGAATAATAATGATAAGTGGATTGAGATTTCAAAAATTGTATAATGGGTCGTGCTTAATAATAAAGATTTAATGGGCTTTAAATTGGTTTATAAGATCACATGCGCATATTAGTAAATTAGCAAATCTATTATACACGGCTGTAACTTCTCATTTTTGTCCATTCACATTTCATTTCTCATGATCAAAAACACAAATCAAAAATAAAAACATAGCTGGCCATTAACAAGAAGAAAAAGAGGAATTTCAATCTAAAGCTAAAGATCAAAAGTTAGGGAGGACTAATCAACAACAAATCTCAAATTCCTTATCAAGTTTAGGGTGAATAATTATCTCATACCATCTATATTTTTATTCTATGAATATATTATATCAGATTTATGATTTAAATTTGTTTTTTGATAAAATGGACGATGGTATGTTTTAGTATATTATGTTGATTTATTTTAATTCATATGCATATGAATTTGCAGGGTTTTGATGTAAATCCGAGAATCTACGATTCCAGATTGCCATGTAAAATTATTATGTTAATTAAAACATAATTTTGAGGATGGTTATAATTTTCAGAATTTTCCAAGTTATGGAAAATTCATTATGAATTTTTGATGAAAAACATGATGTAATTGGGTTTAAAAATTTATTTTGAATAATTTAGGAAGAAATAGGGTCATAATTTTTAATATGTTTGATTATATGATAAAATTGAATTTCTATGATTTTTGGGTATTTTTCCTAATTGATTTGCCAGGGAAAATAAATTATTTTAAAAAGTACTTTTCTAAAATAATTGGTTTTAGTATATGGAAGGGCTAAAACATTACACTTTTATAGTTTTGATCTGATGAAAATGCGAAAGTTTTATAGGTAAAGTATTTGAAAAGTTTTTATGGCAGTCAATCAATGTTTTACAAATAGGCAAGTTGTTATAAAGTTATTAAAAAAATTGCAACAATTCAACATTTAACCCAGAAAAAGGGTTTTCCGCCTCAAAGGTAGTAAGTATCTTTCTACACCTTTGATTCCACCTCGTACCAGTCGAAACCAATATAGTCGAAACTACCATAGTCGAAACCAATACACAAGATATCACTTGGATGGTATGATGTGGATTGGAAGGAGGGCGAAAGCCTTGGTGTTGAAAGTTAGCTTCCGATGGGGTTGAAACCCTGATTTGTTTTCGTAAGTTAAAGTCTTTCCTTGCTTTACTTAAAGCTTTCAACATAGTCGAAACATATGCTTTCGAATGGGTTTTATAATTAGTTTTAAAAGAAGGTTGTCATATTATGTTAAAGTATTAGATTTCGAAGGGGTACCTTTTCCCTTAAACAAGAGCTTTCGAAAGGGTAGGTTCCAACCCAGTCGAAACCTGGCCGCTATGCTACCTTTCGACTGTGACATTCTAACCCAATCGAAACCTGGCCACTATGCTACCTTTCGACTGTGATGCTTTCGAAAGGTTATCTCTATTTTAACCAAAATTAAGCTGCTTCCTAATTCCTTTCGAAAGGGGTTGAGGGTTTCAAAGGTGATAGAGTCGAAAGGGGGTTTCGACTCAGACCTTCGAATTTATAATTTTTAAAGGTTTTTGCTTTCGATATGATGGTTCCGACACCATCAACTTTTCCTGAAATTAATTTTCATTGGTTTCAAAAGAGATACTTCCTATATAACCACTTTGACCCAAATGATGTTTTTAAAGAGTAAACCCAATGCTTTCGAAAAGGTACTTTATGTGTTTCGAAGCTATGTTTTAAATAATGTTTTCTTGATACCTTCGAAAGGTATCATTGGTTTCGAAAGGTATATACTTATAGTTTCAAAACGATAAGTGATGTTTAAAAGTTTCAAAACAAATAACCCATTCTTATTTTTAAAGGAAAAAGACCATGCCATAAATAAAGATTTTGAAAATATTATTCACATTGTTATTAACTCATAACTGTATTTTGGGGAAAAGGCAGAATAACCGGTTAGGTTGACCCAGTAGTGAATATAACTTAACAGATGTTAAAATCTTAATCAAAGATATTGGCAGGGACCAATAGGTTTACAATAAGCCCATGAAAACTGTATGATATTGGTAGGGGCCAATAAGTTCATAGTCAGCCCAGGAAAACTATGATTTGATACCGGTAGGGGCCAGTATGTTTATAGTTATCTCATGAAAAGTATATCCAGATTAAGATATTAATAATCAGTTAATAAGTTCCTAGTTAGTCCATAAAAACTATGATAAGAGATATGATATTGGAGTTACCAATAGGTTCTTAGTGATCCCATGAAAACCATGATATTGGACAGATAGTCCATAAACATTTAACAGGGTAATAGTAATCCTATAAACTATAATTGAGATAGTGAGTCAGAATGAAGGGGGATGGGTTATCTAGACTTGATTTACTTGTTTTTTGTATCATCATAATTTTTTGAAATGCTATGTTTTAACCATTATGGATGCATGAGCACAGTATATGGTTTTATAAATATTTTGGGATACTAGTGACGAGAAAATCCGTTCCTCTAAGCGGCGTGGTCTCACTAGATATCTAAATAGATTGAGATGGTAAATTATTATTATTCATACCAGACTTTATGTTCGACCTGAAGTTTTTTTTCCCCCTTAAAATCTCGGGTACTCAATTGACATTGAGTACATTGAGAGTTAAGGTTTCTAGGGATTCTTTTAGACGAATAAAGCTTCCGAGGACGTGCATGAGGCAAACTTGTTATTAGAGTTCTTTTTTCCGTTGTGTGTTTTGTTTGTAAAGGCAAATTGTTTTCTTGCCTATCTCTGTACTCTGATCTACCAATGGGGCATTTTTATATGTCGCTCTTGGTTTATTTTATGATTATGTGTTATTTAAACATGGTTTGCGAATTGGGATTATGTAATAAATTTGGAATATTTAGAAATGGAATGTGGAACTTGTTTTGTTGTTTAATTTTTTTCTATATTCTTGTGTTTCTACATATCAATGTATCTAATATCGTCGCATTTGGTCGACAAGGATTAATAACTATGGATGACTATAGCATCTGTAGCCATTAGATTTGAGCCTCTAAGTAGGGGGAAGTTACAGATATGGATATAAATGTGGATCACCCATGTGATACAAGTAGGTGATCCAAGTATTACATTGCTCCCCTATAGTGCTTCAGCGGGCCTTGTGGAGAATGTGGATGTTAAGCAACCCTATAGGCCACGAAAGACCAACGTATGAGTACAATTAATATGAGAAATATATTCTTTCCTATAGACTTTGGACGGTCTAGGGAAGTGAATCCTATATCTGATTTTCGTGATAATGGGCAACATGCGGCCCTTTAGGGCATGAGGCCAGTCCAGGGAAGTGAGTCCATATGGCGATGATGTAGCATGACTAGATGTGTACGATAGTTAGGCATGACGTAATGATAGGACGTGAGGTGACCAAGCAATAGACTTATATTATTCTATAGTATTATAGTATATGTAGAGTAAAAGTATGGCTCATTCACCAGCATTATGTCCGACCCACTCCAATTTTCCCCGTTATATATATTCAGGTTGATGGAGTTTTGAGACGAGATGGTATCAAAGGTAGAGACTCGTTTAGATATATTGTATGTGATGTAAATAAGTGTTATAACCTAAATTTGACTATTGGTATGTATTGGGATGTTATTGTATTTATATTGTTCAAACATATGTATTTGACACTATAGAAATGTTATGCCGATATGACTATGGTTATTATTGAGGCATTCTATTTTATTTCCTTCCATTATGAGGTTCTGAAAGTAGATGGTTGGAACTACATTAGTTATATGCTTATCTTATCTCAACCATAATGACTAGACCTTTCGGTTCTCGGGTTATTGACGTTGGTTCGGGCATTGGATCAGTGGCCAAAAGGGTGGGTTATTACATAGCACCATTCAATCACTTATGTCATGACCGAGATTTTCGACTTTTGAAAAATCAACATCAATACGTCCACTTTATTATATGCTGAGCGATCGAATGCCGAAAATACCAGATCGTTTGGGAAAAGAAGAAAGAGGTAGAAGAAGAAGATAGAAACAACAATAAAGAATCTCACAATCGCAGCGGAATAAAATATATAATAGATGACCACTGGTCTTTATACAAAAAGAACTATAACTGTTATTACATATCACATCATCAGAGTACAACACATCAATAACACAATACCGGACAGTTATAATAACTTGTCCTCACAAACGTTGAATATACAGCCTACGATACACAACGGAATATAAATCAGATACATGTAATACGTCTTCGCCGCCTAGCTCATCTCCTGAGCTCATTGCATCTTATCATGTATTTGTAATACTCAGTCTGACCTGAGCATTATAATAAAATAACACCCGAGTCAGTCTGGAAAACCAGCATGAGAAAACACACTTAATTTGAATTATTATAGTTATCAAATCCTTTGAAAACAAAGGTATTTCGTAAGACCACGCCACAAATAAACAGGACGGGTTTTTACCTTACGATAACCAAAACATTTCATATCATAGTGTCTAACTACAAATACTTATTCAAATAGCAAAAATTGTCAAATTAATTAAATTCCAACATACTATGCTCTACAATCAATACCGTAAAGGCACGTATTGGAGAATGGGTTCCATACGAATGACTAGGCACTAGGGTACCACCTGTCACAGTACATTTCTAGAAACAACGTACCGAGAATCAGGCCTGTATCCCCTACAATATAAGACCGGTCTACCCCTAACCTAGATAGACTGAATATGCTATCATCCTGGGTGTTTCCACCCCTTCCAAGCTCCTTCCATATATCGTAGTGATAAATAATATCTGAGGTTATCTAGAAAGGTGATAAACATACCCTAATTGGGTGCGACGCACTTAGCCTTGCTACATCCCCCCTCTCGACTTTCCGTCGTTCTCGGTTGATGATGCTAGAGGCTACGATTACCTTTTTAAGGGATTTCACTTAGAATACTCACTGTTCTTCAGCGACAATGCACTGATAGCATTCATCCATACAAGTCTATTTTGGGTCCAAACGGAACCTAAGGAACTACTCCTACTACATCCATTTTGGAATAGGCCTCAGGATTAGTAACGATTAGCCCTTGCATTTCGCTGCTCCATCTTCGGCTCCATGCTCTTGTTATTTTTTGGAAAACATACTTGTTGGATCGAAGTGGTTTTCGGATAACAAATCTGATCCTGGTCTCTTCAAAAAAATGTTCGATATTTTCCGATAACTCAACCCCGGTTCTTTAGAAAATAAACAGACGAAATAAGATCAGAGATTACCTCCTAACCGTTAGTGGACGGATTTCCTTATAAATGTCTGAGAAGAACAAAACAAGTTTATATGTATAATATAACACCTCGAACAGTAACTGTACCATATAATCCCTGTATTTCTCCTAGACACTCCCAAAGTTATACTTTGGGTCCAGATTTGATAGTCGGTTATTTAACTATCAAATAAACAATCATACAATCACAGATTCCATTTTCCATTGAAAAACTCCAAATCTCCTTTTAATTTAATTTCAATAAATTAAATCTCTTTATCCAATATATATACACATATCATATTGAATTTAGTAAATTCACAAGCTATTCATTTTAAAAGAATATTTGAAACCCTTTTCAAAATAACATGGAATGTACCACTGCGGTATCAAACCATGGATTCATAGCTCAATAGTTACATATTTATCCCAGAGAAATACAAGACTAAACTGCAGGCACTCACTTCCTCCGATTTCTCCATGTGGGTGTACCACTACTTCCCGAGAACTTTATTTAAAAAATTTCAAAATAATGCTTATGAAATTTCTACCATAATTTTCCAAGTAAATATTTAGGCAAGTACCCTTTAAAATAAAAGTTAATATAAAATAATATATTTCTTAAAATAATAATGCTTATTAATTCTTAAATAATAATTAACTTAATATGAACCATTTATAAAATTACTTAATTAATACTTAAAAATACTTTAGCAATTTTTGAAGAACCAAATAATTAATTCTACAATATTCTTAAACACTTTTTAAACTTTTCTAACCAATACTTAAAATCATCCTTTTTAAAATAAACTTAACTACTGAGGAAAAATACATTTTTTAACTCCAATATAGCCAGTCTAATATTTATAAATCTCTGTCGATTTATTTCCAATTTGACTTACGTCCTAATTCCGTAAATTCCCTTTTTTCACATTTCTAGAAAGAAATATACTATTGATTTTTAAACTTATTTCTCATCTCTTTGTAAATGCTCATCGTGAATTTATAATTCCCATCTATCCATTGATAATTTACTTTACTTTATTTATAAACTTCGTTTATAAATTCCATAGTCTCGTTTCTCGTTTTATCACTGTTTCACAACACTTAATCGATTTTCTAAATTGAATTCCTCTTTTAAATTAATTCCTTAAATAACCTAGATATATTCCAAACCCAACTAAAATCAGATTCGACTTCCTTTCCATAATTTAAAATCTTATCAAAATCTAGTACAATAACCCCATATTTTATTTTCAAAATTCCCTTTTACTCTTCCAACTATTTAAATCTCGATTTAAAAATAATCCTTTTAAACTTAAACAATATCGTTTAAGTTTTATTATTTAAAACCCTTTTATTCACATTTATTCAAAAATCTCTATTTTCCATATTCCGGGATTATTAAATAGAATTTTAAAATCAACTATTCATTTTTTTCCAAATTCACTTCTTTAAATTAGTCCAAATTTCACTCTAAATATTTTTATTTCAAATTTCACTTTTTTTCCTTTAAAAATTCTATATTCATATTTTTGATATTTTAAAATGCCAAAATCTATGCAACAATACGTTAGCATCCAATAAATTCAAATTCCACTATAATTTATCATAGATTATTTAAACATATCATATATCAATATATATGAAATTTAATTCAACATTTCTGAGGAATCTAGTTGGATCCCTCTAACTTGTTTCCCTGCATTCACAGATATTAACATGATATAAAAATACCAATCCCACATCGAGGGGGATATCGCGGTATATAGGGTCATCCGCTACTATGCGGGACGCATAGGGTCTCTCATCCGCTACATGTATGTGGGAATATTAATCACTCCAACACACACAAGTACACACACACACTACTATATATAACATCACATTCAACAGATGATAATTTATTAATTCTATCAAACAATCAATAATAAATTTTAACCACTTAAAATTAATTTGGTAATCCAAAATTGAGTGAGATTGACTCACTTTGATTTTTATTTTCCAAACATCTAGATTTTTAAACTAAATCGAACATCATTCAATTTAATTTAAAATTCCAACGGACTCCGAAAAATTCCAAACCTCTTCTAGAATGTGAATTTTACAGCTACGAATTTATCGTTTTGGACTTCGTAATTTTTTCGAACCTCATATAGACAAACCATTGATTTATAGACATTTGAAAAATAAATAAATTCAGTCAACAATTTTTTTAAAAAGAATGCTAATTACCTTAGCTTACATAAACAGCTCTAATGATCCACTACTGCCGACATCCCCGTCTCCTATCAACTTCCCAAGGCCATACCATTTTCACGTTCGTCCCCAAGCAACGCCCCACAAGGAAATCCCCCAGCAGCTGCGAGTCGCCATACAGTAGAGCGATGTCGTTGAGAAGGCTAGAACTATGTAGGTTCAATGACGTAGAAAGAAAGTAGTTCATTTTTGCTCCATGAATCGATTTGTAAACAAAGTGAAGCACGGTTTTACCCCAACACCTCTCAAATCGACGAAATATACAGCACGATCCATCCTTCTCCACCAACCAAGCTACCGAATCCATGACATGGCCGGTGCATTTCTCCGATGGGTGGCTAAAACTGAACATCCGGGCGGACCGAGAAGCGGTGATGCCGACATGGCAATGGAGGAAATCGAACTATTGGGTAATGCTTGCGAGTGCGGTCGTCATGGGTCCAGCGTCGACACCATTGTCGGGTAGTGGTGGAGCATGCCAAAGCCTAAGATGGGGCCGGCGATCCCTAGAACGACTATGACGATGAAAGAGAACGAGCGGTCAAAACGAACGAATTTTTCTTTCTATTTTTTTCGAATAGTTAAGTTTTGAAAAGGAAACTCAGCCGTGTGATATAAAGAAGAAGAGGGGGAAGATGTGATGTTGAAAAGGAGGCAGTGTAGGGTCAGGTTACAATGATATAAAGGAAAAAGAAAGTGAAATGATGTGCTGAATAGTCAAAATTTAAATTTAAATTCCCAAAATATCTCGATTATGTAACTAAAAGTATCGACCTCCTATTGAGATGTGCCGCTAGGGTTCATAATGTTATACCCCTATTTCGAACGTAATGGAAAAGGTTCCGAGCCCTAATTCGGTCGTATGAAAACAATAGCTTTTTGGACCCAATTATTATATTGAATCTTCGATATAAATTTCAACCGTTTGTATACCGTATGACCAAATGTTAACTTCAAATGCCATGAAAATTGGAATCCGATAATAATACACTATTACAGATCTAATGGAACTAGTTTCGTCGAAATCCGAGATCGTGCCCCGAAAGGCTACTTTTAAACGTCAATTTTGACGATGGATTTTTAAAATTGAACAAATCACTTTTAAATTCAATTTTTAAAAATTTTTGCTATTTTCATTATTATTAATATAAATTTTATAAGCCTTTAATTTTTTATCAATCTTAAAACTCAAGATTTAGTATTTACACAGTTTTCAATTATTAAATTCAAAAATTTAATTATCAAATAAATCTTTATATTTGAAATTCAGGATAAAGATTAACTTTTAAATATTTAAAATCAATTAAATTTTCTCATTTCAAATATCCAAAATTCTGGGTCATTACATTCCCACCCCCTTATAACAATTTCAACCTCGAAATTGCCAAGTAAGAAGAATGATCCAAATCCATTAACTATTTTTCCAAAACCCATCAGTTTAAACAACTTTCCAAATCAGTTTATTGTAAACACAATATCACCTTTACTAATTTCCAAATTAATCCATGAATTAATCCCAGTATTATCCCCTTAATCAACCAGATTATAATTTACAATCAAATTTTAAATTATCAAAATTTTCTTCAAAATTCTTCTAACTCCCTAAATTTTCAAAAAAATTCGCCAGCGTCTCCTTTGCGCGGCTAGATCTAAAAAAATGTAAAACTGCCTTTACGGGCCCAAAGCAGCAAAGAAAACAAAAGCCAAATGGATCAATCAGAAAATCATCAATTTCATACAAAAATTTAAACACATGCCTTTTTGTCGAGCAATCAAATTTTACTTCTGAAATCGAAGACATCAATTTAGCTTTTGCTTTTAATTACCTGTACCTTATCTACCAATAATATCCAATCATATAATGCAAAATCATTTTACTTATTTATTTTCAAAAATTTCAATATTTTTTTTAGTTAAGCTCGTACGATGTACATATATCATCCGTACGTAATATCAAATCCGATCGCTCACTCGATCACACAATTTCACTTCTGAACTAGTATCGTTCACATGACTCTCTAGTGCGGATTCAGATCTTGTTCCTTGATTAAAAACCATCATTCTTCTTGCATAGCCATATCTAAGATAGATAATTCCAGATTCGATCAAAAATCCGTATTCAGAGTACAACGTTGAAAATCGAGTGAAAAATCCTAACTCCGATCGATATCGACTATCTTGAAATTATTTGCTCGAACTGGATCAGAATAAATAATGTACGTACAACTTATGTATTTATTCCCAATTTATTATTGCTATATCAATTTATTTTTATTCACATTCACTTTCATTTCCATTCTCTTACTCACCCTTATCATACCCATCACTTATTTACTTAGCATATTTTTCCAATACCAATTTTTACTTAAGAATTTCACCATCACTTTCTTAAGTCTATTATAAATATTTTATACAATGTTCTTTGATTTTTTTTCACTTCATCGCTTTGGTTTATATCCATTTCTGTTCAAATTAAATTTTCAATTTTCATTTGAACTCAAATTACCTTCCAAATTCTAAATATTGAAATTTACGGACCACATATCAAACCATATTTAATTAACTAATTATTGTGATTAGTTCCATCCACTAATTCATTCCAAATCTCAGTGAATTTTATTTCCAAGCTTTATTTCATTTAGTCCACTCGTTCAATTTCACTTTATTCAGTTTAAATATCATTCTAATATTCAATTTCAATCCCATTAACTTAAAAATCAAATGAACTTGTCCATCCACTAATTTATTTCCCACTTAATAAATTCTATTTCAATAAATATTCCATTTGGCCTACTTAGGCTTAATTTCTCAAAATTCACTCTTATTTAATTTAAGTTTAATTTCATCATACAAAATCAAATTTCAAATTTCATAAGTTTTCAAACTTATTCTTATTCCATTAACGATTTAGATCAAACTCCAAAGTTTAAGCAATTAATTAAGTATTTCAAAAGCTTTTTTGAAATCAAATATATCCAAAATCCTTTGGTATATCAAATTATTCCTTTGAATTTCAAAACCAAACTGGTTTTTTCCAAACAGACTCCAATTGCAAATCATTAAGGTAGCAATTCCTACCTTGGAATTTCAAAAATGAAAGTCGACGATGCTGCAGTCATCACCGAAATTATTTTCCAGCGACCGAAGTGAGTTCAGTGCTTTTATTCCTTTTTAAAAACCATTTTTAAATATTTTTATTCCAAATCTCAATAGATTTCATTTCCAATTCAAAATTATTTTCAAATAATATCACTATTAATTTCAAAAGCCTAAAAACATTTCGAAACCAACAAGATTTAAATTCCCAAATTCCCATCTTTTAATTCCTTTATAAATCGTTTTTATAAACCATATCATCTTTAAATATCCCTTTGGAATTTTATTCCATTTCAATTTATAAATCACATTTATAGACCCATATTTACAAATTCCATTTTGTTATATGAATTACTTTCTTATCTTTTGGTTGTAATATCAACTTTTATTCAATTTCCATAACAACTATGATAATAATTTAATATTATCATTTCCTAACAACCAACCAAACTATATATAACCGTAATAATTTTTGAAAAATTATTTCTTTACATATGAAAATAATTTGGGTAAAATTATTTCATTTACCCGATTTCAAAACAATACTGAAAGTCTATATAGTGGATTGTATAGTGTATATGCAAGTATATGTGACGAACTATATGATGCAACTAAGTTAAAATTAATCTAGTTAAATATAGAATAAGCACATCAGGATTTTATACTAGTTCAGACCTCCCATCCTATGTCCAGTCCCGAAGCTCCCCTTTGGAATTCGACTATCAAATACCCTCACTTCGCCCGAAGGATTGGGCTTGGTTACAATAGCTTGTTCTTGTAAAGTATGTGTTCTATTACACAGATATTGATTATTAAGTACAAATGCTTCCAATATATATATATATATATATAGAGAGAGAGAGAGAGAGAGAGTATTGATTGAGGAGATCTGAATATATATGGAAGAGTGAAATACAAGTATTGATTGCTAGTGATCAAGAATACAACAGAGTATGTGAGTAAAGAGCGCAAGTAAGTAAGGTAAATTCTTCTCTTTGATTCTTGATGTTATTTATAGTGGTAAAGAGATTCCTTGAGTACTTGCATCCATTAACAAGTGTTTTATAGTCGCTTCTGATGGTGATGAAGAGTTGCAGCGAAGAGAAGCGAAGATGTCTTTTCAAATGCGACAGTTGTAATTTGAATTTCAAAATCCGAGTTCAGCACCAGGCGTCTGGTAAATGTTTCAAACGTATGGCTATATATTATTATTTTTGTATGCAATAGCCTTTCAAACGTCTGAGTGCATTAACCAGACATCTTATCCCTTCTGTTTTGAATTTCAAGGGATTTCTTCAGACGTCTGGCTAGTGCTCCCAGATATCTAAAATGTGTGCATGTTTGCTTTTGTGCATTTGCGTCATTGCTTTATTGATCCTATCGATTTGTAGTCTCTTGTAACGTTCTTTGAGCCTTGTTCTTATCTCTCTAGTGATGTTACTCTAGCAAGTATCTGCAAATAGATATATATATATATATATATATATATATATATATATTTATATATATGCATATTTAAGTTCCACTGTATAGTTGTTATCATCGAAACCATAGATTTGATTTCCTAACAATCTCCCCCTCTTTGTTGATGACAACTATACAATGTACTTATATATATTTATAAACCTCCCCCTGAATTTGTAATTATTTATAGGTTATATATATATATATATATATATATATATATATATACGGGTAAATAATTTTAGGGGACAAATTAAAGTAAATAATTACTCACAAGTACACGCGTAAAAAACTTTTACCGTAAGGACAAAGCCCAAAGCCCATACACAAATTAAAACAAAACAAAGAATTCTGTTCGTCTTCTCCTCCTCGCTTTCACTCAGAATTTGACAAAACTTTGCTCAAAAAATAGAACCCAAACCAAAAACAAATCTACATCTCCAACACAGCCGCAACAATCGACAGCCGATGAGCAACAAGCACAATAGTCGACGGTCGGAGAAACCCTAGCTACATCGAAAGTGGAGCAACAAAGTGAAAATGAAAATGTCGAATCGCTTCCAACAGTAGATATTAAAAGAGAAAACGCAATGATACAAGAGGGAAACCTACCTCTGGTGGAAATAATACCAAAGACAGTAAAGGGAAGAAGCAACAAGTTAAAACTTAAAAACCTACATCAGTAGAAGAGGAAAAGCAAAATAGAGAAAAAAGAACAAAAAGAAGACATGAAAATAATACAGAAATTGAAAGCAAACAAGAAACAACAGAAAGTATACCAAAGAAGGTAACTAATACTATAAAATCAATTATAACAAATTTAGTATATTTTTCTTATAGTGACAGTGATTTTTTTTTTGCACAGAACAAAGAAGAGAACATGCAAAAACAAATAGTTGCAGAGAAAACAGTTGAAGAAAATATGCAAAAAAGAGAACAAAGAACAAAAAGAAGAAATAAAAAATGATTCAAAAGAAAATACAAACAGAAACTGTGGTAACTGAAATTGAAAATTATGAAGTGATACCAGCTTGAAAAAAAAAATGGTACCTACTTACAGAAAACTGATACCTAATTAATACAAACTGATACCTAATTACTGCAAACTTGAAATTATTACATATTTGACTGAAGATATTTCACTACAGCTACTACGCAACCTATTGTTACATTTCAACATAATTTGTTTCGCAAATTACTTATTGTCTTTATTTTGAAATAATATGATGATGATTTTGTTAATCCACATTCAGTTTAAAAGAAGCTATAAAATTGCTATGAGATTTCTCTTTCTTTTAAAAAAAATTACTTATTACAGATAAAAAAGATGAATATGACCTAACTTTTTAACATTTTGTCTTTATTAGAGACAAAAAATAGAAGAAATGCTCAAAGAAATCTGGAAAAACAATAACATAGCAGGTATGGAGGTGAAACCAGATGATATGCATCAAATAAAGTGTGCATAACAAGTAGAAGACACGTAAGTTTTTTTGGTTAAAATGATATCTACTGACAACAAAATGAATAATACAATTGAAACTACTAGTCGTAATCAATTAAAAGTCGCTCATTATTCAAACTATCTGTGTTTTGCATTATAACATTTCATACATAATTCTATACATCATTGGATACCTTTTATATCTAATTGAATTTGATTTATAACAAAATATTGAAGAATATTATCTCTCAATTTCAAAAACATTTAGTTTAGAAATAAACAATTACTACAGAAAGAAAATTGATACCTACATAAAAAAACTGATACCTACGGAAACAAAACTGATACCTACGGAAACAAAACTGATACCTACAGAAATAAAACTGAAACCTACAAAAACAAAAAAGATAACTACATAATAAAAAATAAAACAAAATATTTAGCAAATATATCTTAAAGTAATAACTACAAACGCAAAAATTCATACACAAACCGATACTAAGTGTGCTTGTAAAACTGTTAAATATTTTAATTGAAAGCATACTATATGCTTGTACCATTATCCCTAAAATTCAATGTTTTGTATTAATTGTAAACCTGATAATACAACTTATGCAAACTGATACTAACATTACATTTTGTTTTCTACAGGCTTGACTGTGGAATATTTGTAATGATATTCATCGCTTCACTGAACAAAAGCAAAATACCAATAAAACTTGAAAAGAAGGAAATATTATCCACAAGAGCAGAGATTATACATGCAATATTGATGGATGATGTACATTGCTGGAGTCTATCTAAATACATATCAAGCTTAAAAGAAGAAAGAAAAGGAAAGAACTGAATTCACACTGTGATGTTTCACAATTAAATTTGATACTTGTAAAGTAATGTAATTCTATTGAAATTTGTACTTGTGAAGTAATGATGTTCTGTTGCAATTTGATACTTATGAAGTAATGATGTTATGTTCTTAAAACAAAGCTGCTCTTACTTGTAAAAACAAACACCAAAACTGATACTGTAAAAACATTTAACTGATATTAAAAATGATAATATCACTTATACTATATACTTGAAATTAAAATCAGCTTGATAATATGCTATACTGAATACAAATTAATAACAAAAGGGTCAATTATAATAAACCACCAAAACAAGTCACACATCCACTTATTAATCTGAACAAATTCAAAATGAAAAATCAAATCATATCCTCTTCGAAGCTTGACAATTTCATTTATTATGACCAAGCTGCTTTGCACTCGCCACATCTGTTTTACTTGTTCTGAAAATATGAAAATTCTCCTTTAGGCTTAACTGATGGTCTACCTACGCCACATTATCACCGAAAAAACATTAGTAAAAACATGTTCAGTTTAGAGCATTAGTTTTTCCATTTCAGAAAACTGATACCTAAGGTATAAAAAACTGATACCTACTTACTGATAATCAAAATAATTGATACTAAGAAAAAATAAAAATTATACCAGAAAACTGAACCTAAGATATGGTACTTTTCCACTTTATCACAAGCTTATATACAACCCAATCAATGATACTTTTCCAATCATCACAAGCTTATATCTCATTCTTCAAATCATACAAAGAGCAATCAATAGACAATCGAGTGCTAAAAGTGTTATTATTCAACATAAACAGACAAAGAAGACTGTTATCCCCACTGCCAATAAAAAATAAAAATAAACATTAATAAAAATATTTTCAATTTGGAACATTAATTGTTCAATTTCACAAAACTGATACCTACCATATAAAAAACTAATACCTAGTTACTGATAATAAAAAAAATGATACAAAGAAAAAATAAAAATGATACCCAAAAACTGAACCTAAAATATGATGTTTTTCCACTCTATCACAACTTTATATACAACCCAAGAAATAATAATTTTCCAATCATCCCAAGATTAATGCAAAAAAATGCAACATAAATTAAATGAAAAGCAAGTTAAAAAACAACACTGCATAAAGAAACGAATAATAATGAAAAACCTGCTGCTACTTCCATAATTTTCCATAGACAAACAAACAAACAATGAGAATGACACTGCATATCATTTGTAAAAATGAACACAATTAGAAAGCACGGCCGAATTTTTATAACTCGAATAGAAAAACAACAGAAAATAGAGTAATATAAGCATACCTAATTAATACAATTTGAAGAAAAAAATTAATCACTGTACAAATATGAAAAGAACGAGATCAACAAAACGCACGTAAGAAAAAAATGATCGATGAACTACAACTTTCAGAAGGACGAAATTGAAATAACTGAACGAAGTAGATCGATATTTTTCTTGCGAGATAGATATTTGATCGCGACTGAAAAATTTGATCGAAAGGAAGAAGAAGCGCGCGAAAGTGGGCTGGAAAGAAAAAATGCTAATTCGTCCTTTGGAGAAAATGATTAGCGGGCCGTCCTACACCATAAAAAGCCCTAAAAACTGTCATTGTGGAAAATTTCCTATATATATACTTATATTTCTCCCCGTTTGGTATTATCAAAAAGTATTCTAAAACTATAGTCAATCATCAAATATAACACACAAAAAAGAGAATTTCATTAAAAATTTGAATTTGAGTAAATTCATAGATTTTGTCAAGTGTACAAAAGTTAAAATCCTAAAATCTATGGGTCATTCGGAGAAGCTTTCTCTTGATCATCTCCTTTGTCTTCTTGTTGGGAAAAGCTACATTGCTTTGTAGGAGATGTCAAAACTTGTTTTAGAGGTTCGTCCTTAAAAAGTTTGGAATGTTTCATAGGAGGAGAAGGCACTGGGTTTGTCCAATCTTCAGAAGGAGGTGTCAAACCGCAAACCCTTTGAAGTACCTCTTTGAGAACCAATAATACAGTTGAAAGTGATTCTTCAAATGTTGCTAGGCGTGTGGCAAAAGATGTTTCAAAGCTGTCAATACGCTTAATCAATTTTTTTTATTTTGAGACAATATGTGTTGATTTTTAAGTGTGAGATCTCGAATGCTTTCATTTGGATTTATTTCTGTTTGAGTTTCCAAAATCTCATTCTGGTTTGGATAATCAAATGGTGCAGGAGGAGGTGGAGTTGCTTCATGATGTTTTTCCTCCTCTTGTGATGGTTCATTGTGTGGTTGAGGTGGAGGCTCAGCTTGTCTGGTTTGACGATTGTGCGTCCAACTTCAAAAGAGATAAATTCCGGAGAAATTTCCGGTAGGTGCATCAGTGAGAAAAACTTTGTGGAAGCATATTTTGGAGAGATTTCTACAAAAGTTGATAAGTAGAAGGGGGTGTTGTGAGCATATAAAAGTCTCATGATGTATGTGGTGTAGATAATTGATGGCCATGATCGAGTCCAAAAATGTTTGAGCTCGTCAAAAATAAAGTTGCCCCAATTCACCCTTGTTCCACTAAATAGAGCATATAAAGCTTTGTGCTCTAACTCGGTTATTTGCTCATGACTTCCCATACATGGAACGATGGTATTGATGATCATTCACGTAAGAAGTCTTGCTTTTGGTCGTAGATATTTGGATTCAAATTTAGGCATTTCATCCTCCCATATTTGATGTGTTATACTGTTCCTTGGTTTGAAGCGCATATCGGGAATATTATATAAATCTTTGCCCAAATCGAAACATCCGAGAGTTCTACCTATTATTCCTGGAGTGAGTCTAATCGTGTTTCCATACACACTAGACCATAACCAATTATCTTCATTTCAGTGTTCCATACTGCCATGCTACCCAAATTTTCGTAAAAGATAAATATAGCCAATTGATCGATTTGGATATCATTGGGAGTGAACGATATCGATGTTTCTAGACCGGCATTCTCACACATTTCATCCAAATCATACATTGGAAATTTAAGTAGGTTATAAAATGGGCATGTGTGAAGCTTCTTCTTCTGTATATCCTCATATCTCTTGATTGAGTGTGGTGCGCGATTCATCCATCTTTCTATTTGATTATCGGAGCAAACTTGAGGATTTGAGGATGTTGGTTGGTCTTGTTTTCTTTTGGATATCTTAGGGTTTTTAGTTCTAGGAGGCATTGTAATCGAGCAAGTGTAGCAAGAAAAGATGGTTTTGAGAAGAAAAATCGTCAATGGAGAATACGCAGTTGAAATAGAAATGAAATTAGAAAAAAAAATGATGTTATCTGGGTGTTTTTAAAGTGTTGATTGAATTTCAGACGTCTGGAAGCAAATTCAGACGTCTGGTTTACCCTAATTCGAACACAGTAGATAATTTAAGACGTCTGGTCAATTTTTTTAAAATATGATAGTTAGAGAGATTTTTCAAACATCTGGTTAAAATATCAGAAGTTTAAAATAGGTCGAGTTTTTAAAATGTGGTGGCAGAGACATAAATCAGGCATCTGGATCAAAGTTCAGACGTCTAAAATAGTTTGGTTTCTATTTCAAGGAGGTAGAGCAAATTTTTAGAAGTTTGGAGGGTTATAACAGACGTCTGACATATGCACAGTGATGAAAAATTCATGGGATATCAAAGTGTCAGATGTTTGATGTCCATATCAGACGTCTGAAATAGGCAATCTTTCTAATAATAGCCTAAATTTTAAGGGTGTTGCATATTTCTCGATTCTCTATTGTTTGAAAAGAAATGTAGATTTATTTTGGTGAACAAAATTACAAATATACATAGGTACATATACAATAAAAAATATAATCTATTTAGATGGCGAAGGAGTTTTACGATCATCTGACTTGTTATCCCTCCATGGTTTGAGTGGAGACTATATATTTTCTCATTCGTGGGTTCTCGGGGAACTAGTGAATCGCCTTGGTGAAGGGTCCAAAGGTGTACGATACGAGGAAGAGGGATCCAAGGAACTGTAAGGAATTGGAAGTGGTTCATGGACATCTTTCTTCCGTGAAGTACAAAACTTCATCGCTACTTGCTCTAAAAAGCTTAGTCGATGTGCTGTGACTTTTTGTTCAAAAATATAGTTCTCCTTTTAGATCTATTTGTTGTTTTTGATAGTGACGTATCTCATCAATCTTCTCCATTGTGTTAGGAGAAGTAGGTAGCCATACTCAAGATGGTTTGGTACCTTTATGAATATAATTTTTATTATAGACTATATTCCCTAAGAAATTATTAATATGTTTTTGTCTATTCAAATTATTATTTGTCTTAGGATTCCAAATTTTCATATTTTTGGTATTCATATTAAACTTACGTTAATTTTTAGTCTTTTTATAACAATAATTCTTAACATCATTTCCGCTTTATTTAGGAGTATTTTTAAATCATATTCCATTTCTATTACCTGATGGTTTTGAAGTTTTGATAAGATTATCCAAATCCTGTTTTCCTTTATTAAATTTTGAAACATTATTTGTAATTTTATCTAATTTTTCTTTTAATTCTAAATTTTCAATTTTCGATATTTCAGTATTACACTTCAAGTTGATATTTTCTTTTAACAAATTATCCTTTACTATTTTAGTTTTATCAAAATCAATAGCAATAGCCTCATTTTCGACCAAATTATTTTTAATTTTTTCTTGAGATAATTCTATTTCCTCTTCTAAGATAATTTTTTCATCTTTTAATATCCCTACTTCAAGCTCTAATCTATTTATTTTGGCTATATGTTTTGTTCAATTTTTTAATTTGTCTAAATTTATCATCTAATTTCATGCTAAGTTCTAACAATTTGTTATAGCTAAATTCGGGACATACCTCATCAGTTTTTTCCATAAAACACACATTAGCTTGTTCTCTGCCACTGTGACTATCACTATCACTATCAAATGATGAAGAATCTGAGTCATCCCATGTTACTTTGAAAGCCTTCTTCTTTTTGATCTTTTCAAAATTGTTTTTCTTTTTATCATTATTGAGCTTTGGACAGTCTTTCTTCACATGTCCAAATTGATCGCATTCATAGCATTTAATTGATGTTTGATTTGTTGAGCATGATTTTCCTCCTTTCTAAAATTTAGTCATTTTCCTAAACTTCTTGAATTTTTTGTAATTTTTGGCAAAAAATACAATTTCTTCTTCGTCTAAGTCGGAGTCTTCATTTGTTGCCAGGAATGCTATGTTCTTCTTTTTCGAATTTAGTTCTTTTCGTGCCTGCAAATTAGCTTCATAGGACATTAAATTTCCTATCAGCTCTTCAACTAAAAGTGCTGAGAGTTCATTAGCTTCTTCGATAGCTAATACTTTTCTTTCCCACACTGGAGATAAAGAATTGAGTATTCTATTTACTAAATCAAAATTTGTGAATTTGACTCTAAGTGCTAATAAATCACGTTGAATGGTTTGGAATCTAGAGTACATATCACTATAGATTCATTTTGTTCATTTTAAATGATGAAAATTGATCTTGTAAAATTGAAATCTTAGTTTGTTTAACTTTGTTTGTGCCTTCGTGTGTAACTTGTAAGGTACGCCAAATATCAAGTGAAGTGTTACACAACATGACACGTGAAAAATCATTTTTATCTAATGAGCAAAATAAGACATTCATAGCTTTGGCATTATTAGAAATTGTTGTTTTTTGTGCATCGATCCATGTGTTCATAGCAGTAGTACGTGCTTCATATTTATCTTGAGTGGCTGACCAAATTTCTAGACTATTGGCTTCCATAAAAAAATTCATACGTGTTGACCAATATGCATAGTTAGAGCCATTAAAAAGTGGGGGTCATACTGTGGATTGTCCTTCTTGAAAAATACTTACCATATTAGAGTGATTCAAAAAGGTGATACTGTACTTTGATCAAACCTTGCTCTGATACCAATTGAAAGTCTATATAGTGGATCGTGTAGTGTATATGCAAGTATATGTGACGAACTATATGATGCAACTAAGTTTAAATTAATCTAGTTAAATATAGAATAAGCATACCAGGAATTTATACTGGTTCAGACCTTCCGTCCTACATCCAGTCCCGAAGCTCTCCTTTGGAATTCAACTATCAAACACCCTCACTTTGTCCGGAGGAATGGGCTTGGTTACAATATCTTGTTCTTGTCAAGCCTATGTTCTATAACACGGATACTGACTATTAAGTACAAATGCTTCTAATATATATATATATAGTATTGTTTGAGGAGATCTGAATATATATGGAAGAGTGAAATACAAGTATAAATTGCTAGTTATCAAGAATATAACAGAGTATGTAAGTAAAGAGCGCAAGTAAGTAAGGTGAATTCTTCTCTTTGATTCTTGATGTTATTTATAGTGGTAGAGAGATTCCTTGAGCAGTTTCATTCATTAACAAGTGTTCTATAGTCACTTCTGATGGTGATGAACCGTTGCAGCGATGAGAAGAGAAGATGTCTTTTCAAATGCGGTAGTTGTAATTTGAATTTCAAAATTCGAGTTCAGCACAAGACGTCTGGTAATTATTTCAGACGTCTGGCTATATATATTTTTTTGTATGCAATAGCCTTTAAGACGTCTGAGTGCATTAACTAGACGTCTGATCCCTTCTGTTTTGAATTCCAGAGGATTTCTTCAGATGTCTGGCTAGTGCTCCCAGACGTCTGAAATCTGTGCATGTTTACTTTTGTGCATTTGTGTCATTGCTCCATAGATCCTATCGATTTGTAGTCTCTTGTAACATTCTTTGAGCCTTGTTCTTGTCTCTCTACTGATGTTACTCTAGCAAGTATCTGCAAATAGAAATATATATATATATATATGCATATTCAATTTTCATTGTACAGTTGTTGTCACCGAAACCATAGATTTGATTTCCTAACAAATACTATGTTGAATTGTTCCGTTCAAGTGTTTAAAGATCCCTATCAATAACATTAATTACTCGTATTGACTGAAATATATAAGCCACTCAACAAACCAATCGACACAATATAAAAAAAATTCATACTCACTAACAATGACACGCTCATATCTATTAATACACTCAAACTCATTCTAGGGTGCTACTGATCCTATCCCTAATGAGTAATCCCCACCAGAACCAAGCCTCTCACTTAACCTTTAGCTCTGATACCAAAATTTCACCACCGAGATTTTCGACCTCTTAAAAATCGACATCAATATGTTAACTGTATTACATGCCGAGCAATCGAGTGTCGAAAAAACCAGATCCTTTGGGAAAAGAAGAAAGATGTAGAAGTAGAAGATAGAAACAACAACACAGAATCTCACAATCGCAGTGGGACAAATATATAATAGATAACAACTGGTCCTTATACAAAAAGAACTATAACTGTTATTTACATATCACATCATTAGAGTACTACACATTGATGACACAATACCGGACAGTTATAATAACTTGTCCTCACAAATGCTGAATATACAGCCTACGATACACAATGGAATATAAGTCAGATATGTGTAATACGTCTTCACCATCCAGCTCATCTCCTGAGCTTCATAGCATCCTATCATGTATTTGTAATACTCGGCCTGACCCGAGCATTATAATAAAATAACACTCGAGTCAGTCTGGAAAACCAGCATGAGAAAACATACTCAATTTGAATTATTAATGTCATCAAATCCTTTGAAAACAGACCACGCCACAAATAAACACTAAGGGCTTTTACCTTATGATAACCAAAACATTTCATATCAAATCCTCTGATATTATAATAGCGTCTAAGTACAAATACTTATTCAAATAGTTGAAATTGTTACATTAGTTAAATTCCAGCATACTAAGCTCTACAATCAAAACCGTAAAGGCACGTGTTGGAGAATGGGTTCCGTACGAATGACTAGGCACTATTGTACCACTGTCATAGTACACTTCTAGAAACAACGTATCGAGGACCACGCCGAGATCCCCTGCAACACAATACCGGTCTACCCTAACCTGGATAGACCGAATATACTATCACCCTAGGTGTTCCCACCTTTTCCGAGCTCCTTCCATATACTGTAGTGATAAATAATATCCGAGGATATCTAGAAAGTTGATAAACATACCCTAATTGGTGCAACCCACATAGCCTTGCTGCATCCCCTCGACTTTCAGTCATTCCCGGTTGATGAGACTAGAGGCTACGATTACCTTTTTAAGGAATTTCACTTAGAATACTCGTTATCCTCCAATGAGAATGTACTGATAGCATTTATCCGTACAAGTCTGTTTTGGGTCTGAACGGAACTACTCCCATTACATCCATTTTGGAACAATCCTCAGTATTAGTAGCGATTAGCCCTTGCACTTCACTGCTCCATCTTCGGCTCTATGCACTTGTTCTCTTTTCAAAAACGTACTTGTTGGATCGAAGTGGTTTTCGGATAACAAATCTGATCCTGGTCTCTTCGAAACAACGTTCGATATTTTTCGGTAAACTCAACCCCGATTCTTTAGGAAATAAATGGACGAAAATAAGATCAAAGTTCACCTCCTAACCGTTAGTGGATGGATTTCCTTATAAACGTCCTAGAAGAACGAAACAAGTTTATACGTATTGTATAGCATCTTGAACGGCAACTGTACCATATAATCCTCGTATTTCTCCTAGATACTCCCAAAGTTATATTTTGGGTCCAGATTTGACAGTCGGTTATTTAACTATCAAATAAACAATCACAATCACAGATTCCATTTTCCACTGAAAAACTCTAAATATCTTTTTAATTTAATTTTAATAAATTAAATCTCTTTATCCAAAATATATATATATATATATACATACTAATCTTGTCGAATTTAGTAAATTCACAAACTATCCCTTTCAAAAAGAATATTTGAAACCCTTTTAAAAATAACATGGAAAGTACCACTACGGATCAAACCATGGATTCACAACTCAATGGTTATGTCTCTATCCTAGAGAAATTCAAGACTCACCTACAGGCACTCGATGCCTCTGATTTCGCCATGCGGGTATACCATTACCTCCTGAAATCTTTATTTAAAATTTTTCAAAATAATGCTTATGAAATTTCTATAATAATTTTCTAAGTAAATACTTAGGCAAGTACCCTTTAAAATAAATGTTATTGTAAAATAATGTTGATATAAAATAATCTATTTCTTAAAATAATAATACTGATCAACTTTTAGATAATAATTAACTTAATATCAACCATTTATAAAACTACTTAATTAATACTTAAATATATTTTAAAATTTTTTAAAGAACTAAATAATTAAATTTGCTGAAATATTCTTAAACTCTTTTTAAAATTTTCTCATCAATACTTAAAAATTCTACCTTTTAAAAACAAACTTAACTACTCAGAGAAAATACATTTTTTAACTCCAATATAGCCAGTTTAATATTTATAAATCTCTATTGATTTATTTCCAATTTGATTTACATCCTAATTCTATGAATTCCCTTTTTCACATTTCTAGAACTAAATTTACTATTCATTTTTAAACCGATTTACCGATCTCCTCATAAATCCTCATTGTGAATTTATAAACCCCATTTATCCACTGATCATTTACTTTACTTTATTTATAAACTTTGTTTATAAATTCCATAGTCTCATTTTCGGTTTTATCACTGTTTCACAACACTTGTTTGATTTTAAATCAACTTTCTAAATTAAATTCTACTTTTAAATTTGTTACCCGACACCTTAGCCTAGCTACAAAATGATAGTTGTAGGTGTGATAGCTAGCACCATATAAGATTCTGATCAAGGAAAGGCTAGAGGTGTAAAGGGTTTGGTGCATTCGTTGTATTGCGGCGTTTTCGTATAGCTCGGTCTCAAGAGGGAATGCCTCGTTCGATCTGAATTATTCATCATGCCTTGTTCGGTCATTATGGTTCGGCATATTTTGTTCAGTCTCGAGAAGTTCTGTTAAACGTCGTTCGGCCTGAAAGGTAAACTCGTCGTTCGGCCTGGAAGGTAAACTCGTCGCTCGGCCTAGAAGGTAAACTCGTCGTTCGGCGTGGAAGGTAAACTCGTCATTCGGCATGGAAGGTAAACTCGTCGTTCGATGTGGAAGGTTAACTCATTGTTTGGCCTGGAAGGCACACTCATCGCTCGACTTAGAGGAAAACATTCGTCGCTTGGTCGATGGAGATATTATCTCGTTCAGTCTTGGGAAATTCTGTTTGAATATTGTTCGATCAGTGAACAGGTCATTCGACCAGGATTGTGATGCCCCACCTCTATACCCACGCTAGCCACGAACATTACGGTGAATGCTGTCGACTAGCACGGAGAATAAGGCTGTTGAGGAGCGACCATCCGTGTAATTGCTTTGTGCGAGCATCGATATGTCAGATAGTATAACATGCATTTCTTTATCAAGAGGGAAATCCGACATACCGACACAAACTCAAAGCTATCACACGGTGGCTATAATATCTTCGGAAACAAATATAGAAATAAACATAACATAAATCAGCCACAGACAATTCATATCACAAAGGCGGAAATAGATATGAATATTACACTAGGAAGTGTACATCAGAGTAGTGGTCTAAAAAGATCCACAATATCACAAAAGAATAGTTACATGAACTACACAAAAGAATAAGTATACATTATGGAGTCTATATCTCGAATGTATACACCAAAATAAACTACTAATCTAAGTAGTAAGCCAAAAGTCAGAGAAATCAATCCCAAGTGAGAGGTCAAGCAGAAGCACCTGTAACATCTCGGTCTGACCCGAGTATTATTTAATAAGAAAATAATAAACGGATCAGTCTAACTACAGATATCAGATGAAACGATATAGAATAAGAGATATGACCAAACACATAATAATCACAATTCCAAGCTGTGATATATATAAGTAATTGAAAATCAACGAGAGATTAATCAATATCACCAAATCTACACAAGAATCAAAGAAATGCCATACTCAGTATTTCGTTCATCAAACCACAAATATTGACGATTATATCAATGTCAATCACAAAAGTCAATGACACACAAATTCACCAATGCACAAATATTGACAATAATATCAATGTCAATCACAAAAGTCAATGACGCACAAATTCACCAATGCACAAATATTGATAAAACTTATCAATGGAAATCACGAAAATTGGTGAAACACAAATTCTAGAAACCATCTCAAGAAATCCAGAAATCACAAAGGGGGGGAGGCCTATCACAAACGGGAGCATAAAGCCCACTAACACGTGTATCACAAACGGAACGCTTATTCCATGGTCGCTAACCATCACAAATTGAGCCGAAGCTCCACAAACGGCCCGAAGACCATGGGTTGCTACCCCATCAAATTGAGTCGAAACTCCATAAAACGGGGTTTAGTCTCCTTCGCAGACAAAGAGACATCGCACATTGCTAGTCTAAATCACAAAGATGATCATCATGATCAACGAGAAGTGTCAATTACACTAAGCTAGTAAATATATGAGTTTAGCTTCATGTCCCATAACCACTTGCTTAACTTAAATATTTACGAACAAACTGCAGATCTCCACTATAAAATTGTCACAAGAGATTCAATCAAACAAGTCCAAGAATTAACCGACAAAGTGAACGCAAGCGTTTCATACCGCTTGTTTTACTAAGTCGTTTAATTAGATTTCTCATACGAGTGAGGTAAAGGTTTATATATATACTAGTAGATTGGAAAAACGGTTTTATAAATGAATTTGGTATTAAAATAGTATTGAAATCGTTTGAGGAAATAGTTTTGATATTTACTACTAGTATAGAAAACCTTTATATTTTTAAAGTGACAAAACACAAAGAAGATTGTAGGAACAATCAATCACTAAAATTCACACACGAAGATGTGAATAAAAATCCAAAGAAATCGATACCGAATCCATCGAAATGGATATTCACAGAATTCCCAAAGAAAATAAGTCATCAAAGTCAATAACAACTGATAACAACAAATAGGGAAACAACACAAATCGATTAGAGTTGGAAATCCAAGCAATTAGGCGAAAATAGGGAAAATTGCACAGATCGGTCGACCGGCCTCAGGTCTCGGTCGACCGGACCTTGTTTTTAAAAAAAAACTTCTCGGCATCAGGTCGGTCGACCGAGCCAGGGGGGTTGGTCGGCCGAACCAGAAACAGAAGTGTTATCTGCACTTTTACAAGCAGGTCAGTCGACCGAACCAGGGGGGTCGGTCGGCCGAACCTGATGCTCTTCCCAATGATGCCCATAAATTTATATGCAAGCTCCACCAATTCGCATCCGATCGAGCACGGACTCTAGGGAATTATGCTTAACGGCTACCCGGCCCTATTGGCTCCTCGATGCATCACCAAAACACATGTTCAAACATCAAAGTTATGATTTTTAGAGGATTGAACCCAAAACACCAAAAATTGGAATATTCACCAAATCAATCCAAACCAAAAGCAATTGAACACGAATAGGATAATTGCCTAAGAAGGGGATATCGCGGTATATAGGGTCTTCATATAGTAAAGCGCCAAAAGCAATTGAACACGAATAGGATAATCGCCCCTGGCTATTATGCGGCGATTATCGCGGTATATAGGGTCTTCTGCTATTATGCGGGATGCATAGGGTCTCATCCGCTCTATATATGTGGGAATATCAATCACTCCAATACACACACACACAACTATATATGACATCACATTCAAGTGATAATAATTTATCAATTCTATCAATCAATCGATAATTAATTTTAACCATTTAAAATTAATTACGGTAATCCAAAATTGAGTGAGATTAACTCATTTTACTTTTATTAGCCAAATATTCAGATTTTTAAACTAAATCGTACATCGTTCGATTTAATTTAAAATTCCAACGGACTCCGAAAAATTCCAAACCTCTTCCAAAATGTGAATTTTGTAGCTACGAATTTATCGTTATCGACTTCGTGATTTTTTTGAACCTTGTATAGAAAAACCATTGATTTATAAACATTTGGAAAATAAATTAATTCGGTCAACAATTTTTTTTTTAAAATGCTAATTATCTTAGCTTACCTAAACAGCTATAATGATCCACTACTACCGACTTCCCCGTCTCCTATCAACTTCCCAAGGCTGTACCATTTTCGCATTCGTCCCTCAAGCATCGCCCCACGTGGAATTTCTCCAGTAACTGCGAGTCTTCATATAGTAAAGCGCTATCATTGTAAAGGCTAGAACAACGTAACTCCAAGGTTCAACGACGCAGAAAGAAAGCAGTTCAATTTTGCTCCATGAATCGATTTGTAAACAAAGTGAAGCACGGCTTTACCCTAACTCCACTCAAATTGGCAAAATATACAACACGATCCATCCTCCTCCATCAACCAAGCTACAAAATCCAAGACACGGTCGGAGCATTCCTCCGATGGGTGGCAGAAACCGAACCTCCAGGCAGATCGAGAAGCGGCGATGCTGACGTGGCAGTGGTAGAAATTTAACTATTGGGTAATGCTTATGTGTCTGATCATCGTGGGGCCTAGTTTTGGCACCATTGTCAGGTAACGACGGAGCCGAAGCCTAAGAAGGGGCCGACGATCCCTAGAATGACTACGACGATGAAAGAGAACGTGCTGTCGAAAGAAATGAATTTTTTTTCTAACGATTAAATTTTGAAAAGGAAACTCAGCCACATGATATAAAGGATAAGAGGGGGCAAGACGTGATGTTGAAAAGTAGATAGCGTGTAGGATAAAGCTATAGTGACACGAAGGAAAAAGAAAGTGAAATGATGTGCTGACTAGTCAAAATATTAAATTAAATTCCCAAAATATCTCGATTACGTAAGTAAAAATCTCGATCTCCTACCGAGACGTACCGCTAGACGTTCATAATGTTATAACCCTATTTCGAATGCATTGAAAAAGGTTCCAAGCCCTAATTCGATCGTATGGAGAAGATAACTTTTTGGACCCAATTATTACATTGAATTTTCGATATAAACTTCAATGCGTCTATATACCGTATGACCAAACGTTAACTCCAAACGTCATGAAATTTGAAATCCAATAATAATGTACATTACAGAACCAATGGAATAGGTTTCGTCGAAATCTAAGACTGTGCCTCGGAAGGCTATTTTTAAATGTCGATTTAAACGATATATTTTTAAAATTGAAAAAAGTCACTTTTAAATTCAATTTTTTAAAAGTTTTACTATCTCCGTTATTATTAATATAAATATTATTAGCCTTTAATTTATTTTTTTCAAGCTTAAAACTCAAGATTCAATATTTTACCCAATTTTCAATTATTAAATACAAAAATTTAATTATCAAATAAATTTTTATATTTGAAATTCGAGATAAAAATTAACTTTAAATATTTAAAATTAATTAAATATTTCCGTTTCAAATATCCATAATTCTAGGTCGTTGCAATTTATTACAGAATTTTATTTTTAACCCTACATTCAGTTATAGTCGAGAGTTTCAGATAAAATATCTTAAACTTGAAGAAATAAATGTCATAGAAAAAAATTCTATATGAAAATACATTTAGAATAGAAATCGCAATTCCCATTCCATATTAAGTATATTTCAGTAGTTTAGACCATTCTCTTTTCCAATGTCCCTTCATGAAGAAGAGCTGACCATTCACTCTTTTCATCTCACCTATGACAAAGTTACAACTATTCTTGTACATTCGCTTTCCTTTTAAAATGGGAAGACCATTAAAAAAGAAACCATTGCTTCAAGACCATAATAACCTCTTTACAAAAATGCATTTGGTCATCTTCGACATTTAAGGATATCGAAAAAGTTACATTTGAGTAAACCGATCCAAATGACATTTCAATGATCGAAATTTCTACGTACATCTTGTAGCTCTTGGTCTAATGCTACATCTAACGCAACAAGATCCTTATTGTAATTAATGATATTGAGTATAAGATCTTGCATTATGGTTTACTCTCTTATTTCGAATGAACTACTTTCATCAAAGTTTCCTACATTATGAATTGTGACTATTCACCAAATAACATTTATATGTGATTGAATATGAATCAAATATTCATATTCCTTTATTTCTTAAAAGTTCAAAAACTCATAAAAAGATAGTGCACCATCTCGAACAAATAAACCATAAGCAATTGAGGCATGAATGTTTTGGTAGTTGTGTAATTGGCTCTTGCACAAGTCTTGAAGTGACAACATACCAGCAAGTATATTTTATATTTCTATATCTACCTTAAATTTTTTTCATTTGTATATTTTAATTAGTAAATAAGTCATACTGGTTGCACAATTTATTCGTAGTAGATTATTTTAACTAGTAGAGCATATATTCATACAATATTAGGAAGGTTAAATGTATTCATTTTATTTTTCTAACAAGGCACATATAAGTTTTTACGTTTCTCAAAACCCTAAAAGAAAACATAGAAATATTTTGATCTCTTTAATGGGTCTTAGGACTCGCTTGCTTAGGGGTTTTGACTTTAAGGAATATCAACAAATCATAGGCCCACAAGCTATGGATAACATTTATCGGTTATATCATATATGATTCCTAACATGTGCTCTTTGCTTAATCTCATCTCGACCTTACGGAATATCAACAAATCAAAAAAGGTTATTATTTCATACCTACCATTTCATGATGACTTGTGTATAAATGTACTTACCTTGAGGAATATCAACGAATAGGTGCATATATCTTACCTAGTCTATTCAATATATTAATATTACGCACATAACATCTCTTCTTAAGGAATATCAATAACTAAAGGGCATGTAAGTAACCTACTAATATATAAACAATAGAGGACAACTTATATTAAAGATTCATTATTACAGCCAAATTTGACACAGTCTCAGAATCAGGCTCACACATAAAAATTAGACTAAAGAATGATGAAGGAACGGGCCCATAGACTTGGAAAGCTGTCAAGAATGAAGAAATGAAAGAGTATAAGAAGTTTGGTGGAGTTTTAGGCCTATAATTCAGGTCGGTACTGATTTGTGTTGGCAAACATGACCTGATTTCAAGGCTTGAAATGGAAATAGATTGATGGAAGGAACTTAAACTTGGAGGAAAAAGAGGGTTTTGATGCTTAGATTCAAATCGGTACTGATCCTATCAGGTCGGTACAACTTGATTTTCTTCCATATAATCATGCGGCTTGACCTGATCTTCATGCTGGATTATTGAACCTTGAGGATTTGGACATTTTCTAAGCTAGATTATGGGATCTATTCTAGAATCATCTATAAATAGGAGGCAACTTTCAACTAGCAAAAGGATTGGCATTTTTTGAGATCTAAGTGTTATCATCTTTGATCCTTACTTTTAAAATCTCTGCCAAATCCGATATCTACTAGATTGTTATCAGATTTGAGTTGTATACTTTGTATTCCAGAGAGAATCAAAAGGATAATAAAGTTAAAGTGGACATAGGCTGAAGTATCTGTCGAACCACTATAAAAGTGCTTATATTTTTTTATTTTCTTTCCCTTTTTTCTTATTTGATTTGGATTTATCTATTTTGGTGTATTGTGCTATTCTCCGGTGCATCATTTTTGGTGCTTTCATTAAGAACAAGCGAGATTTAAGAATTGAAACTTGGATCTGAAGTTTGGAGAGATGAGGAGGCCTTCTACCAGAGCAATTGCAAGATCAAGTCAACCGGAGCACGAGGGCAGCCAGGAGGTGCCTCAAGTTCTAATCCATTTATCTATGTGACTGGAGAAAAGACGAAAAGTATTATGAAAGAGATGCAAGATGAGATGATGGCTCTACAGCAGGAAATTCTAGAGGGATTTTCAAAAGGATTTATCAAACAAAGAACATCCAAAACAGTTGGAATTCAGAATCAATGGCCAGAAACTGATGTTGAAGCATCTAGATTTGGAGCAGAGAAAACTGGAACTGTGCCCCCACCACAAAATCATATCGGTATCGATCTGAATCGTGTTAGTACCGACCTGAACTTATTATTAGGGACACTGTCAATTGGATTTGGAATGAGTTGGGATGCCGAGAGTGGATGATGTTGGAGCCATAGATGCGAATCAAAACACTAACGCAAAACTGAAGGAGTATTTTCCAAAATTTTACCGTCGAAGTGAAAGGGGGGCTTAGGGGTGGGTAGAATGTAGCTATGGATCAGAGACCTCCATTAGATGACAATGACCGAATAACTGAGATGGTCAGAAGAATTGTGTGAGGTGGACCACCAGATCAGAGTTTGGAGGACGTGAATAAGAATCCATTCACCTCTAACATCTGGTACGCAAGGAATCCAATCGATTTTAAGCTATCGACGCTGGAACTGTACGATGGGAAGATATATGTGATCGTTCATCTGATGAGATACATTCGACATATGGAGATGTTCGGTGCTTTTAATGAAATAATGGGACATCGTTTCCCATTGTACTTGATAGAGTTGGCCACTATATGGTTCAGGCAGCTAGAAAATGTGTTTAGAAGCCGTGGTCTAGAGCCATAGATAGGTTCTTGTGACAGTTTAAAGTTCACAATTATCGACCAAAGATTGTGATGACACTATCAAGCATGAAGCAGAGAGCCAGAGAGACCCTAAAGAGTTACCTGACTAGGTTTAACGATGCGGTTCACAAGCCGGATCCATCGATTGTTCTCATGGCGCCAGTTTCTGAAGTTGTGAGTAAGACTAACATCAAACTGCTTTGGAAAGGGATCCACCAATGGATTTTATGCAATTTTACCGTGAAGCTGAGAGATACTAGTGTCAAGAGGATGCCGAAGCAGAAAATGCCGAAGTTAATGACGTGGATGACAGAGGACTGTCCGGAGCAGGGTATAATAAAGATACAGGTTAGCAAAAAGTTGAAGATGGCCTTGGAGGACCGAATCAACAAAGGTAGGAACCAAAATTCTCTTTCTATACTGACCTATGAAACCCCAAAGAGGATTTACTTAGATACTATGGGCACATCCTCTACCGGAAGCCAACTAAGAGAGAGCCAATGATCAAGAAAAGGTACAGAAGATTTTACATTTTCCATGAGATGGACAGACATGAAACAAATGAGTGCAAACACCTTCGTGATCTAATAGAAGAGTAGGTTCGAAACAACCGGCTACAATAGTACATGAGAAAACAAATTGCAGTGGTATGGCAGGAGCAGCAACCATCTACTCGAACACATATAGATACGACCATAAAGCCAGGTCGAGAATGATAATCCCTTGATTGGGACGGACGGGAGCATAATTCGATTCCTTAGTTTTGCTTTCTGTTTTGAATAAATAAGACAATAATAACCTCAGGGCTGCTTACACGTACACGAGACCTCGATATGTCTTAGGCACGTTCTGAGTTGGATGTTTGGGATGGATAGTTTGGATATTTGTTTATTGCATCGATTTGGATTTTACAAGTGAATATTTGATCTTGAAAACCATTAGAACGTTATGATTGATATTGATTGAACATGGCAGTCCTATTCGAAGAGACGGGGCAATGACCATAAGATTTCAAGTCCACTTATCGAAGAGCGAGTGGATTGGATTTGTACCAATAGCTAGCCTCCTCCCTAGAGAGTGTGTGTGTATGAGTTAGTTATGAAAGTAAGTCCCCTCACCAGACAATGAGTTGATGGACTTGCTTGGACGTTGGGTCCCTTCAATGAAGAATGAGCGGATTTGACTCAGCATAGATCCATAGAGATCAAACCCTAAATTGGATGTTAAACGATCCGAAGAGATCAAACCCTAGATTGCATGTTAAACAATCTAGAGAGATCGAACCCTAGAATGGACGTTGGCTTGACCTTAGGATTTGAACGTCCTGTGATTAGACTAGAATAGATAAATCCAAACGAACACAGGACGATTTTAAGATACGATATGATAACTCCGGATGAAAACGAAATGATTATGATTTATGACTAACACTTAAGCAAGGATTAAAGTTCTTAGCTATGACGGTTTGGAATTATCATTGATTTGCAGGTGAATCTGAAGGAACCAAATGACTCGCCATGATTGGAATTGGTAGATAGCTGGAAAGCTTGATGCTAGAGAATGACTACTGCTAAAACTTGTTCTCGATCAAAACACACCTTACATTCATAAAACGTATTTTGGGGAGCAAGTGTTACGGTCAAAATTTTCACAATCTCAGAATCAAACTCAAACTGACAAATTGGATTAAGGAATGATGAAGTAATGGATCCAGAGACTTAAAAAGCTGTCAAGAATGATGAACTGTGGTAGCATAAGAAGTTTGGCGGAGTTTGGAGCCTACAATTCGGATTGGTTTGTTGGCAACCTCTGACCTGATTTCGAGGCTTGAAATAGCAAGAGATCGATGGAAGTAATTACTTTGAGGAAAAGGAGGGTTTTAATGCTCAAATTCAACGTATGGAACTGCTTTTTTTATTATATTAGGTTAGTATTTTTTTTACAATCGGTAAATTTAGTAAAGTAGTGAATTCTTTAGATTGAATGATTATTTTATATTGTTTGTTTTGCAGAAAATAAGGCCCAATTTGGCTTGTCTTTTTTAGTTTTATGTTTTCGTCTATACAAAAGCGCATCCGTTGTATGTATTGTTGAAAAGCAAACAATTTTGAAAAATGAAATTAACATGTAAAATAAATTACAAGTTTATTTTGTTTTTCATGTTTTGAGAGATAACAAAAGCACGGAGAACAATTCAACTCCGTCTTGTCCGTTGGTTGTCGCAACGACTAAGAATTATAAATCTTCTTCTTTTATTTTTTGCTATTTCTTAGTGTAAGTTGGAAACACAAAACTCTAAGCACAAAATGAAACCAAACGGGCCCTAAGTGTTATCTAATTAATTAGTATTTAGATTTTAGTTTCTTATGAGCAAGATTTTTTGTTGTTGAAATATTACAAACACACGTTGGATTAAAATTAATGAAAATTTAAGAGAAAACATTTTATTTTAAATTACATATTTTGATCGGTCGGTTGCTTAACCGTTGTATGGTATAACCAATAATGTTGCAATTCCAAGTGAACCGTATAAACGAACAGACACATGGATAAATGTGGACCTAACGAGATATGATCAATTCGTGATGCAACAAAGTCATGCCAAAAAAAAACCTCAATTTCATAATGACAAACTGCAGCGGTAAAGAAAAGCTATCAGCCTAGCATGAGCTACAGAGAACGGTTGCAAGGCGGTAACGGAGCTCCACATAGACCCGGATTCCCTTTAAACGCCTCGGCTGTAAACTTTCCCCTATGATCCGGAATCTCACCCCTCAAATCATTGTAAGAAACATCCAATATGCTAAGCTTCTCTAAATTCAATAACCCCTTGGGTATCGTACCCGTCAACCCGTTACCCGCTATCCTCAACTCGACCAAGCGCTCCATCATTCCAATCGATTCTGGAATTCCTCCACCTAATCTATTATTACTCATTATCAAGTGCTCAACAAACCTCAATCCTTCCGATTTCCCAATGTTTGCATCCATCCCACCAGAAAATTTGTTGTTCGATATATCGATGTAAGTTGCAGGAGCAAGAGCACCAATTCGACCGCTGCCTTTCGGAAGAGTCAATAATGCGCTTATCGATCCGCTCAATTTATTCGAATGAAGATCGACCGTATGAATCCCTTCCATTTTATCAAACACATGTTCAGGTAATTTCGACTCAATTGCATTGTTCGATAAGTTCAATTGGTAGAGACTAGTCATGTTCGCAATCCATGAAGGAAACTTTCCGGCCAATTCATTGCTCGATAGATCAAGCACGCCTAATGATAGATCCAGCAGGCTTTTCGGTAAGTCCCCTTTAATTCCAGTGCCAGCTAATTCTAGAGTTTGTAGGGTGGTATTCGAAAAAATCCAGTCCGGTACAGTCTTTAGATTTAGTGGATTGTATGAAAGACTGAGCGTCTTTAAGGACCTCAATTTTGAAATCCCTTCCGGGATAGGACCCGATAAGTTGTTGCTGGATAAAACAAGGTCGAAAAGCCTTCCGAGTTTTGCAATGCTAGATGGAATTTTACCAGTTAAGCGATTGTTTGATAAATAAATGTAGCTGACATTGACCAAATTGGAAATGCATTCAGGAATTTCATCCGTCAGCCGATTGTCATTCAAAAACAATCTCTCAATGTTCTTCATACCGCAAATGGTTACGGGTAACGCACCCGTTAGCTGATTCATGGACAAGTCTAAGATGGCGAGCATGTTCATGCCTGAAATGGATGGTGGGATGGATCCATTAAGGCGGTTGTACCCGGCCCATAATACTTCTAATTTAGATAAGTTTCCTATTGATGTGGGAATAGCACCAGAAATGAGATTATGTCTAATGTCAATGTATCTTAACTGTGATAGCATGCCGATCCCGTGAGGAAGCATACCAGCAATGTAATTGTTCTGACTGAGATCGATCCTTTGGAGCGATCTCAGCTGCCCAATGGAAGGGTCAATAAAACCAGAGAGGCTGTTGGATGATAAGTCGATACTAGTAATATTCGGAGCGGATGAAAAGATAGGAGGAGGAATTGCACCTGACAAACGGTTATGGTCCAACCATAGAATATGCAAACGGGATAGATTGGAGAACGATGACGGAATTGGACCTGATAAGTTATTATAGCCAAGTTTAAGATGAGTCAAGAAAGAGAGTTGGCCAATGGAGGGAGGAATAGAACCAGATAGTTTTTTGAGGTTGCTGAGATCGAGAATGCGAAGGTATTTCAAACCGGAGATGGAAGGAGGAATGATGCCAGTCATGGAAGTGTCGACTGGACCCCAGGTGGATCCACCATCGAATAAACCGGGTCGGATTAGGGATGTTACTCGGTTTGTTATTGGATCGCACTTGATTCCATCCCATTGGCAGCAGTCTGTAGTTTCATTCCATTTGCCAAGGAGGCCGAATGGATCGTCAGTGATTTCTGATTTGAGTGAAAGAAGCGACGAGTGATCTTCAGGATGACATTTTGATAGAGTTGGAGTGAAGAAGGAGGATGTTGTGATTAAGAGAAACGTGAGCAGGAGATTGAAGTTATTTCTCATTTGGAAGCTCGACTGGAAAGAGCGCACCAGAGAAGAGGAATAAAATGATGAGTGAAAGAATGGAACACGCGTGGAGGGGATTATATGCTAAGGATGTTGGATTGGCGTGTGAATCAATGATGAATCTAAGTTTATGGATGTTTTTAATTGCCTATTAATTGCACAGCGCAAGTTCTTCGTATTGGGGGTTGGAGCCTTGGAGAGTTGGAGACTTGGAAGTATGAATTTTGTAAATACATTCTAGTTTGGCATTTATTTACATTTTAGCCTTTTAGATTTCTTTCTGTTTCTTGACTTTTTATTTTCGTAAATCCCCTCGAAAAAGTTTATCTGTTTTTGCGTATTTTGAATCCAATTTTCTAGAGAAGTATCTTCTGTTTGTTATAGTTATTTTAAAAATTACAAAATTAAAAATCAAACGCTGGTGCAGTGAATGTTGAGATTAGCCTCACATCGGGAAATTTACAATATGAATTCTGCATAAATACTAAAAGACTTTCCGTCACATTAACCAATTGGTTTTGTGATAATACATGATACTCTAACATTGAGCAGGATAATCAGGTCTATATTTCAAATGATTTATTCAATTAATTTAAAACTCTAAATCTTATGGTGCATTAATGCAAATAATTTGTTGCATTAATCTCATTTAATGCATTGAAAGTGCTACGTCAGGTGTGTTAATGTTAATAAATTATTGCATTAAGTCATATCTAATGCATTTAAAGAGATTTGAAATGTTACAGTTATGATTATGTTATTTTAATTTTCTCATTAATTCTTGAAATGTATTTAAATTTGTTTGATATTAATACACACTATTATGATTTATAATACAAAATACACGGACTTGAACTTGTTCAAAATAATATTGCATATATGGATATGCGTATTATAATAAAAGAGAAGATTATACTCTTTTAAATTAGATGAAAATTTATTTGCTGCAGTATAAATAAGGAGTCGAGCACCAAGAAATCTTTTATTGTTAGTACGCTTGTATAAGGATCATTTAACGTAAGCATAAGGGTTATTATTCTAGAGTTTTTAGCATTGATGTTATGTAACGACCCGCTTTTTTGACCATCGAAAGTCGGCACTCAATACATCCAAGATATTCAAATATCGAACATCCAATCGTCGGAAAGACAGATTGTTAGGGTAAAAAGAAAAAGAAAAAAAACAAGAGAAACAGCACAACGAAATGATCACATATAATATAACAAAGACAATAAAAGTTGTCACTCTAAAATACATTGCATGTTAGAGTTAAAAACAAACTTCATCAGCCTGTACAGTTATAACTTCGTGACCTTACAATTATTGATGGGTATATATAAAAATACAGTAGAAATAAAATATTACGGAAGGTGGACATCCAGCTTTGCTCCATAAGCTCCACGTCCCATCAACGATAACTTGAAAAAAAAATACTCCGTTTGACTCGAGCATTATAATAAAATAACACACGAATTAGTCTAAAAATACCAGTGTGAGAAAACTCAAATAATATGATGAACATATAATAATTCTGTGAGACCACACCATTGAACACGGAATGAGTTTTGCTCACACAAAAAACTTCCATGCGTGAATGAACGGAAGCAAATTAAAACAAAACGCGAACTTGAAAGGTTGGATATAAACAAGATCAAAATCCAAACTTAAAGAATGGACACAAATAGTTAAACATCAAGAAGAGCTCCAATAGCTTTTCGATGTAATTAAGAAAACAATTCAAAGATTTGAATCAACAACAAGGAAAGAGATTTTCTAACAATGACTAGGAGGGTGCGCCTCGCTCACTGACAGTATACCTCTAGACAATATACTTGAGATGATCATTTTCTCTGTGGCTCTCCTGGAAATGTACTAGCCAGACCCCCGCCAACCTTCTAAATATCCAAGTATTTCACATCTCCATGCTTATACCATCAAATCCAATCTAGAGTAGATATGAATATACTTGAATGGGAGCAACTTGTCCCCACGTAGCTAGACGTCCACCTGCTCTTTGGTTTTAGTCATTACCGACAAAGAATATTAATGCTCAAATGAGCAACAATTCATCTTAAATGACGATACATAAAGAAGAAAGCTGAAACGATAGTCAATAAATCAACTCTTGAAAATACTCAAAATGATCGTATATGGAAATTAAACTTTATATACTGACTACTACTCGTCGATTTCAAACTTGTTTTATTCCTCGGATGAAAATGAATTCGGGCAAGTTAAGATAGTGTTACCTCTAGGCATTGCCTTGACGACATTTTTAACCTTCGAGATAGAAATGAGTTTTCGTACCTCGATGTTTAGTACTATGAGTATGACTAAATCCTTTTCAAATAAACGATATCGTTTACGGAAATTAAATTTCTTATTCTCTATGTAATCGAATCAAATCTTTAAACTTTTAAAAACCGAACTTGTGCTTGAATTTCAATCACAAACATTTGTAAAACACTTTAAAAACACTTTTGAAATATATTATTTGAAGTGCAAGTTATATTTCTGAGTGTATTAAAAAGATGGATTAAAAACAAATGTCATTAGAACAATGTTTACTATAAACCCAAAATAATTTACACTTAGCTTTATTTTTGAAAACAATTCCTTTCAAAAGATTTTTCTCATTTATAAACTATAATTTATAAATTTCAAACAACATTTATTATCCTAAAAAATAATAAATCAATTAAAATGCTTTTATTAATTTTAAAAAATGTTAATCATCCTGAAAAATAATTGATATAATTCTTTATAAGTTTAAAACCATATTAATTATCCCAAGATACAGTTAATCAACTTATAACTCCTTTAATAAATTCATTAATTAACTTTAAACACCTTTATTAAATCAGTTAATTAACTTTAATCACTTTTATTAAATCGGTAAATTAATTAAACAACTTTATTAAATCAGCTAATTAACTTTAAACATCATTTATTAAACTGATTGATTAATCTTAAACATCATTATTAGAAATGATTAATTAAATTTAAATATTATTATTTAAAATGATTAATTAATTTTAAACATCATTATTCAAAATGATTAATTAAATTAACAATATATTTTATTAATTTAAAACAACATTAATTATCCTGAAAGATAATTAATCCAATTTATAACCTTTTTATAAATTTAAAACAACACTAATTATTCGAAAGATAATAAATCAAGTTTATAATCTTTTTCTTACAACATTAATTATCCTGAAAGATAATTAATCAAATTTATAATTTCTTTATAAATTTTAATCAATACCTATCCTTTATTTTCAAAATATTTGATAATATAGTTTAAACACTTTAAAGTGCAAAAACACGACCAAACATTTATTTTGTAAAAATACAAGCTCAAGTTCAATGCACAACAAGGGGTTAAGGAGATGACATTTCATAACTGACGGTACAGTGATAATCATCATGACGACGCTTACACAATCAAACATTATGTCATAAATATTTTCAATCAGGCAATAATATAAGTGACACATATCAACGTGAATTTTCGAAGTGTTCCGTAGCGACCTATTCTCTATGTACACTTCGACTTTCCTTCTGTTTTTCCTTCCTGCAACACAATGGTTATTTATGTCATCCTCTTTTTGTAACGACCCTGTCTCGACCTTCGAAAATCGGCATCAAATACATCACCCGTATTTGAATGCCACTGATTCAAACATCGAATCTGGTTCGCCGGAGCTTATAACACATTAAGTAAACAACACAGCGGAAGAAAAAATGAATATATTTATTGATACACAACAATGGATACAATATCTAATACAACATCAGAGATCTATATTATACAATAGCGGAACCAACGACACAAACAGAGGAAGAGATAACACTAGCAGCGGAGCAATATCACCAAATGGCCTTCAAGATAGATACTCCAACTAACTGCAACACCATAGCCAAAGTTCCAAACCACAAGCTTGAATCACCATCTCGCTGAACTTAAGCAAGTCCGGTCCTGAATGTGGTCGCCAATCGAGATACTTCAAAGATTTCCAAAATCCAAAGGCTCCAAAGAATTCCAAACAGAAAGCTGAAGGCTACCGAATCTATATCTACTAGCTGATTATCTGAAAATCTGACTCTAAGCTGCCCGTGTGGAAAATTGTGGGCACCCGGAGTTTAGAAAAGAAATAATAAACTCCAGGTCAACCATGGGACTAGTATGAGCAAACAAAAACAGTTGTTTTAAACAAAACAAACAAAAAGAATTTAAAAAGAAATCCGCAATGCTTTTTGAAAAATGAAACTACTATAAGGCCTTTCCGCGCACACACAATGCAAACGCACAATTGGAGGATTTCTCCTTATGATAGTCAAACATGCTTGATACATGAAAATCCATTTGATATTTTTATTAGTGCATAGTGTAGAAAACCTTTCGAAAGTATAATATTAATCTTAGCCAGCATATGTACCATTATATTATGCCTGCTATAGCTACCACTTGAGGTGGCTGGTTATACAACTGCAATCGTAAAGGTCTCGTATTGTTTGATTGGATTTCCAACAAATGGTCATACTAAGGAACTTCCTATTGCCACATGGGTACGCCTTTGGAGGGATGCCCTGAGAACCTAAACGCATCTCTGCCAACACAAGGTAGCGTTACCTCTGTAACTAGGTAACTACTGACACGAGTATGCCATCCCCATGTCGTTACCGACCTTTATCCCGGGGCGCTTAACACCAACAACCACAAAGCAATAGATTTGCAGCAACCACATAAGTTAAGTATCTGGGCTCCATACCATGGTAACAATTTTCATCCATACGAAAATGGACATACCCTAAGGGACACTACCCCCAATAACCTTGTTGCATCCTTCCCGTTTCAACCATTTTCGGGTTGTGAGGTCCTTATGAAGTCTCGTCCCATAAAGCTATGCTTTTCACAAAAGCCATGCTTCGATCAACAAATGATCAGCAACACTTCGTATGCCACATTACCAAATTAGGAATGTATCACTAGTAACCATCAGCTACATAACCTCTGAGCTCGTACGTCTCAAAGAAGGGTGTTAAGCTAAGAGAATAAATTCTCTGCCACCAAACAGAAATGTATTTGATAGAAACCAGCTTTACATCTCAAAGTGTAACTTCAGACATACATCCATACATCCATACAAGTCTGTTCCGGGTTCGAACATAACCAAAGGCACTTTAAAAGAAGCCCTTGCAATCCGGGTAATCCCTCATCACGTCCGGACTCCCCATCACAAAGGGTGACCAAATCTCTATATCGGGGCCATCCGGTGAAGAGACATTCGACAGGTAATTCTTTCGCTTTCGAAAATACCCGGTCTTCACCACCGGTCTTCAAATGCTATCCATTTCATCGTGTTACTATTCGAAATGGGTTTTATGACATAAAGTCCTCTCCCGGCTAAATTGAATAATGAGCGCTTATTTTAAAAAGCATATGGATATAGTGGGATCTTAGTTAAGTCACAACTTAAAGCACAAAACCTTTCCTTTTGAATGGTTTAAAAAAAATTCCACTTTAAATCTTTTAAACGATTTACCTTTTTAAAATCCCCTTCTATTTGAAACCAAGGTTCACCAATCTTTCACAAAGATTCATTCATAGCTTTCAAAACAAATCCACTTCAAACTTGAAATCTTTTCAACAAAAATCGGAAGTTCTTTCGTTATATGAAAGCCATTGTCATTTGGAAACTTTCATTTCGGAAAAATCCGATCAAATAAGCACGGGTTATAGCTTTAAAAGTATAAACTTGAGTTAAATTTAAATTCCAAAATAATACTTTTAAAATACTTTAAAGATGGTTTAAAAAACCATATATATATATTACATAATTTGTATCACCATTTTTCAAACCATAGTTTCCAAAATAATTTCAAAACTTAACAAGGCATATTTTGTTCAACTACATTAAATTTCAAAACATCCTTTTCAAAAGCTTTTCAAATCATTTTGGATTCAAAATTCAATCTTTAAAACCATTTCATAATATTAAATTCAAATATTTGTGACTTAACCAATTTTCTCGTGCAATCCGTATTTGTGTGTGTGTGGTGTAGTGCAAGGGTTTTACACACAACAATACAATATCATCAATCATCACAAATCCAAATACATCAATATCGATAAGCGATATAATCCTATAATGCTTATCTTTATTCACAGATTCACAGACAAATATGTAAAGTCATCACAGATAAGTAAATAAATCATAGCTCACAGCTCAACCATAACAGAGAACATTACACACAAGAGATATCAAACAATTCAACATTCAATAGAATCCAAACATTCATAAGTAAGATCAATTAATCACCTGATAATTTTAAACCCGATTAATTACTTATAAACAAATTACTAATTCTGGTTAATTAACACTAGTTAATTATAAACCATTTTAATTAATTATCCTTTAATCATTTATACATTAACCTTTAATTAATAAATTAATTAATCAACCTTAATTAATAAAATATCAATCAACCATTAATCATTAAATAATAAACCTTTAATTATTTAATTATTCTTTAATTAATTATCCTTAATCAATTATATTAATTAAGTAACCCTTAATTAATTACCAATTAATTAATTATCCTTAATAAATAACAATAAGCGATTATCCCTAATCACTTATATGAATAAATCACAAATCAATTTTAATCACTTGATTAATCAACTATAATCATTAATTAATTATTTTGGTTAAGTAATTATCTTCAAGTAATTAATTACCTTTAATTAATTTTATAAATCAATCAATCAATCTTTAATTAAAGTAATCAACCTTTAAGTAATCACATTAAGTACAAAATCTTTAATCACTTAAAGTTTTACTTAATTAAAAGATAAACCTTTTATCTTAAATAAGTACTTTAGTTATCATTTAAAATCTTATCAATAGACTTTGAGATTAATTATCATTAACCAATTTTACTTTAAATGTAACGACCCTTATAAATTCGATGTTTAAAATGAATTAAATTAGTAAGATTTTAATTTAAATTTAGAAAGAAATAAAAATCTTATTTATTTATATGAAAGCGAATGTTGAAATTAGATGTATCAAGGGTAATCAAAATTTACAAATTAAATTATATATTGCTAGTAATTGTAATAGTGGAAATTGTCGCATTTGGATATAAAGTTAAAAATAAGTAAAAAGGGGCAAGTATTGAATTCATCAATGGAATTAAATATTGATTTATGGAAAGTAAATGTAAATGGAGGTAATAAAGTAATGCAGGACAATAATTTTTTTTTTAGTACAATCCTTTTTTTATATTTGTAAACTATTGTAAGATGTTAATTAATTGAAATGTGAAGATTATGAGATAGATTCAAAATTTATGTTAGACAATGAATTGCAATAATTATAGTTAAGAATTAATGGATTAAATGGAATACCAATTTACTCATAAACGTGAATATAAGAGAACTAATAAATATTGAATAAATTTTGGAATAGTTGCAATAAATGTTAATTGAGTAAAACTAGTGTATGTAAGTAATTACAATGTTGGGGTGTAAATAATGAACCTCTAAAAGTGTAATTAAGAGTTAAGGACTATATTTATTGTACGTTACTTATTTTATTAGGCTGTTAAGTTAATTTGTAATCAATTTCAATCAATTCACTAAATTATGGCAGTTAATGTGGAATAAATTGGTAAGTAAAGAATGTTGAATTCAAATAAGATGTAACCAAAGTAAAATTCCATTCATATTAGTATAATAAATGTGATAAAAAGAAATGAGACCAAAATAAAATTTGGAAAATATAAATGCAATGAAATCTAAAATAATATTAACTATGTTGGTTAACTAATAAATTGATTCAATATTAAGTTGTAACCGAATAGAAATCAAATTCGGAATTAATTTGCAATCAATTGGATTAATTACAGCTGACATTTGAACACTGTATTTACTAGAATAATTGACACTAAATTGATATGTGAATTTGCTTTTAGTTAATGTATATATCAAAGGGATTAATTGCAATTAAATGGATTTAGTATTTAAAGATTTTGTAGATATTTATTTAGATGAAACTGAAGCCATTATATGAGTATGAATCTAATGTAAATTTTTACTTATAGAATGGACAATTGATATTAAATGAAAGGAATAAAATTTAAGTGGGTCAATAAATTGAAATTTATTGAAATCAAACATCTAAATTTTATGTTAATAGAAATTTAAAATGGAATCTAAGAATATTTGTATAATAGATTTTGAGTCAAATGTTGATTTCATCCAGTGTAATATTGAATTTAATAATAAATGAAGTTTTAACTTATATTTTCTAAATTTAATGAAATTTGGAAATTAACACTGAAATGGATAGATTTATCAACTTCCAATGTACATCTAAACTTGTTTAAACTTCTGCAAATGACTAAGAAATACAAAAGGGAATTTCTGAAATCGATAAATTTAGCAACTTTCAATTGTTAAACTATTGTAATTGATTTAGAAACATAAAGAGTTACTTATTTATTTGAAGTTAAATTTTGGAAATTGGGTTATTTCAATTTAATGGGAATAAAATGTTAAATGTTACGTTAATGGAGTTTAAGTTGAAAATTTAGAATAACAATATATTAGACCATTAACCAATGCTAATTTATCTACTTGGTGATAATGGAGTGAATAAAAGAATTTAAAAACCAAATAAATGAAATTTAACACTTAATTTTTAAGTTAGTAGAAAGTTAGATGGAATGTAAAAATATTATGATAGTTTGCAAATTCAATGAAAATTTTTATTCGTTTAAGAATAGTGAATTGAATAATAGATATGAAAGAAAATAATCATACCATAAGAAGAGTGTATTGAAAATAAATGGAAACCTAATTTCATTGAAAATTTTGGAAGATTTAATGTATAATGTATAAACAATTGAAATAGAAGTTAAAGTTTTGAAAGTGTGGAATTTGCAACATCTAATCCATATGAGGAATCTTTGAATTAAAAGGAAAGAGAAGTTAATTGAAATTTCTGGCAATTAATATAAGAAACGTACATTTTTGGGTTAAAAAGAAAGAGCATTTTTAATGAAAATAAAAGAACGGTTTGAGAAAAATAAAATGATCGATTTCATTTTAAAGATAAGTAAAATTTTATAAAAAAGGAAAATTTTGAATTTTGAAACAACAATTTACATTCATTTTATAACAATCAGAGGCAGTAATGCTAACCTTATATTTTAAAGTAAATTTGATATTTTGAATCGTGATTGCGCGCTGAGAAAAACACCGTTTTTAAATTTGAACTTCCAGTCTCCGTTCATCTTTTATTGTGTGCAGCGGCGGTCCCCAATGACATTAATTGGAGTGTTACATTTTATTTAATGTGTGTTAATAAAATTTAATTGGGTGTTAATAGGTGTATAATTAGGGTTAATAGAAATTAATTTAGCGGAGTAGACATATTGAAATTGGATCTCAAAGTTTTAGTACAACTGGTCCATTTGTTACTTTATATTTATTCGTTACCACCTCTTTGTTTGAAATGTATAAATTTTCATTTTTGCTACCTGAAGCATTCATTTCATTGGTTCCATCCTCCATTAGCCTCATTTCAATTTTCCAATCTCACTGAACTTCATTATGCAAACATGACCCTATTTCATTTTCTCCCTCACCTGCTTGCAACACTTTTTCCTAATCCTTCTTGAAGCTTTTAGTTGCGTGAAAGCCTCTCCACCTCGCCCAATCCTTGCCACCACCTTGTTAGCAGGTACCCTAGTCGCCTTATCCCAAAACGTGAAATTTGGTATTTATTTTGTTTATTTTAATATCACTATATATACACTTTTTTATGGCAATGGTCATCTTATAACTTGAATAACTTTCGCATACAATGTCCGATTTACGCACGATTTTTTTTGAAGGATCGTATTGAGATTTATGACATTTTGACGCTAGTTTGGGCAGATTCTAAGGCTGTTGAATTTTTGGGTTTAAATTGGATTTTAATTCAATTTAAATCCAAAAGGTGAGTGTTTTAACACGCTCACAACTTCTAAAATTTCTTATGTTTGTTAAATTTATTTGAGATATGAGTAGAAATTTATTTATGACTGTTTTGCATATTTTATTCATCATCTTAGTTAAATGTCATTTATTTAATATAACTGTTAATTAATTTTATTATTGCATATAAATTGACGGTTAAAATTTATTTATTTTGCATATAAACTGATAGTTAAACAGTTAAATAAATTTATTGTTGCATATAAACTGTTAGTTAATAACTGTCATTTTACCTTTTATATTTCATATGCTCTATATTGATGTTTGTTTAAATTGGATGATGATTGTAATAAATGGTTGATTATTAATATTTGGATGAATGGATGCTATATTTTATATTGTATAAACTGCAAATTATTATGCATTTTCATTCTGTAACGTCCCAGAATTTTTAGTAATTAAAATTTGAATATTTAATTAATTTTAAATATTAAGAAGTGAATTTATAAGTCGAATAAATTCATTTCGAATTATTGGATTTAATTGGATTATTAAATCGATAATTCAATATGTGAAATTATGGAAATAATTGAAAATAAGGTTAAATATGATTGAAAATGATTTGTAAAATTTTATTTTATCATATTGAAGTTAGAATGATATTTTAGAACTTTTAAAATCGAATTAAAAGTTAATTTGTGAAAATTGAATATTTTAATATTTAAATCGACTAGTGAAAATAGTCAATTTTGAACAGTCTCAGAATTGAACGAAACCAGTTCCATTGGATCCGTAATAGTTAGTTATTGCCGGATTTCAATTTTCGCGTCAATCGGAGTTATCGTTTGATCGTGGCAGCTCGAAACGCATCGAATTATTTTTAATATTTATTTGGCGAGTTAAAATAGCCATTTTTCAAAAAGTCTCGAATTTCGACGAAACCAGTTTCATCGGATCCGTAATGCGATATTATTGTAAGGTTTCAAATTTTGTGTCAATTGGATTTACCGTTTTTCCGGTACAAATTAAAACGCCTAGAAAATCGTTTAAATTGGTTTAATTTAAATTGAACGTTTGTAGCCATGACTCGCACAGATGTCCGAATTAGCTTCCGAAACCTGTTCCATTGTGTCCGAAACGCGGGGTAAACCCTAGAAACGCTGGTTACGGCGCGTAAATCGGAGTTCAGAATTTCCGGATTGAATAGTGTTTGAGAATTTCCTATAAATAGCCCCCCTCTCTCATAAATTAAATAAAAAAAAGGGATTTGAAACCCTAGCCGCCAGTCAACAGACCAAAGGCCAAAAATTGTCCATCTTCATCCCTCCAAATCTTCAAATCCAAGCATTAATTCAACAATCTTCCAACATGAAAGTGGTAGAGGGTAGTGAGATCTACGATGTGTACGGTGGAGATCGCGAATGGAGTTGTAATTTGTGAGAAAATTGCCCCCGTTTCCCTGATGTTGCGCACGCAACCCTAGGCACCAGGTGGGGCCGAGCTTGGCCTAGCTCTGGGCGTTGGTGGCTCTCGTCGAGGCCGTTCGTTTGGCGCTCCCTGATCGTGTTTTCATGCAGCGAGGAGGTGGTGAGATGGAACCCTAGTTTACGTTGTTATGGGTTTGGTGTGCGGCTATAACCTGGAAAGGAACGTGAGTGGGGAAGATGAAGGGTGCGGTCATGATGGAAGGGGGAGAGATCCTACGGCTATGATCTGGGTAGTGATATAAATTAAAAAGAAATTGTTGTAATTTAGTTATAAAATCGTGTACAAACTTCATAAAATCATATCTTTTTCATACGAGGTCGAAAACGCGCGAAACCAGTTGCGTTGGAATCGTATGGACGAGAATTACGCGATGAAATTGGATTGGAGTCGTTTGGAGTTAGTGAGAATTTTGGGTAAAATTAAACGTCCGTTTAATTTTATTCGAAATAAATCGCTAAAACGGAATTGAAATCAAGGTGAGAACTTCTCACTCAATCGAATCAGTTTCGATTTTATTTTAAATAGTTAGATTTAAAATATTTGAATGCATGTTTGAATGATGATTGTTATCTATTGATTGTTAAATTGGACATTATGCGCCGTTAGTAAGCGGATGTTATTTATTAAAAACATATACCGCGAATATTTCATAAACAGTGAAATTGGTATTATATATAATAGCAATATATATATATATATATATATATATATATATATATATATATTGGCATATGTATATATTGGAGTTATTGATTTCCCGCATTTGTTTAGCGGATGAGACCCTATTGCGCCGTCTATTAAGCAGATAATATTTTAAATCCCATATACCGCGATAATTTCGTACTGGAGCGAAATTGGTATTGTGCTAATGTTTTTGGACGCAGGAAAACAGGTTGGGGGGATCCAACTGGATTCCTCAACAGTATTTATTTGATTATGGATATTTTGATATTCGTTGATTATCATATACGATATGTGATATCGTTGTTGTCGTGATTGACTATTTGGTGTGTAGCATCATTGGACCAAATTTTGAAATTTTAAAATGATTTTAAAGTGATTTTTGAAAGTATACGTTATAAAAGATTTTTGGAATTGATTCATTTTAAATAAGTAAACGTTATACTTTTAAAAGTTATAAAATTATGATTTTTGAGAAAATATAGTTAAAAGCTGATTTTTGAGAAATAAGGGATTAATGATTTTATAAAAGAGTTTAATCGGGATTTTTGAAATTATTGTAAAAAGTTTAAATATAGGATTTATAAAAATTTGATTATTTTATAAATCAAAAGGATGAAATTATAAAGGAGATTAAAGACGTTTTAAAAGAATAATATAAATTGATTTATATTAAGAGATTTATAAATGGATATTTATAAATTGAAATATTGACATTATAAAACGAGTTTTTATAAGTGTTTGAATGAAGTGAAAATGGATTGCATAAGTGAATGGAAATTATAAAATTATAAATGGTGAAGTTATAAATGAAATTTATAAATAGTAAGATTTATAAATTTTGTGAAGTTATTAAAGAATATATTTGGATAAATAATTGAATCTTATAAGTTATAAGATTTATAATTATGATGTTCAAAGAAACGATTTTGTAAAATAATCGTTTTATAAGCATTTGACTTATAATATGAATTTTTAGTATATCATTGAGGTATAAATTGAACTGGTTAATAAAGGGATTTATAAACGTTGTTTTATAAATTCGTAAACGACTTATTTTGATAAGTAAATTGTTGAAACCTATCAATGGAGTTATATTCACATTTTTAATTGTGAATAATCCTTTAAAATGAAATGTATAGAAATGATGAAATTGCTAACGTAGTATATTCACGTTTTGAATAGTAAATAATATGTTAAAGAAATTGTTTTGAATGTGATGTTTTAAATAGAATTAAAACGATCTAACGATGTTTTAATTATGTTAAGATTCGAAACCATAGATTTCAACATTCATTGTTGAAATAGACGTTTTCAAGAAATAGAAGGAAATGGTGGACTATAACCCTGTTGTTATAGTAAATGATTTCCGAAAGGAAATGTTTTGTATAGTATTGGGATTTATATATCTATTTTAATTTCGAATCCCTCTACTAGTGATTTTGGGTTGTCGTAACGATGTTTTACGCAACATTCGTTTTGGCCCAAATAAATATGGTTAAGAGAATGATTTCCTTATAGAATGAAATATATACTAAATTTCGATTTGAGTATATTGAATATTTTCCAAGTGTAGAAAATAAAAAGATATGTGAATTACTTATTTTTAATAAGTATGGAAATGTTTTCCAGTATAAAGTGAATATTAGAGAATTTATCTTTTTGAAGATAAATTGAAATGAATAATTGAAATCGTATATGCATGGATATTGTGAAATATAAATTCACTATGGAATTTATAAAAGGAAGTGGAATTTGTTTGAAAATAAATATTGATTTATTTTTGAAGTAGTGAAATTATATATCTAGTAAAGATATTTTGGAAAATAAATAATTTGGAAAATTATTTGGAAACTGGTGATGTGTGCATATCCATTGATAGTTCAATAACCGACTATCAATATTTCCCTTTGAATGGGTATTTGATGTGATATTTTTGAATTTGAATGCCACACTTATTTTTGAATAAGCGCTCACTATTCGGGTTAACCGGGAAAGGACCATGGGGTCGTATAACCCATTCCGAATATGTGATACGTCGTTGTGAATTGCATTTGAAGATCGGTGTTGAAGACCGGATCTTTTTGAAAGAGAAAGGAGAACTCGTCGATTGTCTTTGCACCGAGTAGCTACGGTATAGAGACTCCCTATGTGATGGGAAGTCCGGACGTGATTAGAGATTATCCGGATTGCAAGGACTTCTTTGTAAGTGCCTTCGGTTTTGTTCGAGCCCGGAACAGACTTGTATGGATTGTATGTCTGACATTACAAATTGAGATATAAAGCAGATTTCTTTCAAATATATTTCTGTTGGTGGCAGAGAATTTATTCTTTTAGCTTAACACCCTTCTCTGAGACGTACGAGCTCAGAGGTTATGTAGTTGAAGGTTATCAGCGATATATTCCCAATTTGGTAATGTGACATGCTGAGTGTTGCTGTAAATGATCATTGTGTTGATTATTTGTGATAGGAGCGTTTAATTGATCGTCTATCTTGGTGATCATTTCTATGATCATTTGTTGACCCAAAGCATGGCTTTTGTATAAAGTATGTTTTTGTGGACGTGACTTCGTCGAGCCTCACACCCCATGAATGGTCAAAACAGGAAAGATGCGGCAAGGTTATGAGGGGTAGCGCCCTTTAGGATATGTGCATTTCCTTCTGGAAAAGGGTGGTATCATGGTATGGAGCCCAGATGCTTACTCATGTTGAAAACACTATATGATTGTGTGAATTGATTACGAGCGCTCGGTTAAAAGGTCCCAAAGGACCGGGGGATGGCATATTCGGTCAGTTGTTACTCAGTTAGGGGTAACCCGGCCTTGTGTTGGTAGAGATCCGGTTTGGTTCTCGGGGATGTCCATCCAGAGGCATTCTCATGTGGCAATGGGAAGTTCCTTGGCCTGATCATTCGTTGAAAATCCAAAGAAACAATACGAAACTTGTACGGTTTTAGTTGTATAACCTGCTATGGAATGTGGCGGTAACCTGCTATTGAACATAGTTAGCTATAGTAGGCATAGTTCGAAATGTCTATGTTGGCTAAGATTTATATTCTACTTTCGAAATGAATTTTTCTCTACACTATGCACTAGTAATAATATCAAATGTTCTTTTAAATGCGTATCAAGCATCTTTGACTATCATAAGGAGAAATCTCCTCCGATTCTGCGTTTGCATGTGTGTGTGTGCGGGAGGCCTTATGGTAGTCTCACTTTTAAAAGCATTGCGAATTGACTTTAAAAATATTCCTCTATTTTGATTTTAAAGATAAATAAACTGTTTTGAGTTCTCACACCAGTCACATGACTGACTTGGAGTTTATTGTTTTCCTTCCTAAACTCTGGGTGCCCACCAATTTCCACACGGGCAGTCAAGAGTTAGGTTTATCAGGATATTCTGGATATTCTGGAGTTGCTGGAGGCAAGCTGGATGGCATGGCGTATTACTTATATAGTATTTCTTTTTTCCGCTGCACTGTTTGTTGTTGTTGTAACACTCTGATGAAATGGTGATATGATGTGATGTAATGTAATAACTAATATAGTTCTTTGTTTAAAGATTATTCATTTATTATTATATGTTGTTCCGCTGCGAATTGTGAGATTCTGATGTTGTTCTGTTGTTTTCTGTTCTATGTTCTATTTTCTTTCCTCTCTATCTTCTACCTTTTTCTTTCAGTTCTATTTTCTATCCCTTCTCTCTTCTTCTGTCTTTTTCCTTTTCTTAAACCATAACATTTCGGGTTTCCGGCCTTCGATTTCTCGGCAGTCGATAAAGTGAGTATCGATGTTGAATTTTCGAAAGTCGAAAATTTCCGGGGCGTTACATCTGGTATCAGAGCATATGGTTAAGCGACAACCATGGTTCTGTTGGGTATTACTCATTAGAGATAGAGTCAGTAGTACTCTAGATTGAGTTTGAGTGTAATAATAGCTATGAGAGCGTATTTGTTAATGAATATGAAATTGTTTTATATTGTGATGATTGGTTTGTTGAGTGGTATATAGATTCTAGTTAATACGAGTAATTAACGTTGTTGATAGGGATCTCTAAACACTTGAATAGAACAATTCGACACAATATTGTTTTGAAATTGGGTAAATGAAATAATTTTACCTTGAGTATATTTTATATATAAAGTAATAATTTTTCAAAATTATTAAAGTGAATATAAGTTGATTGTTTAGTTGTTTGAATAATCGAAATAAAAGAATAATTGTGTAAGCAAAATGAATTATAAGAATTGAATTATAATTAAAGTGATTTACAATTGAGAAATAAACTTATATATATAAGAAGTGAAACTATATGAATATATTTATGAATATGAGTTGTAAATAAAAATGAATTTAAAGTTAAATGGAATATAACTTAGAAGATGTTGAATGTAGTTGATATGGGTATCAAAGTAAATTAATAAAGTTAAGTAATGGATATGAACTTAAGTTATGTAAATGGAATTCAACTTTTGAATAGAATTGAATTAATGGATTAAATATTAATCAAATGAATGTAAATTAAGTTGATATGGAATAATTGAATGAATATAAGCAAAGGAATTTGGTTGTAATTGATATACATTGGTTGTTGTATGATTGTTAGTTGATTGTATATAATTCATTAAGTGTTAATGAAATTGGAAGCTAAAGTAATTGGAATTCGATTGGAAGTTAAGTAAATCTTAAATAGAATTGAATTTGATTTGGAAGTGAACCAACTTGAATATGAACTAGTGAATATAAACTAATCGAAAATGAATGTTAGTAAACATCCACTGTTAATGAATCAAATGTGATTTAAATTGAAAACCATTTCATTGAATATTAATGAGAATATGAATGAATATTTATTGGTTATGGATGTTAGTTGGATGATAGTTGGTTGATGTTTGCATTTGTTGCCTTTACTACATTTGCTATGTTGGCATATATAGTTATTATGTTGCTATATGTTGTATATTGATACTATTGTCTATATACATGATTCTCATGTTGTTCGTTGAGTGTTTAGTAGGTGCGGATCGCGTTTGCTTCGCATTTGGAGCTCGCTTTCGCGCTATATTAGCCGTATATGCTTGCTAATAAAATATAAGGTACATATCTCGGATTACATACCGTACTTGTATACTTTTTTCCCTGCGGGATGCCTCATTACTTGATGAGATGTATATTTGTGATATATATACTGTCATTTTTTTTTCGGATCGAGCCGCGCAAAGGAGACTATGGCGAATTTTTCCGGAAATTTAAGGCGTTAGAAAAAATTTGAGAAAAATTTGGAAAATTTTGAAAACTATAACTTTGATTTGGAATTGAAAGTTAAACGATAGTAGTTGTTTTTGAAAAGATAACTAAGTATGATTTGAAAACTTAGTAAAGTATTGTAAGAAGTTTAACTATGGATTTTGGAAAGTTAATAGATTCTGTAACTTTTCTTACTTAATAATTTCGAGGACGAAATTCTTTTAAGGGGGGAAGATTGTAACGACCCAGAATTTTTAGTAATTAAAATTTGAATATTTAATTAATTTTAAATATTAAGAAGTGAATTTATAAGTCGAATAAATTTATTTCGAATTATTGGATTTAATTGGATTATTAAATCGATAATTCAATATGTGAAATTATGGAAATAATTGAAAATAGGGTTAAATATGATTGAAAATGATTTGTAAAATTTTATTTTATCATATTGAAGTTAGAATGATATTTTAGAACTTTTAAAATCGAATTAAAAGTTAATTTGTGAAAATTGAATATTTTAATATTTAAATCGACTAGTGAAAATAGTCAATTTTTGAACAGTCTCAGGATTGAACGAAACTAGTTCCATTGGATCCGTAATAGTTAGTTATTGCCGGATTTCAATTTTCGTGTCAATCGGAGTTATCGTTTGATCGTGGCAGCTCGAAACGCATCGAATTATTTTTAATATTTGGCGAGTTAAAATAGCCATTTTTCAAAAAGTCTCGGATTTCGACGAAACCAGTTTCATCGGATCCTTAATGTGATATTATTGTAAGGTTTCAAATTTCGTGTCAATTGGATTTACCGTTTGTCCGGTACAAATTAAAACGTCTAGAAAATCGTTTAAATCGGTTTAATTTAAATTGAACGTTTGTAGCCATAACTCGCACAGATGTCCGAATTAGCTTCCAAAACCTGTTCCATTGTGTCCGAAACGCGGGGTAAACCCTAGAAACGCTGGTTACGGCGCGTAAGTCGGAGTTCGGAATTTCCGGATTGAATAGTGTTTGAGAATTTCCTATAAATAGCCCCCCTCTCTCATAAATTAAATAAAAAAAAGGGAATTTGAAACCCTAGCCGCCAGTCAACAGACCAAAGGCCGAAAATTGTCCATCTTCATCCCTCCAAATTTTCAAATCCAAGCATTAATTCAACAATCTTCCAACATGAAAGTGGTAGAGGGTAGTGAGATCTACGATGTGTACGGTGGAGATCGCGAATGGGGTTGTAATTTGTGAGAAAATTGCCCGCGTTTCCCTGATGTTGCGCACGCAACCCTAGGCACCAGGTGGGGCCGAGCTTGGCCTAGCTCTGGGCGTTGGTGGCTCTCGTCGAGGCCGTTCGTTTGGCGCTCCCTGATCGTGTTTTCATGCAGCGAGGAGGTGGTGAGATGGAACCCTAGTTTACGTTGTTATGGGTTTGGTGTGCGGCTATAACTTGGAAAGGAACGTGAGTGGGGAAGATGAAGGGTGCGGTCATGATGGAAGGGGGAGAGATCCTACGGCTATGATCTGGGTAGTGATATAAATTAAAAAGAAATTGTTGTAATTTAGTTATAAAATCGTGTACAAACTTCATAAAATCATATCTTTTTCATACGAGGTCGAAAACGCGCGAAACCAGTTGCGTTGGAATCGTATGGACGAGCACTACGCGATGAAATTGGATTGGAGTCGTTTGGAGTTAGTGAGAATTTTGGGTAAAATTAAACGTCCGTTTAATGTTATTCGAAATAAATCGCTAAAACGGAATTGAAATCAAGGTGAGAACTTCTCACTCAATCGAATCAGTTTCGATTTTATTTTAAATAGTTAGATTTAAAATATTTGAATGCATGTTTGAATGATGATTGTTATCTATTGATTGTTAAATTAGACATTATGCGCCGTTAGTAAGCGGATGTTATTTATTAAAAACATATACCGCGAATATTTCATAAACAGTGAAATTGGTATTATATATAATAGCAATATATATATATTGGCATATGTATATATTGGAGTTATTGATTTCCCGCATTTGTTTAGCGGATGAGACCCTATTGCGCCGTCTATTAAGCGGATAATATTTTAAATCTCATATACCGCGATAATTTCGTACTGGAGCGAAATTGGTATTGTGCTAATGTTTTTGGATGCAGGAAAACAGGTTGGAGGGATCCAACTGGATTCCTCAACAGTATTTATTTGATTATGGATATTTTGATATTCGTTGATTATCATATACGATATGTGATATCGTTGTTGTCGTGATTGACTATTTGGTGTGTAGCATCATTGGACCAAATTTTGAAACTTTAAAATGATTTTAAAGTGATTTTTGAAAGTATACGTTATAAAAGATTTTTGGAATTGATTCATTTTAAATAAGTAAACGTTATACTTTTAAAAGTTATAAAATTATGATTTTTGAGAAAATATAGTTAAAAGCTGATTTTTGAGAAATAAGGGATTAATGATTTTATAAAAGAGTTTAATCGGGATTTTTGAAATTATTGTAAAAAGTTTAAATATAGGATTTATAAAAATTTGATTATTTTATAAATCAAAAGGATGAAATTATAAAGGAGATTAAAGACGTTTTAAAAGAATAAAATAAATTGATTTATATTAAGAGATTTATAAATGGATATTTATAAATTGAAATATTGACATTATAAAACGAGTTTTTATAAGTGTTTGAATGAAGTGAAAATGGATTGCATAAGTGAATGGAAATTATAAAATTATAAATGGTGAAGTTATAAATGAAATTTATAAATAGTAAGATTTATAAATTTTGTGAAGTTATTAAAGAATATATTTGGATAAATAATTGAATCTTATAAGTTATAAGATTTATAATTATGAAGTTCAAAGAAACGATTTTGTAAAATAATCGTTTTATAAGCATTTGACTTATAATATGAATTTTTAGTATATCATTGAGATATAAATTGAACAGGTTAATAAAGGGATTTATAAACGTTGTTTTATAAATTCGTAAACGACTTATTTTGATAAGTAAATTGTTGAAACCTATCAATGGAGTTATATTCACATTTTTAATTGTGAATAATCCTTTAAAATGAAATGTATAGAAATGATGAAATTGCTAACGTAGTATATTCACTTTTTGAATAGTAAATAATATGTTAAAGAAATTGTTTTGAATGTGATGTTTTAAATAGAATTAAAACGATCTAACGATGTTTTAATTATGTTAATATTCGAAACCATAGATTTCAACATTCATTGTTGAAATGGACGTTTTCAAGAAATAGAAGGAAACGGTGGACTATAACCCTGTTGTTATAGTAAATGATTTCCGAAAGGAAATGTTTTGTATAGTATTGGGATTTATATATCTATTTTAATTTCGAATCCCTATACTAGTGATTTTGGGTTGTCGTAACGATGTTTTACGCAACATTCGTTTTGGCCCAAATAAATATGGTTAAGAGAATGATTTCCTTATAGAATGAAATATATACTAAATTTCAATTTGAGTATATTGAATATTTTCCAAGTGTAGAAAATAAAAAGATATGTGAATTACTTATTTTTAATAAGTATGGAAATGTTTTCCAATACAAAGTGAATATTAGAGAATTTATCTTTTTGAAGATAAATTGAAATGAATAATTGAAATCGTATATGCATGGATATTGTGAAATATAAATTCACTATGGAATTTATAAAAGGAAGTGGAATTTGTTTGAAAATAAATATTGATTTATTTTTGAAGTAGTGAAATTATATATCTAGTAAAGATATTTTGGAAAATAAATAATTTGGAAAATTATTTGAAAACTGGTGATGTGTGCATATCCATTGATAGTTCAATAACCGACTATCAATATTTCCCTTTGAATGGGTATTTGATGTGATTTGTTTGAATTTGAATGCCACACTTATTTTTGAATAAGCGCTCACTATTCGGGTTAACCGGGAAAGGACCATGGGGTCGTATAACCCATTCCGAATATGTGATACGTCGTTGTGAATTGCATTTGAAGATCGGTGTTGAAGACCGGATCTTTTTGAAAGCGAAACGACAACTCGTCGATTGTCTTTGCACCGAGTAGCTACGGTATAGAGACTCCCTATGTGATGGGAAGTCCGGACGTGATTAGAGATTATCCGGATTGCAAGGACTTCTTTGTAAGTGCCATCGGTTTTGTTCGAGCCCGGAACTGACTTGTATGGATTGTATGTCTGACATTACAAATTGAGATATAAAGCAGATTTCTTTCAAATATATTTCTGTTGGTGGCGGAGAATTTATTCTTTTAGCTTAACACCCTTCTCTGAGACGTACAAGCTCAGAGGTTATGTAGTTGAAGGTTATCAGCGCTATATTCCCAATTTGGTAATGTGACATGCTGAGTGTTGCTGTAAATGATCATTGTGTTGATTATTTGTGATAGGATCGTTTAATTGATCGTCTATCTTGGTGATCATTTCTATGATCATTTGTTGACCCAAAGCATGGCTTTTGTATAAAGTATGTTTTTATGGACGTGACTTCATCGAGCCTCACACCCCGTGAATGGTCAAAACAGGAAAGATGCGGCAAGGTTATGAGGGGTAGCGCCCTTTAGGATATGTGCATTTCCTTCTGGAAAAGGGTGGTATCATGGTATGGAGCCCAGATGCTTACTCATGTTGAAAACACTTTATGATTGTGTGAATTGATTACGAGCGCTCGGTTAAAAGGTCCCAAAGGACCGGGGGATGGCATATTCAGTCAGTTGTACTCAGTTAGGGGTAACCCGGCCTTGTGTTGGTAGAGATCCGGTTTGGTTCTCGGGGATGTCCATCCAGAGGCATTCTCATGTGGCAATGGGAAGTTCCTTGGCCTGATCATTCGTTGGAAATCCAAAGAAACAATACGAAACTTGTACGGTTTTAGTTGTATAACCTTCTATGGAATGTGGCGGTAACCTGCTATTGAACATAGTTAGCTATAGTAGGCATAGTTCGAAATGTCTATATTGGCTAAGATTTATATTCTACTTTCGAAATGAATTTTTCTCTACACTATGCACTAGTAATAATATCAAATGTTCTTTTAAATGCGTATCAAGCATCTTTGACTATCATAAGGAGAAATCTCCTCCGATTCTGCGTTTGCATGTGTGTGTGTGCGGGAGGCCTTATGGTAGTCTCATTTTTAAAAGCATTGCGAATTGACTTTAAAAATATTCCTCTATTTTGATTTTAAAGATAAATAAACTGTTTTGAGTTCTCACACCAGTCACATGACTGACTTGGAGTTCATTGTTTTCCTTCCTAAACTCTGGGTACCCACCAATTTTCACACGGGCAGTCAAGAGTTAGGTTTATCAGGATATTCTGGATATTCTGGAGTTGCTGGAGGCAAGCTGGATGACATGGCGTATTACTTATATAGTATTTCTTTTTTCCGCTGCACTGTTTGTTGTTGTTGTAACACTCTGATGAAATGGTGATATGATGTGATGTAATGTAATAACTGATATAGTTCTTTGTTTAAAGATTATTCATTTATTATTATATGTTGTTCCGCTACGAATTGTGAGATTCTGATGTTGTTCTGTTGTTTTCTGTTCTATGTTCTATTTTCTTTCCTCTCTCTATCTTCTACCTTTTTCTTTCAGTTCTATTTTCTATCCCTTCTCTCTTCTTCTGTCTTTTTCCTTTTCTTAAACCATAACATTTCGGGTTTCCGGCCTTCGATTTCTCGGCAGTCGATAAAGTGAGTATCGATGTTGAATTTTCGAAAGTCGAAAATTTCCGGGGCATTATACATTCATTCGGGATTGCGGCTTGAAATGATATACAACCGCAAATTTTTATTTTAAATTGCGGATTGGAATGATAAATATCCGTATCATTTGACCATAGGATAGAAAATTTTATACAGGCACCGTGGCATATATATAAAATTATTTTTGAAATTATTTTTATGGTTTGGATATGATACGGTTTAATAAATATTAAATTTGGATATGATATAAAAATATTTTATACATACATAGTTAAATTGTTGAATTTAAGCTATGCATAAATCTGTTAAATAAAAATGAATAAGTTGAAAAAAGGCATCTGATAATTTATATTATACGAGTAAGTACAAATTTAAGATCTTGTATATATATATATAGAGTTTTAAACGGTTCAAATCAATCAAGATTGAAAGATAAATTGGAAATTTAATTGGAATTGAGCTTATTTGAAAAATTAACTCCATAAGTGATGTTAACTTACTAAAATTGGAAATTTTAAGGTATGATATTTATAACGGGATTTAATGAATAATTCTAGTATAAATAAATGGAAGGAAATTTTTTTAGTGTTAATAAATTTAGTTTATTTTAAATGGTTATGGATTTATCATGTAAACCTTTCAAACTAAATAATAGGAAAATGAATTGTTGATTTGAAATTCCCAACCTCAGTTTTGAAAGTCATTTAATACTCAAAGTTTGAAAATATTGAAATCAAAGTGTTTTATTCAAACTGAAAGTGAATCTAAAAGTTATGGGTTTAGACTGAATTAAAAGTGAATAAAATTGTGAAGGCGTGGAAATTATTTACTTTTAAAGAAATTTTAAATTCAACTGTTTTATTATATATACTGTTGAATATCCAGACCATTTAAGTTTGAAACTTATGGTTTTAAAACTATGGATTTCGAAGTATTATGTTGAAAGTTAAAATTCAAATATTTGGTTTCGAGGTATTATAAATTTTAAAAGTAGCATGATTTTGGAAAGGAAATATATTTGAAATAAAATGATATCACACTTATTTGGGTTTAAAAGGAAATGATATCATATTCATGGGTTTTGAAATGGATAATTATATTCTGGTTTTGAAAGTATAAACATTTTTATAGACCGCGGTGTTATAATAATGTTTGGTTGTTGAAGAGACCGGGATCGGAAGTTGTCATACTCTCTGCTAACTCCGAAAACCACTTTAACAACCGTGTACGCGGTGGAGATTCCAAAATGAAGTAGGATGGTGGCGGTGTTTCCAGTAAGGTAAATACGTGGACCCAACTCCCGTGAGTTGGCATAAGGTGGCTAAAACAGGAGCGATCGACGGGTTAATAAGGTAGCATCTTTGATCGAACACATCCCTTCGATATTATACTTTGACTCTTGGATTGATTCGGTGGCCACTTTTGATTTTTATTTGGGGGTGTGACTCGAGGTGGGCGGTAGCTGCGACTATGCGTTACCACCGACCCGGAAGCGTAATTGGTATATCTACCCTGGCATTGCCTAGTTGTGCCGTGTCACCTACCCTAGCGCGCCTTATACGATTTTGGTTTTGTACCATACCTATGGAGTGCCCTCTGACGACTCCCAGTACGGGAGAGATTACGGTACTGTATGGACTATGGGAATATATAACTGTGTTAAGGTGGAAAATGTAAAGCCTTAACGCTATTTAAAAGTAAGTTTATTTTACAATTAGACACTATATTAATAGCGAAATATACTACATAATAAATAGTTTAACAGATCCTTAGGAGATGTAAATCCCAAGCATCTCTTGAGTTACTGCACCCATATTCATTTCTGTTAATTTAACTTACATAAGATCTTTTAGTTCTGACTCGAGTGTTTTGTCTTTTCAATTCGCTCGGGTCAGTCCGAGCGTTTCAGGATTTGAAGTTTAGCTCTGGAGGACGAAGACGAATATTTGTATTACTATCATCTACTATTATTCCACTACACTATTTTATTCCGCTGCATTGATATTTATTGGTATGTGAACTCTGATATTTATTGTATAAAAAAAATCAATTGTTTTGTAAACAGTTTTATGAACTGTATATTTATTATTATATTTTATCCTTCCGCTATGAGATTCTGTTTTAATTTATTTCTTCTCTGTTTTTTCTTATTTACCCCATAACAATCCGCCCTTCCGCATGCTTTGAATTGGCACATGTGTCGATTTGAAGCGTGCGAAAAGGAGGGACGTTACATCTGGTATCAGAGCTTTGGTTTAGCGATAAACCTTAGCTTTATGGGGTTTGGCTCTTTACTAATAAGGTAGTAATACCCTATGGAAGTCGCTGAGTGTATATATATGAGAGAGCGTATTTGTTAGTGTTATAAAAAGGTTTTAATATTGTGTTAATCTGTTCCGTTTCGTATTTATAAATTCTGGTTGATGCATGGGACGCTATGACATCAATAGGGATTTCTAAACACTTAATAGGACAGACCGACATAATATTTATTTTAATATAGGTGAATGAAATAATTTTGCCTATTATATTTTCTATATATAAATTTTTTTCAAATGATGTCTATATTTGGCTGCAATAGATTGGTTTTTAGGCAATAAAGTGTATAAATAATAATAGAAATAAGATTGAAAAATAAAATAAATGAAATTTGAAAATTTAGAACTTAAGTTCCGGGGTTTTGAAATTTCTTCCGAATAAATTTTGGAATATAATAATATTGTTTAGAAGTATTTTCTATTAAAGATGATTTTGGAGAAAATAAGTTTTGTACTTTCCTCTCTGTCGCTGGAAAAATAATTTCGGTGATGGCGGCCGCATCATCGACTTTCATTTTCGAGTTTCGAAGGGGAAAGGCCAATGTAGTAGTTTTACTGTAGATTCATTTTTGAAAAATATATAAATTTTGAATTTTTATAAATATAATTAGAGTTATATAAGTTGTAAGAATATATTTATCTATTATTTTAAAATAAATTGAAAATTTAACCCGGTATTTAGTCTTAAGTTTCCATTAAATAATAGTTTCAATTATTTTAGTAAATTGGAAAGTATGTAATTAATAATTGAAACCTTTAAAGTAAATAGAGATTTAATGCTAGGTTATGAATGAAATTAAAGGTAATTTGAAATTGCAACTTATAAAACAAAGATGAAATTATTGAACCATTAATTAATTAAAAGAATTGAAAAAAAACTTGTATAACTTTCAAATTACACACTTAAATAACATATATATGACTTACCAAATATTAAAAGTTGAAATGTTTAATAAGAATTGTAATGGAAATTATACAAGTAAAAGTAGGTAATGAAGTATTCAATGAATTTGCTATTATAAATGAGAATTTAATGTCATAAACTTAAGTTATAATTGAAATTTTACTATAAGTAAATATAATTAAAGATAAGTAATTCAAATAGATGATTTTCAACTTAAGTAAATAAAATGGAACTACTAATAAATTAAATGGGGCATGAATACTATTGATAAACAAATGTAAATAAATAAGGGCATGCAATAAATGAATGAATAATTATAATGAAATAAAAAGAACTGGCATGACCCGAGTTAATGGAAATGAATAATTGTAAGTAATAAGGGAAATTAAATGAAACAAACATTGAATGAGTAAATGAAATTAAAAGTTTGTTATAAATAAATGTAAATTATAAAAGGAAAATTTACGTGGTATGAGAAAAAAAAGGGAAATTAAACAACAAATGTATGAATGAAATTAATAAGGATAAAAAAAAGTTGTTGTTCAAATTTGGTTGTTGTTTGGTTATGGTTGTTTGGGTAAGATACTTTAAAAATTGGGTTTAGGATAATGAATAATCTATTTAGTTTTATCTAAGACTGTTGAGTAAATGATGCGCTAGTAGTTTATTCTTCATTCCGTACAATTTAAAAGTTTTGAACCCAAACAACTATTTCTTTGTTGATTGAATGGTTGTTTTGTATTTGTTGTATATGCTGTTTGTGAAATTGTTGGTTGTTGTATTCATTTGGTGTTAGTGATTGTAACCACTTAAATATTTCACTTTATATAAATTGTTAACCCTTTTGGATTTTATAAGTGAAATGCAGGTTATGAAAGCAATTGCTACTGCTTTTGGTTCCATAAATTAAGCGTAAAATGCCCGAATAATAGGTACGTTTCGGATTTCGATTTATAGAGCTATTTTATATATTTTCCCGTGTAGGGATATATTAATTTGAAAAATATATGTTGTATATTGTTATATTTAATATTATATTTTCTCTCGATCCTCTCCGTACAAAGGAGACTCTGCCAAAAATTTTCGTAAATTTTTGGACTTAGAATTTATTTTGAAAATGTTTTCCAAACTTTAGTAATTTAAGTATAATTTTTTTTTTAATGGCTATAAATTGATATATTTTATCTAAATTAATTAATTTTATAAATTTAATTATTTATAAAGTTAATGTTGAATAAGGTATATTGATTTCTTAGTTCTTCGTTTTCCCTTCTTTTCCTTTTCGGGGACGAAAAGTTTTGAGTGGGGGAGAGTGTAACGACCCTTATAAATTCGATGTTTAAAATGAATTAAATTAATAAGATTTTAATTTAAATTTAGAAAGAAATAAAAATCTTATTTATTTATATGAAAGCGAATGTTGAAGTTAGATGTATCAAGGGTAATTAAAATTTACAAATTAAATTATATATTGCAAGTAATTGTAATAGTGGAAATTGTCGCATTTGGATATAAAGTTAAAAATGAGTAAAAAGGGGCAAGTATTGAATTCATCAATGGAATTAAATATTGATTTATGGAAAGTAAATGTAAATGGAGGTAATAAAGTAATGCAGGACAATAAATATTTTTTTTTAGTACAATCCCTTTTTTTTATTTGTAAACTATTGTAAGATGTTAATTAATTGAAATGTGAAGATTAGGAGATAGATGCAAAATTTATGTTAGACAATGAATTGCAATAATTAAAGTTAAGAATTAATGAATTAAATGGAATGCCAATTTACTCATAAACGTGAATATAAGAGAACTAATAAATATTGAATAAATTTAGGAATAGTTGCAATAAATGTTAATTGAGTAAAACCAGTGTATGTAAGTAATTACAATGTTGGGGTGTAAATAAGGAACCTCTAAAAGTGTAATTAAGAGTTAAGGACTATATTTATTGTACGTTACTTATTTTATTAGGTTGTTAAGTTAATTTGTAATCAATTTCAATCAATTCACTAAATTATGGCAGTTAATGTGGAATAAATTGGTAAGTAAAGAATGTTGAATTCAAATAAGATGTAACCAAAGTAAAATTCCATTCATATTAGGATAATAAATGCGATAAAAAGAAATGAGACCAAAATAAAATTTGGAAAATATAAATGCAATGAAATCTAAAATAATATTAACTATGTTGGTTAACTAATAAATTGATTCAATATTAAGTTGTAACCGAATAGAAATCAAATTCGGACTTAATTTGCAATCAATTGGATTAATTATAGCTGACATTTGAACACTGTATTTACTAGAATAATTGACACTAAATTGATGTGTGAATTTGCTTTTAGTTAATGTATATATCAAAAGGATTAATTGCAATTAAATGGATTTAGTATTTAAAGATTTTGTAGATATTTATTTAGATGAAACTGAAGCCATTATATGAGTATGAATCTAATATAAATTTTTACTTATAGAATGAACAATTGATATTAAATGAAAGAAATAAAATTTAAGTGGGTCAATAAATTGAAATTTAATGAAATCAAACATCTAAATGTTATGTTAATAGAAATTTAAAATGGAATCTAAGAATATTTGTATAATAGATTTTGAGTCAACTGTTGATTTCATCCAGTGTAATATTGAATTTAATAATAAATGAAGTTTTAACTTATATTTTCTAAATTTAATGAAATTTGAAAATTAACACTGAAATGGATAGATTTATCAACTTCCAATGTACATCTAAACTTGTTTAAACTTCTGCAAATGACTAAGAAATATAAAAGGGAATTTCTGAAATCGATAAATTTAGCAACTTTCAATTGTTAAACTATTGTAATTGATTTAGAAACATAAAGAGTTGCTTATTTATTTGAAGTTAAATTTTGAAAATTGGGTTATTTCAGTTTAATAGGAATAAAATGTTAAATGTTACGTTAATGGAGTTTAAGTTGAAAATTTAGAATAACAATATATTAGACCATTAACCAATGCTAATTTATCTACTTGGTGATAATGGAGTGAATAAAAGAATTTAAAAACCAAATAAATAAAATTTAACACTTAATTTTTACGTTAGTAGAAAGTTAGATGGAATGTAAAAATATTATGATAGTTTGCAAATTCAATGAAATTTTTTATTCGTTTAAGAATAGTGAATTGAATAATAGATATGAAACAAAATAATTATACCATAAGAAGAATGTATTGAAAATAAATGGAAAGCTAATTTCATTGAAAATTTTGGAAGATTTAATGTATAATGTATAAACAATTGAAATAGAAGTTAAAGCTTTGAAAGTGTGGAATTTGCAACATCTAATCCATATGAGGAATCTTTGAATTAAAAGTAAAGAGAAGTTAACTGAAATTTATGGCAATTAATATAAGAAACGTACATTTTTGGGTTAAATAGAAAGAGCATTTTTAATGAAAATAAAAGAACAGTTTGAGAAAAATAAAATGATCGATTTCATTTTAAAGATAAGTAAAATTTTATAAAAAAGGAAAAATTTGAATTTTGAAACAACAATTTACATTCATTTTATAACAATCAGAGGCAGTAATGCTAACCTTATATTTTAAAGTAAATTTAATATTTTGAATCGTGATTGCGCGCTGAGAAAAACACCGTTTTTAAATTTGAACTTCCAGTCTCCATTCATCTTTTATTGTGTGCAGCGGCGGTCCCCAATGGCATTAATTGAAGTGTTATATTTTATTTAATGTGTGTTAATAAAATTTAATTGGGTGTTAATAAGGCGTATAATTAGGGTTAATAGAAATTAATTTAGCGGAGTAGACGTTTTGAAATTGGATCTCAAAGTTTTAGTACAACTGGTCCATTTTTTACTTTATATTTATTCGTTACCACCTCTTTGTTTGAAATGTATAAATTTTTTCATTGGTTCCATCCTCCATTAGCCTCATTTCTATTTTCTAATCTCACTGAACTTCATTATGCAAACATGACCCTATTTCATTTTCTCCCTCACCTGCTTGCAACACTTTTTCCTAATCCTTCTTGAAGCTTTGAGTTGCATGAAAGCCTCTCCACCTCACCCAATCCTTGCCACCACTTTGTTAGCAGGCACCCTAGTCGCCTTATCCCAAAACGTGAAATTTGGTATTTATTTTGTTTATTTTAATATCACTATATATATACACTTTTTTATGGCAATGGTCATCTTATAACTTGAATAATTTCGCATACAATATCCGATTTACGCACGATTTTTTTTGAAGGATCGTATTGAGATTTATGACATTTTGACGCTAGTTTGGGCAGATTCTGAGGCTGCTGAATTTTTGGGTTTAAATTGGATTTTAATTCAATTTAAATCCAAAAGGTGAGTATTTTAACCCACTCACAACTTCTAAAATTTCTTATGTTTGTTAAATTTATTTGAGATATGAGTAGAAATTTACTTATGACTGTTTTGCATATTTTATTCATCATCTTAGTTAAATGTCATTTATTTAATATAACTGTTAATTAATTTTATTATTGCATATAAATTGACGGTTAAAATTTATTTATTTTGCATATAAACTGATAGTTAAATAGTTAAATAAATTAATTGTTGCATATAAACTGTTAGTTAATAACTGTCATTTTACCTGTTATATTTCATATGCTCTATATTGATGTTTGTTTAAATTGGATGATGATTGTAATAAATGGTTGATTATTGATATTTAGATGAATGGATGATATATTTTATATTGTATAAACTGCAAATTATTATGCATTTTCATTCATTCGGGATTGCGGCTTGAAATGATATACAACCGCAAATTTTTATTTTAAATTGCGGATTGAAATGATAAATATCCGTATCATTTGACCATAGGATAGAAAATTTTATACAGGCACCGCGACATATATGTAAAATTATTTTTGAAATGATTTTTATGGTTTGGATATGATACGATTTAATAAATATTAAATTCGGATATGATATAAAAATATTTTATACATACATAGTTAAATTGTTGAATTTAAGCTATGCATAAATCTGTTAAATAAAAATGAATAAGTTGAAAAAAGGCATCTGATAATTATATTATACGAGTAAGTACAAATTTAAGATCTTGTATATATATATATAAATAGAGTTTTAAATGATTCAAATCAATCAAGATTGAAAGATAAATTGGAAATTTAATTGGAATTGAGCTTATTTGAAAAATTAACTCCATAAGTGATGTTAACTTACTAAAATTGGAAATTTTAAGGTATGATATTTATAACGGGATTTAATGAATAATTCTAGTATAAATAAATGGAAGGAAAAAATTTTAGTGTTAATAAATTTAGTTTATTTTAAATGGTTATGGATTTATCATGTAAACCTTTCAAACTAAATAATAGGAAAATGAATTGTTGATTTGAAATTCCTAACCTCAGTTTTGAAATTCATTTAATACTCAAAGTTTGAAAATATTGAAATCAAAGTGCTTTATTCAAACTGAAAGTGAATCTAAAAGTTATGGGTTTAGACTGAATTTAAAGTGAATAAAATTGTGAAGGCGTGGAAATTATTTACTTTTAAAGAAATTTTAAATTCAACTGTTTTATTATATATACTGTTGAATATCCAAACCATTTAAGTTTGAAACTTATGGTTTTAAAACTATGGATTTCGAAGTATTATGTTGAAAGTTAAAATTCAAATATTTGGTTTCGAGGTATTATAAATTTTAAAAGTAGCATGATTTTGGAAAGGAAATATATTTGAAATAAAATGATATCACACTTATTTGGGTTTAAAAGGAAATGATATTGTATTCATGGATTTTGAAATGGATAATTATATTCTGGTTTTGAAAGTATAAACATTTTTAAAGACCGTGGTGTTATAATAACGTTTGGTTGTTGAAGAGACCGGGATCGGAAGTTGTCATACTCTCTGCCAACTCCGAAAGCCACTTTAACAACCGTGTTCGCGGTGGAGATTCCAAAATGAAGTAGGATGGTGGCGGCGTTTCCTGTAAGGTAAATACGTGGACCCAACTCCCGTGAGTTGGCATAAGGTGACTAAAACAGGAGCGATCGACGGGTTAATAAGGTAGCACCTTTGATCGAACACATCCCTTCGATATTATACTTTGACTCTTGGATTGATTCGGTGGCCACTTTTGATTTTTATTTGGGGGTGTGGCTCGAGGTGGGCGGTAGCTGCGGCTATGCGTTACCACCGACCCGGAAGCGTAATTGGTATATCTACCCTGGCATTGCCTAGTTGTGCCGTGTCACCTACCCTAGCGCGCCTTATACGATTTTGGTTTTGTACCATACCTATGGAGTGCCCTCTGACGACGCCCAGTACGGGGGAGATTACGGTACTGTATAGACTATGAGAATATATAACTGTGTTAAGGTGGAAAATATAAAGCCTTAACGCTATTTAAAAGTAAGTTTATTTTACAATTAGACTGTAATATCCCGGAATTTTGGACAATATAAATTTAATAATCTGTGTTTAAATTTATATTGAATTGATAACTTTTGTTAATAAATTGGATTTGATTCTATAATCTTCTTTATTTAAATATTTAATTTGTGAAATTATTTTTAATGAGTTAATAAATATATTTTCTATTTAATAATGTATATGTATCTGTATATATTTTAAATAGATAAGTTGTTCTTAATTAAATTAGTATAGCATAATTTTAATGTTTTAAAAAAATGGAAATTTTGATTTGTTTTAATTTAAACTTTTCAAAAATATTTAATAAAATACTATATGATTTTAAATATGAGATAAATGCTTTAATTAGTTTAAAATTCATTTATTTTATTCAAGTTTGAATATTAAAATAAGTTACAAAAATGTTGTGTTATTCTTTTTAAAATAATGATTTATAAAATGTGATTTGTACATTTAAAATACAATTTAAAATATGAAACATGTATTCATTAAGTTACAAACTCTTGTGTAAATTTATTTTAATTGTTTAAAAGTTTCTTTTTTTCAAAAGATTAATTTGTATGTTGTTTTATTTATTTTAATACTCTTCTTATTCTTTAGAAATTTATTTAAATACATAACTAAGTATAAGAACTAGTTAACTAAGTTTAAACATTCATTAAGCTTAATTTTTCTTTAACATTTAATTAAGATAACAAATCATTTAAAAGAGACATGCGTATATTTTTAGTTAACATGTGTTAAATATTTATGTGTGTAAATTTACAAGTGTCTAACATTTGTACAAGTGTAAATTTTATTTTGATTTTTCTTTTAATTCATTAAATCTGAAAATTACCTTTATATAAACTTGCTTCTTCATTCATATTTTTTTTTTACATTCCTTAATCAAAAGAAAGACCAAATTTCATTTTTCCACATCCATAATCAAATCTGCAGTACTTCAAACTCAAGTATATTTGCATTATTTCACTCCTCTTAAAAATCATTACACTGTAACTCTTCAAACCAGTAACCCATATATTTCAATCAGAAGCTTGTAGCTCTTCAAAACTGCAAAGGCCTTATCCATTTTCAAATCTGCATTTCAATTTTTATCATGAAGGCCTGCATGCAACAAACTAAAACATGCATTCATCTGGAATGCAAGATTCTACATTTCCAATCAAGTTTGCAGACCTGCATTTTTCTAAAGCCTGGAAATAGGCTGCCTGCATGTAGAACCTGGGGAATTTGCATCTGCAATCATCAAGCTAGCATCATTTACAAACAAAGATTAAAAGCATGAAATCTGAGGGTCTGCATTTCTTTGCATCTGGAAGCAAGGGCCTGCATTTCATAAATTTTCAAAATCTGGAACATGCAATTGGAACGGTGCTCTGCATTTTAGTCCAGGTGAGTAACTCATCTTTTTAAAACTGTTTAATAGGTAAGTTGTGCATGTTTATAAATTACAAATGAATATATATGAAAGTACCTGCAAGTATGTGTCTGTAAACAAGATGATGACTGTGCATGTGTGGTCTTCAAAATTTCAAACTTATGTTTGATTTCTGAATTTTTTTTTCTTTAACTTGTTGTAGTTAAACTTAAACAATTGAATAAAATCTGTTTATTTTGGAATAGGGTAGGTATAGATTTTATAGAAATTAGATAGAGTTATCTAAAATCTGGAAAAAAGTAAGATTCACAGAGCAAAACAAAATAGAGCGAGAATTCAAACTTATTGATTTAATGTTTCAGGTTTATTAATAGAATCATCAAGTGAATTCAAGAATTTTAAATCAAAAATTAAAATTTATAGTGCTGTAAATAAAGTGCAGTTTCAAATTAACCGTATTTTACATTTTGGTCAAGTTCAGTTGATCTTTGCAATTGAATTGGTTAAATTTGTTTCTGGAGGTAGTTTAGCTATCAAATATTATAGGAAAAATATTGAATTGGATTAAAATTCAATATTGATGTTGAATTTGGGATTTTTAGTTAAGAACCCTAGTTTTTACTGGGTTCATGAATTTGAATACTGCGGGTTCATAACTGGATCGAGTTCAATGATCTTTTGGGTATTGTTAGATGCTGTAATGATGGAGTCTTTGCCGAAGTTTCAAGATTTATAGTGGCCGGAGTTGGGTGAGCTTGCCGTTGACAGGTTAGGCACTGAAAGGGGAGTGTTTTTTTCAGGTCTGGGTTTAAAACTTGAATTCAAATTCAAGTTGAATTCTGGGAATCTGATGTTAGAAGGGGAATTTGGGGTTACTGGTCGATGGAAGGAGGTCGTTTATGATGGCCAGTGAAGGTCGGGTTGGTGAGTGGGTGCACAGGAAGGTGTGTGCAGGTTGTGTTGATGTTTTGGTTGCAGCGGTTTGAAGCCCGTGATTGTCTCGGGGGTATTGGGAAGTGACTCGAAGCAAGGTAGTGATTTTCTCGAAGTAATTTGTGGTAGCTCGGGTTTTTAGTGCTTCAGGTTTTGTTTTTTTTGAGCAGAGCCTGTTTTTTTTCAGCTTTTAAAATTTTAAAAGTTTTTAAAATGTAAATTTAAAGCCTGAACAAGTGTAAAATTTAAACTGAATTCAATTATAAATTCAATTAGTTTAATTTTGGGTTTTTGAGCTAATTTAAATTTTGAAAATTTTAATTAGTTTAAGCAAAGTTAGAAACCTGTTTTTTTTCCAGGTTTTATAAAATTTGAAGTTAAAATTTTAAAGTGCAAACTAAAATATGAAACTAGGTTTAAACCTTGAATTGAATTTGAATTTAAAAAGTTTAAATCCTGGGTTTGTAATAATTTGACTTTTTTAAATTTTAGTTTGGATTTAAATTAAAAGCAGGAATTTGTTACTGTTTAAAAATTAAAAGAAAGTAAAATAATGTAAATTGAATTTAAAACAGGGTTTTGAAAATCTGAAAGGTGAATATGATTCAAACTAGTTGAAATCTAAAATCTGAAATAATTTAGGTTTTAAAAATTTAAATTTGGTTTAAAACTTATAGGTGTGAAAAATATATGTAGTTTTGAATTTGAGGTGGAAGTTTAAATTTTAAATTAGAAATTTAAAATGAGTTTAAACTGGGTTTTTAAATCTGGAATTTAAATTTAAACTTCAGTTTTAAAAATAAAGGTTTAAATTTAAATTGCTTTAAAATAATGATTTGCATTTAAAATGAAGATGAAGATGTAAGTAAAGTTTTAAATTTTTAAGTTTGAATTTGGAATGAAAATATAGATTATGTTTCAGTTTGAAATTTAAAAAGAATTTTTTAAATTTAATTTTGTTTGAAACAAATTGTTTAAAATACTTTTGTATAAAGAAGAATGTATCTTAATTTATAACTTAATTGGTTTCATTTAAATTATTAAATTAATTTAAATGGAATATTAATTATTTAATTAATTAATAATGTAGATGTTTAATTAAGTAATTAATTATTTTTAAGTTAATTAATTAGATTTGAGATTAACTAATCTATAATTAAGGATGGTTAATTAAATTTTAATTAATGATTAAAGTTTTTAATGATTTTAATTAACACTTAATTAATTAATAATTTGAGATTTTATTAAATTATAATTAAATATTAATTAATTGATAATTAATGATGATTTGTGTAAGTTAATTCTTAATTAAGTAATTAAGAAATGTTAATGAAGGTCATTAACTTTAGATTATTTAACAATTAATTAATGTGATTAATTTTGATAATTAATTAGATTAATTAATTAATAATAATCAATTGTTTATTACTTAATGAAGTAATTAATGGATTAATTACTTAGTGTAATTAATTTGATGAATGTGATTAGTTTAGATTAATTAAGTTGAATTAATTTAAACATTTGTTGATTGTTTGATAATTACTTTATGTAATTTATGAATTTTTAATTACTTAAGGAAGTAATTAATTAATAATTACAGAATGTAATTAAAGATATTTGATACAGAAGTAAATTGGATTTAAAATTACTTTGAAATTAATCAAGAGGATTAATTTAGATAATTAATTAAGAATAATTAATTATGGGATGAGTAATTAAAGTAGTTAATTACTGAATGGTTATTAATCATGGGTGATTAATATTTATATGTGGATTAATTTCAGATTAATTACTTATGTAATTAATTTATATTTAGAAATTTATTAATTGTAGTTAGAATCATTAATTAATTAGTTAATGATGTAATATGGGATTGATTAATTAAGGTATAATTAATAATGAATAAATAATTAATGTAATTAATTTTAGTTAATCAATTAATTTAGTAATTACAAGTTAATTATTTGCAAAGGGTTTAAGTAATTAACTTGTGTGATTAACTTATAAGCTAATTACTTATTGAAATTAGAGATAGTTAATCAATATTAATTGAAATATTGAGATAGTGACTTATAAATTGATTTGAAATCAATGGATGGATATTTAAGCAGAATTTTGATGATGAAGTAATTAATTTAATTCATTTTAAATTAATTAGAGATTGAGTAATTAATTTAATTCATTTTAAATTAATTATAGGAAGTGTGATCATTAGATCATTGCTTATGTTTGATGAATGGTATTGGTTGCCTGGTATGGTTTGTAATCTCAGTTATGAGATGAGTAGTGTATGTGATATGGATGATTGGTTGCTTTTGGATGATAATATGGATTATCTGATTTTGATATGAATTGTCTATCTGCGTATATTTAGATAATGAATTGAATTGTTTTAAACTTAAAACAACTTGGACCTAAAAGACACGCTTTGGATTTCGATGAGACCGGGATCGGGTTTCCATATTTGGACATCTGAAAACCACATCGATTCCAATTAAACATTAGGTCATTAATACAAGTGGAGCGAGTGAAGACTCGAGGTGTAAGGGCTATACGTAAGTATAACTCCGTGGGTGATTCCGTAATGAGTTTGACGGAATAGTACTTATAGATTCGAGATGGTGATTCAGAGTGCAAGGGTTATTGTCGTTAACTCTGAGGGTGATTCCAAAATGAGTGTAACGAGATAATGCCTTCGGTTTCGTTCGAACCCGGAACGAACTTGTATGGATTGAATGCTTTCAGAACATCGTCAGGTGGACGATGAGAATTCTAAGTGATGTGTCCTATAAAGGTAATCGTAGCCTCAAGCCTCATCAACCGGGAATGGTTAAAACAGGGGAGGTGCAGCAAGGCTTCATGGGTCGCACCCACTGGAGAGTAAGATTTACCCCTGTCTAGAGGTCCCTTTATATTTCGGCTGTGTGGACGGTTGATCATGACAATCGTCGGGGTTGTCTTATTCGGAACTGTTTAGTAAGGAACGGGTCCGACTTTGTGTTGCAGGGGATTGGGAGTAATCCTCGGTACGGTGATATAGGCCACGTACTGTGACGGGCGGTACCCCAGTAGCCCTGCCATTGTATGGAATACAAAATCCAATAAGTGCCAACAGTTTTGATTGTATTACCCACTTTTGTGGCTAGTAGCTGGAATTTAATAAATGTAACAATTTCGGCTATTTCTTATTTATTTAAAAACCCTAGAAACTATTATAATATCATCAGATTTCCTATCAAATGTTTTGGTTAGCGTAAGGTAAAAACTTTTCTATGTTTATGTGTGGGAAGTCTTACGTGATACCTTTTCTTTTCAAAGGTTTTTCAAAGTTAAGCAACTTTAGCCTGTTACTCGCATCAGACCCATGTCTGACCCGGAGTTATTTCTGTTTTTTTTAACTTTTTAACTCTTGGGCACTCAAATTTTTAGGAGTAGTCAAGGGAATTCAGGTTAGGATTCAGGTTAGCTTTGACGAATTATGGAGGAGCATATGGAGCAGGAGGCTTCTGCGTATAGTTATATAGTTCCGCTGTGTTGGTATCTCTGAGTGTTTCTGTATTGTGATTGCGTTGTAATAACTAGACAGGTGTTTATAACTGTCTAGTATGTGTTGTATTTGTCTGTGTAACTCTGATATTTGGTGTATACTATGTTATACTTATGTTATTAATATAATTTATTCGTTCCGCTGTTGAGATTCTTGTGTTGTTTTTCTTTCTCTTCTTTCTTTTCTCTTTTTTATCCCTTTCTTTCTTAAGGATGACGCGATTTTCCGGGAGTGGAAAGTCGGGTCGTCTCACTTGGTATCAGAGCGTTAGGTTGAGTAAATATCTAGGCTCTGTAGTGGTGTCTATCTTGTGAGAGTGTATTTGTATTTTTAATATATATATATATATATATATATATATATATATATATATATATATAATGGGTTCTACCTACTTGTTGGATTACCCGTTCAGGTTTTTCCAATATAAGTTATAAAGGTAGATGAGGTAGAAGTGTGTGTAACACGACTACTATTGGTTAGAGTTTGATGGATGAGGTTGGAAGTGTATTTGTCGAGACTGTAGACCTAATACCGTCCCGAGTAAGTTTTTCTTGGTTTAAAGACTTCATCGATCTCTGAAGGAAACCTGTAAAGGTTTGGAGTTCATCTTTGAAGTGCAGAATTGAGTTTTGATCTGTCATTAGGGCCGAAGCAAACAAGTAAAGGTGTCTTGATATCTCAGGAAGTAGTAGCTGCGTGATGAGATGCAGTGACTATGGATATTTCCGAAGATATTTCTTTGGAACAAGAGTAAGAAGTGAGTCTGCCCGGTAATGTGGCTGAGTTTAGCTGAGTATTCTGAGTTGATAGGGAGTCTTCTGGCTGAGTAGTTTTTCTGAAGTGGAGTTCAGAAGCAGCAGAGTGGATCCGTTTCTCTGGAAAGTTGGCTAGGCCAGCATAAGCTGTTCTGCTTGGTAAAGGGTGAGCAGTTTTCTTTGGATTTAGGCTGAGTTGATCGAAAAAGTGACTTGCGATAGTATGTTCTTTTGGATGGTTGGAGATTGTCCGGATTTCTTCCAGGAAGTCAGAAGTTTGTTAGCATCTATAGATCAAGTTTTCTTTTCAGGATTGGTACAGGTGGTTCAGTTAGTAGATGGATGGTTCCTTGAGATAGAAGTTGGTGAAGCAACTCAGGTTTAGGAGGAATATCTGAGTTTTCTTATGGATCTGTGGAACCATATTTCTGTGCTGGGTTGTTTAGTCTGTGCTTGTGTTCTTCGTCAGCATTTTCTTCTGTTTCGGATTAGAGTTGTGCAGCGGAAGCAGTTTGGGGGTGTTCTGTTTTGTCTTTTCCGGATAAGAAGAAGTTTGTTCTGTCTTCTGTTATTGAGAAGCAGGGTTTGTGTTCTTGGTTTTTGAGTGATCTTGAGGAGATCATTGGATTGTTTTTGATTCAGTCTGTTTCTTTTGGAATCAGCAAGAGTTGAGCTGATTAGGAGTGATGTTGGTCGCCCAGGATTGTCCGAAGAATTTTTATGGATAAGAGGCAGAGAAATTTGGATTCTGGAATCAGAGATTGGATTTTGGTTAAGTTATTCTCTGATCCATGGAGCTATAAGATTTGGAGGGTCTGAAGCTAGCTCCGAAGTGTTTTGGTTTCTTCTGTGTTAGGTAAGATCAGTGTTTGGTTTTCTAGGGTTAAATTGCCAGTTTGGATAACTGGGATTCAGGATGTTTCACGTATCTCTGAGGGAGTACGTGTTTGATAGTTTTGGTTGTAGAACCAGTAGTTCAGGATGGGTTGCTTGTGAGTTAGACTCGTTTGTAATCTAATATTCTGTATAGAATTGTCGTTAAGTTAATAGTATTGATTGATTGGATTCTATAGAGCGAGTATCCCGATATACATATATACCGGGGAAACTCGTAAAGTTTTATCCAAAATTCTTTTGGATAATTAGATTTGTTCTGATTGTGTGAATTGGTTGCTTTGGTTGTTCGCATATGATTAGCATATGCTGTATTTTAAAATAAAATCTTTAAATAGATTATTAAATTACCTTTATTTTAAATTTTGGGGACGAAATTCTTTTAAGGGGGAAGGATTGTAATATCCCGGAATTTTGGACAATATAAATTTAATAATCTGTGTTTAAATTTATATTGAATTGATAATTTTTGTTAATAAATTGGATTTGATTCTATAATCTTCTTTATTTAAATATTTAATTTGTGAAATTATTTTTAATGAGTTAATAAATCTATTTTCTATTTAATAATGTATATGTATCTGTATATATTTTAAATAGATAAGTTGTTCTTAATTAAATTAGTATAGCATAATTTTAATGTTTTAAAAAAATGGAAATTTTGATTTGTTTTAATTTAAACTTTTCAAAAATATTTAATAAAATACTATATGATTTTAAATACGAGATAAATGCTTTAATTAGTTTAAAATTCATTTATTTTATTCAAGTTTGAATATTAAAATAAGTTACAAAAATGTTGTGTTATTCTTTTTAAAATAATGATTTATAAAATGTGATTTGTACATTTAAAATACAATTTAAAATATGAAACATGTATTCATTAAGTTACAAACTCTTGTGTAAATTTATTTTAATTGTTTAAAAGTTTCTTTTTTTCAAAAGATTAATTTGTATGTTGTTTTATTTATTTTAATACCCTGCTTATTCTTTAGAAATTTATTTAAATACATAACTAAGTATAAGAACTAGTTAACTAAGTTTAAACATTCGTTAAGCTTAATTTTTCTTTAACATTTAATTAAGATAACAAATCATTTAAAAGAGACATGTGTATATTTTTAGTTAACATGTGTTAAATATTTATGTGTGTAAATTTACAAGTGTCTAACATTTGTACAAGTGTAAATTTTATTTTGATTTTTCTTTTAATTCATTAAATCTGAAAATTACCTTTATATAAACTTGCTTCTTCATTCATATTTTTTTTTACATTCCTTAATCAAAAGAAAGACCAAATTTCATTTTTCCACATCCATAATCAAATCTGCAGTACTTCAAACTCAAGTATATTTGCATTATTTCACTCCTCTTAAAAATCATTACACTGTAACTCTTCAAACCAGTAACCCATATATTTCAATCAGAAGCTTGTAGCTCTTCAAAACTGCAAAGGCCTTATCCATTTTCAAATCTTCATTTCAATTTTTATCATGAAGGCCTGCATGCAACAAACTAAAACATGCATTCATCTGAAATGCAAGATTCTGCATTTCCAATCAAGTTTGCAGACCTGCATTTTTCTAAATCCTGGAAATAGGCTGCCTGCATGTAGAACCTGGGGAATTTGCATCTGCAATCATCAAGCTAGCATCATTTACAAACAAAGATTAAAAGCATGAAATCTGAGGGTCTGCATTTCTTTGCTTCTGGAAGCAAGGGCCTGCATTTCATAAATTTTCAAAATCTGGAACATGCAATTGGAATGGTGCTCTGCATTTTAGTCCAGGTGAGTAACTCATCTTTTTAAAACTGTTTAATAGGTAAGTTGTGCATGTTTATAAATTACAAATGGATATATATAAAAGTACCTGCAAGTATGTGTCTGTAAATAAGATGATGACTGTGCATGTGTGGTCTTCAAAATTTCAAACTTATGTTTGATTTCTGAATTTTTTTTTCCTTTAACTTGTTGCTGTTAAACTTAAACAATTGAATAAAATCTGTTTATTTTGGAACAGGGTAGGTATAGATTTTATAGAAATTAGATAGAGTTATCCAAAATCTGGAAAAAATTAAGATTCACAGAGCAAAACAGAATAGAGTGAGAATTCAAACTTATTGATTTAATGTTTCAGGTTTATTAATAGAATCATCAAGTGAATTCAAGAATTTTAAATCAAAAATTAAAATTTATAGTGCTGTAAATAAAGTGCTGTTTCAAATTAACTGTATTTTACATTTTGATCAAGTTCAGTTGATCTTTGCAATTGAATTGGTTAAATTTGTTTCTGGAGGTAGTTTAGCTATCAAATATTATAGGAAAAATATTGAATTGGATTAAAATTCAATATTGATGTTGAATTTGGGATTTTTAGTTAAGAACCCTAGTTTTTACTGGGTTCATGAATTTGAATACCACGGGTTCATCACTGGATCGAGTTCAATGATCTTTTGGGTATTGTCAGATGCTGTAATGATGGAGTCTTTGCCGGAGTTTCAAGATTTATAGTGGCCAGAGTTGGGTGAGCTTGCCGTTGACAGGTTAGGCACTGAAAGGGGAGTGTTTTTTTCAGGTCCGGGTTTAAAACTTGAATTCAAATTCAAGTTGAATTCTGGGAATCTGATGTTAGAAGGGGAATTTGAGGTTACTGGTCGATGGAAGGAGGTCGTTGATGATGGCCAGTGATGGCCGGTTTGGTGAGTGGGTGCACAGGAAGGTGTGTGCAGGTTGTGTTGATGTTTTAGTTGTAGGGGTTTGAAGCCTGTGATTGTCTCGGGGGTATTGGGAAGTGACTCGAAGCAAGGTAGTGATTTTCTCGAAGTAATTTGTGGTAGCTCGGGTTTTAGTGCTTCAGGTTTTGTTTTTTTAAGCAGAGCCTGTTTTTTTTCAGGTTTTAAAATTTTAAAAGGTTTTAAAATGTAAATTTAAAACCTGAACAAGTGTAAAATTTAAACTGAATTCAATTATAAATTCAATTAGTTTAATTTTGGGTTTTTGAACTAATTTAAATTTTGAAAATTTTAATTAGTTTAAGCAAAGTCAGAAACCTGTTTTTTTTCCCCAGGTTTTATAAAATTTGAAGTTAAAATTTTAAAGTGCAAACTAAAATCTGAAACTAGGTTTAAACCTTGAATTGAATTTGAATTTAAAAAGTTTAAATCCTGGGTTTGTAATAATTTGACTTTTTTAAATTTAGTTTGGATTTAAATTAAAAGCAGGAATTTGTTACTGTTTAAAAATTGAAAGAAAGTAAAATAATGTAAATTGAATTTAAAACAGGGTTTTGAAATTCTGAAAGGTGAATATGATTCAAACTAGTTTAAATCTGAAATCTGAAATAATTTAGGTTTTAAAAATTTAAATTTGGTTTAAAACTTATAAGTGTGAAAAATATATGTAGTTTTGAATTTGAGGTGGAAGTTTAAATTTTAAATTAGAAATTTAAAATGAGTTTAAACTGGGTTTTTAAATCTGGAATTTAAATTTAAACTCCAGTTTTTAAAATAAAGGTTTAAATTTAAATTGCTTTAAAATAATGATTTGCATTTAAAATGAAGATGAAGATGTAAGTAAAGTTTTAAATTTTTAAGTTTGAATTTGGAATGAAAATATAGATTATGTTTCAGTTTAAAATTTAAAAAGAAATTTTTAAATTTAATTTTGTTTGAAACAAATTGTTTAAAATACTTTTGTATAAAGAAGAATGTATCTTAATTTAGAACTTAAATTGGTTTCATTTAAATTATTAAATCAATTTAAATGGAATATTAATTATTTAATTAATTAATAATGTGGATGTTTAATTTGGTAATTAATGATTTTTAAGTTAATTAATTAGATTTGAGATTAATTAACCAAGGTTAATTAATCTATAATTAAGGATGGGTAATTAAATTTTAATTAATGATTAAAGTATTTAATGATTTTAATTAACACTTAATTAATTAATAATTTGAGATTTTATTAAATTATAATTAAATATTAATTAATTGATAATTAATGATGATTTGTGTAAGTTAATTCTTAATTAAGTAATTAAGAAAAGTTAATGAAGGTCATTAATTTAAGATTATTTAACAATTAATTAATGTGATTAATTTTGATAATTAATTAGATTAATTAATTAATAATAATCAATTTTTTATTACTTAATGAAGTAATTAATGGATTAATTACTTAGTGTAATTAATTTGATGAATGTGATTAGTTTAGATTAATTAAGTTGAATTAATTTAAACATTTGTTGATTGTTTGATAATTACTTTATGTAATTTATGAATTTGTAATTACTTAAGGAAGTAATTAATTAATAATTACAGAATGTAATTAAAGATATTTGATATAGAAGTAAATTGGATTTAAAATTACTTTGAAATTAATCAAGGGGATTAATTTAGATAATTAATTAAGAATAATTAATTATGGGATGAGTAATAAAGTAGTTAATTACGGAATGGTTATTAATCATGGGTGATTAATATTTATATGTGGATTAATTTCAGATTAATTACTTATGTAATTAATTTATATTTAGAAATTTATTAATTGTAGTTAGAATCATTAATTAATTAGTTAATGATGTAATATGGGATTGATTAATTAAGGTATAATTAATAATGAATAAATAATTAATGTAATTAATTTTAGTTAATCAATTAATTTATTAATTACAAGTTAATTATTTGCAAAGGGTTTAAGTAATTAACTTGTGTGGTCAACTTATAAGCTAATTACTTATTGAAATTAGAGATAGTTAATCAATATTAATTGAAATATTGAGATGGTGACTTATAATTTGATTTGAAATCAATGGATGGATAAGTTAAGCAGAATTTTGATGATGAAGTAATTAATTTAATTCATTTTAAATTAATTAGAGATTGAGTAATTAATTTAATTCATTTTAAATTAATTATAGGAAGTGTGATCATTAGATCATTGCTTATGTTTGATGAATGGTATTGGTTGCCTGGTATGGTTTGTAATCTCAGTTATGAGATGAGTAGTGTATGTGATATGGATGCATTAGTTGCTTTTGGATGATAATATGGATTATCTGATTTTGATATGAATTATCTATCTGTGTATATTTAGATAATGAATTGAATTGTTTTAAACTTAAAACAACTTGGACCTAAAAGACACGCTTTGGATTTCGATGAGACCGGGATCGAGTTTCCATATTTGGACATCCGAAAACCACATTGATTCCAATTAAACGTTAGGTCATTAATACAAGTGGAGCGAGTGAAGACTCGAGGTGTAAGGGCTATATGTTAGTATAATTCTGTGGGTGATTCCGTAATGAGTTTGACGGAATAGTACTTATAGATTCGAGATGGTGATTCCGAGTGCAAAGGTTATTGTCGTTAACTCTGAGGGTGATTCCAAAATGAGTGTAACGAGATAATGCCTTCAGTTTCGTTCGAACCCGGAACGAACTTGTATGGATTGAATGCTTTCAGAACATCTTAAGGTGGATGATGAGCATTCTAAGTGATGTGTCTTATAAAGGTAATCGTAGCCTCAAGCCTCATCAACCGGGAATGGTTAAAACAGGGGAGGTGCAGCAAGGCTTCGTGGGTCACACCCACTGGAGAGTAAGATTTACCCCTGTCTAGAGGTCCCTTTATATTTCGGCTATGTGGACGGTTGATCATGACAACCGTCGGGGTTGTCTTATTCGGAACTGTTCAGTAAGGAACGGGTCCGGCTTTGTGTTGTAGGGGATCGGGAGTAATCCTCGGTACGGTGATCTAGGCCACGTACCGTGACGGGCGGTACCCCAGTAGCCCTGCCATTGTATGGAATCCAAAATCCAATAAGTGCCAATGTTTTTGATTGTATTACCCACTTTTGTGGCTAGTAGCTGGAATTTAATAAATGTAACATGAGACGACCCGACCTTCCACTCCCGGAAAATCGCGTCATCTTGAAGAAAGAAAGGGATAGAAAAGAGAAAGAAAGAAGAGAAAGAAGAAACAACACAAGAATCTCAACAGCGGAAACGAATAAATTACATTAATAACAAAGTATTACATAGTATACATCAAATATCAGAGTACACAGACATATACAACACATACTAGACAGTTATAAACACCTGTCTAGTTATTACAACTCAATACAAAACAGAACACTCAGAGATACCAACACAGCGGAACTATATAACTATACGCAGAAGCCTCCTGCTCCATATGCTCCTCCATAATTCGTCAAAGCTAACCTGAATCCTAACCTGAATTCCCTTGACTACTCATAAAAATTTGAGTACCCAAGAGTTAAAGAAAAACAGAAATAACTCCGGGTCAGACATGGGTCTGGTGTGAGTAACAGGTTAAAGTTGCTTAATTTTCAAAACCTTTTGAAAAGAAAGGTATCACGTAAGACTTCCCACACATAAACATGGAAAAGTTTATACCTTACGCTAACCAAAACATTTGATAGAAAATCCGATGATATTATAATAGTATCTAGAGTTTTCAAATAAAATACAGAAATAGCTGAAATGCTTACATCTCACATTCCAACATAGTTGGGCACAACTAATACGTACGACACTTATTGGATTTTGGATTCCATACAATGGCAGGGCTACTGGGGTACCGCCCGTCACAGTACGTGGCCTAGATCACCGTACCGAGGATTACTCCCTTCATCCCCTGCAACACAAAGCCGGACCCATTCCTTACTGAATAGTTCCGAACAAGACAACCCCGCAGTTGGCCTAGGTTCCAACCGCCCACACAGCCGAAATATAAAGGGACCTCTAGACAGGGATAAATCTTGCTCTCCAGTGGGGGCTACCCACGAAGCTTTGCTGCACCTCCCCTGTTTTAGCCATTCCCGGTTGATGAGGCTTGAGGTTACGATTACCTTTAGAGAACACATCTCTTAGAATGCTCATCGTCCACCTGACGATGTTCTGAAAGCATTCAATCCATACAAGTTCGTTCCGGGTTCGAACGAAACCGAAGGCATTATCTCGTTACACTCATATTGGAATCACCCTCAGAGTTAACGACGATAACCCTTGCACTCTGATTCACCATCTCGAATCTATAAGATCTATTCCGTCAAACTCATTACGGAATCACCCACAGAGTTATACTTGACGTATAGCCCTTACACCTCGAGTCTTCACTCGCTCCACTTGGATAACGACTTAACGTTAATTGGAATCGATGTGGTTTTCGGATGTCCAAATATGGAAACCCGGTCCCGGTCTCATCGAAAACCAAAGCGTGTCTTTTATGTCCAAGTTGTTTTAAGTTTAAAACAATTCAATTCATTATCTAAATATACACAGATTGATAATTCATAACACAATAGATAATCAATCTTATCATTATCAACAGATAATCATATCAAATCAGATAATCCAAATTATCATCCAAGAGCAACCAATGCATCCATATCACATACACTATTCATCTCACAACTGAGATTACAATCCAAACTAGACAACCAATATCATTCCACCAATACCAATCATCAAACATAAGCAAATGATCTAATGATCACACCTTCTATAATTAATTTAAAATGAATTAAATTAATTACTCAATCTCTAATTTATTTAAAATGAATTAAATTAATCACTTCATCATCAAAATCCTGTTTAACTTAATCATTTATGGATTTCAAATCAATTTATAAATAATCATCTCAATATTTATTTCAATTAATCCTTACTGATTAACTATCTCTAATTACAATAAGTAATTAGCTTATAAGTTGATTACACAAGTTAATTACTTAATTGATTAATAATTAATTACATTAAACATTCATTAAGTATTGATTTAATTAATCCATTCCAAATCACATCATTAATTAATTCATTAATGATTTCTATCTACAATTAATTAATTACATAAGTAATTAATCTAATATCAAACCATACATATATATTAATCACCCTTGATTAATAACCATTCAGTAATTAACTACATTAATTACTCAACCCAAAAATTAATTATTCTTAATTAATTATCTAAATTAATTCCCTTAATTAATTTCAAAGTAATTTAAATCCAAATTACTTCTATATCAAATATCTTTAATTACATCCTGTAATTATTAATTACTTCCTTAAGTAATTACAAATTTCTAAATTACATAAAGTAATTATCAAACAATCCACAATTGTTTAAATCAATTAAACTTAATTAATTAATCTAAACAAATCACATTAACCTTAATTAATTACCTTTAGTAATTAATTCACTAATTACTTTTTTAAGTAATTAAATCTAAACAATTTGATTATTTTTTTGGCAAGGCCGACGGTTTTATAGTGGACCGACCACTTTTATTACGTACGTAATAAAGCTTGAAATACAGGAGTAAGGTAGAGTCACCTTAGCTACTAAGTAAGAAAAAATAAAAATACAGCACAGGAGTGTGACAGACAAGTCACAGCTACTCGATAAAGATAACTAGTCTAGTTCTCCTCCGCAGAGGAGGAATCACAAACGCCCACATCTACACGTGTAGAAACCAGAGATCCACCAGGTAGCAGACCAAAAAAGGGGCGAAATAGAACAGCAAGAGATGGATCGTAACTGTCAACGTCTGAAGAGTAGATAAAAGATCGGTCCCAGGTAGAATCAGCTAAAAGAACAGAATTAATTAGAGCATGCGAACCCTCCAAGTCAAGAACCAAGGAATCACCAGAAACTGTGTAATAAAGGCAACGTAGGTCCAGAAGATCATCAGAAACATATCTTAAATAGGTGTCATCCTCAGGGTTGAATCTCATATCAGATCGAAGATCAACCCAACAATGTTCAGAATCAGCCCAACCCACACGATCCTGCTTAGAAGTCGGAAGAACAGCACTAGGAACAGGGGAAGCAGGCCGCGCTAAGGAGATGGGAGGGTTAGGGTCAGTAGATAGAGAAGCATCCTGCGTAACCTTGGGTACCCATTTCCTAAGTGGAGGCCGAGGCAAAGGGATCTTAGGAGCAGAAGCCGATATAACAGAGCGCGAGCAGGCAGAGGCTATGTGGCCAAAAGAGTGACAGGAGGAACATATGTCAGGGACCCATCCATATCGAACACGCACATCCGCCACGTGTCCAACAGCAAGCTGGACAGGAATAGAGGTAGGAAGAGGCTTCAGGGGAGAAATCTCAATTAGAGCCTTTGCGTAAACAAGCTTGTCACGCGCAACAGTACTGGAGTCAAAACACTTCAATTTACCAACATTGCAAGCAAGCCAGTTCAAACCAAGCAGCGGTTGAAGAGCAGAAGGAATTTGCGAGAAATAAACCCAAACTGGGATGGAAAAAACCTGTTCACGCACACTAGCAATCGTCGGAGACCAGGGGGTAATAATAAAAGGCTGTCCATCGAAGAAGGTAGGCTCAGACTCAAGAACACGACTACGTTCCTCAGGGGAGGAGAACAATAGGTAGTACAAGGAGTCAACCAACTTAACTTTAAGACCACCGTGAAGTCTCCAGGCCCTACGACATACAGCAGCCACATCAGGAAGACGATGCTTAGGGTCCAAAAAGAATCCAACCACGTACTCTGACCAAAAGTCCACACCGGCTTGGATAACATTGGGGGGAGGGATTTTAACTCCGTTTTCTTCATGGATTTCAAACACAACCGGTTCATAAACACCCGCATTACGAGGCATGGAAGTAAAAAGTGAAGACCAAGATTTGGGTACTGATTGGCTATGGCTACACTCCACACCAGAAGTGGCCACAGGAATGGGGTCAAGAGCTACATTGGGAGATTTCTTGTTGCCACCAGGATTCAGACTAATATGACCTGGGTTAACATCGGCACTGACAAAATGCCTAAAAGATTGAGTGTCACTTGCAATAGGCGTAGCCGAAGGAAGTCCAGGACTGTCAGCAACAGACGGCAGGACAGGAGTGCCAACACACGAAGGTGATGACAAAAAATTCGCAGTAACGTGTCCAGATCCCCTTGCATCATTGATGCAAACACTTGATGTGCAACAATCTTGCACAACAGTCTCAACCGAGCTTAAGCCACCTCCAACAACAAGCTCACTACCACTACCAACATCGCGTTCTACTTCCAAAACCCCCAAAACTTGCTGACCCAATTCGCAGCTAGGAGACCCAAGATAATTATTCAAAGCCGAACTCACTTTAGGGTTACAGGAAGTAGCAATTGTTTCATCATTCAAGCAAGGGGGGGCAATAGGAACAAGAGGGGACTGCTTGGACGCTTGAAGAGGTGGAAAATCACGGGACGAGTGTAGATTAGGTCGAGCGTTGACATCAGAAACCATGACACCAAAGTGTCGACCAGATCGTGTTGAGGAGGGGGAGGGCAGACGCTTAGGGTTATGAGGAGAAGGGGAAGAGGACATGAAGGGGGCGAGTGAGAGGGGCTAGAAGAATCACGGGGAGGAAGAAGGGGACGCGAGATCTGGAAATCGCTTGGAAAAGGGGAAGCCGACCATTTTAAAAGTTGAACAATTTGATTATTATTAATTAATCTAATTAATTATCAAAAATTAATCACATTAATTAATTGTTAATATCTTAAGTTAATGACCTCATTAACATTTCTTAATTACTTAATTAAGAGATTAACTTATATTAATCATTATTAGTCATTAAGTAATTAATATTTAATTACTATTTAATTTAATCTCTAATTATTAATTAACTAAGTGTTAATTAAAATCTTAATTAATCATTAATCACTTGATTAAATAAATCTTAATCATAAATTAAAATTTAATTAACCACCCTTAATCATAGATTAATTAAACTTAATTAATTAATCTCAAGTTCAATTAAAAATCATTAATTATTTAATTAAACATCCACATTATTAATAAATTAAATAATTAACATTCATCCTAATTACCTTAATAATCAAATGATTCCAATCATTAAACTTTTATTTATCTTTTAGATAAAACATTCCTATTAATCAAGCATTTAAAAACAAAATGTTTTTAAGTTTACATTAAATTCAATTTAACATTTCTTTTAAACTTAAGATCCAAATTTATTTAAAATACAACTAAATCTTATATGTTTACAAGAAACATCTAATTAATTGATAAGTTTAAAAAGAATTTAAATTTCAATTCAAATCAAATTCAAATCAATTTAAAAACATCTTTAAATTTCAAAATTAAAATATAACTTCCATTCTCAATTTAGTTTTAAATTCTTTCAAACTCTTCTATAATTTACACCTTTAATTCAAATGCAAACCATTTGAAAACAATTTAAATTTAAACTTTATTTAAAAACTGAAGTTTAAATTTTAAATTCAGATTTAAAAACTCAGTTTTGGATTCATTTTGAATTCCTAAATTAAATACTTAACTTTTCAATTCAATATGCAAAACAACAATGCATTTACACTTGAGAGTTTAAAATCAAATTTAAATTTAAAAAAACACAATATGGTTTCAAATTTCAGATAATTAAAATTTGAATTCATATTCAAATTCCATATTTAAACTCCATTTCAATCACCACTTGAAATTTAAATTTTACTTTTACATTTTAAAACAGAAAAACAGTTTTCTGTTTAATTTTGAAAACCAAATTTTTTTTTTTTTTTAAATTTTCTGAATTTAAATTATTTCAAAGAAACTGAATTGAAACTTTTTTTTTTCATGCTTAGATTCAGTTTCAAAATCTTAAGTCTCAATTTAAGTTTGCATTAAGTTCAAACTTTACAAAACTGGAAACAGTTTCTTTTTTTTTCTTTTTTTTTCAAACCAACTTGAATTTCAGCATTTAACTTATTTCAAAATAAGAATTCAAAATATTTGAATTCATTCTCAGACTCAAGTTTAATTCCTAAGTTTTAAATTTCCAGATTTATATTATACTTTATTTTTAAAAATTTTCTTAAAAACAGAACAGAACAAAACAGTTCTGTGAATAAAACTTGAAACCAAAAGTATACTCGAGTCACTCAATCTTTGCTTCGAGTCAGAAGCTTACATGCTTCGAGTCATTCCCAACATTTCCTCGACACTAACCCGAGTAACTAAACCCTGCACCCAAAACAATCAACTCCCAAACCTGGAAACAGACCACACCCAAACTTCCCAAAACCTGTCAACATCATTATCTCTCAACCCCGACCATCAACATCGACCAAACTCCGGTGATGGCCTCAACACAACACCATCCACCATCCCTTCCAATAGCTTTGAACTCGATGCACTTAGATGTACACAATCGACCCAAAACTGTAACACAGTATCAACTAGGGTTCAACACCATTAAATCCCCAAATCTAAATTCCAAATTTGTTCAGACCATATCAATAATTTTCCTATGATCATTGCTAACTACATTCACTCCAGAATAAATTTCACTCAAATTCAATGCAAGGATCAATTTATCTTGATCAAAATGTATAATACAGTAAATTTCCAAAACTGCATTTTCTTTTTTTTCTTAATACTGCAAACAAAATTTTTAGTTTTAAAATACTGGAATTCTCTTAATGATTCTGTTAGTAACCTTAAGCTATTCTAAAACATCAATTTATAACACTTGAAATTTTTACTAGGCAAAACCTGTTCTGTGTAACTTTATTTGTTCAAGTTACAGACAATCACAGTTCATATGCTATTAGACTCACACCATTCAAAGCAAACAAAATGTTCAAACATTTAATTTCAATTCAGCAAACAAGTTAAGGGAAATATTTAAGGATCAACATAAATCTGGAATTTTGAAGATCACATGTGCACAGTCATAATTCTGTACACAAACTCATACTTTGTAGACACTTTCATATATATCTATTTATAATTTATAAGCATGCACACATATAATTATCCACTGCAACTTCATCTTATTTCAGATTTTAACATGCAACAACCTACTTAAATTTTTTGAAAAGAGGAGTTACTCACCTTATTCATACAATGCAGAATGCAGAGCACAATCAACTTGCAGGGTATCAGACTTTTGAAAACATGAAATGCAGGCAGGCTCTAATGCTTTTAAATCTTGATCTTATGAATGATGCTTCCAGAGTTTTGAAATGCAGGCTTGGTTGAAAATTCATGTAGGCCTCCAGATCAAATGCCAAGAATGCAGACCCCTATCTTGCTTCCAGATTCCATGAATGCAGATTCAAAATGATGCATGCAGGCCTCAATCTTGAATTTGCAGATGCAAAGGAATGCAGTAGTATTTTGGGAAAAAGAGGAGTTTGTTTTCATATGCAAGAACATGCAGATTCTTAAATTGTTGCATGTTCCAGAGTTTGAAAATAAATACATGCTTGCAGGTTGTAATCTGGGTTTGAGGAGTTGTTTGATGTAGAACTTGAATATGGTTAAAGGAGGCAGATTTAAAAATTAATGAAATGCAGTTTGAAAAGAGGAGCAACAGGTTTGGGAAATGCAGGTGGAAATTTTGAGAAAGAGGAGTTGAATGCATTGTATATGCAGACTTGTATGTATTTGGTTGTGAGAATGTAATTTGGTTTTCTTTTATTAAGGAATGAAACCAAAAATGCAAATGAATGAAGAGCAAGATTATATGAATGTATTTTCAGATTTAAGTGAATTAAAAGAAAAAGAAAAATAAAACATTGACACTTGTAAACATAGAGACACTTGTCTTTTAAGCTTTAATATTTACATACACATGTCTTTATGAATTAAGTTAATGTTTAATTAGAGTTAAATAAGTATTAAGCTTAGTTAATTAATTCCTATACACAAAAAAATGAATAAATTTCTAAAGAAATAAGCAAAGTATGATTATTATAAATAAAATGATATACAAGTAGTTTATTTGAAAAGAAACTTTTAAAACAAATTTATAAAAGAGTTTGTAACATATTTTAATATACAACTTGAATTAAAAATGAATTTTAAACTAATTAAAACATTTATCTCAAATTTAAAAACACATAGTTATTTAATTAAATATTTTTGAAAAGCTTAAATTAAAAATAAATCACCATTTCTATTTTTAAAACATAATAAAACTATACTATACTAATTTAACTAAAACAAATTGTCTATTTAAAATATATATAAATACATATACATTATTAAATAGAAAACAATTTAAAATCTTATCTAAAATAATTTCACAAATTAAATAATTAAATAAAGAAGATTATTTAAATAAATATCAAATCTATTAACAAAATTATCAATTCAATATAAATTTAAATCCAGATTATTAAATTTATATTGTCCAAAATTCCGGGTCGTTACAATCCTTCCCCCTTAAAAGAATTTCGTCCCCGAAATTTAAAACAAAGGCAATTTAATAATCTATTTACAGATTTTATTTTAAAACACAGCATATGTTAAACATATGCCAACAACCAAGCAACCAATTCACTCAATCAGAACAAACCTAATTATCCAAAAGAATTTTGGATAAAACTTCACGAGTTTCCCCGGTATATATATATATCGGAATACTCGCTCTATAGAATACAATCAATTAATACTACCAAACTATAGAGCTCCTAACAACAATTCTATACAGAATATCAGACAACAGACGAGTCTGACTCAACAAACAAACCATCCTAAACTGCTGGTTCTACAACCAGAAATATCAAACACGTACTCCCTCAGAGATACGTGAAACATACTGAATCCCAGTTATCCAAACCGGCAATTCAACTCTAGAAAACCAAATACAGAAGAAACCAAAACACTTCAGAGCAAGCTTCCCAAACTTACAGCTCCTTGGACCAGAGAAAAACTTAACCAAAATCACATCTCCAATTCCAGAATCCAAATTTCTCTGCCTCTTATCCATAAAAATTCTTCAGACAATCCTGAGCTACCAACATCCATCCTGATCAGCTCAACTCTTGCTGATTCCATCAGAAACAGACTGAAGCAAAACAATCCAATGATCTCCTCAAGATCACTCAAAATCAAGAATACAAACCCTGCTTCTCAACAACAGAAGACAGAACAACTTCTCCTTATCCGAGAAACAAACAGAAACATTCCCAAACTGCTTCCGCTGCACAACTCTGATCCGAAACATAAGAAAAAGCTGCAGAACACAAGCACAGACCAGACAACCAACACAGAAATATGGTTCCATATATCCATAAAGAAAAACTCAGATGTTCCTTCCTAACCTGAGTTGCTTCACCAACTTTTATCTCAAGGAACCATCCATCTACTAACTGAACCACCAGCTCCAATCCTGGAAAAAAAAAACTCGATCTCCAGATGCAGACAAACTCTGACTTCCAGAAGACATCCAGACAATCTCCAACAAACACAAGAGAACATACTATCGCAAGTCACTTTTGCGATCAACTCAGCCTAAATCCAAGAAAACTGCTCTCTCTCAACCAAATAGAACAGCTTATGCTGACTTAGCCAACTTACCAGAGAAAAGATCCACTCTGCTGCTTCTGAACTCCACTTCAGAGAAACTATCCAGCCAGAAGACTCCCAATCAACTCAGAACACTCTGCTAAACTTAGCAGCATCACCGGCAGATTCACTTCTTATTCTTGTTCCAAAGAAACATCTTCGGAAACATCCATAGTCACTGCATCTCATCACGCAGCTACAACTTCCTGAGATATCAAGATATCATCACTTACTTGCTTCTGCCCAACCGACAGATCGAAACTAAATTCTGCACTTCAAAGATAAACTCCGAACCTTTACAGGTTACCTTCAGAGATCGATGAAGTACTTCATCACAACAGAACTTACTTGAGACGGTATTAGGTCTACAGTCTCGACAAATACACTTCCAACCTCATCCAACAAACTTCAACCAATGGTAGTCGTGTTACACACACTTCTACCTCATCCACCTTTATAACTTATATCGGATAAACCTGAACAGGTAATCCAACAAATAGGTAGAACCAATTATATATATATACTAAAAATACAAATACGCTCTCTCAAGAAAGACACCACTACAGAGCCTAGGTATTCACTCAACCTAACGCTCCCTAAAGAAAGATACACTTCAGAGCCTAGGTATTCACTCAACCTAACGCTCTGATACCAAGTGAGACGACCCGACCTTCCACTCCCGGAAAATCGCGTCATCTTGAAGAAAGAAAGGGATAGAAAAGAGAAAGAAAGAAGAGAAAGAAGAAACAACACAAGAATCTCAACAGCGGAAACGAATAAATTACATTAATAACAAAGTATTACATAGTATACATCAAATATCAGAGTACACAGACATATACAACACATACTAGACAGTTATAAACACCTGTCTAGTTATTACAACTCAATACAAAACAGAACACTCAGAGATACCAACACAGCGGAACTATATAACTATACGCAGAAGCCTCCTGCTCCATATGCTCCTCCATAATTCGTCAAAGCTAACCTGAATCCTAACCTGAATTCCCTTGACTACTCATAAAAATTTGAGTACCCAAGAGTTAAAGAAAAACAGAAATAACTCCGGGTCAGACATGGGTCTGGTGTGAGTAACAGGTTAAAGTTGCTTAATTTTCAAAACCTTTTGAAAAGAAAGGTATCACGTAAGACTTCCCACACATAAACATGGAAAAGTTTATACCTTACGCTAACCAAAACATTTGATAGAAAATCCGATGATATTATAATAGTGTCTAGAGTTTTCAAATAAAATACAGAAATAGCTGAAATGCTTACATCTCACATTCCAACATAGTTGGGCACAACTAATACGTACGGCACTTATTGGATTTTGGATTCCATACAATGGCAGGGCTACTGGGGTACCGCCCGTCACAATACGTGGCCTAGATCACCGTACCGAGGATTACTCCCTTCATCCCTTGCAACACAAAGCCGGACCCATTCCTTACTGAATAGTTCCGAACAAGACAACCCCGCAGTTGGCCTAGGTTCCAACCGCCCACACAGCCGAAATATAAAGGGACCTCTAGACAGGGATAAATCTTGCTCTCCAGTGGGGGCTACCCACGAAGCTTTGCTGCACCTCCCCTGTTTTAGCCATTCCCGGTTGATGAGGCTTGAGGTTACGATTACCTTTAGAGAACACATCTCTTAGAATGCTCATCGTCCACCTGACGATGTTCTGAAAGCATTCAATCCATACAAGTTCGTTCCGGGTTCGAACGAAACCGAAGGCATTATCTCGTTACACTCATATTGGAATCACCCTCAGAGTTAACGACGATAACCCTTGCACTCTGATTCACCATCTCGAATCTATAAGATCTATTCCGTCAAACTCATTACGGAATCACCCACAGAGTTATACTTGACGTATAGCCCTTACACCTCGAGTCTTCACTCGCTCCACTTGGATAACGACTTAACGTTAATTGGAATCGATGTGGTTTTCGGATGTCCAAATATGGAAACCCGGTCCCGGTCTCATCGAAAACCAAAGCGTGTCTTTTATGTCCAAGTTGTTTTAAGTTTAAAACAATTCAATTCATTATCTAAATATACACAGATTGATAATTCATAACACAATAGATAATCAATCTTATCATTATCAACAGATAATCATATCAAATCAGATAATCCAAATTATCATCCAAGAGCAACCAATGCATCCATATCACATACACTATTCATCTCACAACTGAGATTACAATCCAAACTAGACAACCAATATCATTCCACCAATACCAATCATCAAACATAAGCAAATGATCTAATGATCACACCTTCTATAATTAATTTAAAATGAATTAAATTAATTACTCAATCTCTAATTTATTTAAAATGAATTAAATTAATCACTTCATCATCAAAATCCTGTTTAACTTAATCATTTATGGATTTCAAATCAATTTATAAATAATCATCTCAATATTTATTTCAATTAATCCTTACTGATTAACTATCTCTAATTACAATAAGTAATTAGCTTATAAGTTGATTACACAAGTTAATTACTTAATTGATTAATAATTAATTACATTAAACATTCATTAAGTATTGATTTAATTAATCCATTCCAAATCACATCATTAATTAATTCATTAATGATTTCTATCTACAATTAATTAATTACATAAGTAATTAATCTAATATCAAACCATACATATATATTAATTACCCTTGATTAATAACCATTCAGTAATTAACTACATTAATTACTCAACCCAAAAATTAATTATTCTTAATTAATTATCTAAATTAATTCCCTTAATTAATTTCAAAGTAATTTAAATCCAAATTACTTCTATATCAAATATCTTTAATTACATCCTGTAATTATTAATTACTTCCTTAAGTAATTACAAATTTCTAAATTACATAAAGTAATTATCAAACAATCCACAATTGTTTAAATCAATTAAACTTAATTAATTAATCTAAACAAATCACATTAACCTTAATTAATTACCTTTAGTAATTAATTCACTAATTACTTTTTTAAGTAATTAAATCTAAACAATTTGATTATTATTAATTAATCTAATTAATTATCAAAAATTAATCACATTAATTAATTGTTAATATCTTAAGTTAATGACCTCATTAACATTTCTTAATTACTTAATTAAGAGATTAACTTATATTAATCATTATTAGTCATTAAGTAATTAATATTTAATTACTATTTAATTTAATCTCTAATTATTAATTAACTAAGTGTTAATTAAAATCTTAATTAATCATTAATCACTTGATTAAATAAATCTTAATCATAAATTAAAATTTAATTAACCACCCTTAATCATAGATTAATTAAACTTAATTAATTAATCTCAAGTTCAATTAAAAATCATTAATTATTTAATTAAACATCCACATTATTAATAAATTAAATAATTAACATTCATCCTAATTACCTTAATAATCAAATGATTCCAATCATTAAACTTTTATTTATCTTTTAGATAAAACATTCCTATTAATCAAGCATTTAAAAACAAAATGTTTTTAAGTTTACATTAAATTCAATTAAACATTTCTTTTAAACTTAAGATCCAAATTTATTTAAAATACAACTAAATCTTATATGTTTACAAGAAACATCTAATTAATTGATAAGTTTAAAAAGAATTTAAATTTCAATTCAAATCAAATTCAAATCAATTTAAAAACATCTTTAAATTTCAAAATTAAAATATAACTTCCATTCTCAATTTAGTTTTAAATTCTTTCAAACTCTTCTATAATTTACACCTTTAATTCAAATGCAAACCATTTGAAAACAATTTAAATTTAAACTTTATTTAAAAACTGAAGTTTAAATTTTAAATTCAGATTTAAAAACTCAGTTTTGGATTCATTTTGAATTCCTAAATTAAATACTTAACTTTTCAATTCAATATGCAAAACAACAATGCATTTACACTTGAGAGTTTAAAATCAAATTTAAATTTAAAAAAACACAATATGGTTTCAAATTTCAGATAATTAAAATTTGAATTCATATTCAAATTCCAGATTTAAACTCCATTTCAATCACCACTTGAAATTTAAATTTTACTTTTACATTTTAAAACAGAAAAACAGTTTTCTGTTTAATTTTGAAAACCAAATTTTTTTTTTTTAAATTTTCTGAATTTAAATTATTTCAAAGAAACTGAATTGAAACTTTTTTTTTTCATGCTTAGATTCAGTTTCAAAATCTTAAGTCTCAATTTAAGTTTGCATTAAGTTCAAACTTTACAAAACTGGAAACAGTTTCTTTTTTTTTTCTTTTTTTTTCAAACCAACTTGAATTTCAGCATTTAACTTATTTCAAAATAAGAATTCAAAATATTTGAATTCATTCTCAGACTCAAGTTTAATTCCTAAGTTTTAAATTTCCAGATTTATATTATACTTTACTTTTAAAAATTTTCTTAAAAACAGAACAGAACAAAACAGTTCTGTGAATAAAACTTGAAACCAAAAGTATACTCGAGTCACTCAATCTTTGCTTCGAGTCAGAAGCTTACATGCTTCGAGTCATTCCCAACATTTCCTCGACACTAACCCGAGTAACTAAACCCTGCACCCAAAACAATCAACTCCCAAACCTGGAAACAGACCACACCCAAACTTCCCAAAACCTGTCAACATCATTATCTCTCAACCCCGACCATCAACATCGACCAAACTCCGGTGATGGCCTCAACACAACACCATCCACCATCCCTTCCAATAGCTTTGAACTCGATGCACTTAGATGTACACAATCGACCCAAAACTGTAACACAGTATCAACTAGGGTTCAACACCATTAAATCCCCAAATCTAAATTCCAAATTTGAACTTCAGACCATATCAATAATTTTCCTATGATCATTGCTAACTACATTCACTCCAGAATAAATTTCACTCAAATTCAATGCAAGGATCAATTTATCTTGATCAAAATGTATAATACAGTAAATTTCCAAAACTGCATTTTCTTTTTTTTCTTAATACTGCAAACAAAATTTTTAGTTTTAAAATACTGGAATTCTCTTAATGATTCTGTTAGTAACCTTAAGCTATTCTAAAACATCAATTTATAACACTTGAAATTTTTACTAGGCAAAACCTGTTCTGTGTAACTTTATTTGTTCAAGTTACAGACAATCACAGTTCATATGCTATTAGACTCACACCATTCAAAGCAAACAAAATGTTCAAACATTTAATTTCAATTCAGCAAACAAGTTAAGGGAAATATTTAAGGATCAACATAAATCTGGAATTTTGAAGATCACATGTGCACAGTCATAATTCTGTACACAAACTCATACTTTGTAGACACTTTCATATATATCTATTTATAATTTATAAGCATGCACACATATAATTATCCACTGCAACTTCATCTTATTTCAGATTTTAACATGCAACAACCTACTTAAATTTTTTGAAAAGAGGAGTTACTCACCTTATTCATACAATGCAGAATGCAGAGCACAATCAACTTGCAGGGTATCAGACTTTTGAAAACATGAAATGCAGGCAGGCTCTAATGCTTTTAAATCTTGATCTTATGAATGATGCTTCCAGAGTTTTGAAATGCAGGCTTGGTTGAAAATTCATGTAGGCCTCCAGATCAAATGCCAAGAATGCAGACCCCTATCTTGCTTCCAGATTCCATGAATGCAGATTCAAAATGATGCATGCAGGCCTCAATCTTGAATTTGCAGATGCAAAGGAATGCAGTAGTATTTTGGGAAAAAGAGGAGTTTGTTTTCATATGCAAGAACATGCAGATTCTTAAATTGTTGCATGTTCCAGAGTTTGAAAATAAATACATGCTTGCAGGTTGTAATCTGGGTTTGAGGAGTTGTTTGATGTAGAACTTGAATATGGTTAAAGGAGGCAGATTTAAAAATTAATGAAATGCAGTTTGAAAAGAGGAGCTACAGGTTTGGGAAATGCAGGTGGAAATTTTGAGAAAGAGGAGTTGAATGCATTGTATATGCAGACTTGTATGTATTTGGTTGTGAGAATGTAATTTGGTTTTCTTTTATTAAGGAATGAAACCAAAAATGCAAATGAATGAAGAGCAAGATTATATGAATGTATTTTCAGATTTAAGTGAATTAAAAGAAAAATAAAAATAAAACATTGACACTTGTAAACATAGAGACACTTGTCTTTTAAGCTTTAATATTTACATACACATGTCTTTATGAATTAAGTTAACGTTTAATTAGAGTTAAATAAGTATTAAGCTTAGTTAATTAATTCCTATACACAAAAAAATGAATAAAAATAATTTCTAAAGAAATAAGCAAAGTATGATTATTATAAATAAAATGATATACAAGTAGTTTATTTGAAAAGAAACTTTTAAAACAAATTTATAAAAGAGTTTGTAACATATTTTAATATACAACTTGAATTAAAAATGAATTTTAAACTAATTAAAACATTTATCTCAAATTTAAAAACACATAGTTATTTAATTAAATATTTTTGAAAAGCTTAAATTAAAAATAAATCACCATTTCTATTTTTAAAACATAATAAAACTATACTATACTAATTTAACTAAAACAAATTGTCTATTTAAAATATATATAAATACATATACATTATTAAATAGAAAACAATTTAAAATCTTATCTAAAATAATTTCACAAATTAAATAATTAAATAAAGAAGATTATTTAAATAAATATCAAATCTATTAACAAAATTATCAATTCAATATAAATTTAAATCCAGATTATTAAATTTATATTGTCCAAAATTCCGGGTCGTTACATAACAATTTCGGCTATTTCTTATTTATTTGAAAACCCTAGACACTATTATAATATCATTAGATTTCCTATCAAATGTTTTGGTTAGCGTAAAGTAAAAACTTTTCTATGTTTATGTGTGGGAAGTCTTACGTGATACCTTTTCTTTTCAAAGGGTTTTCAAAGTTAAGCAACTTTAACCTGTTACTCACACCAGACCCATGTCTGACCCGGAGTTATTTCTGTTTTTTTTACTCTTGGGTACTCAAATTTTTACGAGTAGTCAAGGGAATTCAGGTTAGCATTCAGGTTAGCTTTGACGAATTGTGGAGGAGCATATGGAGTAGGAGGCTTCTGCGTATTGTTATATAGTTCCGATGTGTTGGTATCTCTTAGTGTTTCTGTATTGTGATTGAGTTGTAATAACTAGACATGTGTTTATAACTGTCTAGTATGTGTTGTATATGTCTGTGTAACTCTGATATTTGGTGTATACTATGTTATACTTATGTTATTAATATAATTTATTCATTCCGCTGTTGAGATTCTTGTGTTGTTTCTTCTTTCTCTTCTTTCTTTTCTCTTTTCTATCTCTTTCTTTCTTAAGGATGACGCGATTTTCCGGGAGTGGAAAGTCGGGTCGTCTCATAGACACTATATTAATAGCGAATATACTACATAATAAATAGTTTAACGGATCCTTAGGAGATGTAAATCCCAAGCATCTCTTGAGCTACTGAACCCATATTCATTTCTGTTAATTTAACTTACATAAGATCTTTTAGTTCTGACTCGAGTGTTTTGTCTTTTCAATTCGCTCAGGTCAGTCCGAGCGTTTCAGGATTTGAAGTTTAGCTCTGGAGGAGAAGACGAAGATTTGTATTACTATCATCTACTATTATTCCACTACACTATTTAATTCCGCTGCATTGATATTTATTGGTATGTGAACTCTGATATTTATTATATAAAAAAAATCAATTGTTTTGTAAACAGTTTTATGAACTGTATATTTATTATTATATTTTATCCTTCCGCTGTGAGATTCTGTTTTATTTTATTTCTTCTCTGTTTTTTCTTATTTACCCCATAACAATCCGCCCTTCCGTATGCTTTGAATTGGCACATGTGTCGATTTGAAGCGTGCGAAAAGGAGGGACGTTACATTAAACCTTTAAGTTAAATTAATGATTAAAACACTTCATCTTTTAATCATTTACTTAATGACAATATTAAGTTTATTTAAAATAAACTTTTCGAAAACAAGGGTTATATATATTTGTAATTTAAAACTCTTTTAAACTTAGTCAATTTTAAAAGATATTTTAAATGATTTCTAACTTAAATAAAACAAGTTTTATTTTAAAAAGAATTGATTAGGAAATTATTCAAACTTTTTTAAATTTAAAATTTTAAACTTGCTATATAATCAAGATCGAGAAACTCGGGCCCAACACTCAAATACCAGAGCCTTACTTCAAGTTTCACTCTCCTTCTTTTGCTTCGAGTCAAGCCTTCATTTTCCTGAGTTGAAACCCGAGTACAAACTTCTTCCCAAACCTCGCCAAAACCAGATACACAAAAGTGCACCGTACACGTGCATGGCGATCTTACGCGACTCCGACCATCTCCCTGACCATCAGCACGTCGTCGACGATCCCCCAAATCATCGCAACCACCCAGATCGTCAATTCTGCCTATGAATCGAAATCGAACAACTCGACCATCACTTGGAAACTGACCTGCTCAACCAAATCCGCTCGCCTCAGCGATTCCGACCACCGAAATCCTACGCCATCCCAGCAGAACCTCCTCCGTGGTCCCCTTCTTCATTTCCCCTGGGTTCGATTCAACCCGATGCTCCATCGACATTGTACTTGCCTCACAAACCCAGACGTATCGTTCAACTTCTAAAACCCTATATCGACGCTACGCCGCCGCCACTGTCGTTAAAAACCCTTCAACCATTTTTCCGTTGATCATCATCGCACGAGCCACCCCCGAACCAAACTCGACGTCCATCCATCACTGATCATCGTGAAATCGACGAAAATATGTTTTCTGTTCAACATACAATTTCTCATGATTTATAAAACTAAAAATCTTGAAATGATTCTTTAAAATCATCATTTTCTAGGTCGAAACTGGTTACGTAATCGAATCATGAATTTAAAATATTTGATTTTTCCTGTTTTTCAAAACTTCACTGTAATTGTATTATTTTTTTGAAATAATTATTGAATGTAAACACTTGAATTTATTTTTATAAATGAGTTTACATTCATTCAGTCACTTTTCATTTAGAAGTCATATCCAAGAATAGATTGGAGAAGTAGATATTGAGTTTTTAAATTGTTAAAACCTGTAAGTTTTTGAACAGAGGTTTATATACACCCGTATCCAAACATGCATATACCAAAATTTCTAAATACTCAGGCATGTAATCATATTTTTCATTCATACAAACTAATTTCAAGTCATCATCATCACAGGCATACAAGCAACAACATATAACTAGATAAAGGGTTGAAAATTTGCTCACCTGGATTTTGTTGATAGAGAATAGGATTTGAAACCTGGAAGTGGATTTTTGAAAACCTAGAGCCAGATTTTAATATGTATTCTTGATTTGTTGAAGTTAATCTTTGCATTGTTAGATTGTTGTTTGATCCCACATGTTTTCTGATTTGCTTTGAAATGCTTCAGGTATCAGATTGTAGATTTGATTTAACTGAGTTGATCCTTGCATGCTTTCAGGTTGAAAACTTGAAACCAATTTTGATCTTTACTTTGGTTTTGTATTTTGATTTATAGGCTTGATCTTTGAAATGTTTACCGGCTTGGAAACGGATCTGGTTTTAGGTTTTAATTTTTTCAAGAGTTTGATTTTGCATTTTGTTTTCTGGTTGTAGTTTTTTTTACTGGTTTAAGTTTCCACAGATTCTTGTTTTGAGAAATGAAGGTGAAAGAAAATTGATGAAGCCTGAGTTTCTTCTCAAATATACTTTTATATAATTCAAATTAAAAGGAAAATTTATTTTTAACACTTTTTAATTAAGAAAATAAAATTGCTACACTTGTCTTTACAAATTTAAAACCTTAACATTGTTTAAACTATATGTAAAATTTGAACACTTGTAATCATGTTCTTAATATTATTATATAATTCTTTATATTATATTTACTATTAATAAATACATTTCCTTTGTTATATATATATATATATATATATATATATATATATATATATATATATAATTTAAAAGAGAACGGTTTAAAGCTAATGTGTATATTTATAACTTTCAAGAAATTGATTTTAAAATCAAATATACTTTAACTCATATATTTTATATATACTTATTCCATTTTAAATTCTAATTAATGCATTTTCTTATATAAATATTCATATAACTTAAGCAAAATGATTTCTTTAAACTAATTATGTCTTAATAAATAACTAATATATATATATATATATATATGTATTAGAATTTAATCCTTGGATAGCTTTTGTAAATTTATTTATATCAATTTCAAAATTTAACTTTCAAATTACAATGTATATATGTACATATACATATTATAAATGCAAACATTTTTTATTAAATTTTAAAATATAGAGTTTTCAAATTCAAATTATTTCTCAAAACATTTATTTCTGAATTTCAATTCCAAAATTAAATTGAAAATCAATTTATACACATATATAAATAAACAACATATATTATTTAATTTTCAAATTTTCAAATTTAATATTTCAAATTTAAATCTATTTATATAAATAAACAGGCACATATCTTCTTTAATTTGAAGAATTCAAATTAATTCACAATTTAATTCAAACTTTTATTTTAATTACCAATTTAAATTTGACTCAAAACCGGGATCGTTACACATTCCCCCCTAAAGAAAATTTCATCCCCGAAATTTGCTAGACAGGGAGACAACAAAGAATAGATGAACACAAAGAGAAATGGCTAACCAGATTAAACCGAATATTTATTCTGTATTTGGTTACCAAATCAGAATATCATCAATAGATATGAGAATGAAATCATTCAACACTTCACGAAATACTCGGGTCATCGTATCTACGAAATATGTAGGGCATTGGTTAGTCCGAATGGATAACTTAACCATTCGTAGAATATATCTGGACCCCAAAGAATAGACAAACAGATAGAATTTAATTCAACTTCATATTTTATTTACCAATTTATTTCAAATAAAATTTTCAAATTTATTAAAGTTTAAAACGAAAAGCTGATAGAAAACTGATGAAGAGAATACAAATTAGGAATTTAGAAACTTTTCTACAATGATTCACAAGGCCACCACCACACGGAAGCTTCTTCTTGTAGATGCCATGAAGCAATCACAGAATTTTAAATTGGATGATCAATAAAGGAGATTGATAGAGAAAGTTGTTTTCGTTGTTGCAAGGTATTCACTATTTGTAGTGGTATTTCGTGTCCCCTACCTCGTCCTCTTCTTTGCACTCATACTTACCATCAGAGAATAATAAGAGAATTTACTGAGGCGTATGGATGGATATCTTAGGGATATACTCATTTTAGGGTATTTGTAACCTTATGTCTAATGAGTCACCTAATGTGTTATAGTCCTGAGCTAAAGTTCTTACTCAACCTTCAGCTCTGATACCAAATGTTACGACCCTTACTCGACCTTCGAAAATTGGCACCAAATACATCACCCGTATTCGAATGCCGCAGATTCAAACGTCGAATTTGGTTCGTCAGAGTTTATAACACATTAAGTAAACAACACAGCGGAAGAAAAAATGAATATGTTTATTGATACACAACAATAGATACAATATCTGATATAACATCAGAGATCTATAAAATACAATAGCGGAACTAAACGACACAAACAACAGAAGAGATAACACCAGCAGCGGAACAATATCACCAAATTGTCTTTAAGATAGATACTCCAACTAACTGCAACACCATAGCCAAAGTTCCAAACCAAAGCTCGAACCACCATCTTGCTGAACTTAAGCAAACCAGTTCGAAATGCAATCGCCAATCCATATACTTCAAAGATTGCCAAAATCCAAAGGCTCCACAGAATTCCAAACAGAAAGATGAAGACTAACGAATCTATATCTACTAGCTGATTATTTGAAAATCTGACTCTAAGTTGCCCGTTGGAAAATTGTGGGCGTCCAGAGTTTAGAAAGGGAGCAATAAGCTCTAGGTCAGTCTCATGACTGGTGTGAGCAAACAAAAACAGTTGTTTTAAACAAAACAAACAAAAAGAATTTAAAAAGAAATCCGCAATGCTTTTTGGAAAATAAAACTACCATAAGGCCTTCCCGCACACACAATGCAAGCGCATAATTGGAGAATATTTCTTCTTATGATAGTCAAACATGCTTGATACGCGAAGATCCTTTTGATAATTTTATTAGTGCATAGTGTAGAAAACCTTTCGAAAGTATAATATTAATCTTAGCCAGCGTAGGTACCATTATATTATGCCTGCTATAGCTACCACCTAAGGTGGTAGGTTATACAACTGCAATCGTAAAGGGCTTGTACTGTTTGATTGGATTTTCAACAAATGGTCAAGCTAAGGAACTTCCTATTTCCACATGGGTACGCCTCTGGAGGGACGTCCCGAGAACCTAACCGGATCTCTGCCAACACAAGGCTGGGTTACCTCTATAACTAGGTAACTACTGACACGAGTATGCCATCCCCCGGTCGTTACCGACCTTTATCCGAGGGCCCTCAACACCAACAACCACAAAGCAATAGATTTGCAACAACCACATAAGTTAAGTATCTGGGCTCCATACCATGATTCATCTTTTTATCCAGAAGGAAATGGGCATACCCTAAGGGGCGCTACCCCTAATAACCCTGCTGCATTCTTCCTGGTTCGACCATTTCTGGGTTGTGAAGTCCTGATGAAGTCTCGTCCCACAAAGCTACGCTTTTCACAAAAGCCATGCTTCGATCAACAAATGATCAGCAGCACTTCATACGTCACATTACCAAATTGGGAATGTATAACTAGTAACCATCAACTACCTAAGCTCTGAGCTCGTACGTCTCAGAGAAGGGTGCTAAGATAAGAGAATAAATTCTCCACCACTAAATAGAAATGTATTGGATAGAAACTAGCTTTACATCTCAAAGTGTAACGTCTGATATATATGCATACAAGTCTGTTCCGAGTTCGAACAGAACCGAAGGCACTTCAAAAGAAGCCCTTGCAATCCGAATAATCCCTAATCACGTCCGGACTCCCCATCACAAAGGGTGATCAATCTCTATACCAGGGTCATTTGGTGCAGAGACATTCGATAGGTAATCCTTTCGCTTTCGAAAATACCCGGTCTTCACCACCGGTCTTCACCACCGGTCTTCAAATGTTATCCATTTCGTCGTATCACTATTCGGAATGGGTTTTATGACATAAAGTCCTCTCCCGGCTAAACCGAATAATGAGCGCTTATTTTAAAAAGCATATGGATATAGTGGGATCTTAGTTAAGTCATAACTTAAAGCCCAAAACCTTTCTTTTTGAATGGTTTAAACAAAATTCCACTTTAAGTCTTTTAAAACAAAAGATTCACCTTTTTAAAATCCCCTACTATTTGAAACCAAGGTTCACCAGTCTTTCACCAAGATTCATTCATAGCTTTCAAAACAATTCCACTTCAAACTTGAAATCTTTTCAACAAAAACCGGAAGTTCTTTCGTTATTCTTTCGTTATATGAAAGCCATTGTCATTTGGAAACAAATGCTTTTCGTTTTGGAAAAATCCGATCAAATATGCACGAGTTATAGCTTTTAAAGTATAAACTTGGGTTAAATTTAAATTCCCAAAATAATACTTTTAAAATACTTTAAAGATGGTTTAAAAAACCATATATATATATATTCATAACTTATATCACCATTTTTCAACTCATAGTTTCTAAAATAATTTCAAAACTTAACAAGACATATTTTATTCAACTATATTTCAATTTCAAAACTTCTTTTCAAATCATTTTGGATTCAAAATTCAATCTTTAAAACCATTTCATAATATTAAATTCAAATATTTGCGACTTAACAATTTTCCTCGTGCAATCCATATTTGTGTGTGTGGTGTAGTCTAGGGGTTTTACACACAACAATACAATATCATCAATCATCACAAATCCAAACACAACAATATCGATAAGCGATATAATCCTATAACGCTTATCTTCATTCACAAATTCACAGATAAATATGTAAATTCATCACAGATAAATAAATAAATCAAAGTTCACAGCTTAATCATAACACAAAACATTACACATTAGGGATATCAAACAATTCAACATTCAATAGAATCCAAACATTCATAAGTAAGATCAATTAATCACCTGATAATTTTAAACCAGATTAATTACTTATGAATAAATTAATAATCCTGGTTAATTAACATTAATTAATTGCAAACCATTTTGATTAATTATGCTTTAATCATTTATTAATTAACCTTTAATTAATAAATTAATTAATCAATCTTAATTAATAAAATATCAATCAACCATTAATCATTAAATAATTAACCTTTAATTATTTAATTATTCTTTAATTAATTATCCTTAATCGATTATATTTATTAATTAACCCGTAATTAATTACCATTTAGTTAATTATTCTTAATTGATTACAATAAGTGATTATCCCTAATCACTTATATTAATAAATCACAAATCAATTTTAATCACTTGATTAATCCACTATAATCATTAATTAATTACTTGTGATTAAGTAACTATCTTTAAGTAATTAATACCTTTAATTACTTTTACAAATTAATTAATCTTTAATTAAAGTAATCAACCTTTAAGTAATCACATTAAGCAATAAATCTTTAATCACTTAAAGTTTTAATTAATTAATAGATAAATCTTTTATCTTAAATAATTACTTTAATTATCATTTAAAATCTTATCAATAGATTTTGGGATTAATTATCATTAGCCAGTTTAACTTTAAACCTTTAAGTTAAATTAATGATTAAAACACTTCATCTTTTAATCATTTACTTAATTACAACATTAAGTTTATTTAAAATAAACTTTTCAAAAACAAAGGTTATATATATATATATAATTTAAACTCTTTTAATTTTAACTAATTTCTAACTTAAATAAAACAAGTTTTATTTTAAAAAGAATTGATTAGGAAATTATTTAAACTTGATCAAATTTAAATTTTAAACTTGTTATATAATCAAGATCGAGAAACTCGGGACAAACACTCAAATACCCGAGCCTTACTTCGAGTTTCACTCTCCTTCTTTTGCTTCGAGTCACGCCTTCATTTTCCCGAGTTGAAACTCGAGTACAAACTTCTTCCCAAACCTCCCCAAAACCGGTACACAAAAGTGCACTGTATACGTGCACAGAGATCTTACGCGACTCTGACCATCTCCTTGGCCATCAGCACGTTGTCGACGATCTCCTAAATCATCGCAACCACCCAGATCGTCAATTCTGCCTATGAATCGAAATTGAACAACTCGACCATCACCTGGAAACTGACCTACTCAACCAAATCCACTCGCTTCAGCGATTCCGACCATCGGAATCCCACACCATCCCCCTAGAACCTCCGCCGCAGTCCCCTTCTTCATTTCCCCCGGGTCTGATTCAAGCCGATGCTCCATCAACACCGTACTTGCCTCACAAACCCAAACGTCTCGATCAACTCCTAAAACCCTATATCGATGCTACACCTCCGCCACGGTCACTTAAAAACCCTTCAACCATTTTTCCTTTGATCATCGTCGCACAAGCCACCCCCAGACCCAAACTCGATGTCCATCCATCACCGATCGTCATGAAATCGACGAAAATATGTTTTCCATTCAACTTATAATTTCTCACGATTTATAAAACTAAAAATCTTGAAATGATTCTTTAAAATTATCGTTTTCTAGGTTGAAACTATTTATGTAATAGATTCATGGATTTAAAATATTTGATTTTCCTATTTTTCAAAGCTTCACTGTAAATTTTTTTTTTGAAATAGTTACTAAATTTAAACACTTGAATTTATTTTTAGAAATGAGTTTACATTCATTCTATCACTTTTCATTCAGAAGTCATATCCAAGAATAGATTGGAAAAGTAGATATTGAGTTTTTAAACTGTTAAAACCTATAAGTTTTTGAAAAGAGGTTTATACACACCTGTATACAAACATGAATATATCAAAATCTCTATATATTCAGGCATGCAATCACATTTTTCATTTATACAAACTAATTTCAAGTCAACATTACCACAGGCATACAAGCAACAACATATAACTAGATTAAGGTTTGAAAATTTGCTCATCTGGATTATGTTGATAGAGAATAGGCTTTGAAAACCTAGAAGTGGATTTTTGTAAATCTGGAGCCAGATTTTGATCTGTATTCTTGATTTGTTGAAGTTAATCTTTGCATTGTTAGATTGTTGTTTGAACCCATATGTTTTCTGATTTGCTTTGAAATGCTTCAGGTATCAGGTTGCAGATTTGATTTAACTGAGTTGATCCTTGCATGCTTTTAGGTTGAAAACTTGAAACAAATTTTGACCCTTACTTCGGTTTTGTATTTTGATTTCTAGGCTTGATCTTTGAATTGTTTACAGGCTTGCAAACAGATCTAGTTTCAGGTTTTAAATTTGTCAAGAGATTGATTTTTCGTTTTGTTTTCTGGTTGTAGTTTGTTTTTTTAACTAGTTTAAGTTTCCACAGATTCTTGTTTTGAGAAATGAAGGTGAAAGAAAATTGATGAAGCCTGAGTTTCTTCTCAAATATACTTTTATATAATTCAAATTAGAAGGAAAATTTATTTTTGACACTTGTTAATTAAGAAAATAAAATTGCTACGCTTGTCTTTACATAATTTAAAACCTTAACACCTGTTTAAACTAATGTTAAAATTTGAACACTTGTAAATCATGTTCTTATTATTATTATATAATTTTTTATATTATATTTACTATTAATAAATACATTTCCTTTGTTTTGTATATATATATATATATATAATTTGAAAGAGAATAGTTTAAAACTAATGTATATATTTATAACTTTCAAGAAATTGATTTTAAAATCGAATTATACTTTAACACATATATTTTATATATACTTATTCCATTTTAAATTCTAATTAATGCATTTCCTTATATAAATATTCATATATTCTTAAGGAAAATGATTTCTTTAAAGCTAATTATGTCTTAATAAATAACTAATATATATATATATATATATATATATTAGAATTTAGTCCTTAGATAGCTTTTGTAAAATTTTTTTATATCAATTTCAGAATTTAACTTTCAAATTACAGTGTATACATATACATATACATATACATATACATATACATATACATATTATAAATACAAATAATTTTTATTAAATTTTAAAATATAGAGTTTTCAAATTCAAATTATTTCTCAAAATATTTATTTTTGAATTTTAATTCCAAAATTAAATTAAAAAATCGATTTATATATATATATATAAACAACATGTATATATATATATAAATAACATATATTATTTAATTTGGAAAATTTCAGATTTAATATTTCAAATTTAAATCTATTTTTATAAATAAACAAGCACATATCTTCTTTAATTTAAAAAATTCAAATTAATTCAAACTTTTATTTTAATTATCAATATAAATTTGACTCAAAACCGGGATCATTACACTTTTCAAGCTGGAATTTAAATCCAAGTAAACAATCAAACAACAATATAAAGTATCATTCAAGCATTTAACAATAATCTATGGCAACACGGATATCGTATAATTTATTTTGAGGTGAGTAAATTCACCGAAATTCCAGTTGACGCTTTCGTGTTCTAGGTTAGTCTAAATCAAACGATGTTCGATTTTAGCCTAAAATTCTGCTAGCTCCGAAATCAATGAAACTAGGTTGAATTTGCACCTAACGTTCCGACGAGTCCAATACAACTGACCGCGTACAAGTCCGACTTTGTATGGGTAATATATTAGCTTTACAAGTTATCGATTTCAACTAAATAATTAAATTTAACTAATTACTTAATTAACTATTGATTAACTTAATCATACTTCTTACCCAAACTATTGCCTCCAAAATCTAATACTTATGCACAATAGATATGCTCAAATCCGATCCTTCCACCAATGGTTTCTCCCTCTCTAGTCAACAATTCGACAAACCGTTTTCGCTATTGTGTCACATACTGAAATCTCTACGCGACCATCACCACCTCAAAGCACTTGACCTTGCCAAATACAACCTGACCTGGGCGCTTCCTCTTGCAACCATGAACTGTCGCATCTCACCATAGAGGGTCGCACACCTCCAAATTTCACCCAAAGCAGTTACTTGCCAAGAGAAATCGAGGACAACCTCGACAACGCCTAACTCCACCTAGATCGGTCAAGATCTCAAGCCTTAGATCCACTGCCATGATGTCGAACTACCCAAATCTCGACCGCACCCTACAATACCAACACAAAATCAAAGCCTATTCTCATACGAGTATAATGAATCCAGTTTGAGGATTTTTACTAGATTTTGGATTGAGATTTAAAGTTTTTGAACTTGCGGCCATTTTGTTCTTTTGTTTTACTGTGTAAGTGATGAAAAAAATAAAATAGAGAGGAGGGAAGGATTGAAAATGAAGAGAATGTGAGTGTTGATTTTGATTTTACTTTTGTAAACAAAATAATTTTTTTTTACTTGAAAAACAAATGAACCAAAATTTTCAAGTTAACTAATATTCCAAGCAATACACCATATCAATCAAATCATCAAGTTCAATTTCTTTCAAAAAGGTTTTGAAAAGAATTATTTGTGATACTCCGCTACACAGTATTCTGTTCACGTACAGACCGCAAACAACAGAAATAAAAATACAATCGTGCACCAAAAAGCGACACGATCCCAAAATAACAATAAAATATAGTGGTTATTTTATTTTGTGGAATTTCAAAAGTGACATCATTTGTCGTACATCAAATGACAATTTTAAATATTTTGCAAATTAAAAATTATGGAAAAAATCAAATAAATTCAATTAAAAGTACTATAATAAAAATCAAGTTGTTTTATTAACAATTTATTTTTTATTATTTATTCGATCTATTTATTATTGTTAATAAATTTACTGTCAATAAAATTACAAAATGGGTTCACCATTACTATTTATTAATATAAAGGAGTTTAATAAGGCTATTAAATCCATTTAATTAATAATAAATTCACAATCCAAATACTAAATTCCCCACTCAAATATTTAATTCACAATTCAAATATTTAAATAATCACTATATTTGAATATAGATTATTAACTTTAAAAAACCCATTATTTAAATATTTAAACGTAATTAAATATCCAAAATCAAAAATATAAAATTACGAGATGTTACATTCTCCCCCCTTAGAAATTTTTTGTGTTCGAAGTTCCCGAAAAAGGAAAATGTCTTCAAAACCCTTAAGTTTAGAAACTATTACTTAAAATGAGTTATTAAACTTTTAAAGTCCCTTTATGTTATGGAATATTTCGGCACCATCTTCTTTGCACGATTAGATCCGAAAAACTACAACTCGCCGCAATTGGCTCAATTCAACCAAGAGAGAAAATGCCAATTGGCCTCCCATCTAGGGCATAAAATCATCAATTAAAATACCAATTCCTAAATCTATTACGTATCTCTTTTGTTTTTGATATTTTTTGCAAGCAATTTACTATCTTAATGCAAATGGAGGTGTGCAAGAAATCAAATAGCAATATATTGCTTTCCTCTACCTATCTTGTACTCATAATAAAAAAGACAACTATGTTGACAAAAAGCATTAAACAAGCTATTTCTATCATAAGCAATAACAACATAAAAAATTATAATAATCCTATTCAACAAAAGTACAAAGAGTGCTCTGCAATAAAATACTAAACATTTAATCTTTTCAAAAGAAATAATAAGCTAGAACTAAATGCCTGGGTTTTTATATTCAAAATACATTTTCAAATTTCTCTAAAGGGAGATATATCAAAACCAAAATTAATTATGACAACAATAGACCTCCAACTGAAGCATGACATAACTCTAAAGTCAAAACAACATTGGAACGACTCGTAAATTTTAATGGTTTTAATAACGTATTTAACTGAATTTTTGTGAAATTTTAAATAATTGAATTTGGAAATAAAAATTTGATATTTGAAATACGTCTATTTAAACATAGTAAATGGTAAATTTTGATCAAAAATTACGGAAGTTTATTTTGTTATGTAATTTTACTTAAATTTAAATCAGTTAATATTTGATGATAATAAAGTATTTCTCAAACCTGAATATTTTTATATAATAAATTTGTAAATCATTTTCTGAGTGAGACGTCATATTTTGTTTCATCAAATATGGGCTGCAATTGCTCCGTTTATCTTAATTCTGGCGTTTTAGCAGAAATTTCGGTACCGAATATCGACCTTTGATAGGATGGTCGTGTCACTGATATCTGTGTACCTTTTGAACGTCTCATCGTGCTGATCTTCGCAGTGTACTCATTAGTATATTTCGTAGTTTGGAACGCTGCAGAAACTGCGAAATGGTCATCCGTATCCATACCATTTTGAACTTTCTAAATTCATTTATATGTTCATTTATCCACCTTGTAAAGTCCAATGGTCATTAGCATTTATTTTCCTTGAATTCAACTTACAAGGACCTTGCTATCTGTGTAAAGTCCAATGGTCATTAGCATTTAATTTCCTTGAATTCAACTTACAAGACCCTTGCTATCTCCACGTTCTCAATTTATTTTGCTATTTCATTATATTACTGGTGCACTTCCATTCGTTCCATCTCTCTGCTTTCTAATCTAAAAAAAAGATAGAACCCACCATTTTGTTCTTCCCCTTCGTCTAGCTCATTCCCCTATGCCTGAAACCCGAAGCATGAACCGTGTTTTCCCTCCACTACTGCAATCTCCTCCAACCACCTTCTTCGCTTTGAACCCACAACTACTTGCTGCCCCTCCTTCTCAGGCCGAGAGTAGCCTCTGCCTCCATCCAGCAAGTGCCGCATCCAACCACAAGCACTTCTCAACTGATTGCTTCCCAAGTAAACCACCAACGACGAAGCCGCTTGCCGCCACCCTTCCCACTCCATGGCTAATGTCTCCAACCCATGCCTCTCCTCCACTTCGGCCACCAATCGTCATCATACACTTCCACCATCGACCTGTGTGCATCTCTCCTCTCTTCTACATAAAAGGTAATATATATTATTTATTAATACATATTTGTGAAGTATGAATTATTCTATAGAGTTTTGTAACTTTATATATGTACCGGTTCACTTGCAAAATTTTCTCTATGCAGACATATAAATTATAAGTTGTATAGTATGTATATATTTTGATTTTAATGTACATGTTTAAGAATTATTTTGATTATATAATATAGTATAAAATTTTGCTTTATGGATCAATGTCATAAAGTATATATGGTTACAATATAAAGGTATACCTATTGCTTTATATATTGTTTTCGAATATAATATTGTTTTAAGTTTATAGGTTAGCATATTTATAAGTTGTATTCATTTTTTTAAGCAAGTTATATTGATTTTACCATGGATACTATATATATATATATATATATATATATATATATATATATATATATATATATATGACAGTCTCTACAGGTTTTATGCTATAAATTTTATATGTGTTGCTTTGTAAGTTTCATATTGGTTATATATTAACATGTCAGTAACATTTTATATAATGTATATATATACACGTATGTATGAAATTTTATATATTTATCAATTGTCTGTTATATATGTATGTGTTTATATATAAAGTTATTTGATCTGTTAAGTTGAAAAATATAAGTTCATAACAGGTTTGTCTTAAGTTATATATTGATATACGAGTTATATAATTTTGTTGTTTATGTTGTGTATATAAGTTTATAAGGGTTACAGTACATATAAAAGTGTACATAAGTTATATCAGTACTACATAACATGTTGTTGTATATAAAAGTTTATATCCATCCTGTTTTTTATATATACAATATTTGTAAAAGGTTGTAGCTTGGTACTGGTTATGTAGTTATATATATCTGATTTATATATATATATATGTTATAACAGATTTGCAGTTTGTTCTATTTTACGTATGAATTTATACAAGTTATATATATTATCATTTTGATCTTAAATTTCATATGGTTAGTATATGTTAGTTTATATATATAAGGATATGTGGGTTTGGTTTTCAAATTTGTAAATAGTGATCTTAGATCTATGGTTTAAAATTAAAAAAGGTTTGGAAATATATATAGATTTTTTATATACGTATTTAATTAAAATAATGATTTTTAATTATATACATTATTTTAACGTTTATTTTAAATTTAAACATTTATTTCATGGCAATAATATATATATATATATAATTTCTGTTTCTATGAAGCTGTATATATATATATATATATATATATATATATATATAATTTCTGTTTCTATGAAGCTGATTCTAGTTATTTCTTTCTTCGATTCCTTGTTATCAGCTTTGATCGTCAAATTCGCGCCAATTTAGCTTTGCTTTGTAATTCGTGCTTGGATTCGTAACTCATCTCATTCTCGTTCATCTCTCTAGCCTCGAAAGGTAAGCAATTACTCATGATTAACATTCTTATATTTTATTGAATTTGATCTCATTTGAAATGACAATTGAAATATCCCGTTGCTAGTTATTTAACTGCTATATGTATGATTGCCATTATCTGTACCTGTTCACTGTAACATCTGACACTATGATATGTTATTTATATTTTATCTGTTATTGATGATATATGCGTGTTATTGATTGTTATATTATTACTGTTATTGTTCTCACTCTGTAAGTTCCCTGTTAGTATAGAATTCCCTATGGGTTAAAATGATGCATACCCGAATGATTTTGTAGAATATGAGGAAATCGTTATGGGTTGAAATGATAAACCCAAGAACTTTTCATTGACTTTGAATTTAGGATTACGGGTTGAAATGATATATATACGTATATATTTAAATTGTGGATTGAAGTGATAAATATCTGTATCACTTAACCATAGGATAGTGAATTATATACGGACATCCTTGGTGTATATTTCGGGAAATGGCTTCCAAGGTTTTGAAAGAAATATATGGTTTCTATTAAATATTTATTTTTAAATATAATATGTATAAATTTTAGATTTTAAATTATATGTTTTGGGAATTATATATTTATAAGTTAGTTTTGAAATTATAAATTTTAAGATATTTCTTATAATTTTATTTTGTTAAAAATATATAATAAGATTTAATTTAACAAAATTTAATTTAATTAGCATATAATATGTTTTAAAATATTTATTTAAAATTTATTTTAATATTTTAATATAGATTTATAACATTAATAATAAAGGTTAGAGAGATAAATTAATGTTGAACTTGAAATTTAAATTGATTAATAATTGAATTTAAGAAAGATTTGATTTGAACTTGTTGGTTTTGAAATTTTGAAAAGATATGGTTATAACTTGATTTGATAAAAAGTGATTAAACGAATATTCCTGATTATGAATAAAATTTAGAATGAATATTTATATTGATTTAAATATGTAAATTGGGACTTAAATAAATTATTATAAAAATGGTTAAGGGAATAATTTCCAATTTGGATAAATTTAAAGTTAAATGTTGAAATGTGAATGAAATTTATCTTGTAAATGTTTGGATATTTAAACTTGAATCTTTGAAACTTAAATTGAAATGTTTAAACTGGAATTGATTTAAATTGAATTTTGGAATTTAAGGTGATTTAAATCGATTTGCGAAATTGGAGGAAACTAATTTTATTATAGAGTATTATATATATATATATATAATATCTTAATTTATAAAGATTTTAATATATATGCACTTTTTTCAACATCTAAACTGTTTAGGTGGAAAGTGTTATGATTTCCAAAGTGTTATGATTTCCAAAATGTTATGATTTTGATTGTGTTATAAATTTGAAAGTGTTATAAATTTGAAAGTGTTATAAATTTTGGAAATGAATATTATTCAAGTGGATAATGATATCGAACTAATTTGGTTTTGAATTGAATGTGGTATTTTGATATGAAGTATGAACTATTTGAAATGAAATGACCATGGCGTGAAATAAGCATTTGGTTGTAAAGAGACCGGGATCAGATATTATCATACTCTCTGCCAATACCCAAAACCGCTTTACAACTGTGTATGTGGTGGAGGTTCCAGAATGAAGTAGGATGGTTTGGTAGCGATTCTATATGGTATTTACGTAGCCCTGACTCCTTTGAGTCAGCTTGATGCAGCTAAAACATGAGCTACATCCCAAGTGAGGTCATCTCTCCTATCGGATACATTTTTTCGATACCATTATGTTGCTTTTGTGATTTGATTGGGTGCACCCTTTGATTTGGGAGTGTTTCATTAGGTGGGCGATAGTTGCTGCTGTGCTTACCACCAGTCCGGATACACAAATGATATATTTACCCTGGCATTGTCTCGAGTGCCTTGTCGCATGCCCTATCGCGCCTTCCACGAGTTTGGTTTGTACCATACCTATGAAGTGCCCTCTGATAGTCCTCCAATTTATGAAGGAATTACGGTTCTATGTAGACTATAGGAATATATAAATATGTGTTAATAGGGTGTGTGTAACTCCTTAACGCTATTTTAGTAGTTTACTTTGCTATAGACATATTATAATAGCGTATATTACTACATAGTAAATGGTTCTATGAATCCTTAAAGGATGGAAATCCCATACCTTTAAATTACTTGTATTTTAGTTGACATTTCACTTGAGTTGAATTTATTAATATAAGAATGTTAATCCTGACTCGAGTGTTTTGTGTTTTGATTTATGCTCGGGTCAAAATGAGTGTTACATCATTTGAGACTCACCTTTGGAGCTTTTGAGCTTTGCTTGAAGATCCATTTATATCTATTCAGCTTTCAGCTATCCAATTTGTTTGTTCAGACTTTTCATCTATTTGTATTCGAGACTATGTTGTATTTGGGATATTCTATTGTATTTTATTCCAAACTCTGATGTTTGTATAGTAGCTTCATGAACTACTACTATTCCGCTGCTTAATTTTATATTACTCTGTGTCTGTGATTCTGTGATTGATTTATTTACCGTATATGCTGAGTTTTGCCAAATATTAATTAAGAATATGATGTTTTGAGCAATTCATGTTCGACATGCGTGGATGCGAATGGTTCGAAATACCGGGTCGTTACAATTGGTATCAGAGCTCTGGTTTTAGGCAAACTTAGCATATTGAGTAGATTTAATTACAGAATTACCATCGTTCGAGCTTGAATCTCTTCCTCTTTCATTCGAGTGTCCTTTGAATTTTAGAACATTCCTTGTTATGAAATCCATCCTTGTCTTTCCTATTCATGTTCTTTTGATTCTAGAGTATCCCATAACTCCACTCCTATTGATCTCTATAATGAACCGGCGGTCCTTCCAATCTAGTATGATTTGCAAAAGGGTGAAACTCCTTTACAACTAGCATTGATTCACCAGAGATTTCTGTATCCTCTCTTTAGGTGCTACTATCTCTTGCTATGCGCTAATGTTTCTCCAGTAGACGAATTGGGTAATTCTTGCGGTCGGATGTCGAGTTTCCTCAAAATTCTGCATCGATCTTATTCTTGAAGTCTCGGTTGACCCGTTTAAAGGTCACCCGCGATTAATAATAGTATATCCATCTTTTCACTTTTGCTATTTAATTATCTTATCTCCCTTCTGAGCCTATCTTCTAGTTAGAATTCTTTTGATTAGGGTTCCTCTAATTTGGATCTCTATCCTTATTTTAAAATCTATTCTTGTATCATCGAGCGAGGGAGTGTTTGTAATTAATATAAAAATGTTTTATAGTGTGCTCTTTGAGTTGTTAAGTTTGAACTTTGGGTTTCGATCAATTCGTCTGATCAACGCTACTGATAGGAATTCCAAAACACTTGAACAGTGCAAACTGACACAATATTATTTTCAAAATTAATAGATTTTGTATGATTATATTATAGGGGCATTTCACCAGAAGGACAAACTTCGCAGTCCAATTAGTTTTTTGGACACACATTCAAATAAATTACTTTCAAGGACAAAGTCGGTAGTCCATTTACTTTCAAGGACATAATTTCATAGGTTTTAAGGCCCTAGAAACTAATTATTTTATGTTTTGTCCTTGAAAGTAATTATTTTCGTTGTGTGTCCTAGAAACTAATTCCACTTGCAAAAGAGGCCCTTGTGGCTAATTTCCACTATATTATATATATGTAAATTTTCTAAAATTGAATAGCAAATGAAATGGCTGTTAGAAATGATAATGCTAAAATTTTCATTTATTTTTTTATTAACATTTCTAAACCATTAACTATTATTGTGTATTATAGGGAACCGAAATTTTAAAGCATGGTTTATAAATTAGATTTGAAAATGAAATCAATTTAAAATAAGGATTTTAGGATTAACTTTCCGGTACATTTCAAAGTTTAGTTTTAAAGTTTTGAAAAGTATTATTATTTAAAAGTAATTTCGAATAGAAATTGTTTCAAAAGAATAATTTTAAAGTTTAAAACCTGCACTCTCCTCCGTTGTCGTTGGAAAATAATTTTGGTGATGACTGCAACATCATCGACATTCATTTTCTGTTTTTCAAAGTGGAGAAATTAGTTAGTAGCTTTGCTCCACCTTTGTTTTGGAAAATGGATTTGAATTGAAATTCTAGAATATGATTTGATTTATATAATATATATGTAAATAATTATTTCAAAATAGTTTGAAGTGAAACCGAAAATTTGAATCTTATGTTTTATATTAAGAAATGGTTTCAATTATTGAAATAAAGTGAAATGTTTGAATAATTGGAATATCTGAAATGGTAAATGGAATTAAACCAACCTGAAATAATGAATTTGAACAAACTTATTTGTATAACACTAAATTACATTCTAATATGTATAACTTGCCTAAAATATTCAAAAAGTTAAAAATGTTAGGATATAATAGGATTGTACAAGAAGAAAACTTAAATAATAAATTGTTCAAACTAAAATCTTGCTTAGTATATATGTTGTAGATAGAAGGAAAATTTGTATAGAATTAATTGCACTCATAATCACTTATATAACTTACCTAGAAAGTTTAAATGTAGTTAGAATGTAATTGGATAATATATTGGATAATAAAAAGGAAATTTTATTTGTTGCATAATATATGGTTATCAAATGTATACACCTAATATATGTTGCAAAATATGTTAAGTGGAATAAATTAAACAATAAAAAGAAGACTATGAATTTAAGAATATTGGACTTGAATTTTTGTGGAATCAACTTAGCTAAAGATAAATGGATGAAACAAATGAGTTAATTTAAAATGAATTTGTTTGAAAGAAATGTTGATAAAATGGAAGAAAATCAATTTTAAATTGAATGACTATTTATTAATTGAATAAAATGGATTGAACCAAATTATTGAATATTAATTTATCTAAAATTGAAATCTATATGGTTTTGAATTGTTGGAGTTGAATGTTGAGGTGGAATTAACTACAATTGATCTAATAAATTTAATAAATGAGTAAAATAAAACAATTTTTATTGTGAAAATTGTGCAATAAATGTTAATAAATTCAAAACAAATCAACCGAATGAAAATATATGAAAATGAAATCACTTAAATGTGAACACCATAAATTTGACTGATTAAATAATATGAATTGAAATCAATTAATTGAATACATACCAATTTGAAAATAAATGAAGTTTATATAGTTTGGAATTAATGGTTGTATCTAGTATTTTATATTTTAAATCAACTTTCTTTCTGGTCGTTTCTATTCTCCTACCTCGTTCCTTTTCGGGGACAAAAAGTTTTAAGTGGGGGAGAGCGTAACGACGCATAAATTTTAATGATTTTAATAACGTAATTTAATTGAATTTTTGTGAAATTTTAAATAATTGAATTTGGAAATAAAAATTTGATATTTGAAATAAGTCTATTTAAACATAGTAAATGGTAAATTTTCATAAGAAATTATGGAAGTTTATTTTGTTGTGTATATTTAAATTTAAATCAGTTAATATTTGATAATAAAATATTTCTCAAACCCGAATACTTTTATATAATGAATTTGTAAATCATTTTCTGAGTGAGACGTTATATTTCGTTTCGTCAAATTTGGACTGCTATTTTTCTGTTTATCTTAATTCTGGCGTTTTAGCAGCATTTTCGGTATCGAATATCGACTTTTGATAGGATGGTCGTATCACTGATATCTGTGTACCGTTTTGATCGTCTCGTCGTGCTGATCTTTGCAGTATACTCATTTGTATATTTCGTAGTTCAAATGCCACGAAAACTGCAAAATGGTCATCCGTATTGGTACCGTTTTGAACTTTCCGAATTCATTTGTCTTTTTATTCATCCACTGTGTAAAGTCCAATGGTCGCTAGCATTTAATTTCCTTGAATTCAACTTACAAGACCCTTGCTATCTCCACATTCTCAATTTATTTTGCTATTTCATTATATTGCCGGTTCACTTCCTTTCATTCCTTCTCTCTGCTTGCTAATCTAAAAAAAAAGAGAACCCACCATTTCGTTCTTCCCCTCTGTCTAGCTCATGCCCCTACGGCTGAAACCCAAAGCGTGAACCGTGTTTTCCCTCCACCACTACAATCTCCTCCAACCACATTCTCCGCTTTGAACCCATAGACTTCATCTACTTGCAGCTCCTCCCTTTCAAGCCGAGAGTAGCCTCTGCCTCCACCCAGCAAGTGTCGCATCCAACCCCAAGCACTTCTCTGCCGTGCTTCTCGAGTCAACCACTAGCGACGTAACCGCTTACCACCAACACTTCCCACTCTATGGCCAGCGTCTCCAACCTACGCCTCTCCTCTACTTCGACCACCAATCGGCAGTATACCCTTCCACCTTCAACCCACATGCATCTCTCCTCTCTTTTACATAAAATGTAATATATATTATTTATTAATACATATTTATGAAGTATGAATTATTCTATTGAGTTTTGTAAGTATATATATGTACTGGTTCACTTGCAAAATTTTCTCTGTGCTGACATATAAATATATAAGTTATATATTATGTATATATTTTGATGTTAATGTACGTGTTTAAGAATTATTTTGATTATATAATATAGTATAAAAAATTTCTTTGTGGATCGATGTCATAAAGTATACATGGTGTATATTATATAGTTACAATATAAAGGTATACCTATTGCTTTATATATTATTTTCGAATATAATACTGTTTTAAGTTTATAGGTTGGCATATTTATAAGTTGTTTTCATTTTTTTAAGCAAGTTATATTGATTTTACCATGGATACTGTTTTTATATATATGTTATGGTCTCTACTGGTTATATGCTATAAAAATTATATGTGTTGCTTTGTAAGTTTCATATTGGTTATATATTAAGATGTCAGTAACATTTTATATAATGTGCATATATATGTATAAAGTTTATACATTTATCAACTGTTTATTATAAATGTATATGTTTATATATGAAGCTATATGATCTGTTAAGTTGAAAATATAAGTTCATAACATGTTTGTCTTAAGTTATATATTGATAAATGAGTTATACAAGTTTGTTGTTTATGTTGTGTATATAAGTTTATAAAAGCTACAGTATATAAAAAAGTGTACATAAGTTATATTAGTACTACATGACATGTTTTTGTATATAAAAGTTTACATCCGTCCTGTTTTTTATATATATACAATGTTTGTAAAAGGTTGTAGCTAGCAACTGGTTATGTAGTTATATATATATATATATCTGATTTATATATATGTTATAACATATTTGCAATCTGTTTTATTTTACATATGAATTTATATAAGTTATACATACTATCATTTTGATCTTAAATTTCATATGGTAATATGTTAGATTATATATATAAGGATATGTGGGTTTGGTTTTTAGATTGTAAATAGTGATCTTAGATCTATGTGTTTAAAATTTAAAAATGGTTTGGACATATATAAAGATTTTTTTATATATGTGTTTAATTAAAACAATGATTTTTAATTATATATATATTATTTTAATGTTTGTTTTAAATTTAAATATTGATTTTGTGGAAATAATATATATATATATATATATATAATTTCTATTTCTATCAAGCTGATTCTAATTATTTCATCAATTTCTTGTTATCAGCTTTGATCATCGAATTCTTATCAATTTAGCTTTACTTTGGAATTCATGCTTGGATTCGTAACTCATCTCATTCTTGTTCATCTTTCTAGCCTCGAAAGATGAGCAATCACTCACGATTAACATTCTTATATTTTGTTAAATTTGATCTCATTTGAAACGAAAATTCAAATATGTTGTTGCTAGTTATTTAACTGCTATATATATGATATGCCATTATCTGTAACTGTTCACCTGTGACATCTGACACCATGATATGTTATTTGTATTTTATTTGTTATTGATGATATGTGCTTGTTGTTGATTGTTATATTATTATCATTACTATTCTCACTCTGCAAGTTCCCTATTACTATAGAATTCCCTATGGGTTGAAATGATACATACCCGAATTATTTTGTAGAATAGGAGGAAATGGTTATGGGTTGAAATGATAAACCCAAGCGATTTTCATTGACTTTGAATTTGGAATTGCGGGTTGAAATGATATATACCCGTAAATATTTAAATTGTGGACTGAAATGATAAATTTCCGAATCACTTGACCATGTGATAGAGAATTATATACAAACACCACTGGTCTATATTTTAGGAAATGATTTCCAAGGTTTTGAAAGGAAAAATATTATTTTATTAAATATTGATTTTTTTAAATGTAATATGTATAAATTTTAAATTTTAAATTTTAAATTATATGTTTTAGGAATTTTAAATTTATAAGTTAGTTTTGAAATTATATATTTTAAGATTTTTCTTATAATTTTATTTTCTTAAAAATATATAATAAGATTTAATTTAATTCAATTAGCATATAATATGTTTTAAAATATTTATTTAAAAATTTATATTAATATTTTTAAATAGATTTATAACTTTAATAATAAAGGTTAGAGAGATAAATTAATGTTGACTTAGAATTTAAAAAGGTTAATAATTGATTTAAACTTATTGGTTTTGAGATTTTGAAAAGATATGATTATAACTTGGTTTATAACTTGATTTGATAAATAGTGATTAAATGAATATTTCCAATTATGAATAAAATTGAGATTGAATATTTGATATTGATTTAAATATATAAATTGTTATAAAAATGGTTAAGGGAATAATTTCCAATTTGAATAAATTTAAAGTTAAATGTTGAAATATAAATGAAATTTATCTTGTAAATGTTTGAATATTTAAACTTGAATCTTTGATCTTTAAATTGAAATGGTTAAACTGGAATTGATTTAAATTGAATTTTGGAATTTAAGGTGATTTAAACCGATTTGCGAAATTGAGGGAAATTAATTTTATTATAGAGTATTTTATTATATATATATGTAAACAATCTTAATTTATAAAGTATTTTAATATATATATATATATATATATATACACTATTTTCAACATCTTAAATGTTTAGGTGGAAAGTGTAATGATTGCAAAAGTGTTATAATTTCCAAAGTGTTATGATTTCGAAAGTGTTATAAATTTGAAAGTATTATGATTTTTGGAAATGAATATTATTCAGGTGAATAATGATATCGAATTAATATGATTTTGAAATGAATATGGTATTTTGATATGAAGTATGAACTATTTGAAATGAAATGACCACAGTGTGAAATAAGCTTTTGATTGTTAAAGAGACCGGGATCGGATATTGGCATATTCTCTGCCAATACCAAAACCACTTTAACAACCGTATACGTGGTGGAGATTCCAGAATGAAGTAGGATGGTTTGGTGGCGATTCTATATGGTATTTTTGTAGCCTTGACTCATGTGAGTTAGCTTGATGCGGCTAAAACAGGAGCCACGCCAGGCTAAGTGAGGTCATTCCTCCTATCAGACACATTTCTTCTATACCATTCTATTGCTTTTATGATTTGATTGGGTGCACCCTTTGGTTTGGGAGTTTGTCACGAGATGGACGGTAGTAGATGCTATGCATTACCACCAATCCGGATAAGCAAACGTTATATCTACCCCGACATTGCCTTGAGTGCCTTATCGCATGCCCTATCGCGCCTTCAACGAGTTTGGTTTGTACCATATCTATGGAGTGCCCTCTGATAGCCCCCCAGTTTACGATCAAATTACGGTACTGTATAGACTATGAGAATATATAAAAATGTGTTAAGGGAGATATAGGTAATGCCTTAACGCTATTTTAATAATTTACTTTACTATAGACATATTATAATAGCATATATTACTACATAGTAGATGGTTCCACGGATCCTTAGAGGATGGAAATCCTAAACATCCTTTTAGTTACTTGTATTTTAGTTGACATTTCACTTGAGTTGAATTAATTAATATAAGAATTAATCATGACTCGAGTGTTTTGTGTTTTTCTTTACGCTCGGGTCAGACCGAGTGCCACAACATTTGAGACTCATCTTTGGAGCTGTGTAGCTTTGCTTGAAGATCCATCTATATCTATTCAGCTTTCAGCTACCAAGTTGGTTTTTCAGACTTGTCATCTGTTTGTATATAAGACTATATTGTATTTGAGTTATTATGCTGTATTTTATTCCAAACTCTGATGTATATATAGTAGCTTCATGAACTACTATTTATCTATTTCGATGCTTATTTTTATATTATTCTATGTATGTGATTCTGTGATTGATTTATTTACTGTATATGTTGAGTTTTTCCAAATATAAATTAATAATATAATATTTTTAGCAATTCAAGTCCGACATGTGTGGATACGAATAGTTCAAAATACTGGGTGGTTACAAACATGGAGCATCCGGTGGTATTCTGGTTCCTCCAGAAACAACAACTAGAGTAGACAAATATACTTGGCGAGTCTTCCAAATTGGAAAACCTCCAATCGCCCAACTTTAGTCATAAAAAAATATATTTGAAAAATCACTTCACAAAAACTTTTTCAAATATTATGAAATATTAATACTTCTCTAGTACTTTCAAAATAATATTATCATTATTTTCACATATTCTTTCGAAATCACCTTTTTCAAAAGCATCGAGATTTAAGTCCTAACAAACAACAGCTTTATAATCCATGGTTTATAAAATCGCACTATCAATCAGATCAAACTCCAAAAAGGAATAAACTAATGGTTAACATTATTTTAAAACGTTAAATGACCACTAAACAAGATCTAGAATTTCTTTTAGGATCACAATTTCTTCAATCGTCAAAGGATATAGATAATTTCCTAAGCGTACCATTACGCTCCTCGCCTTCGTATATTGCTTAGAAGATTAAGCTCCCTTAGAAAAAATTGAAAGCCATTCTCTGAATTTCCTAAGCTATAGAACTAAATCTATTAAATAATAGTAAAGCAGAAGAATTTCCTGCTCTCCTATTAATTCTAAGTATTTCCCCCTCTCTCCTTAATTCTCTTTAGATATTTTATTTTTAAATTTCTACAATTTGTCATTATAATAATTATTACAAAGTTCTACTAATTCTTTTTATTATCACTTTTGTAACGACCCGAAATTTTCGACTCCGAAAATCCCAGATTGTTAGAGAAAAGAAGAAGGAGGTAGAAGAAGAATAGATAATAACAGCATCTCACATTCGCAGCGGATCAAAATATAATATCAAAATAATAGCATATATATAAAGAAAAGCTGTAATTGTTACTTTACATTCAATACATCAGAGTTACGACCATATACACATAATGGACAGTTATATTCACCTGTTCTAGACTACTATCAATACAACTCTCAAATACACAGCGGTAAACTTCGTACATTCTAGCCATCCAGCTCGCCTCCTGAGCTCTAGGACGTCCTAACCTGAAAGCTGTAATACTCAGTCTGATCCGAGCATTACATCAAAGTAACACCCGGGTCAGGCTAGAAACCAGCGTGAGTAAACCCGTCTATCTAGAAATACTAATGCATAAAACTTGTTTATAGCTCGGGCTAACTCGTACTTCACTACAAGCTCTTAAATTTTTATAGTCAAAACTCAATTCACAAATCAAACCTAAGTACCCTTACTTAGTTTCAATGGTCCAGTCTGCTTAAATTATTCCATTCCAGCCTATTGATTTCACATATCAAATCTACAAAGATTTATTGTAGATTACAAGTCGAAGTAGTTTTGGGTATTTACTGATACCCGACCCTGGTCATCTTCGAATCCAATATCAACTTAACCCACGTTATTTAAGTGAAGACAATTCAATTTTAAATACATGATGTCACTTTTACATAGTAGTTCATCATCAATAGATAACCACATTATCACTGTTTATCCCAAGCAAAACATTTCATATCAGAGATATTACCAATTTCAAGGCATTCAATATAATACAATCATCCATAAGCAAAGTTAATTAGTCACACAATAAATTTAAACCAAATAAATTAATTACCAAACCATGCTTAATTAATATTAATTACACCATTCTTTAATTATCAATCAAAATTAATTATCCATAATTACTTCCATTAAGTAATTATCCCATTGGTTAATTATCCTTAATTAATTAACCTTAATTGTTAATTAGTTAACCTTTAATTAATTAGTAATAAACCTTAAATCACTAATTAAATTAATCAATCCTTAACAAATTAACCATTTAATTACTTACATTAAGTAATTATCATTAATAAATCACATTTAGTCACTACCCACTAATTACCCACCTTAATTAATGACATTAAGTAACTATCATCAATTAATTTCATTAAATAATTAACCTTTAATAGATCAATTATTTTTTTATTAATTACCTTAATTAATTAATCACATTAATAAATAAATCCTTTAAATTGATTACAGAAATTAATTAACCTTCAATTAATTATCTTAATAATTAAATTAATTTATTATTCCCTTAACTGATTACATTAATTATTTTTTCTTAATTAATCACATTTATTAATGAGCCTTTAATTAATGACACTAATTGAATATCTTTTATTTAATTTCATTAAGTGATTATCCCTTCATTAATCATCTTAATTAATTAAAGACAGACCATTTATTTTAATTACCTTATTTACTTTATAAATATCCTTTGTAATTAACTAAATAATCAACACATATATACATAGTTTATCTCATCTTAATTAAATAAGCACCACTATCATCCTAAGTTAAGGATCATATTAAAGACTTTAAAATTTACTTTATTCATATTTTTTTCCAATAGTTTTACAACTTAAACTTGCTTACATTTTCATTTATTTAATTATAGGAGAGAAAACACGGCCAGAAGCCCAAACTTCCGACCCAGACACAACTTTCTTTTCCCCTACTTATTCTCTTCAATTTCTCCTATTCCTATACTTAAAATTTACATCCTTTTGCATCCCTTTACCCATTATTTAGATGGCCCACTATTCAAATTTCTTCGGCCCAAATTTTACTTGGGCCATCCCTTAAATTCATTACTCCTCCACTTCTTCTTTCAATTTTCCCTTCCCATTCTACACTTAAACATGGAAGGCTTGTGCACATTTGTGTGCACGTGCACGACGCCACCTTCCCACGAATTTCGCCGCCAACCACTCGAGTAAGTCGAATACGACCATCACTTCTCGACTGTATGCTTGGAAAGTCGACCCAGTCACAAGTTTGAAAATCGAACTCTATACTCAAAACTGGAACAACGCAAACCCCTTTGAGCAACCCTTGCCATCTCCTATCGCCGATCGTTCACAAACTTCACCAAGCCAAGCGCCTTAACCCTCTCCTTCAAACATCCCTAAACCACAAGCTTAAAACTTCACTACAACACTTAAATCGCCAGAGAAACCATCCTCTACCCACCGCAAGCTTAAACCTTAATTTTAGTTCGACATAATAACCCACCGCCCTATAAACTACCACATCAATTTTAGTAGGCTTACCATCACCCCATGCTTCTCTACGACAAAGCTCCGACCCCGATATTGCACCCACCACCGAAAATCGATCCATTTCCCGATCCCGATCAACTCAGCTTTCCATACTTTCCATGATGCTAAAAATCGCCAGACCCAGCCTAAAATTCACGTTTCTCAAACGCGAACAATAATATGTAACCCAAACATTAAATCAAGATGATTGAATTTTGACCATATTGAATCAATTACTGTAAAAGTTGGTTCTTCCATCCTATGCCTAACGAAAATTTATGAAACCAAATTTAAGTTATCTATTTTTCTTATACAATTTATCTTTAGTTTAAAATTGAATTTAAAATTTCATATAGAGATGAGAAATTGAATTTTTTTTCCAATTTGTGAGCTAACTGCAGTGAAGAACAAAGACTTTCTCAAGGAAAAATATCATCCCTTTGACATACAGGAGGATTGTTTGTCTACTACAGATGACCATGCTTATGATTCTCCCATGTACAGTTTCTAGGCACCACTCATTTAATTAAGCCCAATTTTTTAACCAACAAATAGTTATGTACATATATTCAGGGAAGTAAACAAAGATTGTTTTACTCACCTTTAAAATGATGAACAGAAAGTAGTTGAGATTTGAAAACTGGAATGCACTTGATTTTGAACCGATCTCTGCATGTTGAGTCGAATCTTAAATCTCCATGTTAGCTTTGCTCATTTTTTGAATTGAAGTTGTTGTATGGATTTTTCTTTTAAGTTTTAGATTTAGAGAAGAAAATGTCATCCATATACATCCTATTCCTTCTTTCTTATTATCTATATTTAGTTTTGGTTTTAAAGAAGATAAAAATGTGGAAAGCCACTTGTTATTTGCATGCCTAATGAACTTACAAATGTTAAATTTATGATAAAACTAACTTACACTAGTTTAAGTATATTACATGATTTACACTTGTCTTTTATTCGTGTATTAATACCTAAGTATGTTAATAATACTTTTATATTATATTTATCTTATGTTTATAATATTACACATGTTTAAATGTATGCTAAAATCCTTACATTTGTAAATATGTATGTATTAATGATTTTAATGTGTTTTCTTTATGTTTTATTTCTAAGTTTATTAATATATATGTATTAAAGATTTTTATTAAACCTTGTTTTCATATTTATATTTTTAATTTCAAATTAAAATTTCCAAATCACAATAATTATATACACACACTTTATATACTTATATATATGTATACACTTAAAGTTTTTAACACTACAAAGTTTACATTTATCTATATATGGGATTTATTAATTCACTATAAAATTTATTATTTTCAGATATTATAATCCAATATTTATTATAGTTCCCAAATCCATTTATAGACATTTTAATTAGCAGAATTTTATTTGTTAACATATGTATCAATATTTAATACTTGAAATCTGATGATTACCAATTATCAGATGCCCAAAAATCTAGGTTATCACATTCCTCCCACCTTTAAATCTTTTCGTCCTCGAAAAGAACGAAGCCAGAATTTATTCAATACTTAAAATTAGATAAATTTCTCTTCGAACATTTTAACTAAAAGCCCTTTTTATCTATCATTTTTGAAACACTTTAAAAATTTATTTTTCCAAAGTAGCTTTATAAAATACTTTTTAGTAATCGATGTTTCCACAAGTCCATCCTTGTTCTAAGAGAAATTTGGTCATACGTTGATCATGCGTAGGACTGAAAATCTATAAGTACTTAGCGAGAACGCTCTGGAAATCATCACCCCCTCCATGGTTGCAGTTAACCTGATGGTTACGTTTCCATCCCGGCAAAATCCATAGATAACTGTAGGCACTCTACGCCGCTCGAATGGAACCCACAAAGATCGCAGTTACATCCTGGGTTATGTTGCCATCACGACAAAAATCCATGTAACTATAGGCATCAGTGCCCTCGATTTCCGCTGCCAAATGAAACTTCACCACTCACACATAGGTTGCGGACTACATCAGTCAAGTCCTAATGTAGCTTTAGGCTCTGACGACCTCTTCATTTTCGCTATGTCACCATAGGTCGTAGTCTATCGATGTTACATTGCCATTACGGCAAAATCAAACATAGACTGTTAGCTCTCATGGCACAGACGACTTCCGCTATGGTCCCTAGTAGATCGCAGTGACATTGAGTTACACTATCATCACAACATAACCTAGATATCTATGTAGGCATCAGCGCCCTCGACTTTCGCTACCCACTACACATAATCCTCAGGAACATCATTTTTTTCGGACTTCTTCCAAGGATTCAATTTAGAGCCTCCCCCTTAGGGCTTAAAGTAGACCAACCCCTGGATCTCCTAATGAAGTTCATTCAATGGGGGCGCCTTTTCCCTAGGGTCAATCTTAAAACAATTTATACTATACACTTATAGTATCTTTCAAATCATACCCTTTATGATTTACATCAAAATCTCCTTTACATAAAATCGATATCTCAAATCGATAGTTTCAAACTTGGCTTTCCAAAGTCCCAAAATTGATTTTTCCAAAAATCAAAAGCCTTTTCCAAAATCCATTGTTCCAAACTTTTTCCAAAATCATTCTAATAAAACCATATTTATATATTGATATATATAATCTTGATAAATCTTTGGATCACTTCATACTTGTTTAAATTTCCTCTTTATAAGTTAAACACTTTCAAAAACCTTTCTTCTGGCTATAGATTCAACAAGGGTAGTTTATCTTATATTCCAGATATATATAACTTTACTATGCACCAAATCAAATATTCAAGTTTGATTTCTTTTATAAAATTATTTACCATATCACTTACTTTTCAAAAAGTGAATTTCAAAAGATATCAATCTTCCACCTTTATTCATATATATTTCTCAAGAATATATTCCAAAAATCATTTCCATTTCTCTCAAAATTTCAATATCAATATCATTCAAGCATGTATGATGTACATATACCATTCTACACAATATCAAATCTGATCGCTCACTTGGTAACACAATTTCACTTTCAAACTAGTATCGTCCACCCGACTTCCTAGTGCGGACTCAAATCCGATTTCTTGATCGAAAACCGCCATTCTCCTTGCGTAGCCTAACTATGATAGAGAATATCCAGAATTAACCAAAAATCCATATCCAGGGTTCGCCGTCGAAAAATCGAGCGAAAAATCCTTACTCGGATCGATTTACCGTATCAAAATTCTATGCTTGAATCTGGATTAAATCGTTCTACAAATGGAGTAATATACGTACATCCTAAGTATTATCTTCATTGATCATTAGCTAAATCAATTCTCTTTTTTATTCACCTTCATTTTGATTCTATTCATTCATCCACAATTGCTCCCAATTTCCATTTGGATTAACACTTCAATTTTTATCTCAATTGGTATTTAATTATAAACAATTTGCACTCTGACCATCTTAAATTTAGAAAATAGCTTGAATTTTTTTAAAATAGATAAGTAGTTGTAAAATAGTTATTAGTTGCAAGTAGAAGTAAAATAGTTAAGCAATTATAAAATAGTTGTAAAATAGTTGTAAAATAGTAACTGATTTATAAAATAGTTGTAAATGTGTTTTAAAATTGTTAATAGTTCCAAAAATAATTGTAAATTAAATATAAGATTGCTTTGGGTTTTAAGAAGAAAAGTTGTATAGTAAATAGCTAGGAAAAATAGATTTAGAACAGTTTATCTTAAAACAATTTATTTGAAAAATATAGTTCAGATCCAAACTGTTCAATTCCCAATCTCCATTTCCAATCAATTCCCAATTTCCACTTCCATTTAAATTGATTCAATTTCAACTCAATTTAAATTAACTTTAATTTCTATCCCAAATGCAGATCAATTCCAACATGAAATTCAAACTTATTCAACTTCAATTTCACTTTAAATTAATTCAATTCAAATTTTCCATTTCAATTTTATACATGTCCATCTTCAATCACAATTCCAATTAATTAAAATCAAATTCAATTTGAACTAATTCAATTCAATTCTCAACTTTAAACCATATCGAATTATATAAATTCTAGTTAAATCTTTAAATATTGATTTAATTCCTTTAAATCAAACCATCCTTTGTTTCAAATTAACAACTTAAAATTTTTAAACCATTTAGTTCTGAGTCCAAATTTCAAAATTCCATTTTAAATTATCTTTACTTAACTTATTTCAAAGTTCAAATAAGAGTTCAAACTTTTAAACAATTTAATCTTCAGAATTTCATTTGTCTCCAAATTTTTAACTTCTAACTTTGAAATCAATTCTTAATAATTTAGTTTGCAGATTTAATTCTTAAGTTCAAAGTGATTCCATTTAATTTCTGAAATGGATATATATTACCTCAATCCATTTCGTAATTCAATTAAAATAATCCAATTCATAGTTTCATAGATTATTAATAAGAACAGAATGATACCAGGATAAGTAAACATCCAAATTTATCCAAACACCAATTAATAGCATCTAATTCTAATTTCTAGATCTCAACCCCATTTTGAGATCACACATACTCCCAATTCAATTCAACCATTTAACTTTCCAAGTTGAATCTCAATTTCATCTTGAAATTTCCAATTCAGGTTGTTTGTTCTAAACTTATTTAACTTCCCCTAAGTTAAATTCAATTCAATTTAATTGTAACGACCCGATGTTTTCAACCATTCGCATCCGCACATGTCGGACTTGAATTGTTCAAAATACCGCATTGTAAATAAAATTTGGAAAATCTCAGAATATACAGTAAATAAATAATCACAGATCATAGACACAGAGTATATAATAATGTAGCGGAATTAAAAGAGATGTAGTTCATGAAGCTACTATATGAAAATAATATACATCAGAGTTAAACAAGATACAATAGAAGAGTAACAAGATACATCAAGTACAAATCAGGATACAACACTGGAATCACTGGATACTGAAAGCAAAATAGATGGTTGGATCTTCAAACAAAGCTCCAATTCCGAAGGTGAGTCTTGAATGTTGAATCACTCAGTCTAACTCGAGCGTAAAGCGAAACACAAAACACTCGAGTCAGGATATGAATACTTATAAACTGTAAATCAACTCAAGTGAACAGTAACAAAATGCATCTGTAACTTAAAGGATGCTTGGGATCGCCCATCCTTTAAGGATCTGTTAAACTATTTACTATGTAGTAATATTGCGCTATTATAATAATGTCTACAATAAGATAAACTTACTTTAAAATAGCATTGAAGGGTTGCCCATATAGCCCCCAACACGTAATAGTCCCAGTAGTCCATCCAGTATCAGCATATCTCCAGATCGGAAGACTACCCTAACCATGAGCTACGGGAGAAAAACAAACTCGTAGTAAGGCTCGCTATGGTAGGCGACACGGCACAACTAGGCAATGCCAGGGTAAATATACCAATCACGCTTCTGGGCTGGTGGTAAGGCATAGCAGCCACTACCGCCCACCTCGGAACACACTCCTAGTCAAAATCGGAGGATGGCCATCTAATCAATCACAAGTAAGAGTATAGCATCGGAGGAATGTGTCCGGTCGGAGGAATGACCTCACTTGGCCCGTCGATCGCTCCTGTTTTAGCCACCTTATGCCAACTCACGGGAGTCGAGTCCACTTCATACCTCAATAGAATCGTCGCCACCATCCTACTTCATTCTGGAATCTCCACCACGTACACGGTTGTTAAAGTGGTTTTTGAAGTTGGCGAGAGTATGACAACTTCCGATCACGGTCTCTTTAACAACCAAACGTTATTATAACGCCGTGGTCATTTCAAAATAGTTTTTACTTCAAAAATCAAATTATTTCATTTCAAAACTATATTCCTTTCAAAATAGTTTATACTTCGAAACCAAAACCATCTTTATTTCAAACTATATTCAAATCAATACGATATCATATCCATTTCATATATATATTCACATTTCAAAGATCATAATACTTTCAAAGTTATAAATCTTTCAAAACCAAAATATTTGAAATCAATACACTTTGAAAATCATAACATTTTGAAAATACATTTGAAATCATGAAACATTCCTTAAATTTTTATTTTTCAAATTTATTCAATTAAACCCAAATTTTCAATTTAATTTAATTCAAACCATCAATCTTATCAATTTCAAATATAGATTTAATCCACAAAAATAAAATATTCAATTTTTAATATATTTCAAAGCTTTAATATCCACATTTCAAAACTAAATTTTATAATTTCACATATCTCAATTTTAACTTCATTATTGCTTAGTTTTGAAATGTTCATTTCATAAATCCAATATCATTTAAATAAACCATAATTACAAGTAAACTAAATATCCTTCATACTAATATAGACTTCAAAAAATCAAATATCATTCCAAATTCACCTTCTTTATCAAAATAAAGATTAAATCATTTCCAAACCGTTTCAGTCATCAAAATATCATATCCTTTCAAAACCTCATTATCAAATCATTATTTGAATTCAAATTCAAATATTCAAAACTAAATATCATTTTAAGTCAAATAAGTCATTAATTTATTATGCCAAATATCATTACAAAACACCTTTCAAAATTCCATTCAAAATCCCATTTATCTTATTACATTTCATTCCATTTAAAACATAACCAAGTAAACCTTATTTAAATTCAAATTCAATTTAAATTCTTTTAAAATTCAAATTTAAATGTTAAAATATATATTCAAACTCCTAAAATATTACAAATAATCAATTCCAAAAGTTAGATCATTATCACTTTAAAATATAACTCAAAACAGTGCTAAAATCTACAACATTTCAAAACATTGTCAAATTATAGCAATGACAGCATTTACAAAGTGCTATCGTAGCTTATTGTTTCCAAAATAGTTTAGTTTAGGAATAACGACATTTATAAATGCCGTAATAGATATTTAGTTATTTTGAAACATAGTTAAGTTCAAAACAACAGCATTTTAAAGTGCTGTCATAAACTACAGCATTTTTGGGAAATGCTATTAATAAAATTCCAAATTTTGTTATAACTTTCAGAAAACATTAAAACTTCCATTTTAGCAAATTTTAAACTTATAAATCATATTTTTAGGCTTCTAAACTTTCACATTTAAATCAATTTAACATATGATTTATACAATAAAATTTTATAATTGAATATCAGATTTTAAAAATTCAATTCATTTCTTAAGTCAAAATTTAATGTTTTCTTGACTTATAAATTAAATAAAACTTAACATTTTACTTCAAATATCATTTCAACACTTTAAATTAAATTTCCATTATTTACTTACATTTTTAAAATATAATTTAAAGTCAAAATCGCATTTACATCAAATTTACATACTTAAATTCACATATTCAAAACTTAATATTTAGCTTTCTCAGAACCATAAAATATATATATTTTTGAATAAAATTTCATACTTTTAAAAATACATATCTATATAAAAATCATTTAAAAATATACCATGAGGTCTGTATATATTTTTCTAACCTAGGTCAAGTGATACAGATATATATCATTTCAATCCGCAATTTAAAAAGAATAATTCAGGTTCTATCATTTCAAACCCGCAATCTCAAGTAAATAAAAATAAATAAAAATCACTCAGGCCTATCATTTCAGCCCATAACGATTTTTCCTTATTCTATATTCCGTTGGGGTATGTATCATTTCAACCCATAGTGATTCTATTCTAACAGGGAACTTGCAGTGTGAATATATGCATAAACAATATAAACAATGTCAATTTCACAATATAATGTCATATATCTGATGTCAGGTGATAATTAACAAAGTAAACATAGTAATAGCACGGCATGGCATAACATATGATCATCATAAACTTGCATAACATTTTAAATTACTAAACACTTGTCATCGATTTACCATTTCATAAGTAAAAATGTCGGAGTGAGAAAGACTCACCTTTTTAAGCTGGAGTTAGCAAATCAAACTACACAAATGAATTCAAGAAAGCACGATACAGAATGATACAGCACTACAAATGATTCAAATGAGTGAAGAGAGCCATGATATCATCTTGTAAACAAGCCAAAACAAGAAAATATAACATATGAATATGCAACCAAAATACATTGAAATAAATTAAAATTAAAAAGCAACACAAACAAGATAACTTGACCTTGCTACAACCATTCAAAAGCTCGATCAAGGGGTTCATTTGCTCAGCCATGATGATGATATAGCTAAGGTTTGGCATCATAACTCATGGCTAGGAGGAGTACAAACTGGCAGGTTGTAACATGAAGCGTAAAATTGGTCAAGGTAAAATGGCAAGGTTTGTTCAACTTTTGGCTCGATCTATGGGTCAATTTGCTCGGCCAAAGCTTGGTACAGGTCTGGACATGTCAGGTGATGGCTTGAGTGATGGACAAAGGAGGTGAGCTTGCTGGTGGTGGTGGTTAAGGGGTGGCCAAAGTGCATAGGAAGAGGTGGGTGATGTTATGTGATCGGCTAGGCAAGTTTGGAAGGGTTTGTGTGCAAATTTTGTGATGCAAGCTTCATATAGTGGCACGGCTAGTATTAGTCAGAGGAAAGGGGGTGGAGCTGCTGTAGATGGTGGAGCTGATGGAGTGGAGAGCTAGGCCAAGCTATGCTAGAGGAAGAGGAAGCAAAATCATTGAATTTAAAGAAGAGAAGAGATAAGAAAGTGAAGCCACGACCATTTTCTTTTACTTTTCCTTTGCCGTGAGTTTTTGAGTATGAAGAGATATACTTTTCACGTGAAAACTGAAGGGAAACACATGGATAATTCGAAAAATGCACGACCAATAAATGAAAACACAAAAGAAAGAAATGAAAAGGCAATGGTAAATGAAAAGTCAATGGAAAATGAAAGGTCTAGGCCTCTTTGTATTTCTATTTTCTTTTAAATTAAAATAAACTAAAATAAATCAGTAAATAAAAATAAAAATTAAAACAAAATAAAGTGAAAAAGAAAATAAATAAATATTTTAAAGAAAAATAGAATATAAATAAGAAAATAGTTTAATAATTAAACTAGACTTTAAAAATTGTAAACAATATACAATAAATATTAGAAAATTATAACTACACTTTAAAAATATTTTAAAAGTAAAAATATACATAACATGTCATATTACACATATATTCAAATTTGGAACAAGATACGATAAATAAAAATATTATTTATATAAATTAAAATAAACAATTTCATTAAATAAAACAATTTACACACAATATTGTAAAAAACATGACTTTCACAATATAAATCGGATTTCAACGAAACGAAAAGCAATTTTTGTAACAACCCGATATTTTCAGCCATTCACATCCACACATGTCGGACTTGAATTGCTCAAAATATCAGAATAATTCGCAGCGGAAATTAAAATACCATAGTAGTTTATGAAGCTACTATAATAATACTCTCAAAACAAATACATAATATCAGTCTGAAAAACATATACAATAGAAGTCTCAAATACATAGAAGTTTATAAATACCAGAGCTGAAATAGAACAACTGAAACTGAAAGGGAATAGAAAACTAGACAAGAAGAATCTCCAACGATTCCTAGCTCCAGAAAAGAAATCCAAAGCTAAGCTGTAAATACTCAGGCTGACCCGAGCGTAAAGTAAAACACAAAACACTCGAGTCAGGACATACATACATATATAATGTAAGCCAATTAAAGTGAACTATAATAGTAATGCACAATAACTTAAAGGATGCTTGGGATCGCCCATCCTCTAAGGATCAATTAAACCAAAAATTTAATACATCCCGTGGTTAAAATTACAAAATAGTAATTTATACTTCAAAATCAAATTTCATTTCAAAATTCAATATCATCCAAAATCCATTTCAAAATATCAAAATATCATATTTTGCCCAAACCACGTTCATTTTATTTAATTTAAATATCATTCCAAGTCACATTTCAAAATGGTTTATATTACAAATCAAATATTCCAATTAAACCAATTAAATATTCCAATTAAACCAATTAAATATTCCATTTAAATCATTTAAAAATGAAGTTATTATATTTAATAATCAAATATTCAATTCTCAAAATTTTACCATTTTCAGAATTCATTTATTCACTTCAATTTATCAAAACAGTGAAATTTTAACTTTCGCATCACTTAGAGAATGCTACGGAGAGTTATGTTTAAAAACAATTCAATTAGCAAAAGACAGCATTTAAAATGCTGTAATAGGTTTTAGATTTCAAATAACTTTAGTTAAATTTAGCAACTACAGCACTTACAAAGTGCTGTAATAGCCCTTGGTTCATTTTAGTCATTTAGTTCATTTATATCAATTACAGCATTTACAAAATGCTGTAATATCTTTAACTTTAGAAATGATAGCATTTCAGGAACGCTGTCAATTTAAATTCCAAACTTTCACTACAATTTCTTAAACAATTAAAATTTATTTAAATCCATTTTAACTTATAAAAATCATATTTTCTCACTTTAAAAACAATCATTAAATATCCCTTAATTTATGATTTTACAAAGTGGAATTTTCACAAATAATTATCAAATCTTTAATAATTCACTTATAAAATAAATGTAAAATTTTATAAAATTCCATTTACTTAACATTTTAATTAAGTTTACCATTACATAATTTTATTTAAATTCCATTTTATTTTCTTAACTTAACTTTTATTTTTAAAACACTTTCACGTTTTCCAAGTTAAGTTATACTTCAAATTTCAACTTTTAAACATTTATTTAACTATTTTTAATTTATAGAAAATCAATAACACTTTATAAAATCATTTTAAATTCAAATTATCATATTTTCTTACTTAGCTTAAATTCCATTTATAAACAAATTCATAAATTCCAAAATTGACTTATATCTCAAATTCTACTTTAACATTTATTTATTTCACTTATTTAACTTATACAAAATAACTAATATTTATAAAAATCATTTTGAAATTAAATTTAAATCAAAATATCAAAATATTTACATTTTTATAATATTTTAAAATTTTAGAAAAATATATGTTAACCACGGTCTGTATACAATTTTCCAGCCTAAGTCAAATGATATGGATAATATATCATTTCAATCCGTAATTTACAAAGGAAAAATCCGGGTTCTATCATTTCAAACCCGCAATCCCAAGTAAAATAAATAAATAAAAATCGTTCAGGCCTATCATTTCAGCCCATAACGATTTTTCCCTATTCAAAGTCTGTTCGGGCATGTATCATTTCAACCCATAGTGATTCTAATCTACAGGAAACTTGCAGTGTGATAAACTTATATAAATAAACAGAATAGCGTTATATAACAGTAACATATGATATGATAGGTGTATCAATAGGGTGAACATCATATGAATCATAGCATAGGCAAGTATAACATGATAATGTTGTCTACAGATTCATAGGTTGTCAATTTACTACTTATATAAGTACAGAATGTCTGGTGAGAAATACTCACCTCTACAAGCTGGAGATAGCCGATTCAGACACACAAACAAACACCTAGAAAGCACGAAGGCACGATTATAGATTCAAGTGAGAGGAGAGACAAAATAATTTTCTTGTACATATGAAACAAAGCAACATATTTCACATAAATATACAACACAATATAACATTAAACAAGACTAGAAATAATGCATAACCAAGAACCAAATCACTTGCACTTGCTTTCACCCATCCTATGCTCAGCCTAGGTATAAAAATGCATGGCCTAAGCTATGAATTTGGTTCAGGTATGGTTCATGGGGTCGGCCAAAATGAGGAAGTGAAGGAGTGGAAGTTGTAATGCATGAACATCACAAGCCAAGGCATAAAATGAATTTTGTCACCACTACAAGGTTCGGCCATGGCGTGTATTGGCTCGGCTAGGCCTAGTGGAAGCTAGGGGATGGTGTGGAAATGACTTTGGGTCAGGTAGGGGCTGGTGGAAGTGATGCAAGAGGTGGCCAAGGGGTGTGGTGAAGTGTTGGAGGCATTGGTGATCGACTATGCTTGTTTAAGGTGATGTTTTGCTAATTTTTATGGAGCTTCTCATCAAGGATGGCCAGGACCATGTAGGTCAGAGGAGATAGAGGTGATGAAAGCTGAGAATAATGGTGGTTGTGATGGTGGAGGCTAGAGGCCGAACATAGAAGGTGAAGCATAGGGAAGATCAATACATAAAACAAGGAAAAAATGAAAAAAAAGTAAAACATTTATCAATTTTTTCTTAACAAGAGAGGCCGAAATTTTGAGGTTGAGAAACAAAATTTTCGTGAAAAATGAAGGTGATTTAGCTGAGAAAGAAGATATGGTTGGCCATAATGAAGGCAAGTGGCATTTGAAGTGAAAAGGCAAATGGGATATGAAAAGTTTATGGTAAATGAAGGTTCAAAACTCTTCATATTTCTCATTTTCTTTTATCATTTTTAAACAAATGAAAATGTATGTAAATAAAAGAAAAACAAAAAAATAAAGTAAGAAAGAAAATAAATAAATTTTTAGATAAATATAAATTAATTAACAAAATAGCTAAATAATAGAAACCAGGGTTTAAAAATTTAAAATAAAATACAATAAGCTTTGGCAAATTATAACATCGCATATTAAAAATGTTTTAAAATAAAAATATATACATTACATGTCATATTACACATATTAGAATATGATATGATGTCACGATCCAAATTCCAGCGTTAGAAAATCGACATCCGTACTCCACTGTACTTAAATGCCGTAGATTCAAACGTTGAAATTCAAGTCGTGCCGGAGCTTATAACACATCAAGTATAACAACACAGCAGAAGAAAAAGAAATGAATATCATATACAACTCCAATGAATACAATATCCAATGATATACAACAATGATATCAAAATGATACAAGAATAACAGAGTCAATAAACAACAGTGAAAAACAGATAGCAAAAGTGATAACTCTAATATCAAACTGCAACAGTATCCCATCTCTAGATGCAAAGGCTCAAAACTCCAAAGATCTCCAATCCAATGAGCGACAACCAGCATCAAGTTGTACCAAGCTAAGCAAGGTCAGTCGTCCTAACCAAATACTTCAATATCCAAAATCTCCAAAGAATACCAAAGAGAAAGCTGAAAGCTACTGAATCGATATCTATTATCTGAAAAACCCAACTCTAGACTGCCCGTGTGGAAAATTGTGGGCACCCAGAGTTTAGGAAAGGAACAATAAACTGCAGGTTAGTCATGGGACTGGTGTGAGCAAATAGAAACAGTTTTTATCTTTGAAAACAAACAAAAGAATTTAAAATTTGAAATCCGCAATGCTTTTAAGAAAATGAAACTACCATAAGACCTCCCACCACACACACGATGCAAACGCAGATTTGGAGGAGATTTCTTCTTATGATAGTCAAAAATGCTTGATACGTGAAATCCTTTGATATTATTACTATAAGTGCATAGTGGAAAACATTTTGAAAGTATAATATTAATCTTAGCCAGCATAGACATTACGTACTATGCCTACTATAGCCACCATCCAAACAGTGGGGCGCCACCATAAATAGATGTAAGGTTATACAACTAAAACAGTACAAGGCGCACATTGTTTTGTTTGGATTTCCAACAAATGGTCAGGCAAAGGAACTTCCCAAATAAAATGGAACGCCTCTGGAGGGACGCCCCCGAGAACCTAACCAGATCTCTGCTGGACAAGGCTGGGTTACCTTTGTAACTAGGTAACTACTGACACGAGCATGCCATCCCCCGGTTGTTTGCGACCTTTATCCGAGGTACCTCTGAATCAACAACCACAAAGCAATAAGTTTGTAGCAACCACAAAGTAAGTATCTGGGCTTCATACCATGATACCACCTATAATCCAGAAGGTAATGGACATACCCTCAGAGGGCGCTACCCTCAAATAACCTTGCTGCTACGATTCCTGTTTCGACCATAACCGGGTTGTGAGGTTCGACGAAGTCTCGTCCACAGAGCTATGATTTTCACAAAAGCCATGCTTTGGTCAACAAATGATCAGTAGCACTTCGTATGCCACATTACCAAATTGGGGATGTATCACTGCTAACCATCAACTACATAACCTCTGAGCTCGTACGTCTCAGAGAAGGGTGTTAAGCTAAGAGAATAAATCTCCGCCACCAAACATAAATGTATTTGATAGAAACCGGTTTTACATATCAAAGTGTAATGTCAGACACACATCCATATAAGTCTGTTCCGGGTTTGAACAGAACCGAAGGCACTTCCAAAGAATCCCTTGCAATCCGGGTATCCTCAATCCCGATCGGACTCCCCATCACATATGGAGATCTCTATACCGGAGCAACTCAGTGCAGAGTCATTCGACAGGTTATCCTATCGTTCTCAAAGACACCCGGTCTTCACCACCGTCTTCAATTGCTATCCATTTATGATGTATCACATATTCGGAATGGGTTATATGACACAAGGTCCTCTCCCGGCTAAACTGAATAGTGATCGCAATATTTAAAAACATATGGATAATGGGATCTCAGTTAAGTCACAACTTAAAGCCCAAAACCTTTCATTCAAATGTTTAAAACAAATTACTATTCCAATCTTTTAAACAAAAAGATTCATTTCAGAAACCTTCAATGGTTTAAACAATTTCCACATTTAAATCTTTTAAACAAAAGATTCACTTGTAAGACCCCTTTCAATTTTAAACAAGGTTCACCAATCTTTGACAAAGATTCATTTATAACCTTTCAAAACAATTCCATTTCAAGTTGGATTAACTCGTTCGGTCTTTAAATCAAAGACTCTTTTCATAGCTTTCAAAACAATTTTCGAAGATTCATTCATAACTTTTAAAACAATTCCCGTTTCAAATCTTTTATATATAAAAGATACACCATTAAAAAAAATCCTGTTCAATTTCAAAACAAGATTCAAACATCGTTCACAAAGGTTCATTCTTAGTTTTCAAAAAAATTCATTTCAATTTGAGATCTTTTCAACACAAATTGGAAATTCTTTCTTTATATAAAAGCTATTATTATTTGAAAACAAATAGTTTTCGTTTTGGAAAAATTCGATTTCATTTGCATGAGTTATATCTCTTTAAGTGTAAAATTTGGTTAAATTCAAATTTCCCAAAACGATACTTTTTAAAATGGTTCAAAACCCATATAGACACGTTTATAACTTGAATAGCATTTTTAAACCAAAATTTTCAAACATAGAATTCAATTTCAAATCTTGAATTCAAATTAAATTATTTAAATTTCAATACTTTATCAAGTTGTTCAAAATAACTTTTATCTTTAAAACTCCTTTTCAGAAACTTTTCACCTTTGACCCAATTCCATTTCCAAAGATTCAAAATCCAACTTTTAAAATCATTTCAAAAAAATCTGTGACTTAACCAATTTCCTCGTGCGTTCCATATTTGTGTGTGTATGGTGTAGTCCAGAGGTATTACCCAATAGTGCAACAACATTCAATCATCACATATTCAATCATATCAATATCGATAAGCGGTATGATCTATAACGCTTATCTTCATTCACAGATTCACAGATAAATGTATTACAGATAAAATGAATAAATAAATAAATTACACACAGCTCAATTCATAGAACAAAATATTACAATCTAGAGATAACAATCAATTCAAGGCATTTCATACAATACAAACATTCATGAGCAATCCAAGCATTCAATAATCGTTTATAAATAGGATTAATTGTTTGATCCTAAATTAATTCAATTAAATTTTTAATTAAATTAATTACACATGAATTAATTACTCAATCTTGATTAATTAATTACAAATCATTGTATTAATTTATTTATTAATAAATTAATTCTTAATTATCCAACTTAATTAATTATCCTTAATTATTTAATTAGTCCTTAATTAATCACATTAATTAAATTAACCTTTAAGTTGATTACATAATTAATTAACCCTTAATTATTTATTATTTAACTAATTATTCTTAATTAAATTAATCATCCTTAATCACCTTCATTAATTAATTAACCTTTACTTAATTAATTACTCTCAAATTAATTACCTTAATTAATTAATCACATAAATTAATTATCCTTTAAATTAATTAATCTTTAATTAGTTATCATTAACTAATTTATTACCCTTAATCAATTACAATAAGTGATTATATCTAATCATATATATATATATATATATTAATTAATCACAAATTAATTACGTTGAGTAATTATCTTTTAAATAAACACATTAATCAATTATCATCTTTTAAATTAATTACATTAATTAATTTCTCAATAACTTTTGATTAAAAATTAATATACTAATCTCAATTTATAAATCAATCAACCTTAAAATAATATTTCAATTCAAAATCATTTCTTAATTAAGGTTTCTACTATACTTATTTCAAATACTTGCTTAATTCAAACATTATCAAATTCCATTAAAAATACTTAGAAATATATTCATTATCATCATATAAATTATTTCAAAATCAATTAATTTTCAAAACAGTTTAAAATATTTAACCTTAATCTTTTTCCCTTGAAACTTGTTCATATTTTTAGTTTTAAATCTTGGTACAATATTTGTTTATAATTTAAAATCTGGTACAGATCGTATTTTAAAATTTTAAAACACGATACCTGTTTTTCTTTGAAACTTTAAAACCTGTAATCAAAACAAAAAACGACCCAAGCCCAAAAATTAAAGACCCGAACCTAACTTCAAGTCAGATCGAAATTTTCTCGAGCCAATATTTAAAAATACTCGATCCATTTTTACTTTCGTCCCCATCTTTTCTTCTTCCTTAAATCAAACAACCAAGCGAGCAAAACGTGCACGTGCACATGTACAAAGCGATGAAGCCCCTCCGATCACCAACGCCATCGCCAACAAGTCATTTCTGGCCTTCTCCTTCGATCCCGATCACCCAGATTTCGGTTCGAGCTTGAAATCGAAATCGAGTTATTTAACTCAAAACTGGAATCCAAGAAGATTATCTTAAAACGCCTCATCCTGTTCATCTCGACCACTTGAGCTCACGCCACCACTTCCACCACTTCATCATACTACAACGCATAAATTTCTCGGGTACGAACGAATCCAATCAACTCACAACGCTATATGAGCTCGAGGAACTTTACTGATGAAACAGTGTCCTTAAACCCTAACCATCATCAATCAACCACCCCGACCATCGATAAATGACTCGAGCATTTATCCTACAATCACCCATCCACAACCTTCCTCCGGCAATGAACTCGAGACCCACCACTTCATTGATCATCAGATTTTAACAAAAAACCCAAAACTGTTCATCTTGCAAATTCTATTACAAATCAAAACTAAAAATTATGATATTAATGTTAAAAATCATCATTTTATAATACAATTCTGTTTGGATAATCAAAGTCTGGAATCACAAGTATTGATTTTCAACATAAATTTTGTTGTTACTGTGAATTTTATATTTAGAGATAATTACTTTATATAAGTATCTAAAACCATTTTTAATCTTAGTATTACATTGTTACTGTTATTTCTTCTTTAGAAGTCATAGCTTAAAAAGATTTTGAGAGGTGAGATTTATTTTTTTTGAATTCTTTTTCTTAACAAGTTTTTTTCTTCTTTTTAAAACTGTTACCTATAAATAGAAGCACACAATTATGTACATCACTACACATATAAGTAACATGCAAGCATACCAAACAACATTTCAATAATATGTTCAAGCATCAACAGAAAAACATAGAGGCAGATCCAAATGTGTTTGCACACCTGAGAAATGACGGAGCAGAGAGGAACAAAGAACAGGTTTTGATCTTGCAATTGGGAAGCAATTTGAACCTGAAAGTCTGGAAATGATTAAGATGATCTGGATCTTTTTGAGTTGCTTATATTTTGAGTTGAAACTGATGTTCTCAAGTTTAAATTCCTCGGGTTGAACTTGATTCATGAATTGCTTTTGTTTTCTCATTTCTTGTCAGGACCCGATCCTTCGACTTCCGAAAATTCGACATCGACACTCACTTTATCGACTGCCGAGAAATCGAACGACGGAAAACCGAACACTGAGGGTTTTTAAGAAAAAGAATTTAGGAAAAGAAAAGAGAAAAAGATAGAAATTAGGGAGGAGAGAAGACAGAAGATAGAACATTTTAAAAATAGAAAGAAAAAGAGAATAGAGGAAAAGAGAAAAACAGAAGAAAATAGATCAGAACAGAACACAACAGAACAACATCAGAATCTCACAATTCGCAGCGGAACAACATATAATAATAAATGAATAATCTTTAAATAAAGAACTATATCAGTTATTACATTTTATACATTACATTTCATCATATCATCAGAGTATACAACAACAACAAACAGTGGAAGAAGAAGTACTATATAACTAGTAATACGCCATGCCATCCAGCTTGCCTCCAGCAAATCCAGAATATCCTAATAAACCTAACTCTTGACTGCCCGTGTGGAAATTGGTGGGCACCCAGAGTTTAGGAAGGAAAACAATAAACTCCGAGTCAGTCATGTGACTGGTGTGAGAACTCAAAACAGTTTATTTATCTTTAAAATCAAAAATAGAGGAATATTTTTAAATTCAATTCGCAATGCTTTTAAAAATGAGACTACCATAAGACCTCCTGCCACACACACAATGCAAACGCAGACTTGGAGAAGATTTCTCCTTATGATAGCCAAACATGCTTGATACGCATTTAAAATCAAATCAATTTTGATATTATTATTAGTGCATAGTGTAGAAAATTCATTTCGAAAGTAGAATATAAATCTTAGCCAGCATAGGTACCATTATATTATGCCTACTATAGCTACTTCCTGAGGAAGCAGGTTCTACAACTAAAACCGTACAAGTCACGTATTGTTTCTTTGGATTTCCAACAAATGGTCAGGCCAAGGAACTTCCCATTGCCACATGAGAATGCCTCTGGAAAGACATCCCCGAGAACCAAACCGGAACTCTGCCAACACAAGGCCGGGTTACCCCTAACTGGGTAACTACTGACACGAGCACGCCATTCCCCGATCGTAAACGACCTTTCTCATGGGATCCCGATAGCCAACAACCACAAAGTAATAAATTCGTAGTAACCACATAGGTTAAATATCTGGGCTCCATACCATGATACCACCTCTATCCAGAAGGAAATGTACATACCCTAAAGGGTGCTACCCCTCATAACCTTGCTGCATCTTTCCTGTTTTGACCATTTCCGGGGTGTGAGGTTCGACGAAGTCACGTCCACAAAAACATACTTTATACAAAAGCCATGCTTTGGGTCAACAAATGATCAACACAATGATCACTAAGATAGACGATCAAATAAACGATCCTATCACAATAATCAACACAATGATCATTTCAGCATCACTCAGCATATCACATTACCAAATTGGGAATATATCGCTGATAACTTCAACTATATAACCTCTGAGCTCGTACGTCTCAGAGAAGGGTGTTAAGCTAAAAGAATAAATTCTTCGCCACCAACAGAAATATATTTGAAAGAAATCGGCTTTATATCTCAACTTGTAATGTCAGACATACAATCCATACAAGTCTGTTCCGGGCTCGAACAAAACCGAAGGCACTTACAAAGAAGTCCTTGCAATCCGGATATTCACAATCCTGATCGGATTTCCCATCACTTAGGGAGTCTTTATACCGTTGCAACTCAGTGCAGAGACAATCGACAGGTCATCCTATCGCTCTCGCAAATACCGGGTCTTCAACACCGATCTTCAAATGCAATTCACAACGACGTATCACATATTCGGAAGGGGTTATACGACCCCATGGTCCTTTCCCGGTTAACCCGAATAGTGAGCGCTTATTTAAAATAAGTGTAGCATTCACATTCAAACAAATCATATCAATTACCCATTAAAAGGGAAATATTGATAGTCTATTATTTAACTATCACTGGGTATGCACACATCACCAGATTCCAAATAATTTTCCAAATTATTTATTTTCCAAAATATCTTTACAAGATATAAAATTTCACACTTCAAAAATAAATCAATATTTTTTTTTTTTAAACAACTTCCACTTCCTTTATAAATTCCTTAGTGAATTTATAATTCCAAAATACCAATGAATATTCGATTTCGATCATTCATTTCAATTTATCTTCAAAAAGATAAATTCTTAAGATATTCACTTTATATTGGAAAACAATTCCATACTTATTTAATAAGTAATTCACAAATCTTTTTATTTTCTATACTTAGAAAATATTTAATATACTCTAATCGAAATTAAGTATATATTTCATTCCTTAAGGAAATCATTCACTTAAACATATTTATTTGGGTCAAAACGAATGTTGCGTAAAACATTGTTACGACGTCCCAAAATCACTAGTATGGGGATTCGAAGTTTAAATAGATATATAAATCCCCAATACTATACAAAACATTTCCTTTCGGAAATCATTTACTATAACAACAGTGTTATAGTCCATCATCCCCTTCTATTTCTCGAAAACGTCTATTTCAACAATAAATGTTGAAATCTATGATTTCGAATCTCAATACCTTTTAAAAACATCGTTAGATAGTTTTAATTCTATTTAAAACATCATATCTAAAACAATTTCTTTAACATATTATTCACTATTCAAAAATGTGAATAAACTTCGTTAACAATTTCATCACTTCTTTCAATTTATTTTAAAGGATTATTCACTATTCAAAAATGTGAATTTAACTCCTTTAATAGGTTTCAACAATTTTCTTATTAAAATAAGTCATTTGCGAATTTATAAAACAACGTTTATAAATTCCATTTCTATTTATTTATAAAAACTTCCTTTTTATAAATCTCTTTATTAACTTATTCGATTTATAATTTTAATTATAAACCAAAAGTCCAAATTATAAGTCAAACACTTATAATTTATTTATTTGCAAAAATCGTTCCTTTGAACTTTACAAATTTTATAAACCTACTGTTTATAAAATTTCCATTTATAACTTCACCGTTATATAATTCTATAAATTTCATTCATTAATGAATTTCATTTTCACTTCATTCCAACATTTATAAAAACTCGTTTTATAATGTCCATATTTCAATTTATAAATATCCATTTATAAATCTCTTAATATAATTCAATTTATATTATGCTTTTAAAACGTCTTCAAATTCCTTTAAAAACTTCATCCTTTTGATTCATAAAATAATTAAATTTTATAAATCCTATACTTCAACCTTTCATAATAAATTCAAAAGTCCCGATTAACTATTTTATAAAATCATTAGCATCATATTCTCAAAAATCAGTTTTTAACTATTTTTCTCAAAAATCATAATTTTTATAACTTTAAAAATTATAACGTTTATTTATTTAAAATAAATCAATTTCCAAACATACAGTATATTTTCAAAAATCACTTTAAAATCATTTTAAAGTTCCAAACTTGGTCCAATGATGCTACATACCAAATAGTCAATCACGACAACAACGACATCATATATCGATATGATAGTCCATCAAATATCAAAATATCTAAAATCAAATAAATACTGTTGAGGAATCCAGTTGGATCCCTCCAACCTGTTTTCCTGCATCCAAAAACATTAGCACAATACCAATTTCGCTCCAGTACGAAATTATCGCGGTATATGTTCTTATTAAATATTATCCGCTTAATAACGGCGTAATAGGGTCTCATCCGCTAAACAAAAAATGCGGGAAATCAATAACTCCAATATATACATATGCCAATATATATATATATATTGATATTATATATAATACCAATTTCACTGTTTATGAAATATTCGCGGTATATGTTTTTAATAAATAACATCCGCTTACTAACGGCGTATAATGTCTATTTTAACAATCAATAGATAACAATCAACATTCAAACATGCATTCAAATATTTTAAATCTAACTATTTAAAATAAAATCGAAACTGATTCGATTGAGTGAGAAATTCTCACCTTGATTTTAAATTCCGTTTTAGCGATTTATTTCGAATAAAATTAAACGGACGTTTAATTTTACCCAAAATTCTCACTAACTCCAAATGAATCCAAACCAACTCCATCGCGTAGTGCTCATCCATACGATTCCAACGCAACTGGTTTCGCGCGTTTTCGACCTCGTATGAAAAAGTTATGAATTTTACAAGATTGTACACGTTTTATGTTCATAATTTACAACTAAATAAACTAATTTAAACCTTCATCAACTTAGAGCCATAGGATCCATCCCCAAGCAAATCACAGCCCTCCATCCCTTCTTCTTCCCCCTCACGTAGCCCTACAGGAAATAGGCCGCAACTTGAACCCACTTTTAGATAATTAGGGTTTAATTATGCAACATCAATACTCAACGATAACTCGATCAAGACGTTGCAACTCGAAGCTCTCCTCCTCCACCATGTTCGGCCTGAAGCTTAGAGAGCTCGGCCACCTGATGAGCCTCGAAAGGCGTGCCAAACCTGCGTGCGTCGGCCTCCCCTCGCTCCCACTATCCGACGTCGTTTCAGATCTCAACCGTATAGATCTCTAGCTCTCCTCATGCTCTTCGACTTCCGTGTTGAAGCTTCGTTGAATCGATGAATGGATTGGGAGTAATTGAGGGAGGAAGCTTGTGAATTTCTGGCCTTAGATAATGTTAGAGGCGGCTAGGTTAAAAAATTAGGGTTAGGGTTATTTTTTTTTATCAAATTATGAAGAGGTGGGTCTATTTATAGAGTTTCGTTCGACACTATTCATCCGGAAATTCCGAACTCCGATTTACGCGCCGTAACCAGCGTTTCTAGGGTTTACCCCGCGTTCCGGACACAATGGAATAGGTTTCGAAGGCTAATTCGGACATCTGTGCGAGTTATGGCTGTAAACGCTCAATTTGAATTAAACCGATTTAAGCGATTTTCTAGGCGTTTTAATTCGTACAGGACAAACGGTAAATCCAATCGACACGAAATTTGAAACCTTACAATAATATCACATTACGGATCCGATGAAACTGGTTTCGTCGAAATCCGAGACTTTTTGAAAAATGGCTATTTTCACTCGTCGAATTTAAATTAAAAATAAATCGATGCGTTTCGAGCTGCCACGATCAAACGATAGCTCCGATTGACACGAAATTTGAAATCCGGTAATAACTAACTATTACGGATCCAATGGAACTGGTTTCGTTCAATTCTGAGACTGTTCAAAAATTGACTATTTTTACTAGTCGATTTTAATATTAAAATATTCAATTTTCACAAATTAACTTTTAATTCGATTTTAAAAGTTCTAAAATATCATTCTAACTTTAACATGATAAAATAAAATTTTACAAATCATTTTCAATCATATTTAACCCAATTTTCAATTATTTCCATAATTTAACGTATTAAATTATCGATTTAATTATTCAATTAAATCCAAAAATTCAAATAAAAATTTATTTGACTTATAAATTCACTTAATAATGTTTAAAATTAATTAAATATTCATATTTTAATTTCTAAAAATTCTGGGTCGTTACAATCTTCCCCACTTAAAAGAATTTCGTCCTCGAAATTAACAAGTAAGAAAAGTTATAGAATTTATTAATTTTCCAAAATTCATAGTTAAACTTCTTACAAATCTTTACTAAGTTTTCAAATCATACTTAGTTATCTTTTCAAAAACAATTACTATTGTTTAACTTTCAACTTCAAATCAAAGTTTAAAGTTTTCAAAATTTTCCAATTTTCTCAAAAATTTTCTAACGCCTTAAATTTTCGAAAAAATTCGCCATAGTCTCCTTTGCGCGGCTCGATCCGAAAAAAAATGACAGTATATATATCACAAATATACATCTCATCAAGTAATGAGGCATCCCGCAGGGAAAAAAGTGTAAAAGTACGGTATGTAATCCGAGATATGTACCTTATATTTTATTAGCAAGCATATACGGCTAATATAGCGCAAAAGCGAGCTCCAAATGCGAAGCAAACGCGATCCGCACCTACTAATCACTCAACAAACAACATGAGAATCATGCATGTAGAAAATAGTATCAATACACATCATATAGCAACATAATAACTATATATGTCACATAGCAAATGAGACAAACAACATGTGCAATATATTCAACCATCAACCAACTATCATCCAACTAACATCCATAACCAATAAATATTCATTCATATTCTCATTAATATTAATGAATTGGTTTTCAATTTAATCACATTTGATTCATTTACATTGGATGTTTCTTACTAACATTCATTTTCAATTAGTTTATATTCACTAATTCATATTCAAGTTGGTTCACTTCCAATTTTATTAAATCAATTTCATTAACACTTAATGAATTATATACAATCAATCAACTAACAATCATATAACAATCAATGTATATTAATTACAACCAAATTCTTTTGCTTACAATTGGTTTAATTTAATTGATTTTCATTCAATTATTCAACTTTCTAATAACATTACATTTTAATGAATTAACAGTTATATTCATTATTCCATATCAACTATTTACATTTAATTGATTAACATTTAATCCATTCATTCAATTCAATTTCAAAGTTGAATTTCCATTTAACTTTTAAATTCATTTTTACTTACAACTCATAGTCATAAATATATTCATATAGTTTCACTTTTTATATATATAAGTTTATTTCACAATTGTAAATCACTTTAATTATAATTCAATTCTTATAATTCTTTTTGCTTATACAATTCCTTTTATTTAGGTTATTCAAACAACTAAACAATCAACTTATATACTTTAATAATTCTAAAAAAAATTTTCTTTGTATATATAAAATATACTCAAGGTAAAATTATTTCATTTACCCAATTTAAAACAATACTGTGTCGAATTGTTTTATTCAAGTGTTTAGAAACCCCTTCGGCATAGTCTTGCGGACCACGCTGACGAAAGTTCATATACCACTCAACAAACCAATCATCACAATATAAAACGATTTCATATTCACTAACAAATACGCTCTCATAGCTATTATTACACTCAAACTCATTCTAGAGTACTGCTGACTCTATCTCTAATGAATTATACCCAACAGAACCATGGTTGTCGCTTAACCATCAGCTCTGATACCACATTGTCAGATCCAGGCTTTTCAACCATCGACAGCAGTCACAACCGGTAGGCTTTTCAACCATCCCAGCCCCACCGTGGCAACAACTGGTATCCCAAACTTGCTTTTACGGCCAGCCTCTCGACTGTCTCAGGTTACACCTAACTAACCCCCTAAAAGAGGATGTGTGGGAGTAAGAGTCTCCCGTTCGCCACCTAACCGCGAAGCGAGAACCCCCCATCACATAGCCCAATAGCTTAACAAGACTGGTGTGAGAACTCAAAACAGTTTATTTATCTTTAAAATCAAAAATAGAGGAATATTTTTAAATTCAATTCGCAATGCTTTTAAAAATGAGACTACCATAAGACCTCCTGCCACACACACAATGAAACGCAGACTTGGAGAAGATTTCTCCTTATGATAGCCAAACATGCTTGATACGCATTTAAAATCAAATCAATTTTGATATTATTATTAGTGCATAGTGTAGAAAATTCATTTCGAAAGTAGAATATAAATCTTAGCCAGCATAGGTACCATTATATTATGCCTACTATAGCTACTTCCTGAGGAAGCAGGTTCTACAACTAAAACCGTACAAGTCACGTATTGTTTCTTTGGATTTCCAACAAATGGTCAGGCCAAGGAACTTCCCATTGCCACATGAGAATGCCTCTGGAAAGACATCCCCGAGAACCAAACCGGAACTCTGCCAACACAAGGCCGGGTTACCCCTAACTGGGTAACTACTGACACGAGCACGCCATTCCCCGATCGTAAACGACCTTTCTCACGGGATCCCGATAGCCAACAACCACAAAGTAATAAATTCGTAGTAACCACATAGGTTAAATATCTGGGCTCCATACCATGATACCACCTCTATCCAGAAGGAAATGTACATACCCTAAAGGGTGCTACCCCTCATAACCTTGCTGCATCTTTCCTGTTTTGACCATTTCCGGGGTGTGAGGTTCGACGAAGTCACGTCCACAAAAACATACTTTATACAAAAGCCATGCTTTGGGTCAACAAATGATCAACACAATGGTCACTAAGATAGACGATCAAATAAACGATCCTATCACAATAATCAACACAATGATCATTTCAGCATCACTCAGCATATCACATTACCAAATTGGGAATATATCGCTGATAACTTCAACTATATAACCTCTGAGCTCGTACGTCTCAGAGAAGGGTGTTAAGCTAAAAGAATAAATTCTTTGCCACCAACAGAAATATATTTGAAAGAAATCGGCTTTATATCTCAACTTGTAATGTCAGACATACAATCCATACAAGTCTGTTCCGGGCTCGAACAAAACCGAAGGCACTTACAAAGAAGTCCTTGCAATCCGGATATTCACAATCCTGATCGGATTTCCCATCACTTAGGGAGTCTCTATACCGTTGCAACTTAGTGCAGAGACAATCGACAGGTCATCCTATCGCTCTCGCAAATACCGGGTCTTCAACACAGATCTTCAAATGCAATTCACAACGACGTATCACATATTCGGAAGGGGTTATACGACCCCATGGTCCTTTCCCGGTTAACCCGAATAGTGAGCGCTTATTTAAAATAAGTGTAGCATTCACATTCAAACAAATCATATCAATTACCCATTCAAAGGGAAATATTGATAGTCGATTATTTAACTATCACTGGGTATGCACACATCACCAGATTCCAAATAATTTTCCAAATTATTTATTTTCCAAAATATCTTTACAAGATATAAAATTTCACACTTCAAAAATAAATCAATATTTTTTTTTTAAACAACTTCCCCTTCCTTTATAAATTCCTTAGTGAATTTATAATTCCAAAATACCAATGAATATTCGATTTCGATCATTCATTTCAATTTATCTTCAAAAAGATAAATTCTTAAGATATTCACTTTATATTGGAAAACAATTCCATACTTATTTAATAAGTAATTCACAAATCTTTTTATTTTCTATACTTAGAAAATATTTAATATACTCTAATCGAAATTAAGTATATATTTCATTCCTTAAGGAAATCATTCACTTAAACATATTTATTTGGGTCAAAACGAATGTTGCGTAAAATATTGTTACGACGTCCCAAAATCACTAGTATAGGGATTCGAAGTTTAAATAGATATATAAATCCCCAATACTATACAAAACATTTCCTTTCGGAAATCATTTACTATAACAACAGTGTTATAGTCCATCATCCCCTTCTATTTCTCGAAAACGTCTATTTCAACAATAAATGTTGAAATCTATGATTTCGAATCTCAATACCTTTTAAAAACATCGTTAGATAGTTTTAATTCTATTTAAAACATCATATCTAAAACAATTTCTTTAACATATTATTCACTATTCAAAAATGTGAATAAACTTCATTAACAATTTCATCACTTCTATTCAATTTATTTTAAAGGATTATTCACTATTCAAAAATGTGAATTTAACTCCTTTAATAGGTTTCAACAATTTTCTTATTAAAATAAGTCATTTGCGAATTTATAAAACAACGTTTATAAATTCCATTTCTATTTATTTATAAAAACTTCCTTTTTATAAATCTCTTTATTAACTTATTCGATTTATAATTTTAATTATAAACCAAAAGTCCAAATTATAAGTCAAACACTTATAATTTATTTATTTGCAAAAATCGTTCCTTTGAACTTTACAAATTTTATAAACCTACTGTTTATAAAATTTCCATTTATAACTTCACCGTTATATAATTCTATAAATTTCATTCATTAATGAATTTCATTTTCACTTCATTCCAACATTTATAAAAACTCGTTTTATAATGTCCATATTTCAATTTATAAATATCCATTTATAAATCTCTTAATATAATTCAATTTATATTATGCTTTTAAAACGTCTTCAAATTCCTTTAAAAACTTCATCCTTTTGATTCATAAAATAATTAAATTTTATAAATCCTATACTTCAACCTTTCATAATAAATTCAAAAGTCCCGATTAACTATTTTATAAAATCATTAGCATCATATTCTCAAAAATCAGTTTTTAACTATTTTTCTCAAAAATCATAATTTTTATAACTTTAAAAATTATAACGTTTATTTATTTAAAATAAATCAATTTCCAAACATACAGTATATTTTCAAAAATCAGTTTAAAATCATTTTAAAGTTCCAAACTTGGTCCAATGATGCTACATACCAAATAGTCAATCACGACAACAACGACACCATATATCGATATGATAGTCCATCAAATATCAAAATATCTGAAATCAAATAAATACTGTTGAGGAATCCAGTTGGATCCCTCCAACCTGTTTTCCTGCATCCAAAAACATTAGCACAATACCAATTTCGCTCCAGTACGAAATTATCGCGGTATATGTTCTTATTAAATATTATCCGCTTAATAACGGCGTAATAGGGTCTCATCCGCTAAACAAAAAATGCGGGAAATCAATAACTCCAATATATACATATGCCAATATATATATATTGATATTATATATAATACCAATTTCACTGTTTATGAAATATTCGCGGTATATGTTTTTAATAAATAACATCCGCTTACTAACGGCGTATAATGTCTATTTTAACAATCAATAGATAACAATCAACATTCAAACATGCATTCAAATATTTTAAATCTAACTATTTAAAATAAAATCGAAACTGATTCGATTGAGTGAGAAATTCTCACCTTGATTTTAAATTCCGTTTTAGCGATTTATTTCGAATAAAATTAAACGGACGTTTAATTTTACCCAAAATTCTCACTAACTCCAAACGACTCCAAACCAACTCCATCGCGTAGTGCTCGTCCATACGATTCCAACGCAACTGGTTTCGCGCGTTTTCGACCTCGTATGAAAAAGTTATGAATTTTACAAGATTGTACACGTTTTATGTTCATAATTTACAACTAAATAAACTAATTTAAACCTTCATCAACTTAGAGCCATAGGATCCATCCCCAAGCAAATCACAGCCCTCCATCCCTTCTTCTTCCCCCTCACGTAACCCTACAGGAAATAGGCCGCAACTTGAACCCACTTTTAGATAATTAGGGTTTAATTATGCAACATCAATACTCAACGATAACTCGATCAAGACGTTGCAACTCGAAGCTCTCCTCCTCCACCATGTTCGGCCTGAAGCTTAGAGAGCTCGGCCACCTGATGAGCCTCGAAAGGCATGCCAAACCTGCATGCGTCGGCCTCCCCTCGCTCCCACTATCCGACGTCGTTTCAGATCTCAACCGTATAGATCTCTAGCTCTCCTCATGCTCTTCGACTTCCGTGTTGAAGCTTCGTTGAATCGATGAATGGATTGGGAGTAATTGAGCGAGGAAGCTTGTGAATTTCTGGCCTTAGATAATGTTAGAGGCGGCTAGGTTAAAAAATTAGGGTTAGGGTTATTTTTTTTTTATCAAATTATGAAGAGGTGGGTCTATTTATAGAGTTTCGTTCGACACTATTCATCCGGAAATTCCGAACTCCGATTTACGCGCCGTAACCAGCGTTTCTAGGGTTTACCCTGCGTTCCGGACACAATGGAACAGGTTTCGAAGGCTAATCCGGACATCGGTGCGAGTTATGGCTGTAAACGCTCAATTTGAATTAAACCGATTTAAGCGATTTTCTAGGCGTTTTAATTCGTACAGGACAAATGGTAAATCCAATCGATACGAAATTTGAAACCTTACAATAATATCACATTACGGATCCGATGAAACTGGTTTCGTCGAAATCCGAGACTTTTTGAAAAATGGCTATTTTCACTCGTCGAATTTAAATTAAAAATAAATCGATGCGTTTCGAGCTGCCACGATCAAACGATAGCTCCGATTGACACTAAATTTGAAATCCGGTAATAACTAACTATTACGGATCCAATGGAACTAGTTTCGTTCAATTCTGAGACTGTTCAAAAATTGACTATTTTTACTAGTCGATTTTAATATTAAAATATTCAATTTTCACAAATTAACTTTTAATTCGATTTTAAAAGTTCTAAAATATCATTCTAACTTTAACATGATAAAATAAAATTTTATAAATCATTTTCAATCATATTTAACCCAATTTTCAATTATTTCCATAATTTAACGTACTAAATTATCGATTTAATTATTCAATTAAATCCAAAAATTCAAATAAAAATTTATTTGACTTATAAATTCACTTAATAATGTTTAAAATTAATTAAATATTCATATTTTAATTTCTAAAAATTCTGGGTCATTACATTTCTCATATTTGAAGGTTGAGAACTGGAATTTGAAGACTATCTGACTTTTGAATTTGACCATGGCTTCAGATTTAATTTTTTTATCCAGCTGCTTGTTGATTTCAAACTTTCTTCTCAGGCTGAAGATTTAAAAACTAGAAATTGATTGTTGAAATAAAAGCTTTATTTTTTTCCATTTTGTTTTGATGTTTGAATTTGCTTGCCTGAACTTGCATGTTTTCCAGGCTTGTACTGATTTGATTTCTGAGATGATTCTTGCATCTTGAATCAGGTTGCAGTTGAACCAAGTATTGATTTGGGTTTGTTTTATTTTGAGTTGATTAACTTTTTCAGGTCCGAGAAGAAGCTTTTATTTTGAATTTTATTTTTTGGTTTGTGTTTGACAAACTTTGAGTAGAAATGAGAAAGATACATATGTGTATACTTTTTGTTTTCTTTCTTTCTTTCTTTTTTTTATCAACCTTAAACTTGATCAATTGCCACTTGTTACGTTTAGTGTTAACACTTGTCTTTGCATGATTTAAAACTCCTACACTTGTTAAAATGGGTACTTTTTATGTTTAAATCCTTAATTTAAATAAATTTAAAAATTGTGTTTCTTAATAATAAGAGGAAAAAAATAGTTATATTGTAAAGGTAAACCCATAAGAAATGTGTTGAATCAATCCTATCTTATATTAAAATGTTTATTTAAGTTTTAATATAGACAAGTGATTTTCAAAATAATAAATTTTGTTTTACTTTAAGACTATTTAATTAAGATTATTTAAATAAAATTATTTTTATCAAGCTTTAAAAAAATTATTATTAATACTCAATTTTTATTTGAATAAATTGAGTATAATTAAGCAAATAATTAAAGGAAAATAAAATGTTTATACCTTTGAATTAATTCATGCTTTTAAATGATTCTATATTTAAAATAATTATTTAATTTCACATATAATAAAGTGTTATTAAGAAGATGGTTCGTATCGATGGATGTTACGCCGTCATACGATCCGTTGTGAAGTTTAATAAGTAAAATTTTATAAGCTTATTCAGACAGAATTAATTGCTGTTTGGAAATAAATACCGTTGTATAATGTTATACGGCCAATCTGTTAAGATGTTCCCAAACCGAGTAGATGTGTAAATTGTAGATTATTCAAACTGTTTGACATCTGGTCAGAGGAAACAGACACCATTCTACTAAATAGTTAATTTAACTTCTATGGATAGTTTAAGCCATCAATCTGATATTTTCTGTGTAATTGTTGTAAATATTTACTAGCAATGATAAATCTATGATCAGCTTATTCATGCATATATCTATTTGTTTGCCTGTTAGTTATGTTTGAGAATATAATGTGAATCGATCTATGGAAGCTGATTGATTTCTAATATCTGTATTGACTGTGAATTGTAGCTTGACAAGTACCGTTGAGATTGATAAGACTTATTCTGTTTGGGTTGGCTTTGAATCTAGTTTTGTTTTCAAATAAATATTTTTTTATAATGTTTTTAAAAGAATTGATAAATATTTTGGAAATGACAAAAGGAAGTTAATTTATTATTTTGGAAATCTTTATTAAGGTATAATTTTATTTATAAGTGATGAGTTATTTAAACTATTTCAAGTATAAATCTATTTTGTAATAATCATTTAAAAGTTAATTTTTATTAAAGTAATTAGTATTTAAGTATATTTTTCGTCAATATAAATTTATTTAATATAGATGTCGTTTTAAATAATATTTTTTATTTATTTTAAGCTTGAGAAATATATTTGGATTTTATAAGTATGATTTGGAAAGAGATTGTTTATATATATATATATATATATATATATATATATATATATATATATTTACCCAGAGAAATCAGCTTTCTTAATCTGTTGGGATTTTAAATGTAAACAAGGCTTAATAGTTACAATGGAAAATAACTTGATTGAATTGATTGATTATTTTGATAGTTAAATAACCAACTATCAAATGTGGAAAAAAATTAACTTTGGAAATATCTAGAGGAAACTCGAGAATTCTATGGTACGGTTACCATTCGAGGTGCTATACCATACGTATAAACTCGTTTATTCTCTTGGACGAATTATAAGGAGACCCATCCACAAACGGTTAGGAGGTGAACTCTGATCCTATATTTCGTCTGTGTATTTCCTAATGAAGCAGGGTTGAGTTTACCAATCAATAGCAAACGTTATTTCCAAGAGACTGGGATCAGATTTAAAATCCAAAAACCACTTCGATCCAACGAGAACGTTTTCATGATAAAGACAAGAGATTGCAGTTGAAGATGGACCAGTGAAGTGCAAGGGCTGATCGCTACTAATCCTGAGGGTGATTGCAAAATGGATGTAGTAGGAATATTGTCTTCGGTTCCATTCGAACCCGGAACGGACTTGTATGGATGAATGCTTTTAGAACATCATTAGGAGGACAGTGAGGATTCTAAGTGAAATGTACTAAAAAGGCAATGCTGAGCCTCGAACCTCATCAACGGGGAATGATTGGAAATCAGGGGATATGCAGCAAGGCTAAGTGGGTAGCACCCAATTAGGGTAAGGTCATCCCTCTCTAGAGGTCCCTTTTCAATTCGGCTGTGTGGGAGGTTGCTAATCCCAACCGCGGGATGATCTTATTCGAACTATCCAGTAAGGGGTAGCTCCGTTCGTGTGTTGCAGGAGAATGGAGGGGTCCTCGGTATGTTGATCTAGACCAGGTACCGTGATAGGTGCTACCCCTATGCCTAGTCATTCGTTGGAAATCCATTCTCCCTACGTGCCCTTTACAGTTTTGATGGTAGAACCCACTTTGTGGCTAGTATTGCTGGAATTCAATAATGTAACAATTTCGGCTATTTGAATAAGTATTTGTATATAGACACTACTATAATATCAGAGGATTTTATAAGAAATGTTTTGGTTATCGTAAGGTAAAAACCCGACATGTTTACTTATGGCGTGGTTTTATGAGATACCTTTGTTTTCAAAAGGATTTTTGAACTTAAATTAATCAAGTTGTGTGTGTTTCTCACGCTGTTTACCAGAATGACCCGGCTCTGGTGTTTTTCCTATATGCTCGGGTCAGACCGAGCATATTTCCAAGTTTAGCTGGAAGACTAGAAGCTTCAGGAGAGGAGCTGGAATTAGGAGACGTATTTATATAGATGCTTATATTCTATTTTATTGGTTATGTTGACAAGAAGTTGTAAGGATAGGATTGTTATAAACTGTCCAAGTTGAATGGTTGTAACTCTGATTGAAGTTTGTAAAGATATTAAAGCAACCGTTTTGGTTTCATGTAAAGACTTGTTTATATTGTAGTTTGTTTGTTCCTTGTCAGATTCCGAATTGTTCTCATTGCTTCTATCTTCTTTCTATCTTCTACCTTCTTTCTTTCACTACCCGTCTTTCCATGCGATTTGGCTGACAAGTGTGGTTCAAAATCAGTTTAAATCGGTATGAAAAAAATGGGTTGTGACAAAATCGATAACTTATAAAATTAATACCTTGCCCATACAAGGTCGAATTTAGACGCAGTCAGCTACATTGAACTCGTGGGAATGTTAGCTATGCATTTGAACTGGTTTCGTCGATTTTGGAGCCGGTAGAATTTTGGGCTGAAACCAAATATCGTTCGACTCAACCTGGAATGCGAAAGTGTCAATTGGAATTTTGGTGAATTTACTCACCTTCAAATAAATTATATGATATCTGTGTTGCCATAGATTACTATTTACTGCTTGAACGATAGTTTATATTATTGTTTAGTTTTTTATTTGGATTTAAATTCCCACTTGAAAAGAGGATGGCATAAATAACCATTGTGTTATAGAGAACAAAAATAAAAGGAAAGTTGAAATGTATGTAGCGAATAGGTCACTACGAAAAACTTCGAAAATTAACATTCATTCGTGAGATTTACAGAGGGACTTTTGTAGAGAGACCCTAAGGGGTTTCTCGCTAATATTAATTTACTTATATTCTTATGTCACTTATATTGTTGTTTGGTTGAAAATATTTATGACATACTATTTGATTTTGTAAGTGTCGTTACAACAATTATCGCTATACCGTTAGTTATGAAATATCATCCCCTTAACTCTCATTGTGTGTTGAACTTGAGCTTGTACTTTTACAAAATAAAAATTTGGCCATGTTTTTGCACTTTAAAAGCGTTTAAATTATATTTTCAAATATTTTGGAAATTTGGAAAATAAAGGATAGGTATTGATTAAAATTTATAAAAGAAGTTATAAATTTGATTAATTATCTTTTAGGATAATTATTATTGTTTAAATTTATAAAAAGATTATAAACTTGATTAATTATCTTTTCGATAATTAATTTTGTTTTAAATTTATAAAAAGGTTATAAATTGGATTAACCATCTTTCGGGGTAATTAATGTTATTTCGAATTAATAAAATAGACTATTAATTCAATTGATCATTTTTAATAACGACGTTTAAATTTAATTAATCATTTTAGATAATGATGTTTAAATTTAATTAATCATTTAAAAAAAATATGTTTAAGATTAATCAATCGTTTTAATAAATGATTTCTAAAGTTAATTAGCTGATTTGTTAAAAGTGTTTAAAATTAATTTACTTATTTAATAATAGTGATTAAAGTTAATTAACAGATTTGATAAAGATGTTTAAAGTAAATCAATGGATTTATTAAAGGAGTTGTAAGTTGATTAATTATATTTTGAGATAATTAATGTGGTTTTAAACTTATAAAAGAATTATATCAATTATTTTTCAGGATGGTTTACATTGTTAAGAATTTATAAAAGCATTTTATTTGATTTATTATCTTTTAGGATGATAAATATTGTTTGAAATTTATAGCTGTTAGTTTATAAAAAAGAAAAATCTATCAAAAGGAATTGTTTTCAAAAAATAAAGCTAAGTGTAAATTGTTTTGGATTTATAGTAAATAATGTTTTAATGACATTTGTTTTTGAGCCTTTCTTAATACACTAACGAATATAACTTGCACTTTAAAAAATATATTTCAGGAGTGTTTTTAAAGTGTTTTACAAATATTTGTAATGTGAAATTCAAGCACAAGTTCGTTTTTTAAAAGTTTAAAATTTTGATTCGGTTACAGAGAGGATAAGAAGATTAATTTCCATAAACAATATAGCTTATATGGAAAGGATTTTATCATACTCGTAGCACTAAACGTCGAGGTATGGAAACTCGTTTCTACCTCACAGGTTAAAAATGTCGCCAAGGCAATGCCTAGAGGTATCACTACCTTAACTTGCCACGCATCATTTTCAACCTAGGGATAGTACGAGTTTGAAAACGATGAGTAGTGGTTTGGATACAAGATTTAATTTCCATATACAATCATTGTTATTATTCCCAATATTTGGTTCATTGACTGTCGTTTCTACTTTTTTCTTTGAGTTTCGTCCATTTAAGACGATTTGTTGCTCATTTGTGCATTGATATCCTTTGTCGAAAATGACTAAAACCAAGGAGTGAGTGGACATCTAGCTATGTGGGGTTACTCTCATTAAGGTATATTCACATCTACTCTAGATTGGATTCAGTGGTATGCATGCGGGGATGTGAAATACTCGGATACTCGGTAAAGTTGGTGGGGTCTGGCTAGTACATTTTTGAGAGAGTCACAGAGAAAATGGCCCTCTCAAATATATTGTCTAGGGGTATACTTTCGGTAAGGAAGGCACACCCTCCTGATCATTGTTGAAAAATCCCTTTTCTTATTATTGATTCAAATCTTTGAATTGTTTTCTTAATTGCATCGAGAAATGACTGGAGTTCTTTTCGATGTTTAATTATTTGTGTCCATTATTTTCGTTTGGATTTTAACCTTGTTTATACCCATCTTTTCAAGTTTGAGGTTTATTTTGATTTGCTTCAATTCATTCATGTGTGGAAGTTATTCTTGTGAGATAAAACATGTCAGGTGTTCAACGACATAGTCTCACAGAATTATTGTATGTTCATCATCTCACGTTGGTATTTCTAGACTATTCCAGGTATTATTTTATTTTGATGCTTGGGTCAGACCGAGTATTTTTTTTCAAATTTTCGTTGGTGGGATGTGGAGCTTGTAACGACCCGTTAAATTAATAATATTAAATGAATTGAATTAATATAATTTCTAATCTAATTGAGAATAAATGTAGAAATTTGGTATAGTAGTTGTAATTTAGTGTAACAATAAATTTTATGACAATAGATTTGGATAATGTAGATTGTCACAATTTGATTTAAAGTTAAATATAAGAAACTGATATAAGGGTTGAATTAGTAAACATCAATAAAAAGATTAAGTAGAATGGAATTCATTTAATATAAAATAAATAGTGGAAGACTTACATTGGATTGTAAAATGGATAGTAACTAAATAAAAGGTGACCGATGAATAAATCAATGCAATAAGTGTTGATAAGGAGATTTAATGAATGTTGTCAATAATAAATGGACTTAAGATAGTAATAAAATTTGTTTTGCCTATGTAAATTTTATGTATTGATAAGCCATAATTAAATTTGAAATTTGGTAGTAAATAGGGGATAAGTTGACTAAGGCAATTAGTAATTTAATAAATGAATGCATAGTAAGTAAGTGGAAATGTATGCATAAAAATATTTTCATATATGGGATAATTACAAAAGTTTACCCATTTATCTAATGTATATAATTGAATCTAAATTTAGGGCAACATTTTGTTATTGATGGTATAAGTGAATTCGAATAAAAGGGTAAAAATTATGTAGATTTAACATGTATTGAGTATATAGCTAAGAAGAGCATTAGATGTAAATGAATCTAAATTAATGTGTCTAGTCAATAAAGGAGAACTTTAAGGGAATAAATATAAATGAATGTATTTGGGGAATGGAGTCCTTTTATATGTTGAATAGTATAACGTTGTTATTAAGAATGAACGTTACTTTAGTAATTATTAATATGGTAACGGAAGAGTGTATAAATTTTATAGTAACGTAAAAACGTATTGTAAGATAATAATTAAGTGTAGACTTATAAAATATAGTTATGACAACAAATTTTGTAAGTTATTTATTCTATTAGTTGTTAAGTTTTATTTATGTGTAAGTTAATAATATTACAATTCAATTGAATACAGTAATTTATGCAAATAAAGGATGAACATTTGGAAGTATTACTATAGTGATATATATATAAGAAACGGTAACTTTGTAGTTGGGGAATAATTGATTTATTTGTGAGTTGTAATCAAATAGAGTCAAATTTATTAGAATTTATTGCAATTTAGGGGATTAATTGCAGTAACCTTTGAAGATTTATTCACTAAAATAATTGACGATGGAAATTATATGTAAATTTGCTTTTAGTTAATATAAAATATCCAGAGGGCTAGAAATGACACAAATCTACTAGTTTAGAAATTTACAATAAAAAGTGATAAGTAATTTTTCTAAATATTTAGATAGTAGGAAGATGTAAATTTAGATGGAATTAATAAATTATTGTGTAAATTGAGATCTAAAATTAAATCGGAAATCATTGCAATAATTATAAATTAAATGTTACGATAAATAAATTAAGGTAATAAATGGGGAATAACGTAAATAAATTCTTCATTAAATGATGGTTAGTGTATATAAAGAATGGAGGTTGAATCCAAAATTTAATGAAAGGAGTAATTGGAATTAAATGGATTAAGTGTTTGAAGTTACGAAGATTTTAATGTAGATAAAAGGGTATGCATTTATGTAATAGAGTATGAATCTATTGTTAAGTTTATTTATAAAATGACAGTTGGGTAAATGAAAGGGTGCAAAAGTAATGTTGTCAGTATATTAAAGTAATGTATGATAATAGATTTAATCGAAATAATTGAAGATAATATAAATTCTATTTATAATATGACTATGGGTGAATGAAAAGATTGTAAATCAAGAATTGTTTATTTATATGAATATAAAGAATTAAGGTAATTGAGTTTTTGCAATTAAGTAAAAATTAAACATTTATTTTACGTTAATTGAAAATTTAGTTGAAATTTGAAAATATTTATGTATGTTAATTTCATCCATTTGGCTATAATGGATTGAATAATAAGAATGAAGATTTAATTCAATGAAATTTTTGGGAAACTTAATTGATAATTTCTAATTTTAGCACATGTATATAGTTGGGATGGAATAATAATTTGGAATAACAACTTCAATATATTTGGAAATAATAATTTATACAAAGGGAAGTTGGAAATTTGAATATATATGGAATGAAACGTGAGACAAACGTTCACTGCGTTACAAAGTAATGATAGGCTCAATTAAAGGGTTGGAATTGAATCTAATCAGTTTAATTGGAAATTGATTAAAATAAATTTGGATTGAGTAATTTATTTCCAATTAAATTAATTCACGTTTCAAAATTTAATGCTAGTTTATTGCATATATGTTTATGCCTAAATTTGAACTTATGTTTAGATCCAATCCGATCCATCTATTATTTTTCAGCCTTGTCTATATATAACCTGTTATAAACCCTAGCCATTCCTTATTTTCATTGTTCTATACATACGTCTCCTTCTCACCTCCTCATTCTAATGGAAGAAAAAAAACCTAATTCCCAAATTCCAAAAAAAAAATATATATAATTTCAAATTTAAAAAAAAAAAATTCGGATCTGCAGCAGCTTCTGGTCGCCCTTCGGGTTTCAGGGGAGAAAACCCTAGAGCAACTTCGGGTCAGGAAGAAAATGACTCAGGTCGCTCGGGGTCATTTTGGCGAAAACTCCAAGCAAGCACCGGGGAATTGAGGCGGCGCACCGAAGTCGAACCCGAAGTCGAACCAGGACCAGAATTTTCCATTTTTCAAATTTTCATAACTTTTGTACGAGCTCAGATTCACGCGCGGTTTGTTTTGCTGGGATCGTATCGGAATTTCTGACGTTTTGGCACTCGTTTGGATGAATTTGGAGACTGTCAAATTTTTGGGTTTAAATTGAATTTGAATTCAATTTAAATTCAAAAGGTGAGTGTTTAAACCCACTCACAACTACTAGAAGCTTTTATGTTTGTTAAATTAATTTTAAAAATGAATAGAAATTTATTTATGAGTATTTGGCATGTTTATTTCACTCATATTTGTTGAATTGCATTTATTAAATTTAACTGTTAATTTAATTTATTTATTGCGTATTAATTGATAGTTAGAATTTATTTGTTTGCCTATAAACTGCTAGTTAACAGTTATATAGATTATTACTGAATATAAACTGTTAGATTAATAGTTGTTAAATTTAATCTGAATAAAATTGCCAGTTATTAACTGTTATATATTATCGAATATAAATTGTTATTGATTGATATTGCTTGATGATTGTGATTGGATGATGGGTGATGTTGATGGATGTTTTATTGTATATCATTAAATTGCAAATTATCATGCATATTTCCTTTCATTCGGGATTGTGGTTTGAAATGATATATAACCGCAAAATTTTATATCTTTTAAATTGCGGATTGAAATGATAAATATCCGTATCACTTGACCATAGGATAGAAAATTATATACAGGCACCGCGGTATATATATAACTATTTAAATGTGATTTCTATGGTTTGGATGGAATACGGTTTATAATAATCTTAAATTTTATATTGTATAAATATTTTTCTTCCATATATATATACATATGAAGTTGAAAATTTTGAAATTAAAAGGTGTATAAAAAATCTTTATTAAAAATGGAAGAAAATTAAGAAAATGGAGTTTAATAATTTATATCATATGTTTAAATGTTAAGTTTGGAAATTTTAAGATATGATATTTATAATTGGATTTTTCCCAAAATAAATTGAAATGAATATTCTAGTATAATTTGAATTGGGAAAAATATATATATTTTATTACTAGAAATTGAAGTCTTATTATTTATGGATTTTATATGAATATTCAAGACTAATTAATAGAACAATTGATTTGTTGAAAGAATAAAATCCAACTTTAGTTTGAAATATTGATACTCAAAATGGATATACATATATATAAATAAATTGAAGTGGTTTTGGAACTTGAGAGAGATAATATAAATTTTGGTTTAGACTTTAATAAAGAAATGTATTTTTAAAGCCATGAGAACTGTTTTCTTTACAAAGTAACATTTAAGTTAAACCATTTAATTCATATACCGTTGAATGTCCAAACCATTCAAGTTTTTAGAAGTTATGGTTTTAAATTATGATTTTCAAAATATTATGCTTTGAAATATTTGATTTTCAGACGTTATGAAGTTAAAGCATTATGATTTTGGAAAAGAATTATATTTGGGATAAGTGATAAAATATGGCTTTGGGTTTGAAATGATATCGTATTCATGGTTATGAAATGGAATGTTTATTCTGATTTTTAAAGTATAACCTATTTTTAAATGACCGCGGTGTTATAATAACGATGGGTTGGCAAAGAGACCGGGATCGGATATGGACATACTCTCTGTTGATACCGAAAACCACTTTGACTAACCGTGTACGCGGTGGAGATTCCAGAATGAAGTAGGTGGTGGCGACGTTTCCTGTAAGGTAAATACATGGACCCGACTCCCGTGAGTTGGCATAAGGTGGCTAAAACATGAGCGATTCTCAGGCCAATGAGGTCATTCCTCTGATCGGACCCTCCTCTTCGATATTATACTTTGATTTTGGATTGATTCAGTGGCCACTTCTATATTTTGATTTGGGGAGTTAGTCCGAGGTGGGCGGTAACTGCGGCTACGCGTTTCCACCAGCCTGGATAGCAATTGGTATATCTACCCTGGCATTGCCTAGTTGTGCCGTGTCACCTACCATACCGAGCCTTTACTACGAGTTTCTATTTGTGTCGTACCTATGGAGTATCCTCTGGTAGCTTCCCGATCAGGAGGTATTACGGTACTGTATAGACTATTGGCATTATTTGTGTTAAGGGCTATATGGGTAACCCCTTAACGCTATTAAAAAGTAAGTTTATTTTATAAATAGACACTATTATAATAGCGCAATATACTACATAGTAAATAGTTTACGGATCCTTAGGAGATGTAAATCCCGAACATCTCTTGAGTTACTGTACTCATATTTATTTCTGTTAATTTAACTCACATAAGATCTTTTAGTCTGACTCGAGTGTTTTTGTCTTTTCAAATTCGCTCGGGTCAGTCCGAGCGTTTCAGGATCGAAGATTTTAGCTTTGGAGGACGAAGACGAAGAATCCGTATTATATTATTTATAGTATTGCACCACACTCTAAATTTCCGCTGCATTGATTGTATTGGTATGTGTAACTCTGATATTCATTGTATAAGTAAAATAAATATTTTGTAAACAGTTATCATGAACTGTATATTGATTATTAAATTTTATCCTTCCGCTGTGAGATTCTATTTTGTTTTATTTCTTCTCTGTTTTTTTCTTATTTACCCCATAACAATCCGCCCTTGCGTATGCTTTGAATTGGCACGTGTGTCGGTTTAAAGTGTGCGAAAAGGCGGGATGTTACAGTTGGTATCAGAGCTTTGGTTTAGCGATAAACCTTGGCTTTGTGGGGTTCGACTCTTTGTTAATAGGGTAGTAATACCCTATGGGAGTCGCGGAGTATATATATATATGAGAGAGCGTATTTGTTAGTATTAATAAAAGATTTTGATATTGTGTTAATCTGTTTCGCTTTGTATTTATAAATTCTGGTTGATACATGGGACGCTATGACATCAATAGGGATTTCTAAACACTTAATAGGACAGACCGACATAATATTTGTTTTTAATATAGGTGAATGAAATAATTTTTCCTATTATATTTTCTATATATAAAAATATTTTTATAAAGATATATTTTGGTTGCTATAGTTGGGTGTTAGGTAATAAAAATATTTGTAATGAATTAAAGCTAAGTTGAATTTTAATAAATCAAATTGGAGATTTTAGAACTTAAGTCCGGGATTTTTGAAATCTTCTTTCAAAGGATTTATGAAATATAATGATTTGGTTTATAAATATTTTCTTATATAAATATTTAGTATAATTCGAAAGAATTGGTTTAAAGAGGATTTTGAAGAAAATAAGTTTGTACTTTCCTCTCTGTCGTTGGAAAATAATTTCGGTGATGACGGCCGCATCATCGACTTTCATTTTCGAGTTTCGAAGGGAAAGGCCACTGTAGTAAATTCTACTTCAGATTTGTTTTGAAATTATTTAAAATTTTAATTGTTTAAAGGTAATTAGAGATATAAAAGTTGTAAGAAATTAATTATCTATTATTTTAAAGTAATTTTGGAATTTGACCCGGTTTTAATTCTTGAATTTCCATTAATTAGTTGTAAAAAAAAAAAATTAGGTTAGTAAAATAAAGGTTAAGTAATCAATGAATTAAAAGGGTTGAGATTAAACTTGTATAAGTTCTTTTGCTTTTTCTTTAACATAAATAACTTACCAAGTATAAAAAGTTGAAATGTAAATTAAGAGTGGAATAGAATATTATGCAAGTAGAATTTTTGGAAATAATGAAGTATTCAATAAATTACTGTTATAAATAAGAATTTAATGGTATTAACTTAAGTGATGATTGGAATTTTACTAAAATTAAAGGTTGTATTATTAATAGGTGATTTTAACCGTAAGAAAGTAAAAATGAAATTCCTTAATTTATAAAGTTTGATTGTAGGGTTATTAACTTAAGTACGCCTTAATTTCCCCTATTCTAATATAATGGAAAGTAGGAAAAATATAAATGACTGCAATCCATAGTTAATGAATGAGTAAAATCTTTCACTTATAGGAATGCAAGTTATAAGGTTAATAAATTAAGTGTAAGTAGAGGGTTACTGTAATTAAATATAATGGAAACTTCAACATTAAATAAATGAATGAGATTAAAGGTAAGTCGAAATTGTAAGTTATAAAACAAATATATATTAATTAAAGGAATGGAGAAGAAACTTGTAAATTTTCACTTACATTCTTAAAACATACATAACTTACCATATAATAAAAGTTGCAATGTTATTAAGAAAATGAAAGGGAAATCTTACAAGTGAAGCTTGAGGTAATTAAGGTATTCAATAAATTTGCTGTTATTAATGAAAATTAATTGTATAAACTTAAGTTAAATTGGAAATTTTACTATATAAGAAAGGGTAAGTAGTATAAATAGATGATATAAACTTTAGTCTATAAATTGGAATACAAATATAATGAATTTTGTAATAAATGGAAAATGAAAAATTTTAAGAAATAAAGAAATCCCTCCATAAATGAAAGAAAGAAAATCAAACCACTGAAGCATGAAATAAATGTATAATAAGCTAATTTGGTTGTTGGTTTGAATTGTTACTGTTGATTTATGTTTGTTGGGTAAGGAATTTTGAAGTTGTTGGATGAATAAATAATCTATCTTTGTTCCATCTAAGACTGTTGAGTAAAGGATGCACTTGATAGTTAATTCCATTTCATACAAATTTCAAGTTTGAACCCAAACAACTATTTGTTTGATGGATTAAATGGTTGCTTTGTTTGTGTATGTATGTTGTTTGTAAGGTTGATGGTTGTTGAATTGTTTGGTTGATTAATGATTGAATCCACTTGAATAGTTCACTTTAAAATAAGTATTTAACCTTTTAGATTATATAAGTAATTGCAGGTGATGGAAGCAACTGCTACTGCTTTTGGTTCCATAATAATAAGCGTATATTGCCCGACAAATAGGTACGTTTTCGAATTACGTGTAAAGCGCTATTTTTCCCGTGTTGGGATATAATATTTTGATAATATATGTAATATATTTTTATATTTTGATATTATATTGTCTCCCGAGCCTCACCGTACAAAGGAGACTCTGCCAAAAAATTTCGTAAATTTTGGACTTAGAATTTTGTTGAATATTTTCCAAACTTTAATGATTTAAGTATAAAAGGTTGTAATGATTATAAACGGGTATATTTCATTAAAGGAAATTAATCCAGTAAATTATTGTTTATAAGTTATTATTTGAAATAAGATGTACTGTTTATTCTTCCTTCTCCCTTCTTTTTCCTTTTCGGGGACGAAAAGTTTTGAGTGGGGGAGATTGTAATGACCCGTTAAATTAATAATATTAAATGAATTGAATTAATATAATTTCTAATCTAATTGAGAATAAATGTAGAAATTTGGTATAGTAGTTGTAATTTAGTGTAACAATAAAACTTTATGACAATAGATTTGGATAATGTGGATTGTCACAATTTGATTTAAAGTTAAATATAAGAAACTGATATAAGGGTTGAATTAGTAAATATAAATAAAAAGATTAAGTAGAATGGAATTCATTTAATATAAAATAAATAGTGGAAGACTTACATTGGATTGTAAAATGGATAGTAACTAAATAAAAGGCGACCGATGAATAAATCAATGCAATAAGTGTTGATAAGGAGATTTAATGAATGTTGTCAATAATAAATGGACTTAAGATAGTAATAAAATTTGTTTTGCCTATGTAAATTTTATGTATTGATAAGACATAATTAAATTTGAAATTTGGTGGTAAATAGGGGATAAGTTGACTAAGGCAATTAGTAATTTAATAAATTAATGCATAGTAAATAAGTGGAAATGTATGCATAAAAATATTTTCATATATGGGATAATTACAAAAGTTTACCCATTTATCTAATGTATATAATTGAATCTAAATTTAGGGCAACATTTTGTTATTGATGGTATAAGTGAATTCGAATAAAAGGGTAAAAATTATGTAGATTTAACATGTATTGAGTATATAGCTAAGAAGGGCATTAGATGTAAATGAATCTAAATTAATGTGTCTAGTCAATAAAGGAGAACTTTAAGGGAATAAATATAAATGAATGTATTTGGGGAATGGAGTCCTTTTATATGTTGAATAGTATAACGTTGTTATTAAGAATGAACGTTACTTTAGTAATTATTAATATGGTAACGGAAGAGTGTATAAATTTTATAGTAACGTAAAAACGTATTGTAAGATAATAATTAAGTGTAACTTATAAAATATAGTTATGACAACAAATTTTGTAAGTTATTTATTCTATTAGTTGTTAAGTTTTATTTATGTGTAAGTTAATAATATTACAATTCAATTGAATACAGTAATTTATGCAAACAAAGGATGAACATTTGGAAGTATTACTGTAGTGATATATATATAAGAAACGGTAACTTTGTAGTTGGGGAATAATTGATTTATTTGTGAGTTGTAATCAAATAGAGTCAAATTTATTAGAATTTATTGCAATTTAGGGGATTAATTGCAGTAACCTTTGAAGATTTATTCACTAAAATAATTGACGATGGAAATTATATGTAAATTTGCTTTTAGTTAATATAAAATATCCAGAGGGCTAGAAATGACACAAATCTACTAGTTTAGAAATTTACAATAAAAAGTGGTAAGTAATTTTTCTAAATATTTAGATAGTAGGAAGATGTAAATTTAGATGGAATTAATAAATTATTGTGTAAATTGAGATCTAAAATTAAATCGGAAATCATTGCAATAATTATAAATTAAATGTTACGATAAATAAATTAAGGTAATAAATGGGGAATAACGTAAATAAATTCTTCATTAAATGATGGTTAGTGTATATAAAGAATGGAGGTTGAATCCAAAATTTAATGAAAGGAGTAATTGGAATTAAATGGATTAAGTGTTTGAAGTTACGAAGATTTTAATGTAGATAAAAGGGTATGCATATATGTAATAGAGTATGAATCTATTGTTAAGTTTATTTATAAAATGACAGTTGGGTAAATGAAAGGGTGCAAAAGTAATGTTGTCAGTATATTAAAGTAATGTATGATAATAGATTTAATCGAAATAATTGAAGATAATATAAATTCTATTTATAATATGACTATGGGTGAATGAAAAGATTGTAAATCAAGAATTGTTTATTTATATGAATATAAAGAATTAAGGTAATTGAGTTTTTGTAATTAAGTAAAAATTAAACATTTATTTTACGTTAATTGAAAATTTAGTTGAAATTTGAAAAATATTTATGTATGTTAATTTCATCCATTTGGCTATAATGGATTGAATAATAAGAATGAAGATTTAATTCAATGAAATTTTTGGGAAACTTAATTGATAATTTCTAATTTTAGCACATGTATATAGTTGGGATGGAATAATAATTTGGAATAACAACTTCAATATATTTGGAAATAATAATTTATACAAAGGGAAGCTGGAAATTTGAATATATATGGAATGAAACGTGAGACAAATGTTAACTGCGTTACAAAGTAATGATAGGCTCAATTAAAGGGTTGGAATTGAATCTAATCAGTTTAATTGGAAACTAAATTAAAATAAATTTGGATCGAGTAATTTATTTCCAATTAAATTAATTCACGTTTCAAAATTTTAATGCTAGTTTATTGCATATATGTTTATGCCTAAATTTAAACTTATTTTTAGATCCAATCCGATCCATCTATTATTTTTCAGCCTTGTCTATATATAACCTGTTATAAACCCTAGCCACTCCTTATTTTCATTTTTCTATACATACGTCTCCTTCTCACCTCCTCATTCTAATGGCAGAAAAAAAACCTAATTCCCAAATTCCAAAAAAAAAAATATAATTTCAAATTTAAAAAAAAAAAAAAAAATTTCGGATCTGCAGCAGCTTCTGGTCGCGCTTCGGGTTTCAGGGGAGAAAACCCTAGAGCAACTTCGGGTCAGGAAGAAAAAGACTCGGGTCGCTCAGGGTCATTTTGGCGAAAAATCCAAGCAAGCACCGGGGAATTGAGGCGGCGCACCGAAGTTGAACCAGGACCAGAATTTTCCATTTTTCAAATTTTCATAACTTTTGCATACGAGCTCGGATTCACGCGCGGTTTGTTTTGCTGGGATCGTATCGGAATTTCTGACGTTTTGGCACTCGTTTGGATGAATTTGGAGACTGTCAAATTTTTGAGTTTAAATTAAATTTGAATTCAATTTAAATTCAAAAGGTGAGTGTTTAAACCCACTCACAACTACTGGAAGCTTTTACGTTTGTTAAATTAATTTTAGAAATGAATAGAAATTTATTTATGAGTATTTGGCATGTTTATTTCACTCATATTTGTTGAATTGCATTTATTAAATTTAACTGTTAATTTAATTTATTTATTGCGTATTAATTGGTAGTTAGAATTTATTTGTTTGCCTATAAACTGCTTACTGAATATAAACTGTTAGATTAATAGTTGTTAAATTTAATCTGAATAAAATTGCCAGTTATTACCTGTTATATATTATCAAATATAAATTGTTATTGATTGATATTGCTTGATGATTGTGATTGGATGATGGGTGATGTTGATGGATGTTTTATTGTATATCATTAAATTGCAAATTATCATGCATATTTCCTTTCATTCGGGATTGTGGTTTGAAATGATATATAACCGCAAAATTTTATATCTTTTAAATTGCGGATTGAAATGATAAATATCCGTATCACTTGACCATAGGATAGAAAATTATATACAGACACCGCGGTATATATATAACTATTTAAATGTGATTTCTATGGTTTGGATGGAATACGGTTTATAATAATCTTAAATTTTATATTGTATAAATATTTTTCTTCCATATATATATACATATGAAGTTGAAAATTTTGAAATTAAAAGGTGTATAAAAAATCTTTATTAAAAATGGAAGAAAATTAAGAAAATGGAGTTTAATAATTTATATCATATGTTTAAATGTTAAGTTTGGAAATTTTAAGATATGATATTTATAATTGAATTTTTCCCAAAATAAATTGAAATGAATATTCTAGTATAATTTGAATTGGGAAAAATATATATATTTTATTACTAGAAATTGAAGTCTTATTATTTATGGATTTTATATGAATATTCAAGACTAATTAATAGAACAATTGATTTGTTGAAAGAATAAAATCCAACTTTAGTTTGAAATATTGATACTCAAAATGGATATACGTATATATAAATAAATTGAAGTGGTTTTGGAACTTGAGAGAGATAATATAAATTTTGGTTCAGACTTTAATAAAGAAATGTATTTGTAAAGCCATGAGAACTATTTTCTTTACAAAGTAACATTTAAGTTAAACCATTTAATTCATATACCGTTGAATGTCCAAACCATTCAAGTTTTTAGAAGTTATGGTTTTAAATTATGATTTTCAAAATATTATGCTTTGAAATATTTGATTTTCAGACGTTATGAAGTTAAAGCATTATGATTTTGGAAAAGAATTATATTTGGGATAAGTGATAAAATATGGCTTTGGGTTTGAAATGATATCGTATTCATGGTTATGAAATGGAATGTTTATTCTGATTTTTAAAGTATAACCTATTTTTAAATGACCGCGGTGTTATAATAACGATGGGTTGGCAAAGAGACCGGGATCGGATATGGACATACTCTCTGTTGATACCAAAAACCACTTTGACTAACCGTGTACGCGGTGGAGATTCCAGAATGAAGTAGGTGGTGGCGTCGTTTCCTGTAAGGTAAATACGTGGACCCGACTCCCGTGAGTTGGCATAAGGTGGCTAAAACAGGAGCGATTCTCAGGCCAATGAGGTCATTCCTCTGATCGGACCCTCCTCTTCGATATTATACTTTGATTTTGGATTGATTCAGTGGCCACTTCTATATTTTAATTTGGGGAGTTAGTCCGAGGTGGGCGGTAACTGCGGCTACGCGTTTCCACCAGCCTGGATAGCAATTGGTATATCTACCCTGGCATTGCCTAGTTGTGCCGTGTCACCTACCATACCGAGCCTTTACTACGAGTTTCTATTTGTGTCGTACCTATGGAGTATCCTCTGGTAGCTTCCCGATCAGGAGGTATTACGGTACTGTATAGACTATTGGCATTTTTTGTGTTAAGGGCTATATGGGTAACCCCTTAACGCTATTAAAAAGTAAGTTTATTTTATAAATAGACACTATTATAATAGCGCAATATACTACATAGTAAATAGTTTAACGGATCCTTAGGAGATGTAAATCCCGAACATCTCTTGAGTTACTGTACTCATATTTATTTCTGTTAATTTAACTCACATAAGATCTTTTGGTCTGACTCGAGTGTTTTTGTCTTTTCAAATTCGCTCGGGTCAGTCCGAGCGTTTCAGGATCGAAGATTTTAGCTTTGGAGGACGAAGACGAAGAATCCGTATTATATTATTTATAGTATTGCACCACACTCTAAATTTCCGCTGCATTGATTGTATTGGTATGTGTAACTCTGATATTCATTGTTTAAGTAAAATAAATATTTTGTAAACAGTTATCATGAACTGTATATTGATTATTATATTTTATCCTTCCGCTGTGAGATTCTATTTTGTTTTATTTCTTCTCTGTTTTTTTCTTATTTACCCCATAACAATCCGCCCTTGCGTATGCTTTGAATTGGCACGTGTGTCGGTTTAAAGTGTGCGAAAAGGCGGGATGTTACAGAGCTCATTGAGCAGAGCTTGATGTTTACCTTCCATAGTGTTTTATTTATGCTGTATTATTATATATACCCATCAGTAATTGTAAGGTCAGGAAGTTATACTGTCCACGCTGATGAGATTTATTTTAAACTCTGATATGCTATGTATTTTCGAGTGACAACTTTTACTATCTTTGATATGTTATATGTGATCGTTCAGCTATGAGATTTTGTTCTCCTGTTCTTTTTCATTTTTTTACCTTAACATTTTGTCTTTCCGAAAATTGGATGTTCGGCATTTGAATACCGTGGATGTATTGGGTGCCGACTTTCGATGGTCAAAAAGGTGGATCATTACAGCTGGTATCGGAGCTAAAAGTTAAGTGAGAACCTTGACTTTGGTAGGGTATAGCTCATAAGAGATATGGTAAGTTACACCCTAGAATGAGTTGAGGGTGTTATATATACGAGAGTGTATTTGTTATTACTATAAAAATGTATTGTGTTAATTGGTCTATTGAGTTGCTTATGAATTCTGGTCGAGGCGTGTGATGCTACGGTGTCGATAGGGGTTTCCAAACACTTGAATAAAGCAAATGGATATGATAATGATTTTTGGAAATTTGGTGAATGAAATCTTTTACCTAGGACTATATATATTATATATAAAGGAAAAAATTTCAAATTATATAGTTAATCAAAGTTTATTTGTTTGTTAATGATAATATCTCTTTGTTATCCTTAGTGTTTAATTTTTCGTGCTCGGATAGTTTAGGAGCATCGACTATTGTTCATTGATTATTAATTTATACTCAATCGATTTATGGTCATTTATTATTTTGATAGTTATGAGTGTATTAAAAAGAACCCCTTGTGAATTAAGTTTCACAGTTTGACTATAAGATGTTTGTTAAAATTTTAAGTTAAAAGTCATCTTTCAATAATGTTGAGTTAAAGTAAACTTTTAATCAAAGTTGTTTAATATAATCTAAAAGGGGAGATAAGACATTTAGAGGATAAATATTGGTGAAAAGTTTTTTAAAATAGAAGAGAATTATTATAAAATGAAATGATTTTATATAAAGGCAATTTTAAATAAATTTGGTTTATAAAATATTTATATGATTTATAAAATATTTATATGATTTATAAATGGTGTTTTATTAGGAAAAAAAAAGTTTTTTAGAATTTAAATTCCGGTATCGCTTGAAATGATTTCAAAAGATTTTTTTGAGAAAAATAATAGTAGTATTGATTGGAACTATTTGTAAGTATAAATATTTTGAAAGAGAAATTTTAAATGGAATGCATTTTCTTTGGGGTTATCGAGGAAACATCTCGATTATTTTTGTAGTAATCTGAATACTCTTTTAAGTGACGATTAAATGTTTTCTTATGTGAACTTTGTGGTGCATTGAGTAAATTATTCTCTTTATCATTTTGCGACCGAAATGAGTTCAAACCCGAACAAACCAAAAGTGAGTTTTAGTAAATCAATTTTTAAAGTTATTTCACATAGATATATATGTAGCATGTTTTCATAAAAAATGATTTTTAAATTAAAACCGGATGTTTAGTTTTTAAGTTTCCTTAAAGGAAACTGATTTAAAATAAAAGGGTATTATGATAAATAATTCGTTAGACGAATTTTCTTAATTCTTGTATTAAAAAGAGATAATTTAACTCAAGTTTTAAGTGGGTTAAATTTGAAAGGAAGGTTTAAGAAGCATTGCTTTATTACAATCACGATTTTTATTTAAATATTTAAGTCATATAAACTATTTGTTGTTATTGGGTTGACTAGTAAACATCTTTCCTTAGGATACTCTAGGGTTAAAGGTCGAAGTAGTCGACTCGGTCTAAGACCCACATTTTGTTTGGGCCTCCATTTGAATTTTCGAAAAAATGAATAATAAATAAATAAAATAAAATTTACATTTCGTATATACTCTTAGGAGGTAGAAGGGTATTATACAAGTAAATAAAGTGGAGTAAGTTTTTAATTTAATGTTTTATAAAGTTGTGTATTTATAATATGTTTATAAACTTAAGTAAAAATTAATCGAGTAATTCATAAATAATTTTAGTATTGAATAAAATACTATAAATAAAAACGAAAGTGATTTGTAAAGAGATTAGTGTAGTTAAGAAATCAATTGGATTGAGTACGTAAGTTATACGTAGATCATTTTATTCACATGGTTCTTGATCTAGGGTTTGAATACATAACTTTAGGATGATTCACACCAGTCTAAAAAAGGATTTCTCACTTGATTCTTGTCAGCGAATACTTGATTTGAACTCTTGATATGATACTGAAGTTTTCTATCATAGTATATGTCTATGTAAGAAAAACAAAGATTTCTAATCAAGGAACCTAATCAGAGACCGCCTAGGGAGGTTGAGTGAGCGATACTAGTACGAAAGTGAAGTTTATATATTCGAGCAGGTGGTCGGATCAAATATTACAGATGATTTATGTAAGCTATATGGGTTTAAGTATATTTGTAAATTCGTGCATAGCCCATGCGTCGCTCACATAAAGTGATAAAAGCATTGTATTCACAAATATTGGTAAAAGTAGAAATTATTTGCGTAATATATGATAAATATGTTGTGTTATTAATTATAAATCAAATTTTTTATCATTCTTTATATGTATTACATTTTTCAACTGATTTATGTAATTTATGTTTTGAACTAAAATTTGATTTTACCATTTTGTTAATAAGATGTGGTATACATGTTGAAATTGATAGATTTTATGATTTATTGGATAAATTAATATTATTAGTTAGTAAAATTTGTTTATTTATATTTAATTATTAAATTAATTAATTTAAATATCTATACTTAAGTGCAATATAGTAAGATTGAATCAACAAGAATTTTATATTGTTATTATTATATATAAACATAGGTATTTGAGCGTAAAACTATAAAAAGAATTAGTAAACATCATGCTTAATTATAAAAATGATAACTTACATTTAATATATATATATATATATATATATATATATATATATATATATATATATATATATAAGAGAACTAAAGAGGGGATAAAACTTATATAGCCAACTTCCAGAACTAATGAGAGGGAAGGAAGTTTTTTACTCTAGTATTTTATTTAATAGATAATTTGCTGAGATAAATAAAATAAAAATTAAAGTCGTTTCCAATGTTTATATGTGTAATGTTTATTATGTGATTTGTATGTTCTTACATTTTTGAACAAATTTTTCTCATTTTTGCCAATATAAATATGACATGCATATCGATATTATTATTTCTTGTGATTTAATAGACAAAACAATGAATAATAGTTAATTCAGTTTATTTTTAATAGTTTAAATTATGATTAATAAACTTAAATGTAAAATATTGTTGAAAACCAAGTAAAAGTATTCAACTCTAGAAATTATAAAAGATAAGCATTTTAATGTAACATGTTTGGCGAGAATTTGTATGTTGGTAATAATTTTAAAAATCATAAATTATACTAAAATATTTTTATACTAAATAGCATGAGAGAATTAAGAAGAGAGAAAACTGTCATAAGTGCAAATTCTATATTGTATTAGTGTGTTCCTCTTGCATTCCACACGGTATATAAGTGTGTGCCTCGTGCATTCCATACAGTATGATTTAAAATAAAATTTGTATACATAATTTGAAAGAATTGAATTTATTATGTAAAACATGGTGAATTTGTTAAGGTAACTGAATAATGTATTTACCTTATTATTTTTTAAGTATGTGATTTTTGTTAGGTGACTTATGTATTTTACTGTATAAAAAAAATAATTACCATTCTGTAGAGAATATTGAGTTTTGTTTTATTTTATTATTTTTTGGTGTTTAATATTTATTAGAAAATAAATTAAAGTTGGTGTTCTGATTAATTTTTAAATTAATAATTTTACATATTTCAATAGATAAATATTTATATGCATATATTTTGCATCTAATATTTTGCTTTAGTACCTGTTTAAAAGATAAATGATATATAGATTTTATTTCAAATATTGCTCTAAATGAGAAAAATACCTAAAAATGAAAGTGTAATAGCAATATATCGACATATTTTTATGCATTTTAAGCTCTTGCGGTTATATTAACATCAGAAATTAGTATATAATACTATCAAAGTGATAAACAAAATATTTTTATGGACTAAATGAAATATTGATTAAAAGAAACGCTATAAATTAGATTGTTATTCTAGTGTTGTAAAAATAAATTTGGCTTTTAAACTGTTGCTTCATACCTCATTAATCTTGATTTGTAACAAAACTTTCAAAAAATATATTAACATTTACTTTATAAAGACAATAAAATACAAAATAAAAACAATTCTAATTGAAATACAGTAAAATAATGTAAATTATTAATATTCATATGTAATATTTAACATTTTTATAAAATACAATAACTGAAATTATTCATTTATTTCAAAATTACAAACAATGATATTCATTACTTATTACTAATTTAGTTTTATTCTTCTCAAAAATAAATTTTATTAATGATAAAGAATCTACTTGATATATCGATTTTGAAAAGAAAGAATATTGTTTATGTCTGTAATAATATACCAAGTTAGAAAGAAAATTTATTTGAATTTTTCTTTGTAATAAAGCACCGATTCTAAAAACAAACAAATTATGTTAATCTGAATGTAGAATAATGTAAAAGACAAATGGTAGTTTTGTACATATTTTGAAAATTTTAAGTTACATGGACTTGAATGAAATATTGGTTTCATAATTTTTGTCAATACAAGTGAGGTAAACAATACGCTGAATTGTTATTTTTAGGACCTTTTAGATCAAATAATAAATATTAGCTATTAAGATTTATTAACAAGTACAAATTTTAGATCATTAATCAATTTAAATATTAGGACATAAATGTAAAATAGCATGATAAAACTTAGGGGAATGTTAAAAATAATTATAGAAATTATGAGTTATTGATATTTAAAGTAAAGCTGTGATAACCCGGATTTTTGGGCATTTGATAATTGGTAATCATCAGATTTTAACTATGAAATACTGATATATATGTTAACAAATAAAATTCTGCTAATTAAAATGTCTATAGATGGATTTGGGTACTATAATAAATATTGGATTATAATATCCGAAAATGATAAATTTTATAGTGAATTAATAAATCCCATAAATAGATAAATGTATTCTTTGTAGTGTTGCAAACTTTAAGTGTGTACGTATATATAAGTATATAAAGTGTATATATATTGTGATTTGGAAATTTTAATTTGAAATTAAAAATATAAATATGAAAACAAGGTTTAATGAATAGCATTAATACATATATATTAATAAACTTAGAAATAAAAAAGAAAGAAAACATATTAAAATCATTAATACATACATATTTACGTAAGGATTTTAGCATACATTTAAACATGTGTAATATTATAAACATAAGATAAATGTAATATAAAAGTTTTATTAACATATTTAAATATTAATACATGAATAAAAGACAAGTGTAAATCATGTATTATAATTAAACAAGTGTAAGTTAGTTTTACCATAAATTTAACATTTGTAAGTTGATTAGGCATGCAAATAACAAGTGGCTTTTCTTATTTTTATCTTCTTTAAAACCAAAACTAAATACAGATAATAAGAAAGAAGAAATAGGCTGTATACAGATAATATTTTCTTCTCTAAATCTAAAACTTAAAAGAAAAACCCAAACAACAACTTCAATTCAAAAACTAAGAAAAGCTAACATGGAGATTCAATATTCAACTCAGCATGCAGAGATCAGTTCAAAATCAAGTACATTCCAGTTTTCAAATATCAACTACTTTTCTGTTCAACATTTTAAAGGTGAGTAAAACAATCTTTGTTTACTTCCCTGATTATATGTATATAACTATTTGTTGGTTAAAAATTTAGGCTTATTTAAATGAGTGGTACCTAGAAATTGTACATGGGAGAATCATAAGCTTGGTCATTTGTAGTAGATAAACATTCCTCCTGTATATCAAAGAGATGATATTTTCCTTGGGAAAGTCTCTATTCTTCACTATAGTTAGCTCACAAATTGGAAAAAAATTCAATTTCTCATCTCTGTACGAAATTTTAAATTCGATTTTAAACTAAAGATAAATTGTATAAGAAAAATAGATAACTTAAATTTGGTTTCATAAATTTTCGTTAGGCATAGGATGGAAGAACGAACTTTTACAGTAATTGATTCAATATGGTCAAAATTCGATCATCCTGATTTAATGTTTGGTTTACATATTCTTGTTCGTGCTTTAGAAACGTGAATTTTAGGCTGGGTCTGGTGATTTTTGACATCACGGAAAGTAAGGAAAGCTGAGTTGATCGGGATCAGGAAATCGATTTCCAGTGATGGGTGCAATGTCGGGGTCGGAGCTTTGTCGCAGAGAAGCATGGGGTGATGGCAAGCATGCTAAAATTGGTGTGGTAGTTCATAGGGCGGTAGGTTGTCATATCGAACTAAACGTAGAGTTTAAGCTCACTGTGGGTAGAGGATGATTTCTCTGGCGATTTAGGCGTCGCAGTGAAGTTTCAAGCATGCGGTTTTGTGATGTTTGAAGGAGAAGGTCAAGGCGCCTGGCTTGGTGAAGTTTATGGATGATTGGCGATGGGAGATGGCGAGGCTAGCGTTGCTCAAAGGGGTTTGCGTTGTTCCAGTTTTGAGTATAGAGTTCGATTTTCGAACTTGTGACTGGGTCGACTTTCCAAGCATACAACCGAGAAGTGATGGTCGGATTCGACTTGCTCGAGTGGTTGGTGGCGAAATTTGTGGGAAGGTGGCGTCGTGCACGTTCACACAAATGTGCACAGGCCTTCCTTGTTTAATTGTAGATTGGGAAGGGAAAATTGGAAGAAGAAGTGGAGGAGTAGTGAAATTAAGGGATGGGCCGAGTAAAATTTGGGCCGAAGAAATTTGAGTAGTGGGCCATATAAATAATGGGTAAAGGGATGGAAAAGGATGTAAATTTTAAGTATAGGAATAGGAGAAATTGAAGAGAATAAGAGGAGGAAAAGAAAGTAGTGGGAAAGTTGTGTCTGGGTCGGAAGTCTGGGCTTTGGGCCGTGTTTTCTCTCCTATAATTAAATAAATGAAAATGTAAGCAAGTTCAAGTTGTGAAACTATTGGAAAAAATATGAATAAAGTAAATTTTAAAGTCTTTACTATAACCCTTAAATTAGGATGATAATGATGCTTATTTAATTAAGATGAGATAAACTATGTATATATTTGTTGATTATTTAGTTAATTACAAAGGATATTTATAAAGTTTAAAAGGTAATTAAAATAAATGGTTTATCTTTAATTAAATAAGATGATTAATAAAAAGATAATCACTTAACGAAATTAAATAAAAGATATTTAATTAGTGTCATTAATTAAAGCTCATTAATAAATGTGATTAATTAAGAAAAATTAATTAATGTAATCAGTTAATTAATTTAATTATTAAGATAATTAATTAAAGGTTAATTAATTTGTGTAATTGATTTAAAGGATTTATTTATTAATGTGATTAATTAATTAAGTAATTTAAAAAAATGATTGATCTATTATAGGTAAATTATTTAATGTAATTACTTGTTGATAATTACTTAATGTCATTAATTAACGTTGGTAATTAGTGCGTAATTACTAAATGTGATTTATTAATGATAATTACTTAATGTAAGTAATTAAAGGATTAGTTTGTTAAGGATTAATTAATTGAATTAGCGATTAAAGGTTTATTACTTATTAATTAAAGGTTAACTAATTAATAATTAAGGTTAATTAATTGAGGATAATTAATCAATGGGATAATTACTTAATGGAAGTAATTATGGATAATTAATTTAGATTGATAATTAAAAAATGGTGTAATTAACATTAGTTAAGCAAGGTTAGGTAATTTATTTATTTGGTTTAAATTAATTGTGTGACTAATTAACTTTGCTTATGGATGATTGGATTATATTATGTGCCTTGAAATTGGTTGATATCTCTGATATGAAATGTTTTGTTTGGGATAAACAGTGATAATATGGTTATCTATCGATGATGAATTGCTGTGTAAAAGTGACATCCTGTATTTAAAATTGAATTGTATTCACTTAAGTAACTTGGGTTAAGTTGATATTGGATTCGAAGATGACCGAGATCGGGTATCAGTAAATACCCGAAACTACTTCGATTTGTAATCTACAATAATTCTTTAGAGATTTAATATGCGAAATCAATAGGCTGGAATGGAATAATTTAAGCAAACTAGAACATTGAAACTAAGGATACTTAGGGATTGATTTGTGAATTGAGTTTTGATTATAACAAGTTATGAGCTTGTAGTGAAGTACGATTACCTCGATTTTTAAATTCGATTTTAAACTGAAGATAAATTGTATAAGAAAAATAGATAACTTAAATTTGGTTTCATAAATTTTCATTAGGCATAGGATGGAAGAACGAACTTTTACAGTAATTGATTCACTATGGTCAAAATTCGATCATTCTGATTTAATGTTTGGTTTACATATTCTTGTTCGCGTTTTAGAAACGTGAATTTTAGGCTGGGTCTGGTGATTTTTAACATCACGGAAAGTAAGGAAAGCTGAGTTGATCGGGATCGGGAAATCAATTTCCAGTGATGGGTGCAATGTCGGGGTCGGAGCTTTGTCGCAGAGAAGCATGGGGTGATGGCAAGCATGCTAAAATTGGTGCGGTAGTTCATAGGGCGGTAGGTTGTCATGTCGAACTAAACTTAGAGTTTAAGCTCGCTGTGGGTAGAGGATGATTTCTCCGGCGATTTAGGCGTCGCGGTGAAGTTTTAATCATGCGGTTTTGGGATGTTTGAAGGAGAGGGTCAAGGCGCCTGGCTTGGTGTAGTATGTGGATGATAGGCGATGGGAGATGGCGAGGCCAGCGTTGCTCAAAGGGGTTTGCGTTGTTCCATTCTGAGTATAGAGTTTGATTTTCGAACTTGTGACTGATCGACTTTCCAAGCATACAACCGAGAAGTGATGGTCGGATTCGACTTGCTCGAGTGGTTGACGACGAAATTCGTAGGAAGGCGGCGTCATGCACGTGCACACAAATGTGCACAGGCCCTCCGTGTTTAAGTGTAGATTGGGAAGGGAAAATTGGAAGAAGAAGTGGAGGAGTAGTGAAATTAAGGGATGGGCCGAGTAAAATTTGGGCCGAAGAAATTTGAGTGGTGGGCCATGTAAATAATGGGTACAGGGATGGAAATGGATGTAAATTTTAAGTATAGGAATATGAGAAATTGAAGAGAATAAGAAGGGGAAAGGAAAGTAGTGGGACAGTTGTGTCTGGGTCGGAAGTCTGGGCCTCGGGCCGTGTTTTCTCTCCTATAATTAAATAAATGAAAATGCAAGCAAGTTCAAGTTGTGAAACTATTGGAAAAAATATGAATAAAGTAAAATTTAAAGTCTTTAATATAACCCTTAACTTAGGATGATAATGATGCTTATTTAATTAAGATGAGATAAACTATGTATATATGTGTTGATTATTTAGTTAATTACAAAGGATATTTATAAAGTTTAAAAGGTAATTAAAATAAATGGTTTATCTTTAATTAATTAAGATGATTAATAAAAATATAATCACATAACGAAATTAAATAAAAGATATTTAATTAGTGTCATTAATTAAAGGGTCATTAATAAATGTGATTAATTAAGAAAAATTAATTAATGTAATCAGTTAAGGGAATAATTAATTAATTTAATTATTAAGATAATTAATTAAAGATTAGTTAATTTGTGTAATCAATTTAAAGGATTTATTTATCAATGTGATTAATTAATTAAGTAATTAAAAAAATGATTGATCTATTAAAGGTAAATTATTTAATGTAATTAATTGTTGATAATTACTTAATGTCATTAATTAAGGGGGTAATTAGTGCGTAATTACTAAATGTGATTTATTAATGATAATTACTTAATGTATGTAATTAAAGGATTAATTTGTTAAGGATTAATTAATTGAATTAGTGATTAAAGGTTTATTACTTATTAATTAAAGGTTAACTAATTAATAATTAAGGTTAATTAATTGAGGATAATTAACCAATGGGATAATTACTTAATGGAAGTAATTATGGATAATTAATTTATATTGATAATTAAAAAATGGTGTAATTAACATTAATTAAGCAAGGTTAGGTAATTGATTTATTTGGTTTAAATTAATTGTGTGACTAATTAACTTTGCATATGGATGATTGGATTATATTATATGCCTTGAAATTGGTTGATATCTCTGATATGAAATGTTTTGTTTGGGATAGACAGTGATAATGTGGTTATCTATCGATGATGAATTGCTGTGTAAAAGTGACATCCTTTATTTAAAATTGAATTGCATTCACTTAAATAACTTGGGTTAAGTTGATATTGGATTCGAAGATGACCGAGATCGGGTATCAGTAAATACCCGAAACTACTTCGATTTGTAATCTACAATAATTCTTTAGAGATTTGATATGTGAAATCAATAGGCTGGAATGGAATAATTTAAGCAAACTAGAACATTGAAACTAAGGATACTTAGGGATTGATTTGTGAATTGATTTTTGATTATAACAAGTTATGAGCTTGTAGTGAAGTACGAGTTACCTCGAGTTTTAAATTCGATTTTAAACTAAAGATAAATTGTATAAGAAAAATAGATAACTTAAATTTGGTTTCATAAATTTTCGTTAGGCATCGGATGGAAGAACGAACTTTTACAGTAATTGATTCAATATGGTCAAAATTCGATCATTCTGATTTAATGTTTGGTTTACATATTCTTGTTCCCATTTTAGAAACGTGAATTTTAGGCTGGGTCTGGTGATTTTTAACATCACGGAAAGTAAGGAACGCTGAGTTGATCGGGATCGGGAAATCAATTTCCAGCGACGGGTGCAATGTCGGGTTCGGAGCTTTGTCGCAGAGAAGCATGGAGTGATGGCAAGCATGCTAAAATTGGTGCGGTAGTTCATAGGGCGGTAGGTTGTCATGTCGAACTAAACTTAGAGTTTAAGCTCGTTATGGGTAGAGGATGATTTCTCTGGCGATTTAGGCTTCGCAGTGAAGTTTTAAGCATGCGGTTTTGGGATGTTTGAAGGAGAGGGTCAAGGCGGTTGGCTTGGTGAAGTTTGTGGATGATCGACGATGGGAGATGGCGAGGCTAGCGTTGCTCAAAGGGGTTTGCGTTGTTCCAGTTTTGAGTATAGAGCTCGATTTTCGAACTTGTGACTGGGTCGACTTTCCAAGCATACAACCGAGAAGTAATGGTCGGATTCGACTTGCTCGAGTGGTTGGAGGCGAAATTTGTAGGAAGGTGGCGTCGTGCACGTGCACAAAAATGTGCACAGGCCCTCCGTGTTTAAGTGTAGAATTGGAAGGGAAAATTGGAAGAAGAAGTGGAGGAGTAGTGAAATTAAGGGACGGGCCGAGTAAAATTTGGACCGAAGAAATTTGAGTAGTGGGTCATGTAAATAATGGGTAAAGGGATGGAAAAGGATGTAAATTTTAAGTATAGGAATATGAGAAATTGTAGAGAATAAGAAGGGGAAAAGAAAGTAGTGGGAAAGTTGTGTCTGGGTTGGAAGTCTGGGCTTCGGGCCGTGTTTTCTCTCCTATAATTAAATAAATGAAAATGTAAGCAAGTTCAAGTTGTGAAACTATTGGAAAAATTAGGAATAAAGTAAATTTTAAAGTCTTTAACATAAATGTAACGACCCGTATTTTACGTGTCGATAAATCGTAGAATTTACAGGTCGATAGTGTTGCTTAAGTTATCTCCAGCCTAAGTCGTATAGGAAGTTAACTCGAGTAGAGGTTAACTCGTAGACAAGTTAAGAGTTAGGTCGTATACGGGTTGACGTGTTTAGTCGTGTTCGAGTTAACAAGGCTTTAGGTCGTTAACGAGTCATTGGGGTTAGCGAGTTAGTATGCTACGGCTTAGTGGTTTGGGACGAGATAGGGCTTAGCTCGTATAGCCGAGTCAAAATGTTAGGTATAGGTCGTAGGCGACTTATAAGACTTGAGCGAGTTAGTAAGGTCAGCGACCTACGAGTTATCAGGTTAGGGGGTTGACGACCTAAGGGGATAGTTCGTTTGAATGTTAGGCCGTTGGTGAGTGGTGAACGACCTATAGGGGATGACGACCTAAGTTAGGTTGTTGAGCGACCTAAAGGTTTGTTAGGTCGCTAGGAAAGATAGGTCGGCAGGCTCGATGAGTCTTAACCCGTTAGGTCGATTGGTTGGTCTTAAGTCGTTAGGTCGTTAAACGACCTAAGATAGGTCGTGACTCGTATGCAAGATAAGTCGTATGTCGCTAGAGGCTTAGGTCGTTGAACCATGTAGTATTACTGAGCCGTGTGGGTTAGGTCGCTAAGTCGCGAACGAGTTAGGGATAGGTCGCTAAGTCGCGAGCGACTTAAGCTAGGTCGCGGCCGAGTTAGAGGCGGACGAGTTAAGGGGAAATTCAGCCTATAAATAGAGGGGTTTGGCTCACTTTTTGGACCGGTTTTTGAAGCGACGAAGTGCTGCCATTTTGAGAACTCGACTACAACATTTCTTCATCTCCTTTTCTCCATTCCAACCTAGTTCTAACATCCATCCAAGATCGAAGATCCAAGAGCCAAAGTTGAAGATCTTCATCCAATCAAGCTAGATTTCGTCGTTTCAAGCGGGATTTCGACGAATCAAGCTTAAATCTTCGCTGTCCAGATCTGAAGTTGATAGTTTTTGAAGTGTTTGGGTGATTTGGTGAGTGGTGGTTATCTCTCACGCGGACCCAAAAGAGTATATTGGATTGGTGGTTTGTTGGAGTGTTGTAGATAGTGATTTCATACATTTTCCTTAGATCCAAGTGTAGATCCATTACTTATGAAGATGTTTGCTTATGCAAGTTCATTCATCAAGTCGTAGAGACAAAACCCATGATTTATATTTGTTAGATTTATGCTAGAAACCCATGATTCATGTATGTTATATCTATGCTCATTTATTTACGAAATTGCCATTGTAGTTATAAATGCCTACTTAGACCATATTTGATTACTTGATTGCTTAAGCTAATGATTGATTTGATTGATTTCTATGTCTGTTAGTTGATTGATAGTTAGATCTAGACAAGATGGTCGAAGATGATTCAAAAGCTAAGTGGAAAGGCTCTTGAATGGTGAAAGCTGCTTGTGGCATATGAAGCGGATGTTGAAGCTCATATGTATGGGTTAGATGATGTTGAGATGGACTTTGCCATGATGCGGGGAGGCAAAGCATGATGATGAGATGGGACGGGTCATGATGACGTTCCAAGCACGGGCTGCGACGACGTGCGAAGCTATGTTGATAACTCGGTGATGCGATCCGGGTTGATGATAATGGTTAGCTTGAGAGGCGCTTGAGCTAGTATGGAAATAGTCATCAAGGAGGATGACTAGGAGGCTGAGATCTCATCGTTGTTGAAGGTTCTAGCATGCTCAAAGCAAGAGTACGTTGGAACGGGCTGCGACGACGTTCCAAGCACGGGCTGCGACGACGTGCTAGTACTTTGGGTAGTTGCGAAAATTCCTAGGCACGGGCTGCGACGACGTGCGGAGTTATGTCTAGAACCAGGGTTACCATTAGCCCTTGACAGGTGGTCATTCAACTAACCTTGAAATCAAGGCAATGATAACAGTGATAGCCAGAGTCATGGATGTTTGGACGCTTGATTGTATCATCATTCGATCTCAAGAGCGATGTTTTCTGGGTGCTTATCTGATCTTGGTTTAGGCCTTGGGGGTTTGTATTTGGAAAACATCGACCTTGACTCGAGTGATTAATGCTTTACTTTAATTGCTTGCTATGTTATGCTTGCTTCTCCTTAATGTGTGTCTGGGGGCTATCACTATAGAACGAGGTGGAGTGGGATGGTTTGGTTCCTATTCCTTTTATCCCTTATGCTCTTTTGGTATGTTTGATAGTTTAATTTACTGCTCACTAAGACTTTGTCTGACTCAAGGTTTTATGTCTCCTCTTATTACCTTGGGCTGTTCATCCATGTTGGGATGGGCAGACTAGGTAGCAGGTGACAGGTGTTGTTCTTGAAGATCTACGTTGATGATGATGAAGACGAGCAGGAGGCTTTTGCATATTATTTTCATATTCTATGTACTGGATATTCCGCTGATTGTTGATTACTCTGAGTGCTATGTAGTGAGGCTTCTTGTATTCATGATTCAGACCATGTATAAAGCTATTATGATTAGATGATGATATTTTATGCTATGAGAGCTTCACTATATTATATTCCTCTATTGTATTTTATCCATGCGCTGTAAGTTTTACGATAGAGTCTGCGATGTTTATTTTACCCTTGACGGTCACTCATGGCTGCCTGGTACACTTTCAGCGCACCATTCCCTTGTTTCCGTGCGGGAGTCATGGGAGGTCGTCACAATAAACCTTAACTTAGGATGATAATGATGCTTATTTAATTAAGATGAGATAAACTATGTATATATGTGTTGATTATTCAGTTAATTACAAAGGATATTTATAAAGTTTAAAAGGTAATTAAAATAAATGGTTTATCTTTAATTAATTAAGATGATTAATAAAAAGATAACCACTTAAGGAAATTAAATTAAATATATTTAATTAGTGTTATTAATTAAAGGCTCATTAATAAATGTGATTAGTTAAGAAAAATTAATTAATGTAATCAGTTAAGGGAATAATTAATTAATTTAATTATTATGATAATTAATTAAAGATTAATTAATTCGTGTAATCAATTTAAAGGATTTATTTATTAATGTGATTAATTAATTAAGGTAATTAAAAAAATGATTGATCTGTTAAAGGTAAATTATTTAATGTAATTACTTGTTGATAATTACTTATTGTCATTAATTAAGGGGGGTAATTAGTGCGTAATTACTAAATGTGATTTATTAATGATAATTACTTAATGTAAGTAATTAAAGGATTAGTTTGTTAAGGATTAATTAATTGAATTAGCGATTAAAGGTTTATTACTTATAAATTAAAGGTTAACTAATTAATAATTAATGTTAATTAATTGAGGATAATTAACCAATGGGATAATTACTTAATGGAAGTAATTATGGATAATTAATTTAGATTGATAATTAAAAAATGGTGTAATTAACATTAATTAAACAAGGTTAGGTAATTAATTTATTTGGTTTAAATTAATTGTGTGACTAATTAACTTTGCTTATGGATGATTGGATTATATTACATGCCTAAACTGGTTGATATCTCTGATATGAAATGTTTTGTTTGGGATAAATAGTGATAATGTGGTTATCTATCGATGATGAATTGCTGTGTAAAAGTGACATCCTGTATTTAAAATTGAATTGTATTCACTTAAATAACTTGGGTTAAGTTGATATTGGATTCGAAGATGACCGAGATCGGGTATCAGTAAATACCCGAAACTACCTCGATTTGTAATCTACAATAATTCTTTAGAGATTTGATATGTGAATCAATAAGCTGGAATGAAATAATTTAAGCAAACTAGAACATTAAAACTAAGGGTACTTAGGGATTATTTCTGAATTGAGTTTTGATTATAAGAAGTTATGAGCTTGTAGTGAAGTACGAGTTACCTCGAGTTTTAATATGTTTTATGCATTAGTATTTCTTGATAGACGAGTTTACTCACGCTGGTTTTCGGCCTGACCCGGGTGTTACTTTGATGTATTGCTCGTGTTGGACCCAGTATTACAACTTTTCAGGTTAGGACGTTCTGGAGCTCAGGAGGCAAGCTGGATGGCTGAAATGTATTGAGTTTACCGCTGTGTATTTGAGAGTAGTATTGATAGTAGTCTGGAACAGGTGGATATAATTGTCCAGTTATGTGTATATGGTTGTAACTCTGATGTATTGAATTAAAGTAACAATTACAGCTTTTCTTTGTATAAATGTTGTTATTTTGATATTATATTTTGATCCGCTGCGAATGTGAGATGCTGTTGTTATCTGTTCTTCTTCTTCCTCCTTCTAACAGTTTTCGGAGTCGAAAATTTCGGGTCTTTACATTTTGGTATCAGAGCAGAAGGTTAAGTGAGAACCTTGGCTCTGGTGGGTTTACCCATTATGGATAGGGTCAATGGTACCCTAGAATGAGTTGAGTGTAGTATAAATGAGGGCGTATTGGTTATTTTCTTATAAAATGATTTTAAAAATGGTTTTAAAAATGATTTTATATAAGATTATATTTTGATGTATAAAGCAATATTTCTTTCTAGTTATTATAAATATTAAGGTAGTTGGTTGTTGAAATAATTGGAATTAAATAAAATAGTAAGAATTAAGTGGTAACAGAAATACAACCAAAATTGAAATTGAATAAAGATAAAGTTTAAATGAATCCAAACTGAAAATTAAAATCCTGAATTTGTAGAAGTGTTTTCAGAATAAGATAATTTAAATTGGGAAGTTTTAAATTTGAGTCCAGAAAATGATAGTATTGTTTACAATGTAATTGAATGAAAAAGGCCTTTTTTAAACATGAGTTGTTTGGAAATTTTAAAGAAATTGTTTTGAATTAAAACCAAAGGTGGTTTAAAATTTAAAGTATAACCTGGTGTGCAAAGGAAATAAATATGTATATATAAAGGATATACATAATATAAAGGATGATTTGAAATAAACTCTAAGTGTTGAGTTTTAAATTTTTCTTGGAATGTGATATGAAAACCCAAATTGATAAGATTTTGAACTTATTATTTGGCAGATTATTAATATGAAGTTTAAAATTTGAAATGGGAATTCATATTGGGTAAAGTTGACTGGATTAGTGTAATAACCCTATATTTTGTGATTACTTTAATTGTATATTTTAATTATTTAATTGAAATTCCTGATTTAAAACTTCTTTTATATATTAAAATGGATAAATTTTGTTATTTTGAATATAAATTTTGATTTATATGTTCCAAATATGAATAAATAGAATATTTTCCAAAAATGTGAACTTTTGTCAATTTGGTCAAACTTTGACTTTTAAATTTAAAATTTAAATATTTGAATTTTTGAATTTATCTTTTATTATGAAAATAAATTGAATTTTAAGAATTGTAACAACCTTGAATTTTGTGATTTATTCTAATTATTTATTTTGAGTATTTTATTTGAAACTCATGATTTAAAAACTTTATTATATTTATTAAAATAGATAAATTTTGTTATTTTAAAAGTATATTTTTATTTTTGTGTGAATTATAGTTTCAAACCGGAATAAATAGAATATTTTCTAGAAAAGTGGATTTTTGGTCAATCTGGTCAAACTTTGACTTTAAAATTTAAAATTTAAATATTTGCATTTTTGAAAATTTATCTTTCATTATGAAAATACATTTAATTTATGAATACTACCTTTTGTTTCGTTGAAATCTGATTTGTATTGTGAAAGTTATGCTTTTTACAACATTGTATGTAAATTGATTTATTTAATAAAATTATCTATTTTAAATTATATAAATAATATTTTTATTTGTCATATCACATTCTAATATGTGTAATATGACATGTAATGTATATATTTTTATTTTAAAACATTTTTAATATGTGATGTTATAATTTGCCAAAGCTTATTGTATTTTATTTTAACTTTTTAAACCCTGGTTTCTATTATTTAGCTATTTTGTTAATTAATTTATATTTTTCTAAAAATTTATTTATTTATTTTCTTTATTACTTTATTTTGTTTTGTTTTTCTTTTTATTTACATACATTTTCATTTGTTTAAAAATGAGAAAAGAAAATGAGAAATATGAAGAGTTTTGAACCTTTCATTTACCATAAACTTTTCATATCCCATTTGCCTTTTCACTCCAAATGCCACTTGCCTTCATTATGGCCAACATATCTTCTTTCTCAGCTGAATCACCTTCATTTTTCACGAAATTTTGTTTCTCAACCTCAAAATTTCGGACTCTCCTCTGAAGAAATAAATTGGTAAATGTTTTACTTTTTTTTTTCATTTTGTTCCTTGTTTTATGTATTGATCTTGCCTATGCTTCACCTTCTATGTTCGGCTTCTAGCCTCCACCATCGCCACCACCTTCACCACCATCATTCTCATCTGTCATCATCTCCATCTCCTCTAACCTACATGGTCGTGGCCATCCTTGATGAGAAGCTCCACAAAAATTAGCAAAACATCACCTTGAACATGCATAGCCGATCACCAATGCCTCCACCACTTTACCATACCCCTTGGCCACCTCTTGCATCACTTCCACCAGCCCCTACCTAACCCAAAGTCACTGCCACACCATCCCCTAGCTTCCATCAGGCCTGGCCGAGCCAATACATTCCATGGCCAAATCTTGTAGTGGCGACAAAATTCTTTTTATGCCTTGGCTTGTGATGTTCATGCATTACAACTTCCACCCCTTCACTTCCTCATTTTGGCCGACCCCATGAACCATACCTTACCCAAATTCATAGCTTAGGCCATGCATTTTTATACCTAGGCTGAGCATAGGATGGGTGAAAGCAAGTGCAAGTGATGTGGATCTTGGTTATGCATTATTTCTAGTCTTGTTTAATGTTATATTGTGTTGTATATTTATGTGAAATATGTTGTTTTGTTTCATATGTACAAGACAACTATTTTGGCTCTCCTCTCACTTGAATCTGTAATCGTGCCTTCTTCTTTTCGGATGTTTTTTTGTGTGTCTGAATCGGTTATCTCCATCTTGTAGAGGTGAGTATTTCTCACCAGACATTCCTTACTTATATAAGTAGTAAATTGACACCCTGTGAATATGTAGACTATATTATCATGTTATACTTGCCTATGCTATGATTCATATGATGTTCACCCTGCTTATACACCTATCATATCATCGGTTACCGTTATATAATGCTATTCTGCTTATTTATATAAGTTTATCACACTGCAAGTTTCGTGTAGATTAGAATCACTATGGATTGAAATGATACATACCCGAACAGACTTTTGAATAGGGAAAAATAGTTATGCGCTGAAATGATAGGCCTGAACGATTTTTATTTTTATTTTTTTACTTGGGATTGCGGGTTTGAAATGATAAAACCCGGATTTTTCCTTTGTAAATTACGGATTGAAATGATATATTATCCGTATCATTTGACTTAGGTTAGAAAATTATATACAGACCATGGTTAGTTTATATTTTTCTAAAAATTTTAGAATATTATAAAATGTAAATATTATGATATTTTGATTTAAATTTAATTTAAAAATGATTTTTATAAATATTAGTGATTTTCTATAAGTTAAATAAATAAATGTTAAAGTAGAATTTGAGATATAAGTCAATTTTGAAATTTATGAATTTGTTTATAGATGGAATTTAGGCTAAGTAAGAAAATATGATAATTTGAATTCTAATTTGAATTTAAAATGATTTTATAAAGTGTTATTGATTTTCTATAAATTAAAAATAGTTAAATAAATAAATGTTTAAAAGTTGAAATTTGAAGTATAACTTAACTTGGAAAACGTGAAAGTGTTTTAAAAATAAAAGTTAAGAAAATAAAATGGAATTTAAATAAAATTATGTAATGGTAAACTTAATTAAAATGTTAAGTAAATGAAATGTTATAAAATTTTACATTTATTTTATAAGTGAATTATTAAAGATTTGATATTTATTTGTGAAAATTTCACTTTGTTAAATCGTAAATTAAGGGATATTTAAATGATTGTTTTTAAAGTGAGAAAATATGATTTTTATAAGTTAAAATGGATTTAAATCAATTTTAATTGTTTATGAAATTGTAGTGAAAGTTTGGAATTTAAATTGACAGCATTCCTGAAATGCTATCATTTCTAAAGTTAAAGATATTACAGCATTCTGTAAATGTTGTAATTGATATAAATGAACTAAATGGCCAAAATGAACTAAGGGCTATTACAACACTTTGTAAGTGCTGTAGTTGCTAAATTTAACTAAACTTATTTGAAATCTAAAACCTATTACAGCATTTTAAATGCTGTCTTTTGCTAATTGAATTGTTTTTAAACATAACTCTCCGTAGCATTTTCTAAGTGCTACGAAAGTTGAAATTTCACTGTTTTAATAAATTGAAGTGAATAAATGAATTATGAAAGTGGTCAAATTTTGAGAACTGAATATTTGATTATTAGATATAATAACTTCATTTTTAAATGATTTAAATGGAATATTTAATTAGTTTAATTGGAATATTTAATTGGTTTAATTGGAATATTTGATTTAAAATATAAACCATTTTAAAATGTGACTTGGAATGATATTTAAATTAAATAAAATGAACATGGTTTGGGAAAAATATGATATTTTGAAATGGATTTTGAATGATATTGAATTTTGAAATGAAATTTGATTTTGAAATATAAATTACTATTTTGTAATTTTATCCACGGGATGTATTAAATTTATGGTTTAACCGATCCTTAGAGGATGGGCGATTCCAAGCATCCTTTAAGTTATTGTGCATTACTACTACAGTTCACTTGTGTTGGTTTACATTATACAAGTATGTCTGTCCTGACTCGAGTTTTTTTTTGTTTTACTTTACGCTCGGGTTAGCTTGAGTATTTACAGCTTAGCTTTGGATTTCTTTTCTGGAGCTAGGAATCGCTGGAGATTCTGCTTGTCTAGTTATCTATTCCCTTTCAGTTTCAGTTGTTCTATTTCAGATCTAGTATTTATAAACTTCTATGTATTTGAGACTTCTATTGTATATGTTTTTCATACTGATATTATGTATTTGTTTTGAGAGTATTGTTATAGTAGCTTCATGAACTACTATGGTATTTTAATTTCCGCTACGAATTATTCTGATATTTCTATGTCTATGATTCTGTGATTGTTTTCATTTGCTCTGTGTCTACCATTGCACTTGGAGGGTGCAGCATGATAAGGGGTTCTCACTTCCTGATTTGGTAGCGAACGGTTGACTCTTACTCCTACATGTCCCCGTGGGGGTTGGTGGTGCAGTCGAGAGGCTGGCCATAAAGGCAGAACACAAGTACCCATGTATGCTACAGTGGGCGTTACCCCACTGGCGCGGCCCATTACAGTTGGTATCAGAGCTTTGGTTTTAGGCAAACCATAGCCTATGGAGAAAAAAATTCATTAGAGATAGGGCAGAAACACCCTAGAATGAGTGAAATCAATCTCAGAATCCTTTCCTTGTGAGAAAGCGTATTTTCGAAGTATAAAATGATTTCCAAATGATTTTTAAAGGATTTTCAAAGATTATATTAGTATAATTTTTTTTATTTTGAAACAAGATCTTCTAAACTTCATCCTTCTGTATCCATCTTTTTAGTAATCTCTTTGTTTAGGATTCTTATCGATTAGGATTCCTTGAACTTTGGAATGCTCCCACTGGTTCTGAAATCCAGTCTTGCCTTCCCTATTTTATCTTTTTGATTTTGGGGCATTCCATAACTTCACTTTGAATGACCTCTATAAAGATCAGTGATTCCTCAAATCTTTGAACGATTTGTAAAGGGGTGAAACTCCTTTACAATTGGCATTGATTCACCGGAGATTCCTGTATCATCGGTTTTCGATGCAATCTATCTTCTGCTATATCTGGATTCAATCTCTGGCGATCAAATGTCGATTTGCCATAGATTTCTGCACTGATTATATTCCTGAAGTCTCGGTTGAACGGTTAAGGTTGCCCGCGATTTATATTGCCTTATCATCTCCTATTTGGTAATTAAAGTATCTCATCTTCGTTCGAGCTTATTTTTGAACCCGAATTCTATTTAATTAGAGTTCCTCTAAATTGAATCTCTATTTGTTTAAAATCCATCCTTGAATCATCCCTTGGAAATTTGTGTTTGGTTGTGTTTTGAAATTGTGCATACATCGAAATTATTATTTTGATAAGGATGGCCCTCTTTTGTATATAAAATAAAATGTTTCAATAAGGATTTTTTTTATCTTTTAAAAATGAGAATGAAAGGATTTGAAATTTTGAAAATTTTATAAGAATTTGACTCATACAAAAATGATTTATAACTGAAGGGTTTCAAATTTGAATTTCAAGGAACCGAACTCCGGTGTTTTGAAATTGGTTTTAAGATTTTGGAAATATATATATAATAATAATATGATTTTAAGATATTTTATGAATAAGAAATGTTTCAAATGTATTCAGACGAATTCTAATGATTTTAAAGAATTTTCAAGAAAATAAAAGTCAAGAACCCACTTATGTCGTTGGAAAATAATTTTGGTAATTAATGCATGTATCATCGACATTGATTTTCGAGTTTCTGAGTGGGGGAGAGGCCACTCTAGTAGCTTTGCTATGCGAGTGATTTTGTGAAACCAAATTTTGATTTCAGATTTTGAGGAGGGTTTGATATTCGGAGTATGTATATATGTAT